>CM058151.1:19128742-20328742 GCA_030254885.1 Vitis rotundifolia
AAAATAACTTTCACAAATCAAGTTAATGACTTAATAATTTAATCTAAAATCATTTTAAATCATTAAGCATGATGACCTCATATATCCATAAGTTCATGATGCACGCATATTATGACCTTTCGTACTACATTCTGAAGAATGGTTGGGTTATTCATGATTTTCACTCAAGTTCAAGTGAAAGACAAAGAACTCCACAGAATAGTAATTGTTTGTTTTACACCAAATAGAAAATTAAACAAACATGCAGGTCATAGCACCAAGACTTAGAGTTTGTGTCAATATTCTTTATTTTTTATTTATTTGTCAAACCTAATTCATGAATTAGGCAATAGTTTGTCTTTATTTTGTATAGAATTTTCCTACTAAAAACAAAATTTGCCTTAAGATTTTCTTATAAAAATAGGAGTTGATTTTGTGATTTCTATGTATAATATTCTAAAATTTTAAGGTTTTAAGAGAAAACTTATTAGAATGCAAGTGTTCTATTGAGTTTGCAAACGACACAAAAAAAAAGAACAAAAAAAAATAGCAAGACAAAAAAATTGGCTTGCATTAAGGAAAAGAAGGGAAACACCTGATTCCCATGAAAAGAAAAAAAAAATGTTGGCTATAGCTAGATTTTCCATATAATCTGCGTGCTATAATTGGTTCTTATTGTAACTACATAATAATTAAAATTTTCAGCTAGATTAATTGTTCACTACCATGTATAGCCTCTCAATTTCTTATAGCAGTGGCTTTTTTGTGGGGAGGAAGATAGGAAATGAATTCTTTTCTGCTAATGGCTGGCCATGAAACAAACAAGCTCCGTAAATCTCCTTATTCCTTAAAAAAACTTCAGAGCACAACAACCCATGATCCTATGTGGATACATACATTCTTTTCATCCATTAGCATTTGTACGCTTCAGATCCTCCTAGAAAACTGGAAGCATCCAAGTACTCCATCCTACGTGGTAACTAAAACTTTTGAAAAGCAACATTTCGCTCAGCCTTAAATGAAAATGAATATAATATTAGAGATTGATTGGGTGAAGAGAGGACATGCAGACCCTTTGGATATTAGGTAGTTCACGCAAATCACTTCAAGACCCAGGAGTATCTTCAAAACCTACTGAAGATGCTTGAGGGTTCAGATCTAACAGAGAGAAGAGGATTGATGGAAGAAAAGAAACCCTGAACTCAGTTGCAGAAATGTCTGCGTCAATTCAATCGATGAAGAGTATGAACTGTTTTTCTTGTGTTTTCACAGAAAAGAACCTGAAAACCATTTGATATTAAATTCGCTTGGAAGGAAAAGAGAAAACTTTGAGATAAACCGAGAAAAACCCTAGACTCAGAAGAAATTGCAAATACAGAAGATCCTGAACTCAGAAGCTGCTGTGCAGAGGTCTTTCCATCAGACAGGGTGCTTGAACAGCAGTTTTTCTTCTACAAGAATTTTTATAAAGAAAAAATCGTTTTAACTGAATTTCGCTTATGAACAGAAACTGATCTGAGCTAGCTTGGATCAGAATATTACAAAGCAAAACATGAGAAACGAGAAGGTTTAGGAAAAAAAAAAAAAACCCTAGACATTAGAAATTGCAAATAGGCTAGGCTGGAGAGAAACTCAAGTCGAGGAAGCTTTGAAAAATCGGTACTTTCTTTTCTTTGTATAATTTAGATGAGAAGAAAAGAGGAAAGAAAGAGAAAGATCAAATTTGGAGATCCATAAAACTTCCACTGGATTCTCATGAAAAAATGAGAAAACAAAACAAAAGACTTGAAAAGAAAACCTTTTCCAAGCATTTCCTTTTCGAACGAAGCCTAGGTACGATTGAATGAGCTTCTTTCACTGAAAACAAAACCCTGAATTGGTGTCGTCGACCTTAAAGCATCAGATCAGATCATTTTAACCTCAAAACAAAACCAAAAAAAAAAATGGTCCAAAACATGAACAAAGTTGAAAAACCTCACGAATCGCTCTGTGAATACCCACAAATATCATCAAATTGGAAAGAAAAACAAAAAGGAAAACCTCCAAGCTTTTGAACAAAAAAACGAATCACAATTTACACTTCATATTAAAGCAATCTTCTTTTTATGGCTTGCAGTTGCAGATCTGTCCAACGCAAAATCAAAGGAAAACCACAAACACCTAAAAACGCTGAGACATTCACCAAAACGGAAAAACTCAGCAACAAACAAAGACCAACAAGCAAGCAAAATAAAAAGGAAAAGAAAAAACACACACACAAACCTCAAACACACATCTCACAAAGCGTTCCAGATCCAAAAAAAAAATGAAAAGTAGAATCAAAACAAGAAAAAAGAACAATATCCTTTTCTCTTGCTTTGTGTATTGTGTTTTGAAAAGCAAGTTTGTATCAAATTTAGGTTTTCTCCTTTTTCTTTTCCTGTGTTATTACCTCGAGCTACTGCAGAACTCGTAGAGTTTTCCTCTATTGGAGAAGATGATGAGAGCAACCTCTGCGTCGCAGAGCACCGAAAGTTCGTACGCCTTCTTGAGAAGGCCATTTCTTCTCTTAGCGAAGGTCACTTGCCTGTTGATCTTGTTCTCAATCCTCTTCAACTCAACCCTACCTCTCCCCATTTTCTCAGGAAAAAGCAAGAAAAGAACAAAAGGAAAAGCCTCTAGTTTTCTCTCCAACCAAACAACAGCAAACACAAAATGCAAAACAGATTTTTCCTCACCCTCCTCAACTCAACTCAAATACTCTCTCCCCCGTATCTCTATTTATGTACACTCTCCCATCCTCAGAAAAAGACTTTTGAAACAAATAAAATTAAAAAATAATAATAATAAATTAAATATTAATAATTCTTGTTTTTCAATTCTTTTGCCCTAACGCTTTTTTCACTCCATGGACAATGTTAAAAAGATGATTACAGGGAGGGCGTTGTGTGGTTCTAAGGCGTATGATCTGTTTGGGCATGAGAGGGTGGGATGGCGTTGGATCAGGAGGCGGCGGATCAAACGGTGAGAAAGTGAGGGGGAGGGAGGGACCAGGGAAGAGGGGAGAGCAGGGGAGTGAGGGAAAAGGAGAAACCTTAAAGAAACCGATGTTGTAATGAATGTAAAGGAGGAGAGAGGGGGACACGTGTCGAGAGACGAAGTGATTTTGGACTGATATCCACCTGACGATTTTCCGGGTCGGGCAATCATGTGACCTAACCTTAAGAAGCAGATGATCCTTCGTATGCTTTGTGTATTTATTACGGAATTGCCATTGGGTTCCTTAAGTGAATTTACCGTAACGTCCACCACCAATCGAAAATGATATATTTTAATTTGACTACTCGAATGACTATTTAATAAAATAAAATAAAGCTGACTTTTGTAAAAACACTTGCTTTTACTATCTTTAAATAAGAAAATATAAATAATTTTTAATCATAATTTATTTTTATAAAAAATAAATACCTTTAATAATTTTAATTTTATTTTCTATTCCTTAAAACCAAAATAGAAAAAGTGAAAAAAAAATGCATTTTATATATAAAAAAAAATTCAGAATAAACATTTTTTTTTATACCTCAATTCTTCCATTTTTTGTTTTTGTTTTTTTTATATTTTATTGAAAACAACATTCAAAATTATTTTTAAATTTTTTATTATAAAAATCTGAAAAGCAAGAAAATTGAAACAAATATGTCCTAAGTTGTCAAATCTACCTTGTCCTCATTTGATCATTTTGTTTTCTATCTTTTAAGAAGCAAGATTTTGAAATTGTTTCCAAATATACGTGTTTGGTTGGCTGCACTTCTACCCATTACTTATTAAAATTTAATTTAATATTTCTAAATTTAGACAAGGGGAGAAATTTATTTATTTTTTCAGGCTATCTATTTTTAGTAACAGAAAATTGAAACTAAATGATCAACAACTGAATTCTTTAATCCCAAAGCTTAAAAGACCTAGGAAATTTAAATTTAAATTTAATTACAATAAATTTAAAAAATTATCATATCCATTTTATATGTTGGTAATTTTGTTCCTTTTAATATTTAGTCATAAAAGTTTTTTAAATAATAACTTATTATTCATTAAAGATCACATATTGTTATTTGTCGAACCAAAAAGTCACGGTTACATGTAAAAAAATTTGGTAAATTTGGTTTGTGGCAAATTAGAGTCACTTAAGATATAGAGAGGTTTGGTAATTGTTTTAAACTTAAAATTAATTTTTATAAAATTTTTAAAAAACAGGAAATACTCAAGCAAGAAGCAACGCTCAAGTGTTAATTGTTTAAGCACCCCACACTACTTGAGCGCTTGAAGCACTCAAGCCACCGAAGGGGGCTCAAGTGGTCATGAATTTCCAACCAAGATTTTTTAAAACAAATCTAATTTAGAAGTCTTCTAAAACTGAACATCTTCAGGATTTATTTCTATAAATATCTTATTGTAACCCTTTGAGGGTTAGAGATCATTAGGAAATCACATATTCTTTAGAAAGGGTTTTTTAGAGAAAAAAAACTAACGTATCAGATCATACTCGATCTCTTATTCAAAGATTTGATATTTGAATATTGGGTTGAAGACTTTCGTCACTTTAGTAGGGTTAAAGTGTATTTACTTAAGCAATCAAAGGTTACTCAGTCATGACCATGAATAAGTGATAAGTTTTTAGGTAAAATGGTCATATAAATTCATATAACTTACTTATGTAGTGAATTTAAATTAACAGTCTTAAACTTCTTAGTTTTTTATCTTCACAATTAATTAGTATAGGAGTTTTTTGCATAAAAATCTTTGTACCTTCCTGTTTATATCTTTTTATTATTTTGTTTGAATTATCTATCATTATTTGAAGCGATAATCCCTGACTACTTGCACCATTAAAAATTACACATAATATTTAATCCTTATATTATAATTTCATGTACGTGATCATCCATATTATAATATTAAAAAGTCCTTTCCAAGGATGAAGAATGAAGGAAAGTTTAAATTATTATTATTATTATTAAATGGAAACAAATTCACCTTGTATTGCATGTGTCAACTCCATCATGCAGGTCAAGAAACTTATTATTATTATTATTATTATTATTATTATTATTATTATTATTATTAATAAGAAGTATCATGTTTGGATAGAAACTTAAAAAATGCTTTGGTAATAATAATGATAATAATAATAATAATAATAATAATATTGTGTGTAGATTATAGACCCATCATACTTATTCTAATTTCTTATAAAATTGGCCTGACTACGAGTATTAGACATTGGTCTAAATTTTAGAATAAAGAAAGATATGTACCTTTGATGATAGAGCATATGGCATTCAAATATAATCAGACATACTAATTGCATGAGGTATGGTCTATATATAATTACAAAAATTTTAAAAATTGCATATGGCCACTTTTATAGAATGATTGTTATAAAAATATTTTTTAATATGTACTATTTTTATTATTGATAGCAATTCAATTAAAAATAATTATCTAAAGAATTAGGGGATGTTTGGAAAACCAACTTAATAACTTAAAGTGACTTAATAACTTAATTAAAATCATTAAATAAATTAAATATATTTAGTAAAATAATTTAATGGTATGATTTAAAGTAAAAAAAAAACTTTAAGTAATAAGTAAAAATAATTAGCTTATTTTTAAATCCACATCTTAATTTTACTTTTTTTATTTTCATTTTTCCTAATTATCTCTACGATCTTTTTTATTACTCCATGACCTATATTGTTATTTGACCTTCTTTATCATAATTATAATTTATGAAGATAAATATATTAATTTGATGATTTAAAACAACTTTTAAGTTAATTTTATTAAACAACCTTGATAGTAAAAATTAAGTAATTAATTAGCAACTTAAATATAATTTAATTCAAAGTTAACTTAAGTCATTAAGTAAAAAATATTAAGTTTTACTAAATACCCTCTTAATTAGTTACAGTCCATTTGATTATAACTTTAGAAAATGCTTAATATAAAATACTTCGGCAAAAAAATGAGGTGTTCAGTAAAATGAAGAAGATATTTTTTAAAAGTTGAAAAATTACTTGTAATATTTTTCGGAAAAGCCTTTAGTAAGTGGTTTTCTTAAAAATACTTTTAAAAAAAAGCACTTAAATAAAAAGTACTTTAAATAGAAATATTTTAAAACGTAGTCTTAATAATCGATAGAGATATAAAACTGTTTTAAATCTGTAATAAAAGTCGTATTTTACTATTATATTATGTTATAAAAATATTGTTTTAAATAATTTTGTATATTTAAAAATTAAATGATTTTTCAAAGTGATTATACTAAAAATGATTTTGCTTTAAATGTCATATGTCACTTTCACAAAGTGAGTTGTAACAAGTAAGAAGATGAATTTGTCATAAATTTTGACCATGTCATATGGAAATGGTTGTAGACATGATGATTTGGGTAAAAGAGCAGCATTCCATAGTGGTCTTCACAGACTAGAAATATCATGAAGAACTGCCAGAACCCTGGAACCAGATTTAGTTATAAATATTTATTATACATGGAAATAAATGAAGAAGTGTGAGGTTTGGGCAGAGTCATCAAAAACCCATAAGAGAATTAGATAAAATTTGGGAGAGGTTTGGGTAGGGAGTACCAGGCATATTCTCTTTGGTTTTTCCTCTTAGAGACTATTCACTTTGTATGTGTCGGCCAACTCTTCATTTTAGGGTTTTGTTTATGTTGTATCATGTCTGTGTTCCATGCCCAAGCATTGTATGATCTTGACAATTCATGAAGGAATAATTATGAATGGCCTAAAAAAAAATGGGGCATGCATGACATTCAAGGAGAAAATGAAAGATGAAATAATATGGGATGTGGAGTGGAAATTCAATAAATGTTGAAGAATTGGGCAGGTTTGTGCATGTTTTTTACAATAGTTATCAAAAATTAATATTTTTTTTCTTTTATGTTAAAAAATAAAATTTTATTCAGAAATTTAATTTGTAGAATATATTTTTAAAAATAATTAAAATAGATTAAATTAAATTAGAAAATTGTTTTCCAAGTAAAGCCTCTAAGTCTAATTTGGTTTGAGGACAAAGGTAGCATTTTAAAATATTCAAGTAGGGCTCTTCCATGAGTTTTTGTTTTTTTAGCTTTTCATTGAACTGATAAAGGTTGTTTGTTTTTTTTTTTTTTTTTTTTTTTTTTTTTTTTTTTTTATGATTTATTAAAAAAAATTATTAAATAGAAAAAACTAAAATATTTAATATTTTTTAAATATCAAAAAAGTAATATGTCGGCTTTTCTTTTATTTTTTAATGCTTAATAAAAATAAAATATCACAAAAACAAATAACTTAATACTTAATACAATTAAATACTATTTAATTTTAAATTTTACTTAGAATTAAGTAAAAAAACAAACAAACAAACACCAAATTTTTTATTTTTTACTTTTGTATTGAAAGAAAATATTTGAAAGTCCAATGGGATCTAAAAACCAAATTATACGAAAATATTTATAATGCATTAAGACTTCGGTCTAAAAAACAAATAAGATTGATCATTAATTAAGATTGAACCTTCAAAAGTTTAAGGTAAAGAAAGTGCTGAAAAACAAAAGAGAGTACAATTTTTTTTTTTTTAAAAAAAAAAAAGTGAATTTGAGCTCAATAATTTTGTTTTATACATTTCTTAATAATTATTCATTTTCTTCTCCATTCTCATAAAAATTTAAAAATATTAAAATTTTTCATAGTAAGCCAAGATTTAAATGAAATCTCAATAAATTAATTATTTCATGCACAAAAATGTCTATATTCATTTCAAAGTGTTTTTGGTACATTTAGGTGTGTTTGGTATACGAAAATGGGAATAAAAATTAAATGAAAATAAAGATAAATCATAATATCATGTAGAATAAAAGAATCAAAATTTTCATGTGTGTGAAATTTAGTTTCATAATAATTAATTTTTTATTCCTATTTCCATTATAAAAGATAATATAAATGCATAAATAATAGAAATATTTTCTATTCACATATTCCAAACATGGTTTTATTAATGAT
Source organism: Vitis rotundifolia (assembly GCA_030254885.1). Classification (NCBI taxonomy): domain Eukaryota; kingdom Viridiplantae; phylum Streptophyta; class Magnoliopsida; order Vitales; family Vitaceae; genus Vitis; species Vitis rotundifolia. The sequence goes on from CM058151.1 coordinate 19,136,767, forward strand.
CCATCCCCGGACTGCTTTCACTCGCCTTAGAGAACTGACAAGGCGTTAAGGGGGACCTCTTCCTACAAGAAAGAGAGTGTTAGATCTAAAAGATTCTAATGCATTTCATATTGTTGGAAAGTAGAGGACCATGTAAGAGATAGATAAATTGATAGTACAATAAAGGTTAGTCTAGAATCAAGAACTAACACCGAATAAGTAGCAACGACAACAAAATCTCCTCCAATTTATTGTTATGTTAGATGCTAATTGGATTCATGTTGGCTTCCTAACTCTAACCAAGGATAATTCTTGAAAATTTTGAGGAAAAAGAAAAGAAAAGAAAAAAAATACAATAAAAGAAAAAATGAAGAAAAATCATAATAAATATATATATATATATGTTTTGTATGTTTTCTTTACTGATTTCAATTATACTTGATTTTTTTTTTTTTCCTTATCTTAGTATTTTCCTTGGAACCAAACATGATGTATCTATGTTGACTTGGTTTCCCTACCTCATAGTCAAATATTTAACTAACTCTTCTTTTTACCATTCAATTGTTTGGAACTGTCTGTGTTGGTTTGTACACTCCATGAAAAATAAATAAATATCCAACATATCTCATTGGTGTGGGGACCAAATATCCCACAAAGACTGCACGGCACTATAGACAAAAGCCAGTTTGGGTCCCATCAGAAAGCTAAGCTGCTGCAATCACTCATACTGTGGTCCATTTTCACATCACTCAACAGCTAGACCCATCAAAATTCTCTAATCCACTCTGCATTTGCTGGAGTTTGAGTCAGCATCAAACTTTAACAATTTAAATTAAAAAAAAAAAACCCAAGAATTTGGAAATTGGAAGGCAGACAGATTCATATACCAATATCTAGCTGCTGAGACTGGGTTGCAGAGAGTGGAGTTTTGGTCATGGTTGTTCCTAGCCACAAGCCTTAAAGGATGAAAACATAAGGCAAAGTTCAATATTTTTGGTATCAAAGTAACCATCTGTTTCTTTTTTTCTTTTTCTTTTTTCTCATGGGCAATTAATTACTGAGAATTTTTCCATTTTTGATGTTGCAATAGAGCTGCATGCTCACTTTCACACAACTCACAGTGTGTACACATTTACATGCTAATTTGTTTGGTCAAGTTTATATAGGGCACGCTTGTCAAAGTTTTTGGGTCTGTTTGAAAAAAAACAGTTCTCAAAAAATAGTTCTTGTGAATAAGTTTTCAAAACAATTCTCCATTATATTTTCTGCATAAAATTGTTTTTGGGAATTCAAAAAGAAAAATAATTTTAAAATATATTCTTCAAAGCAACATGTTTTCAAAAATAATAAAAAAATAAATAAAATAAAATAAAATGAAAAAAATAAAAATTAGATTTAAAATTAATAAATTATTTTTATATACTTTTTAAAATTCATTCATTTATTTTTCCTCTTTGATATATATATATATATATAAAACTTAAATAAAAAAATTATTTTTCTTAATATTCTTTTTATCTAGTCTTTAGCACTCTTCAAGCCAAACATAGCATTAAAATCAAATCCAAAAATCTTATTTTTCTTATTTTAATTTTTTTGGGTCTATCCATTAAAATATCATAAGACTTTTAAAGGAACTAAGAATTTTTTACTTTAGGTTATATTTGGTTCCCAAAAGTTGTAAAGAAAAAAAAATAAGAAAAATGATTTTTTTCATATTTGATTTCAATATAAAAAATATAAAAATAAAATACTTGAACAAATCATCGAAAATGATTCAAAATGAAAGGTAAAATATATGGAGGGTTAGGTTACTATTGGATTTGAACCAATGACTATCGCCAAGAAATAACCTTTCATAAGCAGAATTATATATTATGTTTGAAAATTGTTTTTAAGAACTATTTTTTGTTTTTAAGGATAAAATTATGAAGATATGTTTGATTGTCAATTATCCTTAAAACAAAATGTGGAAAATTGTTTTAAAAACTTGATGTTTTTTTATATGTTTAATTTTTTATTCTAATATACTTTGGGTAACAAAGTGGGAATTTCATTGGGATACTTCTAACAAGTTTAGGAAAATGAATATAATACAAATGCTTTTTGTTAGAAAATATTTTACAGACAAAATGCATACTTTTAATGATGAAATTTCTTGTAGTACAACCCTCAGCCTTGATATTGCCTTTTATCATTCCGACTCTACAAGGATGTCTATCTGTTTGGTAATGATCTTTAATAATGTTGCACTTTGTCATTTTAATTAGGTAAGGGATATCTATTTATTTAATGGTGCAATCCTATGAGACACGATAAAGATGATATATCTATATAAGAGTTATTATCAAAAACTATTTTTTGAGAGTAATTTTCGAAAACATTTCTAAACATACTTTAAATTTTTAGTAAGAAAAAACACTTTACAATACCATATAAAAAATGTCATCGTCTATTCCTATGTGAAATATATAGCCAAAACTGCAAGGCTCACTCAAAGTTGCAAAGTTGGCTGATCCTTTTTCTCTGCTTTCATAGATGAAGACATAGCATTTATTCCTTGCTGAAAATTTCCTTTATTCTTGTTACTTTCCATCACGTGTTCCCATCTACTTTCCCTAGTATGACCTTTTGACTCCCTTGCCACATTGTTTATACTTTATAGTTCATCAGCTATTGTTGGCCATTCATCCCAATTTCCTTCTTTTTCGTTGAATCTCACACTTTTTTCTTAATTTTCTTCTTTGTTGTCAATGTCCTTTTCTCCTCTCTACACTTTTCTCTGCCTGCCGTTAATTGCAATCAATGAACTACGTGGCCCTATTCAATGCCCTTTTTTTTTTTCCTCTTGTTTTTCCTTTTCTATAATTATTTCTTTCCCATTTTATTAAGTTTTATTTCCATTATAATTGTGATAATCTTAAGAATAAGAGAGTTGTTAAAAATATCCATTCAATCTCTTTACACATTCATTAGAAATATCATTTTTCACTAAGGGTCTGTTTGATAATGATTGTAAGAAACATTTTTAACCTTTTTAATATTAGAAATTGTTTATCATTCAAGTGTTAAAAATATTAAAAATATTTTTTAGAATCTTTGTTAAAAAACATTATCCAATCTACCTACACATCACCCTTTTTTTTTTCTTTTAAACAAAATTTACATATGAAATAATCAAAATACCTTTCTTTGACCTCTTCAAATCTACTCATGAAAACCCTAACTATATTGTGAGTCTATTTGATAACTATTTTCGAGAATAGTTTTCTATTCTTAAAAAAAAAAAAAAAAAAACATGTTTGACAATCGAAAAACTGGTTTTTGTTCTTAAGAATAGAAAATATGGTATTTTTAAATAATATTTATTAGTTATTTTTTATTACTTTCATTTGTTTTCTAATAGTTGTTTTAGAAAAAAAAAAATAATACAAGCATATAAAATGATTGAAAATAAAGCACCATATATAAAAATTATTTTTAAAACATATTTACAAATATTAAAAACATTTAGGGTTACAAACAAACTTTTGTTTTATAAAACTTTTCATTGATCTTCTCCCCTTTATTTTTCTGTCTTTGCTTTTCTTCCTTTTTTTCCTGAATAAGATGAAGAGGTGGGGAAGGGAAGGGAAGGGAAGGGAAGGAAAGGAAAAAATAGAATTAAGATATGAGAAGGTTGAAAATAAGGGTATTTTAGTGATTTCACATGTAAAATTTAGTTTAGAATTAATATAAAATTAATACAAATTTACATAAACACCCTTTAAATAATATTTGCAATATATATATATATATATATATATATATATATATATATATTATAAATAAAAAAAATAAACAAAAACAAACCGTTCACCTTTTTTTTTGTCTTGAAGAATAGGAGATCTTCTAAGATTTGGTGGGGGTTGTCATATTCAAAAAGAAAATTAGAGGTTTCCAAGTTACGTGTAGCTAAGTATGATAATCTTATCCTTCATGTCTCAGCCAAGATGCCAAGTTTTTTGTTTGGATCCAAAGGTTGACTTGACTTTATTCCAAGTTTTTACCCGTCCAAATTCAGGGTATTTTTGAAGGCAATACTAAAAAGGCTGTGGTTACCAGAGTCGAATACATAACCCAAAAGGAAGAAGCCATAATGGGGAGAAAATTTACATGCTCAAACTTGGTTGGCTAATGTTGAATGTTTAGTTAAATTAAGGAATCTAACAAAGTGATTCACATTGAAGAGGAAAATTTAAGGTGACAAGTGGGTAACCATGATTTGTGAGGTGCTTTTTCTAGGAAATTCAACCATTATTTGGATTAATCTACAATAATTCAATTTTTTGTTGTAGACAGATTATCAACTAGTGGGCACCACTCCCTTTATAATGTGGTTTTGGAATCCAACTATCCACTAACTGTGACTTAGTTGGTCAAAATCAGGGCATGGTTTGCAAACCTCAATTAAGGAAAAGAATCTAATGTGGAAAAAAACACCCATAGCCTCACGAGGGAAAATGAGAGTGAAAGAAAATAGAGAAATAAAATAAAATAAAATAAAAAATTTTAAGTTAATAAATTTTTTATATATATTATTTCAAAATCATTTCACTTATTTTAACTTTTTATATTTTTAATTAATTTTATTTATATTTTATTTTATTTGGTATTTTTTTATTGGGTAACCAAATATGGAAAAAATCATTTTTCTTATTATTTTCTTTCTTTCCTTAATATTTTCTGGGACCAAACATAACCTAAATTTTAGGGCCTTTCAATTATATTTTAATCAATTTGAGTACAAGTTTGGATGTATTTTTAAATTTTTGATTTTGAAATAAATAAATAAATAAATTGTAGTGGCTTTTATATAAGATGTAAAAATTCTTTGAGATAACATTAAAATGATAACGACTTTTAAGAAATTGTTTTAAAAAAATTAGGTTATGTTTGGTTTTGGAAAAGATGAGCAAAAATGTGAGGAAAAAAAATATAGAAGAAAAGTAAAAAGAAAAAAATAAAGTAAAGAAAAATAAAAAATAAATTTAAAATCAATAAATTATTTTATATGTTATTTCAAATTCATTTCCCTTATTTTTCATTTTTTTAATACTTTTTGAAAATCAAACATAACCTAAGGAAAATTATTTTTTTATATTTGGTTTTACTAAGAAAAATACAAAAGAAATTCAAATATAATTAAAATTAATAAAAAACTTAAATATTTTTAAATTATTTAATATTTATACAGAAGAGTTTAATAAATGAAATTAGTTTGAAATAAGATATGAAAATAATTTATTGACTTTAAATTTATTTTTTTATCTTTTCAAATTTTCTTTCCTTTTTATTTTATTTTCTTTGCTTGTAATTTTTTCTCAAACTTTTTTGGGAACTAAGCAAAACTTAAATGATTTTTAAAGATAAGATATAATTCTATACTTTTTATATAAAATTTATTATATCTTATATTTTATATAGAAGTCATACTAGATTTTAAAAACAAATAATATGAAGTATATCCACATACGAGAAAATTTGTATCCTAATTCTTGAAAAACTTAAGAGAAAATATGAAAAAATAAATAAATAAATAAATTTGAAATCAATAAATTATTTTAATGTGCTTCTTCAAACGTTACTTTTGTTTTCACTTCTAATTAAAGATTAAATAATTTGAATATAAATTAGTTTATAATTAATCTTAATTATATATATATATATATATATATATATATATATATTTTTCATAATGATACAAACATAAGAACATGATTTTTTTTCTCATAATACATTTTTTTTTTCTCTCTTTAACATTTTTGAAAAATCAAATATAACATTAATCTTTACAGATAATACATATGACTCAATGTAGATTATTAAACCATTTCATCTTACGGTATCAAAATTTTAATCCTACTTTTTTGATATTGTATTGAACTTGTCATCTTAACTTCTTATAATATACATATATAAATGAAACATAGTGACAAAAAAATCAAATTATTGTCAAAATATAAAAAGATAAGTTTACGATTGCTTTTAACTAATCGTATATAACGACCTATCTTTTTTTGTATATATATAACTTTAAAATATATGTACAAAGTTAAGTGAGCCTATTATATTAGATATGAAATATCTCATTGTCAATTTTGATATGATATTGACATTTTAATTTCTAAAAAAAAAAAAATCCTAAATTAAAGTCCAAATGAAAATAACCTGTTATATAAAAATAATCATATTTCAATTACTTGTACAAAACCCTTTTCTCTTTCTCTTTAGAGGAAGCACATTTTCTTAGTAAACATTCAATTTTAGAATTCATTGTATCATTAATGTTTTTGACTTTGAAGGTATTGAAAGGAAAAATCAATTATCTTTTTTTATTTTTTTTACATTAAAAAACAAAAGAAAAGGAATAAAAAATAAAAAAAAATTAGGGGATGACGAGTATGGTGGGGGACCAAGGAAAAAGGGGATAGAGATCCAATGGCTGGAGGTGAACGTGGTGGTCCAAAACCAGTACAATTAAGGGTCAGAAATGACGCCATATGTGGGCAGACACCATCAACGTCAGCCTTAATGACACGTGGACCACATACTTATTTTGGAAACTCCACTTTCGGGAAGTCACCTCTACTTGCTTAAAGTTTTAGCCCAAAGTTCTGTTTCACAATCACCCAAAAAAATTTAAAATAAAAATTAACAAACAGACATGAACACTGTTTTGTCTCTTTGTATTGACTTGGACTCTGAGATTTTGAAGTAATCCCATTTAACATTTTTCGAAAAGCAAACAAAGTCTGTTTTGTATTTGGCACGGAGGATTCCATATGAGAAGAATTATAAAAAAGGATCGCCTAGGAGTGATAATTCCGGTAAAGATGTGAAAGGATGACTATTTAAAAATTTTAATTATACTTTTTTCTCTTTTTTTTTTTGGACATTATTATTATTATTATTTATGATATTAGCATTTTAAATTATTCATATTATTATTAATATCATTCTTATTAATATTATCTATTATTTTTTATTATTATTATTTAACTTATTATTCATATTTTTAATACTCTATTAAAAATAATATTATTATATTTTTATTAGTGCTACTAAAAAAACCCTAGAAGATGATTCTATTTTTTCATTCTTAAGACTTGCAAACTTTATTAAAAAATTATTCTTTTTTTTTTTTAACTTTTTATGATTTATATGCCAATTTAAGACTAATTAAATTATTATTATTATTATTATTAAGACTTCATTAATATTTATGATATTAGTTTTATATTATTAATATTTTTAATGAACTAATATTATATCCAAGTTATAGGTATGACAAAAATGTAATAATATAGTGTAATAAAATAATATTTTTAATGTTGTTAGACTTGTTACAAAATGTAAGTACAACATTTATGTATTGATCTTTTAACATAAATATACTAAAAATAAGATATGTTACGACATGCTTTAATTTTGCTTTTTAACAGTTAAAAAATAATTTTGAATTATAAAATTTATGAAATCTATATAATAAATAATATAATAATTTTATATTTTTAATTATCAAAATGAAACAATAATTAGTAAAACTATTATATTTTATATTATTATTATTTTGGATAATTTATTTATAATATTTTTAAAATAATAATTTATAATTAATTATTATATTATTTATATGTATTATTATTAATATTATTCTTATTTGATAGGTTATTGATAATAATAATAATTATAATTAGAAAAGAAAAAGACATGAATGGTAGTTAGGACATATGTATTGAACTTACAACATAAGTATAATAAAAAGTATAATATATTACAATATATTTTTATTTTGTTTTTTAATAATTATAAAGACAATTTTTTATTATAATATTTCCTAATAGTTATATTATAAAGTTAAACAATTCAAAATTTCTAAAATCTATTTAATAAAAAAAATGGGTATAGAAATTTAAAAAAAAAAAATTGTTATCATGGAAACTAAAATCTATTTTCTTTAAAAAATTTATATTTCTCTCTTGCATGGCATTATGATTCACTCATATTTTCATCTTATTTCTATTTTGATACATGTTGGGCTCAAATTTTTAATTGGAATATATTTCTTTTTATAGAAATAATATTTTATAAAATATTTCCTAAGTTAATATATATGACTATGATTGTAATTAAATTTCTTATAAAATAAGGAAAACTAGTAAAAATATCTATATAAATACTTCAAATCATGAGAAAAAAAAGTTATGAGAGAAATATGAACTTCTAAAAATTATACATATAGATATAGGATAGAGATGTGAGGATGAAAAAGAGACACTCGATGAAGTAAGAGGACTTCCAATTTCGAGTAAAAGGGTTCTATGTTTTGGAACTCAATAGTTGTATTTGTCTATCATTTTAAATTTTTAAGATAGAAATATATTTAAGAGAAAGAGATTCCTAATGGAGTAAAAGAGTTTCATACTTGGAACTCAATAGTTGTTTTTGTCTATATCCTCTACTACATTCTCTATCACATGGTAAAATATTATCTCTCATTAGTAAAGGAAGCATAATTTGGTTAGATTTATATATTTAATTTATATGAATAAATTACAACAAATTATTTATTAATTGAGTTTAAACTTTTCTTAGGTATCTTAACTATTTTGAATTTTTTGTAATTATTTATTTGTGTGGTAACAATAGTTACTTTTAAGAAACATTGCATAGGTTGAAGGATAATTTTTATTTATTAATATATGAGTTATATAGAATTGGAAAGAATATTTAAAAATTGTCTTATAATGAGTATATGGTTAATTTTGTAAATTAAATCATTTTCATTCTTTAGTTAATTCAATATCAAATAGTTAAACTAAACTAAGATAATACCAAACACTTTGTGTCACGCCCCAAGACCCACTCCAAGGGCGTGACGGTCATTTCACACTTTAAACCCGAAGGCTTATAGTGTAACCTGACCCAAACAATTATCTTGTAATTGGAAGTTACCAACTACCAAATACCTGTTCAGAGTAGCGGAACAAAATCTAAAATCCTCAAAATTCAATTGCCAAAACTAAAACATCCACTATCCAAAATCCATTGTCCAAATATTTGCAAACTTAAACAATTCAAGTACTAGAACAAATTTCAAAATCTCCAAAACTCAACTTTGATCTAACATAAAATTTGAAGGATCAATATTCAAATAACTTCCAAATACCAAAGGATCCAAATGAACATAACTAACAGTTAAACAAAATCCAACATAAAATCCTAAGTCAAATCCTAATAATGACCATTCCTCAGCCTAGCCATCACTCCTCACCCGAACTAAGAGTACCTGAAAAATTTTCAACAATTGGGAATGAGCTCACAGCCCAATAAGGAATATTAATGCAATTCATGGATCTAATATTTTCATTTCAAGTAAGAGATATCATTTTTTTTTTCTCATCAAATATCAGAGTTTCAAAAATACTAATATATTCAAAATTCAACCAACCATTTTCATATCAAATTCAAACACTTTCACATAAGATTCAATCAAATCCATTCAATTTTCATTACTCTGCTTATCAAATATCAAATGCCCAGTTAGGTGGGACTTTTCAAATGGGTGGCTAGCCTCAAATTGTTCCTAGTGGAAGGAACCAAACACTACTAGTACTAGTAACCTCTAACCAAACCCCTAGAGGCTGGGGTTCAAATCAATTACATTCCCACCATGAAATGTAAAGGTCAACTATTATATCCCGTTAACAGGGCCGAATAGTCAACTATTATATCCCGTTGACAAGGGCCAAATAAACCAGAGTGATGTTTTTGTTTAAGTATTCAAATTTACACAACACAATATCTCCATATTTTGTGTCATAAATAAAACAAAATATTCCAACATAATATTTAGTGCAAAACAGTTTGATCCACACATGGTAACAAAATATCATTTTCTTTTCCACAATTCAAAATAACATATAAAATAATTTAATTTTATAAATATTACATTAACTTCCCTTACCTCAAAATATGCAAAGACCTTGAAGGAAAAATAACCCTGAAAAGTCTACTCCTCACCTAACACAATAAAAAGGCAACTATTACTATTTACCTCAAAATATAAATCTGATAATCCTAAAATTTCTAAATGTTAAGATTAATATTTCTGATTAATAAAGTAATAATTTAATTACTCTATTCCTTATTTAATTATAATTAATAAATTCCCAATTTGTTTCTAATAACACATTACTAATTTAATTAAATTACAATTTTATTTCATTATAAAATTCTATATATATATATATATATATATATATATATATATATATATATATATATTTTACTAAATCTCTCACTCTATTTATTACAAAAAAAACCATTATTACTATTATTTTATTTATTAATCTAAAACTAAATATTATTATTATTATTTTAATTAACCAATTCAAAAGCCACTCAACCATTACCTAGTTGTCTCGGGTACACCAAACCAAAAAGCAAGTTTTTTTTTTTTTTTTTTCCATTGCCATCATCATGATTCATTTTATATATATATATATATATATATATATATAAAAGGCTTCCTTCCATTTGGCACACGCCCCTTTCTTTTTTTTTTCTTTTTTTTTTTCCTTCCTTCTTCCTTCCAGTGTTGTGCACACGCATTCTCCCTTTTTTTTTTTTTTTTTAACATTTTCTAATCTCTTCAACCACAAATAACAATATATTTATTTTTATTTTTTATTTATTTATAAAATTAACCCTAGCCTAAAATCGAAACCTTCCAAGAGTTTTTTTTTTTTTTTTTCTTCTCATCTAATAAAACTTAAGGTCTCCCAAATTCCAACAATAAAATCAAAATCTTAATTTTTTTACTATTTGACATTCAAACGAATAAAAAAAAATAATCTAACCCTAATCTAGATTTGGGGTTTTCCAAAAAAAATATATATCTAATGCTTGAAATTAACTAATGAATCTAAAATAATAATCTAGGGGTTAGAATCTTACCTATAGAGGTTTGTTCTTCAAACCTTGAAATCTGACCTCAACTTCACGTTCTCTGGAAACTCTCTACGAACAGGAATACGATTCAGAAACGAATAGGAAGAAGAGAATTTCCTATTTATACCTAGGGTAATTCGTAAAATTACTTTTTCACCCCTCTTCCATTTTATTAAATTAATTAATTAATTAATTTAATATATTTATTATGAATTTCCTATATTACCCTTAAAAAAAATACTTGGGCGTTACACTTTGCATTTTTATTAATGTGAAATCAAAGTTTGGTAAATCTTGGTTTTCGTGATAACAAAACAAAGTTTGGAGCTAATATTTATATTAAGTGTGTTTAGGTAAGAAGCTTTCCAAAATGACAAATTACAAAGATAAATCATACCAAAGGAAAATTAAGAAGAAGAAGAAGATTTCAAAGACAAGATCAATCAAAACCTGTTCTATAGGTTTTCTTTGTAAGGTTGATGGTGCACTAAATCCTTTTAAGTGCTAAATTGTTTTAAACTCTTGTATAATTGGATGATTTTATACTTTTAATTAAAATCTTAAACCAAATGATTTCTAAAATTGTTTTAAAGGTTTAAAGAAGTTATACAAAAAGTTTTTGGAGGTTCCAAACCTCAAATCGAACTTTTTAAGCACTTTATAATGCAACCAGTCAATGGGCTAGGGAACTAATTGATCCAATTGGGCTTAATCGGTTGATGAGCATTTTATGCACCCTTGACTTCTAGCAACTAAGACTTAGCTGGTTGAGACAAAGTTTCGATCAATTTGGAATTGATTGAACCGATTACTCAATCAATAGAGAGTCTAAACATTAATGGTTACTTGTCAGTGCATTTAATGCACTACAACTAGTGAACCAATCAAGCTGATTACTCAACAGATCAAACCCAAACCATGTTTAACGATTAAGTTTAGATTTCTTTCTTTTATTTAAAAAGACTCTAAACTTCATTGTTTTGTAAGGTTGATATTTCAATATCTTTCTTTAATATATTTGAGTCTTAGGGTGCATTTGAGTTCACTTTGCTTTAAAATTTGCATAGCCATTAGTATACCCTAATTTTAGTTTATCTTGCATCCATTGATTTTAAATTTGTACTAGGATTTTATGAGTTTTATTTTCTATCATTTTTTGTAACCTTTGTGAAGTGAGCTCAAGTGTAGTATATCATTGAGGGAAAATCCAAGTATAAGGTGTCACTTAGTATGTGCCAAGTGTAGGGCATCCCTTGGGTGGTTGAAGAGTAAGACATCTCTCAAAGAATTTTAAGTACCTAATGGAGTCGATCAATCTAATTGTAATGTTTAAAGGCTTGTGTTGAAAACTTTGGATTAGTAAAACTCTCACTCAGTTAGGAACTTGAAAAGAGTGGATGTAAATCGGGTTGTGTTAAATCACTATATAAATTTTGAGTTCACATTCTCTTTTTCTTACTCTCCTTATTTCATATGAACTTGTTTTTTCATAAAATTTGTTATTTCACTATATATAATTGTCACTTGTTTTCATATGGTTTAAATCTCCAAAAACTGACTATCACCATATTCACCCCCTTCTAGGGTGATAGTCTTATGTTGGTTTGACTAAAATGTAACAATTAATTTAACACTTATAATATGTACCTCTTAATTTTCAGTACTAAAGTTTTTTTGTATTTAATTTTTAGTTTTATCAAATACCCTCTCAATGTGTCACATGTAAACATGGAAGGATTATTAAAACAAAAACAAAAAAAATTATTATTTTATACTTGCCTGTATATAATTATCACACATAATTTTATTTTTATTTTAAAAATATAATTAAAATTATTAAACATGTTTAATATTTATATATTTAAAAAGTTCTTTCCTTTTTAGAGGGAATTTCATGTAATATATATTGTCTATCATCACAAATTTCATATTTATTTTTCTAATTTTAATATTAATAAAGATTTAAGAAATGAACAATTTTCTTGCACTTTTGTTAATTCAATTACAATTTTTAAAATCATATTGGTAAAAATTAAAAGAGTTAATATCATTTTTTTTTATTCCAGAATTTTTTAAACAAATTTTAAAATGAAAAATAATTACACTCACAACTCACCCATATCTTATCAAACAAAATGTTATTTGTACTTGTCATAAAATTATTAAACATGAAAGTGTTTCAAATTTCTAATTAATAATCTTTATAATTATTTTAAGTTAGGAGGGAAAAAAGTTATAAGATAACAATGAACTTGTAAAGATTATAAATAGAAAATAGAGATAAAGAAAGATGAGATGCACCTAATGGAAAAAGGGATCCGTGGTTAAGGGTGTAAAAACAAGAAGGAAAAAAAAACCAAAAAGATATTTAGAGATTTAATAATTGTATTTAATTTATATCATCTTTTATCTATGGATGTAAGTATAATTGATTGAACCACACCATTTCCCTTTGTCACATACCTCTGTGTCGGTATTATTTTATATTTGTATTCTTACATAATCATATTAATATTAAAACATCCATAACACTGACAATTTATAAAGTTTCATTTTGAGGTTTTATGGTATAAGCTTAATTTCTTTGTTTATTTTATAAAATTACAGAAGTATGTTATTGTTGTTATTAGGAAAGCAATTTGAAATATTATTGCTTAGTTAATTTTGAGTAATTGCGATGAGTTTCCCTAAAACTATGTTTGGTTTTCGATTGATATTAATGAAAGAAAAAAAATACCAAGTAAGATAAGTTTTTCACATTTGAGTTCACTTTAAAAAATAAATTGAAAATTAAATATAATTAAAATTAAAATTAAAATAATTTATTAACTTTAGATCTTATTTTTTCCTCCTATTTTTTCCTTTTATTTTCTTTGCATCACATACCTCCAATTTCAACAATGAGTTCTTCAATTAACGTGTAGAATCGGAAATGGTAGAAATGATGTTCAACACACTTCCTTCAATGCTAAAAGCAATAATAAATCAAAGAAAAAGACAAAGTCTACGTGTAATAAAAATAACAATTGATGGCATACTTTCTGACCTAGAAACAGACCAGAGCTTTTAGAACTTGCAGACGATGGCTTCTTCAACTTAGCTGCAGGCTATTTGGTGAAGAAAGTAATTACTTGCTGCACTTTTCTTTCCAAAAACATCGTAGCTTTAAATTTTGTTCAACCACCACACATGGAAAAAGCAGAAAGTCGACAATGACTCCATTTTCTCCGCAATAATCACACCATAATATTCATTATATTTTAGTTTACCTTATCATTCAACTTCAATTTAAATAAGAATATAAATAAATATTTTAGAAAAAAAAATACATTTTCATATGAAAACATAAAATGCTACATTGCATAACTTGACACCGTGAATATTATTTTAAAAATATGAAATTAATTTATTTTTAAAGCCAACACAAGAGACGAGAGTAAAATTGTATTCAACAGTATTTTTACTCAAAACTATTATAGTTGAAATATTTTCTCTAAAAATATGTTTGAAAGAATCATTTATCAAATATTTTTCCAAAAAACACTATAATTTTTAATATTAGAAATTATTTTTCATATTTTTAAAAATTTATTAATTACCTAATTAATTTCAAAAATTCATTTTTAGGCTAAAAAAGTTTTTAAAAATTCTTATCAAATAGACTCTAAATTAAAGTTGAAATTAATAATAAAAAATTTATTGTCATAAAAATGAAAATCATAACATCGTTAGTAATTTTCTTTTCCTTTTACCACTTTATACTTTAAACATTTTTTTTTTTTTTTCAAAAATGATACCCATTAATACCAATTTAACAGTAAGATCAACTACTACATGATATCATAAGAAAGCAATTAAGAAAAGGGATGTAATCATATTTGAATTGGGATTGTCAATTGGAATTGGAGTTTACACTCTGAATACATAAATAAGGGGACAAAACGTGTACATATATGGACATAGAAATGGACTTTGAGGTCTAAATACTGAATTAAGGGCCACTTGATGACCTTTCTAGAAGAGAGATGCCCATATTATTATTGTTAAGTAGTTTTTTTGGGACCTCTTTAAGGTTAAATATTAGTGGGTTGAGAAGGAAAATATGGTTGAGTAAATTACCCTAAAGAATATTATGGAGATGTCGGTGTCATTCATGTGGGATATGACTAAGCTGGTTGGAAAGGAACATGAAGGTAGATGTTATGTCAACATCTGATGTGGGTTTTGGCTCCCCCACAAGTCCACTCTTCTTTGCTATCTTCCTCTCATCACCAATCAAATAATTCCGTTCTTTTTGCCTTGAGAAAATAACAATTTTCTTTTGACGGGGAATTTGTCCCTTGAGTGGGACTTACTCAAATGTTTGGTACTTAAATTTAATTAAATATCTTGTAATTTTTACAACTTGAATTCATAACCCTATGTTTTTAACTTTTCCTCGTACTTGTGATAGGTGGACCTCTGAAGATACTTCTCTTTGAATTCCCGATATTCAATTAAAGGGGTACATGTGAATCAGCAGTGTTGGAGAGATGAATTGGAATTGGAGGAGAACCCCCATCCACAACACATGCCTTGATGGACACTAGGTCATCCAAAATGATCTCGAAGATTTTTCAAAAGTCCTTCTCTTTTCTATGATGAAGACAAAAATGGTAGAGGTGAAGGCATATGTGATCAGAGGCTGAGTTCTAACCCCCTTTGATGGTCTATGATTTCTTCCGATTAATGGCTCATAGCCAATGATGGTCACATCACATGGAGCCCACAGTTTATTTTCTTGTGTGTGAGTGTGGATGTGGTCTGCTGCCCAACTCCGAAAAAAATAGCTCACAAGATTCTATACCCACTGGCCACTGTGCCAATATCACATGGTGGGGGTTAGCCATATATGACCCAACCAAATTAATAGTATTAGCCTCTACCTAGCCTACTGCATATGCTTCACTTCTAGATTAATTTTTTTAAAAGTCAAAAAGTGGGATTTCAAGATCAATAATAAGAGCTTTTAGTTTACAGCTGTCAAAAAGGTTCAATGTGAAAGTTGTTAGGCAGGCATCAATTGTTAGCACATAATCTAATAATTAAAAACTTTGGGTTAAATTATAGTTCAATATAATGTGAAGATTATGAAGGAAAGAAAAAATATATATTAATTTATTTTTCATATTTGGTTTATCATAAAAAAAATATTTAAAAAATAAATTTTGGTTAAAATTTATTAATTTTTTTGTCTTAAAAATAAAATAAATTTAAAGAAAGATGTATAAATAATTTATTAATTTATATTTTTTTTTTCTCTATTTTCTTTTCTCCCTATTTTCTCTTAATTTTTTTCATAATGTTTCTTATAATTTATAAATTTCTTTTGATTTAGTATGTGAATCATTGCATGTTAAGAAGGGTGTTAGCTTATATATTTCAAGTTATTTAATTTTTATATAAAAAATAAATAAATGGAATTATTTTAAAAAATTAAAAATAAAAATAATGTATTAAAAAATTAAAAATAAATTTCCTATATCTGTATAATACACACGCACTATATATATATATATATATATATATATATGAAAAAATAGATAAGAAAAAATGGTAAAAAAAAATCTTGGTGAAAAAAAAAACTAAATTGTCAAGAAATATTTTTTTTTTCCATAAAAGTAGGTTGGAAAATATTTCAATATTTTTCCTTTTTTTTCTTACAATTTTTTCATACATACAAATGTAAGGAATTTTTTTTTTTTTCATTTTCTTAATACTTTTCAAAAGCCCAACATAGGTTAAGGAATAAAGGAGAAAAAATAATAAACAATTTTCTCTCCATTTTCTTAAAAGAATAAGAAGAAATTTTGAAAAAAAAGAAATAAATTCGTCAAAAATTTAATTTTTTTCTTCTCAACTCTTCCATCAATCAAACAAAATTTTTTATTATTATTATTTTTCAAACTTTTCATAAATTAAATACAACAATAATGACTCATAACCTAATGGTTCAAATTTTTGGATTAAATTATTTAAAGAAGATGTTTGCCTAATATAGAGTCTACACTTTATATACATAAGCAAGTAAAATTTAAAATAAATAATTAAACAATTCTTACCCATTATTATTCCCTGCCCTTTACAGCTTTTCATGCCATCCTAGTGTTGCCACATGGCATGATAGGAAGAAGATGCCTTCAGTCATCAAACTTCTTGGACCCACACATTGATCAGACGAAAATACCCATCTATTATTATTTTGATGTGAATCATTTATAAGGTTCAATTGTAATTTCACAACTGGCTTTTACAATCACATGCTTTCATAGTAATCCAATATTTGGGGCAAGAGAGAAAAGGACAAACTGGCCATGTCCGTTTCTTACAAACCACAAGAGATTTGGAGGTTTTCTCAAGATTTGAGGAATTTTGAAAGGGAAATCAAACTAAATGCACAAAAACAAATTTTAATAGTTTTAAATCGCTTTTTAATTTTATAAATATTTATATACTCTTATTTCAGATAGCTTCTTAATTTTAGTTTTATGTGAAAGTTAAAGTTGAAGTCAACATTATATTTTTAAAGGACAATATTAATATTATAAAAATTTTATTATATGATCAAAATAAAAATTTTATAAGAAGTAATGTTTTCATGATTTTCATATTAAATCTTTTTTTTAAGTCATAATTTTTTTTTTTTAAAAAGTCGTGTAATATAAAAACTCTAATTGAACTTAAAAAAGATCTTTTGTCGAAATCGATTCAAATAAGACTTATATGATGTTATTATATGTCTTAACATTAGAATATGGGAGCAAGTCATGGATTATCATATGTGCCAACTCTTTATAAAAGATTAATTTAAAGCGAAATCCAAAAGGGAAATATAAGACACAAGTGAATAAGTAAATATATACAAATAATACAAATACAAGACACTAGTGAATCCAATAAGCAAATATAAGAAGCCACTTTTCATTTAAGACAAAAATGATGAGATGTTTAATTTCTTATTTGGTAGTGTCTCATGTGTGATCTTAGCCAAAAATGAAGTTCAATATGAAGATATATTTTATACGGATAATATCTTAAGAGTCGGTTTGAAGGATTTTGATTAAAGTTTTTTTAGTTTATAATAATTTTTAGAAGAATCGCCTATCAATTGATTTGTTATGAATCACTTCAAATAATTCTCTAGATTTTTAAAAATGAGTTTTTCTGTCGAACACCTAATTTTTATTATAAAAAAATGTGCTATCAAATATTTAAAAAACATATTTAAATTTCTCAAAATTGTTGTCAAATAAATCGTTAATATAATAAAAGTTTCATTTGCTATAAAACATTGTCCGCATAAATTATTTAAAAAAGATTTTTTTTCTAAATAAAATTATTCAAATACATTTACTAGCCCTATTTGGGTTTTAAAAACACTAATCCAAATAAGGGCTAAATATGGTCCTCCATTATTTTAAAGATTTTCAATGTATTAATCTCAAGGTGTCCCAAAAAAGTATTAAAAAAGAAAAATAAATCAAGAAAATAATTTTTTTTTCATAGTTGAACATTTACCATAAAAAATGTGAAAGAAAATCAAATATTATTAAAATTAATTAGAAATTTATGTATTATCAAATTATTTAATTTTTATATAGAAAAAAGAAAATAAGTTAAATGAATTTAAAAAAAATGTAAAAAATAATATATATATATATATTTTTTTTTTTTTTTTTTTTATGTTTCCTTTCATAGGGTTTTTTCCTCAAATCTTCCAACAACTAAACATTGGCTAAGTGATAGGGAAGATGACACATGTGCATATTTTGTTAATTAATCATTAAAAAAAAAAAAATTTAAGATAGTTACCTAGCAAACTTTTTATTTACACTACTAAAATTGAAAAAGTGTGATAAAATCTATACCCGATCATTAAGGATATAATCAATGGAATCAATGTGTAAAAAATTAAGATTAAGGCACAAAACAATAAGATCGAATTTTGTAAAAGAATCGAAAGTTAAATATACGTGTGACTCATCCTGATCAATAATTAAACGTTTTCGATACCAACTAAAATGGTATTGTAGCGAAACCCTAAAAATAAAGATGGTCATGGCATCCGAAAACAAGAATATGTAGTGAAGATTGGTTTGGCTCTATGCATGAGAAACAAAACCCATCCATCAAAGAAAAATGATTGAAGCATTCGAGCGACGTCTCACATGAATGTTACATCCACCTACTAAATCAGCAGTAAACCCCACTAAACGATGAACTAAATTGACAATTTCACATCATACTATAATAGATGAAATTAATTGCAATAACCACAATATTAGGGCCCCATCTCCCTCAACCAACTTCAATCAATATCAATAATTATATGCTTCAATATTGTCCATCCATGCTTACAAAATAATTTTACTCTATCATAATATCTGCATGCAGTCACAACATTACAAAGCCAGAAAGCCATCACAGTAATAACCTATTTCACACGCATGAATGAATATGTATTTTAGCTGTTAATCAGCATGCATTTTCACTAGGATTAAGACCTAAAGAGCAGCAAAAATCGACCGAACCAAATCAAATTCATGATCATTTGTGCAAAGCCGATTAAGGGTATGCAAACAAAAGCCCATATATGGGGGACAAGATCAAAAAAGATAGATCCATATAGTAGATGTAGCTCAAGTTTGATGGCAGTTCCTTCTTCTATGGCCTAGTGCTTTTCCTGATACTTCCTTCGGTCTGAATCGATCCTTTCGAGTTTAAAACGCTCCCGGACGTATGAAATGTAGGTTGCAGCCTTGGTGTCCACGTTTTCATCTGCATCACAGCCATGAGAGCCATGAAGATAGCTGATTTTGGTGTCACCAAAACTGTCCAGCATTAATGCTGGAGGTGTGGAGACATGGTCCATTTTGGATGTAGAAGATGGCCTGGGCCTAACCTTGCTGCTACCATATTGAAGCAGTGAAGAAGGCTTGGCAACTTGGTGGAGATACTTGACTAGCTTGCTCTTGTTGAACCCTCTTCTTTTAGGGTTAATGGCCTCCATTTTGGATGTTCAACACAGGCTATATAATGAGTGTGAATTCAAATGGGCAGGCCAACTATGTATATATATATATATATATATATATATATATATATATATATATATATATATATATATATATATATATAAGATTGTATAGAATTTAATTACATGGATGAGCTACTAAAGAAAAAAAAAATTACATTTTTTGAGTCTGCTACTAACTTGATATGCATTGTTGACCTACTATCTCATAAAAAGCAGATTTGATTACGGGGCTCATGTATATTTGTCTATTTCTCTATTATAAATTTATTTATTAATCTTTTAGGGTAATGGGTGTGCTTAGTTAATTAAAATTCGAGTCTCTATTTGTTTATTTCTAATTCGTTGAATCAAAACCGAGCTTAATTAATTTTTTAGTTAATGGCGATGGCCAAAGATTAGAGATTATTGAGTGATGCAAAGCAAGTTGTGTGTGAACTAGGGGCATAAGATCCCTCATAGGAATCAATCAAAATTGGCTTAGGATAGATATGAAACCTTTAGGTATGGCTCACGGACCCCCTCCCAAGTATCTAGAGCTGTCCTTTTTTTATTCAAAAATTGTGTATGGGACCTATATATGGGTTTGGATATATTCTAGCCTATTATATAAATTAAGCTTAAACTATCTTAACATGTGGATTATATTTGGAGAGTTAGGTGTAGATACCCTCATAGCCAGCTAGAAAGACATGTGCTTTTTTTCCCTTTTTCATTGAATAAAAAGATTTGATTTTGGATAGGGGAATGGAGAGTTCTAAAGGAGAGATCAATCAAGGTTAGTGATTTCTCTTTTTAGATTAATTTACTTTATTAGTGTACTTGTAATAAGAATATATTTTTCTTTTCTAAAGTAGCACTAATGAGATCTCCTTTAATCGGTTCTCTTTCGGCATGATTCTAAGTAAAACATCAAATGTTGATAATATCATTCATCATCAAAGTTTTTAGGTCAATTAGTACTAATTTATTAAGAATATATTTAATAAGTTTAAAAAAGGTTGATGATCAATCAGAGTGTTCCATTGTTTCCCCGTTACCTAGCAACTTAAATTTTTCGCTCAAATTAGTAGCTTAACAAGTACGAGATCTAAAATTAACATTAACAACTTCACAACAAAACATACAATTGCCATATTCCTTACCCTATTTACAAAACTATTAATTTTCAGGCAGTTCCAACAATTTGACATTCAACAAAAGTTGGACCTTGACCTCCACCTTGGACTCCCCCTGGAAGTGGGTGAAGCCCATCAACCCAAAAAGGCAAAAATTATACTCAGCTGGTTTAATAATCAATTATAGAAATGAAAATAATTTTCTAAATACATTTTAATTTAAAAATTAAGTGCAGTTTATGTATTTAACCATTTTTAATTATTAAAATTATTTTATTTTTTCAAGGATAAAAATTAGTTTTGTAATTTTTTTCTGCAAGTAATTCAAAAAAAAACTATATGTTTTAAAACAATTCTCAAAAAAAGAACATATTTTTATGTCATTTTTATATATTTTTTTCATGATGAAAATAAAAGATTATTTAAGCTACCATCACAAGAATATTGAGGGGAAAAAAAAGGAAAAAAAAGAAAAAAACTAAAGAAAAATTTTGGCGTAGACAAACTCTTCTATTTAAACTTTGAAAAACTTCTTAAATAATCCCTTGAAATAATATGAATTGCAAAATATGATTTGACTTTTACATATTCTCATTAATTTAATTTGAGCTGAAATGAAATGTGAACTTTTTGAAAAAAAAATTATTTTATTATTCTTTTTGTTAATATGGGCATATTATCTTTGTCATTTCTTATTTCTCTTCATACCATTTGCTTTTCATAGAGTTTTGTTACAATTAATGGTTGGAAATGACTTTTTTTTTTTTGCCGTTTACTTTTATCTTTTATTTCTTTTTTAATTATTAAAAATCATATTTCAAAATTATGATTTTAATACAAGTTTAAAAACCACATTTCGAAATTATAATTTTAATCCATATTTCATTATTAGTCAAATCATTCATACACAGAATAGACAAAAAAGAAAAATGCAAGATTTTTAATGTAGTTTGACAATTAAAGTGATTGGTTCATAAAGTGTACTAACACTCAATTATTTATTAATAAAAAAGAAGGAAAGGTTACACATCCGGAGGCAAATTCCTTATTCATCACATAAAAAATACTTCTCAATTATGAGAGCACTCTCTCAAAAACAAAACCTTAAAACATAAATAGGTTAAATATAGAATAGGAGCAAATTCATCATTCATCGTAACAAAAAAATTATTCGAGGCATTACCCCTTCAACTTCATGACTTGACTGGACAATTCAATCCCCATGAGCTTAGTAGGGAGCTTGACTTCCGACATTTTAAACGAAAAACAACAAAACTAATTCATACTTCACAATCAACATTAACCACAAAATTTTGAAATTACAGTTTTTAATGTTTATAAAAAATGTATTTTCAAATAAGAATTGAAAATAATTTTTTAAAAAAATAAAAAGAAATTACTTTTAATAATAGTTTTGCAAAATAAATATAATATACATTTTGTTTGATTAAAAAAGCCAATTTCATAGACACTTCAATAATTTTCAAAGTCAAAACATTGAACTAAACTACTCTTCTTGTATAGTTCAGTGCATTGATACTGATTCAATAATTGTACTTGGCCACGGAATTATTGCTGATACTTTCAGTTTCAGTTCATCACAGCCCTAGCAGTCTTTGCAGCTTTGGCAGCCATAATGGTGGTCTTTTATTTCTTTCTTTTTTCTCTTCTTTTTTTTTTCCTTTTTCTTTTTTCAATAACACTTTAACTAAAAGCAGTTTTATAGTAATATGATGAAAATCATTTCAAATAGTAAAACTTGACCAAAGTGCTTCTAAGAAAGTATTTTTAACCTTCCCAAAATTGAACTCCCAAACAAGGCCCAAATGCTGTCACCCCATTGATACACTGCATTAACTCCAGCAAGCCATGTGCCCTTGGTCCCACTAAGAAGTAGTGATCACTTAAGCCACATTAAGGATGACAAAAAAATCCATCGGTTTAAATTCTCGCGGAGGTCTCCCAATGGATAGAGACATGAAAGGATAATTAGGATCAAAATCGAAGACGAGGAAAATTGAATAAATCAGAAGTGGGAATGAGACGGGAAAGGGATTTAATTTCTCATTACTAAACTTAAGTTTAGAGGATTTGAGCTCAATATGCATATCACGCTCCTTACTACTATTTACATCTCTAAAGTGAATCATTCGATTTTCCAACCTACCCAAAAACCACACATGAAACTCCTTTGAGAAAATCTTAGAACATCCAAGCTGACTATATGAAATTGCTGGATTTTCTGAGATCCAAAGCTTAGAAGTATACTCTTAATTTTCGGGTTTTCCAGTTGCATTTGCAGGAAGCTGGGAACTGGCTTTGCCTGACCTTCATGGTCTGCAGAAGGGGTCTAAGGAAGTAATAAGTCTAAACTGGTTTAGACTTCATTATCCTTGACAACGATTCGGTTTTAAGTTGTTCTAAAACTGGAAACTTAAGAACTGATCATATTTTCAGTTGTTTGATCCTAATGCTAAAACCTTTTGAAGGAAATAAGGAGGCAAGTAGCTAATTGTGACACTACAGAGGGAAGACCGTACAACTTTAGCTCTCTCTAATTTAACCGAAGCAGTGTACAACATGCCATGCAACCCAGAAAACAGTTGAGTAAAGCTACCGAGACTGAAAGAGTATCATTGTTTTCAGGAAGAAAAGACGGGGGCCAGGAATTTGTGAGAAAGCAAAAGTGGATGGATGGAGGATTTGCAGGGAGTGGTTCCTCTACATGTGGAGTTTTCTTTTCAAAAGAAGAGAAGGAGATGCATTTCTATGAAAACATACATAAATTTGAAGATAGGGAGGAAAAGAGATCCCGAAAGGGAAAGGATATACAATATAAGTAGAGCCTGCTCCCCAATTCATTGTCAACTGAGAAATTCCACAGTTCAGGAGGCGATAAATTCTGAGAGAGTACATTACTTAAAACTATATCACAGAAATCCCACTGTTTAGCAAGGGAATAGATTTATTCCTCATGGGGCAAAAAAATTCAACCCATTTGACAATGGAAGAGAACTGTTAGTGGCATAAACTACTCCCAAGAGAACGAGAGCGTTTGATGAGTACTGTTGGTAGACGAGCCATCAGGTCCAAGCTGAAAAATTGCAGGGCAATGGAGGTTGGCATTGCTACCATCAGAGAGCAAAACAGAACCGACTGACTCACCCATTCCTTGGGAGGAAGCATACTGGCTTAGACCAGTATAGTGCAGGCTGGGGATCAAGGATTGAGCTGGGGGGATTGGGTTTTGCTGCATCATCCTGCTCAAACCAATCTCCCGAGTCTCAGGCTGTGGCGATGACAGAAGAGAGAGAGCACGATCAGAACTGATCGCTCGATTTAGCCCATCAGAGAACATTTTTTGGCCACCGCTACCATTTCCAGCTGCAGAACTGGGATCAAGAAGTGGTTGACAAACAGAAGTTCCAGGGAGTGTGGGATTAGGGCCTTGCAAGAATGGGAACTGCTTTCCTCTATAGCTTCGGGAGAAGGATTCAGAGAATGAGTTTTGTCTGTCCATGAAGTTTAACTGTTGGTGACTATTGTAAAGTACAGCATCGTTCTCGGTTTTGATATTCCCAGCCCAAGCAGAGGTCACACCAGCACTTGCAGGAAATACTTGTGGGTTACTGAATGCCAACAATCGAGCACCTGTGATATGAAAAATTTTGTTTATTTCAATTAAAAACAAAGTACCTTCCATATTGACTATTGCACAAAATAATGGCTAGTTAAACTGTATTCAAGCTCTTCAGTATGAATGGAAAACACACAACTTGTTTAAATAAAGCATCCAAACCTTGGTGATTGGAGAGAAACCTCCCAGAAGTTATGGACAGTGGTTCAGGCTGAGGCTTCCTTCTGCGACGGTTGTGTCCATCAAGACGTTTCCTACAGCTTCTTTTTCCTTCATCAAACTCGCCCAAGGAATGAAACCTGTAGAAAGCTGGAAGCTTGATTAAAAGGAAAACCCACTCAAGAAACATTCAATTACCAATGACACAGTAAGAATGTCAATGTAAGAAGGCATGCATAGTAGATTCAGGTGCTGTCCAACCATCATGGATATCTAATCCAAGAGACTCTCCAGCTTCAATCCAAAATCCTGACCATCCAGTTTAGGTCACAAAAATCCAAGTTTGCCTTTCCTTTCTACAAGGGATATGGACCGAAAATCTAGAGAATGGTCATTATAAAAGCTGCCCTTCTAGTTTAAAAAGACGCCCATAAAGTAGAGCCAAACAGAACTGTACTTATGAAGTTCAAAATGTTTCATTAATCATGACTTCATCATTTAGTTTCCAAGCGATGCGCTAGACACCTAGACATACTAAGCCCATGAAACAGCTGGATAAGTTTTACTGAACTATAGCTTGAAGATATGTTAGCTTCATTCCAATAATATAAAAATAGGCAAATGGAAAAGCTGTCTTTTCATAGAATAATATTAAACAAAGGACATCCACACAAGGAAAAACCTTACAGAACAGACCTTGAAATTTACAAACATTATCCATTGGATAAGAAAGAATCTGAAAATTGAAAGCGGCTACCTAATCTACTTGAAGCGTGTTGAACAGATACAGTATAGACACAATGCCAAGACAACACTAAAGAGTGTTTACCAGGTGTTCAAAGCCGACATGTAGGTTAGGATTTCTTTTAACGTCCTTTCAATGCAAAATCCGATGTATATTTACCATACTTTAGTAATGACTTTCATTAGCAAGGATCCAACACTACAAGCAAACTAGAAACTAGTTCCTCCTAGGTTGTAGACCAACTTGGATCCTGGTGTTTCACCCCAAAGGAAGAAAACTAATGCGAGAAGGGACATGCAAGACTTGTAACCCTCTTTAGTATCATATTGTAGGAATTCATCATCTGGCAGATACACAGATATTTTTCCAAGAACAAAGAAAATCAAGTCCTGTTTGAAGGGAGAAACAAGAATAAGTCGCTCCGGATGTGGATCAAGGAATTTCATACAGAAAACGCTCATGTATTATTCCCAGTGACATACCACATATTCCAAATTTTTTGGGCTGCATGGTAGCTTATTTAAACCAATTTCAAAACCTTTCATAAGTACCAGAAATAATCTGCCCAAGAGCTCCAAAATTTCTTTTTCTAAATCTGACAAGTAGAAATACACAGTGGTGTTCTACCTACCTAGCATTTGAAGAGACAAGTTGATCGCTTATCAATTATACATCATTAATTATAAATCTGACAATGATTTCTTTGTAAATCATTTATCAAAGTCAGCTAGGTAAAATTAACAATAAATCAATTATAATCCTACCAAAATAAATAAACAGGTTCATTAAATGCAATTAGAAACATAGTTCCCAGTCTTAAATCCTGTACAGAAGCACAATGAAATGATTTTATTTGCATGTATATAGGATGCCCATATCAGCGTCAGAGGGAACACTGGGTGACTTATTAACTGGATGTTGTTTGGTAGAGTAAGGACATTTAGTCATATTAAGCCACTGGTAGAATCCATAAAAAATCTCATGTAACAGCTCTGGAGTACAAACCGCAAGATAAAACTATTCAGAAGCAGTTCCAGTAATGATAATCTAATTTATTGAGTCCAATTGAAGCTCCATCAATAAGTGGAAGCCATTTGAGTAATCCTTGTGATGAGAGAATAAACCATGCAGTGAATATAGATCGTGGAGACAACCACCAAGCAAAAATATCATTAGAAACAAATGAAAAGCACGGGAAATTAGATAACATTCAGTGATAAAAATAAATTCAGGAAACAAATCAAAGAAGAAACATCTGCAGGATGAAAGAATTGGATAGAAAAGGAGGAATAGATAAGGGAACAGATTTAGCACCTGCTGCACTGCTGGCAGAACCGTTGTTCATGACCCCCAATTGTAACCTTTGCGGTTTTAGAGTGGAGCTCGCAGACTTTATGACGACGGTGATAATCCCTACATTTACTGAGGTCCGATTTGCACCCATCAACCAAGCATGAAACAACTTGGGTTCCATTACCTGGTGTCCTGGCCCTCTTAGCTGACCCCGACGATGATGACTCCATCATAGAGTTCTTAAAACTGTTCACTGACCCGCCCCCCAAATCACTCAACCTCCCAAGCTTCAAATCCACCAAGCAATCCCCTTTAGTCTCCTGTCCTCCTCCTAAGCTACTGGACGACCCAAGGAAGGGAGTAACGCTGGGTATGCCTTCTTTCTGCAATTCAGCTAAGTCCCAAGAAGGTGTCTTCAGATTATAGCCCATAAAAGGTTTTTCTTTCCCTCTTAATATTCACTTCCTCCTGTCTCAATCAACGACTCCTTATCCACTCATCCACCTAATCAACGATCATACAATCCTTCACAACAAATATCCAACAAGAAAAATCATCAGCATCTAGAAATTCTCTTTAGATCAGTTTGTACCAACAGAATTACTCCAGGAAAAGTGTATGCAGCATTTCTCAATGGACCGCTGGAAAGGAACGGTACACACTCTTTGTCTATGAAAATTTCGGGGAAATTGACAATTTTGCCTTCACTGTGTAACTAAAAATCTCCACGAAATTCATAGGAAATGCTTGAAGGGCAGGAATAAGGAAAAGGGCTTACTAGTCTTGCGGTAACCGAGTAAAGTACAATTGTCGGCTACTCAAACGCTTAAAACTGTCCCTTCGGCCCAGATGGTAAAAATTTGGGTCGAAAAATCTTGATTTTCTTGCATATGTACAGGGAAAACAATGGAAAGTTAACATCAGAGGATCCTGAAAAAACTTTTAGAATAACTCCCTAACAAAAACTGAACTAATTTTCAGATAGAAAAATTCATTAGTTTTAGCAAAAAATTTTAAGTAATGGGAAACAATTTTCCAAATCATATCAAGCCCTGTGCTAATCTACAGGAAAATCTACCACTCAAGTACCAAGTGGGTACTTCCTGAAGCAACTGTTTTATGCTTATCTCTCTCCAGGAAATGATCTTCTTATTGAAAAAAGAAAAAAGGAAAGAAAGAGAAAAAACTAGAAAAATAAAAAGGCTTAAACGCATATTTTACACCTATGGCTACTGAAGAGAGGCATAACAGTTTCTTTTCCCCAGGTTCCATAGCAGTAATAATCCTGATAGATGGAGCCTTGAGGAAGGAAAAAAAAAAAATTCCTGGAAATTTTTCGAGGAACTATTTTCTGTGTAAACAAACAGAAGCCTTGAGGACCTCAACAAACAACCCCAGTTTACAGAAATTTCTGTTATCCAGTTGTGAGCTCAGTATACTTAAATTACAAGTATGCCAATTACAAAATACAGAAATCAGAAATTAAAAAATAAGGCAAGGCCATTAAACCACAAAAAAGGCTAAAATTTACATATGGGTACCTGAAAAACCCCTAGAAATCAACCCCAGAATTGGGAAAGAAGAGAGTTAAAATGCAGAGAGACCTCCAAGAATGCTGGAAAAAGAACCGAAGGCTGAAGCAAGAAGAGAAAGCAAAAGGATGATAATAGCAATAATAATATTATAATAGAGCAAAAACCAGGCAAAGAAGAAATGATACTGTGAAGAGTACTACACTCACAGACAAAAGCAGTAGAAGAAGACTGATTTGGGCTTCCCATCCATTCATTCTCTGACACCCATTCTATTAAAAATCTTTAAACAAAAAAAAAAAATTACAACCCAAATGGATTAGTACTCCCAAGAGTGAGAAAAACAGAGAAAGTTAGAGTATTTTCACCTGTTTCTTATGGCAGGACAGAACAGAGAAAAAGGAAGAAAGAGAGACAGTATTGAGAACTATGAGATGGAGCAAATGCAGAAGTTGGATAATGTATTCAAAGTGTAGACATGGAAAAATGGCAAAGAGAAAAGGAAAAAAGAGTGAGATATGTACACTCAACGCTCTCTCTCTCCTCTCCTTTTAGGCTTGTAATTATAATTATACAGTAACAGCTAGAATGCAAACTATATATCATTAAATACTGAAAAAAAATAAAAAATAAATGAGTGGCAAAGAAAGGGACAGGGTGTTGTTGCTTTCAACTTTTCGAGGTATGGAAAGGAAAAGTACAAATGGAGAGGAAAGGAAGGGAGGTGCATGAGCTCTTTGTGTATTAAGTATTAACAAATTCATCATGTTTCATTGTTTCTCTTTTGTATGTGTGTGTGTCTGGTTTCTTCCTTCTTCTTTTTTTCTCTTTTTTTTTTTTTTTTGGGGGATTTGTTTTCATTTTATTTTTATTTTATTTTTGGGGCTTGATTTTGTGGGGCTGCTACCACCACAACTTCTGTGGGGGGAAATGTCATCCACTGGATTTTGGGTGTGTAAATGTCATTGTTTTTGAAGAAAAGTCAACATAGACCCTAGTATGGATTGGCTGGGGTCTGAGGATAATTTGATATGGACTGATGGTTTGGACACGTGGAGAAATTATGGGTGAGGATTTTTTTTTTAAACCACTTCTCTTAAAACATAGATCTTGGACAAATTATAAATTTTTCCAAAACAATTTTTGCTTGTTTTTAAAAATGAAATTTTGTTGGAAAACTTTTGATTTCATTTGAAATTTTTTTTTTTTTTGTTTATCTTTAATAAAGAGGTTATGGCATGATTAAAATATTCATAAAGTATTCTTCACATTTTTAAATAATCTATTTTTAAAATAAACTTTGAAAATTTTTCTTTTAATCAAAATTCTGCATGCATATTTTTCTTTTTCTATAAGGCAAACTTTTCAAAAATAATTTTGAAAATAGTTCTAACAACATCGGGATTTATGAATAAACTCCTATCTAAAAATTTTAAGACTATACAATAATATATATAAAATTTTGAAGACTCTGATTGATTCCTATAAAGTACTAACAAAAAGAAAAATATTAAAAAAAATTAAATTTATATATTTTAAAATTATTTAATCTTTATATAAATTAATTTTAAAAATATATATAAAAATAATTTATTAAATTTAAACCCAATTTTTATTTTCCTTTATTTTTTTTTTATATCTGTTTTTTCTCTCTATTCTCTTTCCATCACTGCTTCTCTCATATTTTATACGGAAGTATTTTTTATATTTTTCATTATAAACATTTTATAGAAAAAGAAAAACAAATCAAAATTTTGAGTGAATATATTTTTAAAATTTTAAAAACTCCTTACAAACGAGTCATATTTTTCATCTACCAATTGCAAGACCCATTATTTCTGATTGACCAAACTCCAAAAACCCTAATTAAAGAGGAGGGGTGTATTTCCTATTTTTGTTCAATTATTGTGCAAGCATGGCCCATGTGTCCGTACTAGCCAGGGGCTTGCGAAGCAAGAGTCATTCTTTTGCCTTTTATATGCATCACCAAATTCCATTGGCTTTTTGGTTATTTCGACCCAGCAAAGCATTTTCAAAAGTTTCCACAGTTGCGTGCTCCACACCCCTACCCCAAAATCATATTCCTTGTCAAAATATTTTCAATTTCATCAGCATCACGTGATCCATGATCTCAAAGAATCTTCTCATTTATATACACAATGAAAATTTTGCAACATTATATCATTACATTACCTTCCAATGAAAAATTATTTATAAAAAATAATTTTTTTATTTAGAAAATATTCTAAGCAATAATTAAAAAAATAGAAAATTATTCCAGTGACTTGAAAAAATGATTTTTTATATTTGAGTTTTTAAATAAAATTTCATTCCTAAAGATAATATATTATTTTTTTATATTCTAATTATAATAAAAAAGTAAAAACAATTAATTTGGTTTTAAAAATGGCTCGCTAAAATGATTTTCTAATATTTGTTTAGAAAATATTAGCAAATAGAACTTTTAGATCTTATTTTCAAAAATAGTTTTTAAAAATTATTAAAATAAAAGTCTGTTTATAAATTTGAAATATTTAAGTATATATTTAATATTTTAAATATATTTTAAAAATAATTTTTATGTTTAATAATTTATTTTTATATATTTGTATAATTATTTTTAAAAATAAAAATATTTTAAAAAAAGTTTTCTAAAACATTATGTTTTTTTATTTTTAAAAACAAAAAAAACAAAAAAAAGTTTTGTGCTTATAATATATGTTTTTTTTTTCTAAAAATAAAAAATCGTTATCAAAAATAATTATCACACATATCCTTAAGTTTTTTTGTTTTTTCTTTTTTGGGTCTTTATCATTCATAATTTTAAAAATAAGGGAGATGGGTGTATTTAAGTCAAATTAAAAGAAAAATAAAAAGGCAAAATCTCATTTATTAGTAAATTATTCAATCATTACTTCGACATAATGAAAAGAATTCCGCTACTTAAATTTTCAATTTCGTTGTCGTTTTACACATGTCCCAAACTCAAAAATTGAATAAAATTTTCTATAAATAAATAAATAAATTTTCCAAAAATAAATAAGTAGAAGAGAAGATATGGAATGGGGATGGTTGGTGAGCAAGTCGACTATTCGTAATTTAGATCTTATCTTGACGAGGCATAGCTATCCATGTAGAGGAGTAGTCAAACCAATGAGCTCAATACCAATGATTTAATCCAAATATAATTTAATATAAAATTAATAAATATCAATTTTCCAAATCAATTCATTTTAATAACGATATTAAAAGTGTGTTTGATAACGTAACGATTTTGGATAGGAGCGGAGCCGGGCAAGACTCGAAACCAAGCTGGATTGATTTGAATTCACACAGTGAAACAGGGCTCTTAATTTCTAAATTTATAATTAAAAAAATTAAATAATAATAATAAAACAGAATCAAACTTGAATTAAAAAAAAACACACACGCAATTCTTAAAAGAGACGACTAAATCAGGGAAAGTTTTTAACGTGAGATCCGTATCAATTAATGATACCTAAAGAATCTGAAGAAGCATGTGAATTACAGGAAGAATGTGTATAATTATTACTACTAAATGTGTGGTTCAAGAATTGAGGTAGTCGGAGGAAATTGGTTTCTCGAGAAACAAACAGTACGTGGGAATTGGGAACCGCATGAAAACATGGAAATCAGCCGCCCACACCTCCACCAGTTCACTTAAAACGTTACGTTTCAAAAGTCTGTCTGCGTCACGTAACATTGCCATCCCTGATTGCTTGTTGACTATTAAACTCCTTGATTTTATTTTATTTTTTTCAAAATTAATTATAAAAGCTTTATTTGATTAGAAATACATGTCTCATTATCTCATTATCTAAGTTTTTAATGCAATTAATAAATCATTATTTTTTAATTTATTAAATAAAATCGTAAATTGGCACTATATATATATAATTATCTTTTTCTCATTATTTTAATATTAATTTTTTCTTTATTTTCCAATAGATAATGGTTGGTGGCTAAACACATTATTTGCAACAAATAAGGTGAGTCCCTTTTTCTTATCTATTTTTTTTTATTGAATAATTAATTTAAATATTTATATTTTTAAATTTTGAGATAATAATTTTTTTTTAAAGTTAATTTTTAATTTTTTTTAAATAATTGCAAATTTTCTTTTATATTTTAATAGAAGAGTTTTTGTTATTTAAAAAAAAATAAAAAATATATTCCAATAATATTCTAATAATTGTTGAATTTGATTTAGTGATTAAATTTATTAAAAGAAAAACAAATTTTTTTTGTAAAAAGTGTGTTTTCATATACTTAAAAAATTATAAAATAATAACCTAAGTTACTAAAATATAAACATCAAATAACTATTTAGAAATAATTAATATTTTATATATATTTTTAGTTGAATATATTATTTTGATTATTTAAATACTATCTTTTAATAATATAAATAATATATTTAATTATTATAAATATTATTTTTAATCAATGAATATATAAAATTTAAATTATTTTTAAAATATTTTTATTTTATAATTATTTTTATATAAGGACATATAAACTCACTTTTTTTAATTTTCTTTTTTTATTTATTATTATTATTATTATTATTATAATTAGTTGAAAGGAAAAAATTTATTCTCCAAGATGAGGTAAGTACAAAAGTATTTAAAAGAAAAGTAAAAAATCTTCATTTTGCTTTACTGTTGGCGTCCCATAATTCCTCAGCTCATGTGGGGGATGTACAACCACTTGTGATCTATTATTATTATAATAATAATAATAGTTTAAAAAATGAGGAAAAAAAGTTTATTCTAAAGTTGAAGCAAGTACAAAAGTATGATGGGAACCAAAAAAAAATTTCCTATTTAGACTATAAGTTTGCCTTGGAAAGAAGAAAAAGAAATAATAATAATAATAATAATAAAGAAATAAAAGTAGAAGAAAGAGAACACAGTTAGATATCAATAATTGTCTCCTTGTAATGGGTCAAACAGAGGGTATTATCGTAGGGTAGCCCTAGCCACCCACCTCCGGTCCACATCATCATCATCACCATCTCCTTTTTCATCCACATTTTTTTTTTCTTTTTACCAAAATTTCAAAACAATTTTTTTTTACATTTATTTTATTCAAAATTATGAATATTTAAGAGATGGTTAATTTGATGGCCCTTCCAAGTTTTTGTTAAATAGATATCATTTTCATTAATTTGAAATTTTATCATATAGCTCTTTTATTTTAAATAAAATAAATAAATAAAAATAACAAATAAAAATGATAGATAAGATATTTTATAAAATTTTAAATCAATAAAATTTAAATATATTTAATTAAAACTTCAAAAAAAAGTGAATGAAATTAATAAATTATAGTGTCACAATTGATGTAATAACTTAAGCCATGAAGATTGATGCTAAGACAAATATCATAACCCAAGTCATGTCGTATAACATAATCTATATCATGACACGTATCATAATTGACATTGCGATCATATCCTCAATTAGTAGGATTGTACCTAGGCTGCTATTATTTTGAAGAAATTAGAGTGTTTAAAACAAATTTACCCTCTACACATTAGCATAAGACAACATCATAGGTTTTCAATCCTATTGAATGATATTCGGAATCAAAATAATGATTAATAGGGACAATGGGGAGCATTTATTATTCCATGGTCAGAGGAGGAATAAAGAACTCCTAACATTTTGTGTATTAAATATAACATTGCTCAAAATGGTAAATGTCACTTTGTATATTCTTTTATTGATCTCTTTTATCCATAATAATTATAAAAAATAATAATTGATGCTCATAATAGATGATACGAGGATAAAAATTCCATGAATATAATTTTCTTTTATATAAATTAAATGTTCGTTATATATATATATATAAACATATGTAGATATGTATACGAGTAAATCTTTTACAATTTTTTACTAATTTGGAATTATACCACTATTACTTTGAAACAACTAAGTGTTTAATTATTTGGGATGATCCGATCAAAGAAATGTTGTAGTCAAGTGTTAATTTGCATTATTTAAAGACTAAATGTTAAATTATATCGGATGGATACGTAAAAAGGTGTGTTTGAATTTTTTTTCCAAACAAACCTCTATGATGACTAAATTTGTGAAGACTTTTTGGCAAAATTTCCTTAAAAATCATATTGCATGTCTTTTCTTTTGGTTGTTGGTGGTTTTTATTGAGGATGACCTATAATGCTACTCTTACCTTCATAATTGCCCTTTACTATGATTTTAATG
The DNA here is from genome assembly GCA_030254885.1 of Vitis rotundifolia. Taxonomy (NCBI): domain Eukaryota; kingdom Viridiplantae; phylum Streptophyta; class Magnoliopsida; order Vitales; family Vitaceae; genus Vitis; species Vitis rotundifolia. The sequence continues at coordinate 19,171,552 of CM058151.1, forward strand.
CATAATACTCATTTATTTATTTATGACATCTAATTGGTTGGGTGGAGTAATCTAGCTTGGTCAAGTGTTAAATTGGTTAAAGAGTTCATTCAGATAAGTACACTCAGGTGGCTCACTACTCAAGTACCCATAATTATGACTTGATGTATATTAATTTTAACTCATTCATAGAATTCTTTTCATATATATTCTAAAACTTAAATAATCAACGTTATCATATTATATTTAAAAATAAAAATAATTAAGAAAAGTAATACACGGAAGTGGGCTAGTGGGTATACTAGTGGAGTGTGGCTGCAGTTAGTCCACATATTTAAACCAAAATTTTGAAATAATGGATTAGGTTTTGATGGATTTCATACATATAAATAAAGGCTTGTCTTTTGGTCACTATATGTTACTTCACATTAAAGATACGTCTCTAAAGTCACAAGCAAATGTCATTCATTGTATTTCGAGCAAGTGACAATAAAGCATGTGTAAAAATTAAAAGTATTTAAAATATTTTTTCTTAAAAATATTTAATAATGGGGAAATTGGGGGTGTGACATTACTATATACTATTTGAATGAATGAACTCATAGAATATTTCTTGGATTTTGAAGATAGGAATGGTGACTTTATATGATGGTCATGGCATGGTCAAGTCTTTCTGCAGCCCACTATCTCTTATTATATTCTTCATTTTTCTTCTTCGGGCCAGTTTGTCTTGTACAACAAGCCTTTTAAAATCCGTCTCATGTCTGAGTTGTTGGGTTTCAAAGAAAAGGTGACAACAACAATTTTATTTATTTATTTTTTTAATTTAAAATAGAGCACATATTGTGGGAGTGGGACCAACCCCCAAAGCCCAAAAAAGCGACCAAAATTAATGGCTTTCACAGTGCATTATGTTTGAATTTAATAGAGTGGGTTCCAACCAAGTTGATATATTTTTGTCAGACTCTCGCTCACCCACCCTTCAGTAAAGGTGATATATTAGCCTCCAAACCCACCATTACATCCACCATGCTTCCACCCTTTTTCCATTTTAAATGGGATTTGTTTATTTTTTTATTTTGAACATTTTTTAAAACCATAAACCCTTTGATAAAATTAAATAAATAGGCACAAAGCCTTTTATTAAGCTTATTCTTTAATTTGAGTTATGAATTGCAATTCAAATAAGGCCTAAGTAATAAAAGAAATAGATATAAATTATGAAATTTGATCAATTAAAACTCAAACATGAGTAATGATTTTCTTGCTTTTTTTAAAGACATTTAAAAAATGATATAAAAATTAATATAAATAGTATAACTATACTCATACAAACTTTAATCGAAAAGGCTATGCTTGAAATATATTATAGTGACGTTGGTAATTAGTCTTTACATTCAACTGTATAAGTATAATAGTTTCGTATTATTCTCTTTTAAAATGGGTTGATTTCTATTAAGAAGTATGATATGTATAGCAAATTTAAATTTTATAAACTTATATTTTTTTTAAAAATTAATAATTCAACATAGTTTGATTCAACATGAGTTCAAATCACCTCTCCCCATTTGATATCTTTCTCTTCATGTGCAAATATGAAGTTGCAAGTGAGTGGAACCCAAATTCTACTTTCGTCCTACGGCTGCCTGTCGGAAGAGCCCTTGCAACTAAGTAATTCCTTGCAACTAAGTAAAAAGAAAGAAAACCCATTTAAACAATACGATCACCTTTAATTAAGTGTCACATGAGATCCAACCTTTTCATAGAATATGAAGAAAAAAAAAACCCCCCACAAAAATTGCACCTAGGAAAATTCTTTAAAAGCCTCGATGCATGGTGCAGATGAGGAGAAGAATCCTCTGGACTGACACCTTTTATAATTATTCTTGTAGTTCAATCTCACATTTTTTATCTAGAGTGGATGAAAGGGCGTGTATTATTCTAATGAGTTCTACTTTTAGAAGATTTTTAAAGAGAGGCTCCTTCAAATAAAATACCATAAAGTAATGAGGGCATGCATGCATAGAGATCAAAAAGAAGAAAAGAATTCCCCTCGACTCACGCCCTCCTCTCCTCTTTTAATCCAAAGCTCCATTTGTTTATTCGAAGTAGAAGGAATGAGATGCACTATCATTAATAAATTAATAATAGTAGACTAGCATGGAAAAGATATATATGCTCAAAAATGGAAAGTACCACTTTTTCCCACCCCACAAACACCTCAATACCTGCAAAAATAAATTTTAAAATATAAATCCTAAAGATGAGAGAGAGAAAATTTGCGGCTGAGGGTAGTGAGAGTTTCCCAACTCCAAAGTGATAAAAACATACCAATGTGAATGTGAATGTGGCACCAGCTTTTAGTGGGTCAAAAAGGCTCACTAGGCTGAATAAATGGCAAAGGCTATTTGGAATAGGGCCACTATTTTCTCTAACTTCTTGTGCACGCTCTTGTGGCTGTGGCCCTTGTGGGTGTCTAAAGATGTTAAAATAAGAAAATGGCTCTCTACTGCCCTACCTTATTGGAATGACCCTAAATTTTGAAACAGTGGTTTGATGTTTTTGTAATTGAATGCCCAAAATATAAAGGAATTTTTTTTATTAGGCATTAGGTTTAGGTGATGTTTGTTACTTTAATATTTGATTTTTTCTAATTATATTAATTAATATCAATAAATTATTTTTAGTCCAATAAAAAAAAAACAAATACTATTTTAGCCAATTGAAGATATGGCTCTCTATTTTTTTTTTTCAAAATGGAAATGGACTAATGTTGGTAATTAAGAATAATTGTCTCCAACTATGAAACAACCCCCATCTTGCAATACCCAACAACTACTAGAAAAGATTTCTTCTTATGGTTTTCTTCTTCAACATGGGAATTGAATTCCCCGATGTGGTTAGTTCAAAAGAAAAGTCATGGATCATATAACTAACCAACTATATATGAGGTGACAAGCCAACAATAAAAGGCATTTTTTTTCCTCGTGCATATGCATTTTTTCAACAATTGAACACCATTTAGAGTCCCACAAAATAGATGTTCAAAGCCTCTCCTAAAAATTGTTATTTGAGAGCTCAAATTTCTAGACGGGACACTCCTTGAAAGAGATTTGAGTGATTGACAGGATGCAAAACCTTGAAAAATAATTTATTTAAGAGTTGTTAGACATGACAAGTTCACATCACCCACCCAAATTAATGAGATGATATAAATAGGGTCAACTACCAATGCCCTGTGCCTACTAGATTGAGTGGGAAGAGAAGAAGATGAAATTCTCAAAAGGTGAGAATGAGAGAAAATAGGCAGATGCCTTTTACAACTTACACTGGAGGATGAGAGCAAAGCCGTGTGAGACTGTTGGGGATATTTTTTGGGGGTAGGGGGTGGGGGAAGTGTGTGGAATCTGAGGCCATCCAGGAGTGGTAGGGAACAGAAGCCACAGCTTTAGTCTCATCCACTAGTAGCTTTCCTATTTTGCCATATTTTAATTAAAAGGGGGAGGAACAGAAAGCCAACTTTTAGAGGAGTTCGTGGAGTAAAAAGGGTATGAACAGTGTATATATACATATCAAAATCAAACTCAACTCATAGCTCTAATCGTCTAGCATATGTGTAGGCCCTTGAAGCTTTAATTAGCATTTCAATTATAGGGGGCCTCTTCATCTTTACCTAACGGATATAAACAAACAAATTAAGAGAGAGAGGGTCGGTGGCGTGTGTCAGTGTGTGCCTTGATGAGACTCAAACCAGGGGAGAAGGGGCCAAAGGGCAGCAGCAACAGTTGCGGCAGGGAGCCTAATGAGACCCCTAGTGCAAGTCCAAAAGAACTCAACTGTCTTTTACACGTCTGAATGATTCTGCACAGGGATATAATAGGGAACCCATTACAATAGGAACTGCCAACAAACTGGGCATTTACAGCTGCAAAGTGGTGCCGCACCCATGAACCAACAACTGGACAAGCTGACTCAATGCACTGTTTGGCAGAAGCAGAAGATGCCTGTACATTTTGACCAATGCTACTGGTTTTACAACTTTGTGAACTACATGAAGAAAAAGCTAACAATAAATAAATAAATAAATAAAAGCAACTTATGTATTATCTGACGAATGCTTCCTTCCTCACCATTTTCACCAATTTTTTCCCCATTCAAGCAGGACAATTAATGTGCTAGGTTGGAGTCAGATGGCAGGAGGTCGAGCTAGAACTCAACCCTTGCAGCCTGGAGGGGGAGGGGGTGGGGGCTATGCCAACTTAAGGGATAAGAAAGGCTGAAAGCCTGAAACACATTTGTAGATCATTGCATCGCCTTTTTAGGCACACCAAGAGGTCAAAGTTGAAATTGTCCTCTATTAAGCTGTACCTTAAAACTGAAATCACAACAGCTATTATAGGAATTTCATCCAGCAGGAGCAGGATATATACCTTTGAATGCAGGATCTTTTGGCTGTCACTCAAGTACTGATTTGGATGATTCATAACGGCATCACAGGACGGGCCATGGACAGATGCAAATGCTAAGGCGCATGCCAACTGCATATGTTGCCATGTTCACAATTAACAGAAACACCTTTATGTTAAGAAAAATAAAAAAACAAAAGCACCTTAATGCAAATCTGAAGACAGCTGGCAATTGTATGACCTGCTTATGTCTATTTGGAGCTTTGTCCACCACATCCTCCAATGCATGATTACCCACTCCCCATTTGCAGAGAGCTGCTCTTAAATTCTCCTCACTGTCACATAAAAATGACAAAAAACGAGGGCTTCATGATTTGTCAGAAAGCTCATTTTCCATGTGTGTGAATAGTTAGCTAGCACATGATATCATCGGGTTTCATGTCTAAGATGACATTCTCTTTTCCCACATCTATTAAGCTTTTGAAGCCTCAATTCTTCACTCTATAGAACCCAGAAAAACTTGCCCATTTCCCTTCTCATAAAATTTCCACCTAGAATATTTTGATTTAAATGCAAATCCAGAAGGTTACAGTGGCAAGTCTGAGATAGCCCCACGAATTGGGGCCAAGAAGAGAGATTTTTTGTAGGACAAGTTATTTAAAATAATTTGGTGTTAAGTACCAGCAATAGTCCCAGCAGAAACAGATACATCTCTAATAGCTGGGGTAGGAAGGCTAATCCGGACGTCCAAGAAGGATATTACTAAGTGGTTCAAGGTTGCGACACGTGATATGAAGGTTTATGACATAAGATGAAAATATCTTCAATTGGATTTTACAAATATATCAAAAATATCACAAAAATATAATAAGTAAAAATTATTTAAATTTTTTTAAAAAAAATTCATGAAAACACTTAAAAAAAACTTTAAAAAATAATCAAATAAATGGGAATACACGTATTAAAATTATTTTATAAATAAAAATGAAATAGATATAGTCAAGAATAATATTTATTAGAAAAAATTATCTTAAATTCCTTTAATGTATTTATATTTATTTATTTTAAAATTTTAAAACTATTTTATTATATTTTATATAAAAAAATCAAATCATTTCCAAGATTTATATAAAATATTCTATTTGAGGTATAATTTCTAAAATTTTGTTACAATTTTATAGTTTCCAACTTTTTGGTATTAAGATTAATTTATTTAAATAATTAAAAAATTTATTAATAATTTTTTTTATTAAATTAATTTTAATTTATAAAATATTATAACTTCATTAATTTTTTTTATACTTTAGTAATTTTTGAATAAATTTATATTTTTAATATTTTAAAATAAAAGTAAAGTAATAGTGATTATTTACAATAGAATTAATAAGATAAATATGAAATAATTAAAAATAAAAGAATATTTTAAAATAAAAGGGTAATATAATTTTAAAATAAAAGATAAATTAGTGAAAAACAATTAAAAAACACGGAAGGCCCTTTCCAAAAAACATAGAAGCAATCATTGCATGGCTTTACAAAAACACGGGTGAAAAAGCTATAATGCAATTAAGTTGGATGGGTGTGTTATGATTGGGCTTGCAGACCTCTTTCAATAAACCAGACATGGAAGCCACGACATTCAATGATATCGATGAAGTACTAGTAAGTATTTGATTCTTCTAGATATCATACACTATGCCTAGAAACAAAAATATATGTTGTGAAGTAATATTGCATTACAAAAATACAGCTAAAAATCATGAAATAAATATGGGCGACATGTGATCACCAGTAACGTTTGCAAACTACCTACCAAGAAATGTTTCCCTATTTAACTCATTGCTCATTGAATTCATTACAATGTCTCGTACCATTTCTTTGCCCTATTTTTGCTTTCAAGTTCATAATCATGACTACCTGAATTAGCGATTAAATAAGGTCTATGGTTTTGTGATACCTATATTAGATAGGGAAAAAGTTTTTAACACTATATGAACTCCTTTTTACTGTATTACATGTTTTAAAGTTGTGGAGGCTCATTAAACTTAAAAGTGGATAATATTTACATAGAAGGAAGCAAATTGTTACAAACAATATAAGAGTTGATTCCCAACTGTAATGCAGTATGGGGTGTGGGAATTTGAGTGAGTGTTCTAACTAGCTTAACAATCTCATGGGATTGTAACATCTTACATTAAATAAGGAAGAAATTCATAATACAATATATGTATTGAATTCAATTATGATATCACACATGCAAACCCATGTGACATGATGAGGGCATTAGCCTTCATTGTGGCGCCTCTTAACTATGTAAATACATTTTAAAGTAGTGATGACCCATTGATATTGCATATGGAATATGAAAAAATTTCTTTGTACTATAAATGTAATGGACTTCTCTTAATTATGTAGACATATTTTAAAATTATAGGAGTCAATTGACACCTCACATCAAATAGGGAAAAATTACTAACATTATATATGTAGTGGACTCAATTATGATACCTAATATGCTATCCTACAAGACATGACAAGAATATCATATTTGCATAAGGGCTATTTTTAATAGTGTAAATATCTTTTAGAGTTATAAAGTATGGGAGCCCATGGCTAGTCAAGGTACCCAGTTGGTTAGGGTGTATGCCAAGATGTGTAGTAGGGGCACACAATCCTGAATTCAATTTCTACCACTGCTGGTTGAATGCCCTGAATTACCTAGTATTGGTTATGGCGAACGCAATCAACACCCTGAGGTTTTGGGTCTCCATAGAAAGTTTGAAGAGTTCAACCTTCCAAAAAAATTAATACTAAGAATTTTGAGAGCCCATTGATATCTTACATCGAAATAAAGGAGAAGTGTCTTACAATATATGTAGTAGGCTCTTATTAATTGTATAAATGTATTTTAAAGTCATAAAAAATCTATTGATATCTCACATTGGATAAGAAAGAAGCTTTTAACACTACGTATAAATTGAACTCTTTTTAGTTATGTAAACATATTTTAAAGCCATAAGGGTCTTTAAAATTAGTAACATTCTTCATTCCATTGCCTTGTTTCAACTATCACCATTATAATCATTTAACATGGTTGTAAATAAATCATGCCATGCAAAATATTAATTACTTCTCTAGCCAATACATTCTTATCCAAGTCCAATATCCTAAGATTTGGGCAGTTGAATAGATTGGAAGCCTAGCTTATTCGAACACTTGAACCCATGTAAAATACACTAGAAGATTAAGCTTAGATTAAGCAGATTGGTAGGTCAGTATAAGTGAAGTTAAAGCCAAATTGTTAGATCGAACGTTTGCTTGATAAGATGAGTTTTAAAACAAAGCATGCATACAATCTAAAAGAACCTTGTTTTAAGCAAGTTTTGAGAATTTACCATCATAATTTCCAAATTTAAAAAGAAATTAGTGATATCTCACCTAAAATGTCAATAACGGCACCCATGATGATCTCTTATGCTAGGTGTTGATGAAATGATCTTTTGACAAGAATATTGCATGTAATCCTACAAAGCCAAGAGCAAAATGTCAACACCTCTAGAAATAACATCAATAAAAAACAAAACCAAAACCAAAAACAAAAAATGCAGAAAGAAAGAATTTCTGCTTAGATGAATTATAACAAGTTGGATAAGATGGTGTTTCACACATGGGAAGCAAAGAACTCCATGGTTATGGCATGATTGGTCAACTCAATGGAAACTAATATTAGCCATGCATATCTTTTCTTATCAATTGAAAAACGAAATTGAGGATGTGATTGTTGAGAGTTGAGACCTATTGAAACATGGGAAACTTAGCTCGAATGTTTGAGATTACAACTCAAATTCGTGAGATGAATTAGAGAATCCAAACTGTGACAAAATATTATAGTACATTGAGAGGTAAGGCAAAAACTAAACTAGTACTATAATGTCGACCTTCTATCTCTCCATGATATACACTTTTTAAACTATATCATGACGAGAGAGCAATTGACTCCACCTTTAACTAAAATTCATTCTGTCATATTCTTGTATGTTTTGTTCTCTTTCTCTCTTTTAGAAATCTTCATCCTAGGCTCTAACACCAAATTGTTGTACCAACGAAAGTTTGAATGCAAACAATGTTAATTCAACAACATAAAGATAACACAATCCATATAAAGGTACACAAGGTTTTAACATGGTTCTTCTATACACACGAACTTTAGAAGAATGGTCAAATCAATGTTCAACAAATAAGATCAAGTGATAATCTACAAGACTTATTCACAAAAGCCTTATCTATTGCAACATTCAAGAAGTTCATATATCAAATTGAAATACATCAACTCAAAGATCTTGAAATTGAACCATTGAAGGCAACATAATCAGATTATCATGAAGGGGAGCATTATCATATAATGTTAACATACTATACTCTTTGTTCTATTGAGTTTTATTAGCAAGTTTTTAACGAGATAGTTCTAATTATAAATGACCTCATAATTATCCATAAAAACTTTTGTTAATCCCCATAAAAAATTAATATTGTATTTAATTTTGGTTTTTCCAACTCCCTTAAATGGGAGACTTTGATTAATGAAAATCACACTCTAGAGTTCTCTCATAACTCTTTCTTTTTTTTTTTTTTTTTTTTTTTTTTTTTTTTGTTATAACAGAAATTTTATATTTAAATTTTCTTGAGAAATAAGAGAAGTAAAAATAAAAGAATTATAACCTATTTAATTCATATTTATTTATTTAGTTGAAAACAACTTTGCTAATTTATAGTAAATTTATTTACCAATCAAATTGCACAAAATTAAAGGTACTTTAACTAGTTAGTTTTTAAAATAATGTTTATCCAAAATTTTCAAAAATGAATTTGGCTTTATATTGTGTACTAAATTTGATTTATTGAAAAAGGGAATTGTGAGAGTGACTTTCTTCCAATAAGATAAAAATTAAGAGCCCATTTGGTAAATGAAATAATTTCTTTCCTATTTTTTTTTTCACTAGATAAATGAAGTCCAAATTAAACAATACTTAATGCATTTGGTTAGTCAATAAGTCTAGTAATTTTTTAAAATAACTTAAAATTAAAATACCAAAAATTTATAGACAAAAATTGGTCTAGAATGACTCTATTGTTTCTTTTATACATAGAATTATTATTTTTTGACTTTTTTCACTTGGCAAATGAATTCTAAATTTAACAAGACTTAATATATCAGATTTATTAATAAGTCTAGTAATTTTTAAAAATAACTTCAAACTCGAATAATGACCTAGCTAATATAAAAAATTTATGGACAAAAATATGATTCAAGATAACTCTATTGTTTCTCTTCTACATAAAATCATTATTTTTCAAATTTGTTTCGTCAAGCAAATGAACTCCGATTTAAACAAAACTTAATATTTGGGATCCATTAACAACTCTATTAATTTTTAAAAATAATTTAAAATTCAAATAATAAACTTGTTAATACAAAAAAATTTATAAAAAAATGGTTTATAATGACTTTAGGTAAATAGATTATAAATTAAGTATGACATAATTAATAATTTACATTTTTTTAATAAATCTTTTAATTTTTAGGAATAATTTGTAATAAAAAATTGATCCAATTGATTGCATATTAGATCAAAATATCGTGAAATATTATGTTTGTAGTTGAATACTAAATGTGTGCATGTAATAAAAACCTTAATTCATTTATATGTTACAAAAGTTAAAATGTATTCATTATTCATTTTAAATAAAGTACTATTAACAATTATTATTTTTAAATTATTATTATTCATTTTTAACAATAAAAATATTATGAAGATGTTAATTTCATTATGTTTCAAATATATAATAAAATAGTATATTTTTTAAAAAATACATAATTTATGATTTGATTATAATATTACTATTCATGTTTTATAAAAAAAATTATTTTTAAATTTATTTGTAATTACACAATTATTTTCATTTCCAATAAGACTTGAATTAAATTTAATATTTTATGAATTGAATTTACAATATTTTTTTTTTAAAAAAAAAAAAAACAAGTCATCCAAACCAATTTTGTATTTTTTATTTTTAAAAATTGTTTTTGAAAACAATTTGTCAAAACACTAAAAATTTGTTTTTTATTCTTTAACTTGAAAACAAGCATAAGAAAATATGGTGAAACTAATCATAAAAAATTTCACTCTTTTCCATTAAATAGTTTTTAAAAATAAATTGAAACTATAATGTTGACCTAATTAATACCACAATTTCATAAACAAACTTGGATAATGTTAACAAATTTTTATAATTTTGAAAAATAATTTAGAACTAAAATAATGTTCTGTAAAAAATTCATGGACCAAAATTCCTCGGGTATAAGGATATTGTTTCTTCTCTACACATAACTATATTTTATAATGCAAAACTTAAATTTGTTAATAAATTTAATAATTTAGAACTCAAATATAAACTTAATAAATACTAAAAAATACCATAGTGATTCCACATTTTCTTCTTTGTATATAACTACAATTTGTTTTTTCCAATTCTCTCTAAACAAATAGATTTTAATTTAAACGTGTTTCACATTTTTTGATGATCTGGAATTTAAAATTTAAACTAATTATATTAGAAATTCATGAACAAAAATAATTCAAAATACTGTATCATTAATTTAACAGTAAACATGTATATATATAATATAGATAAAATTTATTCATATATATAAATAAATAAAAAAAGAAAAAAATTGAACTTACTTTTTTTTCTTTTTTTCTTTTTTTTTAATTATTGAAATTTTTATCAACGCATCCCTTATTTTTAGGTAGGAGAAGGTACCGAGTGAAAATAGAATTGAAGAAATTTCAAAATAATGAAAATTAGTTGTATTTAACTCTGAATGAAATTAACCTTTCATAATAGTTATTAAAATAATGATAATTTTCTTTACAATATTAGAATTCATATTTTATAAAAAGCTATTTACCTTTTACTCATTCATAATTGTAAAATGATTTTTTTTTTTAACAAACTTAAATTTAATTTAATTCTCATATCAATATAATCTTGCAAAAATAAATAATAAATATTTTTATTTTATTTTTAAAAACTTGTCAACCATTTTTTATGCTCTACATTAAAACAAGATTTTAAAAATACAAAACATTCACAAACAGGTACTTACATAATTACATTCCTTCTAAATTTTTTGTGCTAAAATGAATAAATTATTTAATACTAATAGAAATAAATATTTTTCTCTCTCTCTCTCACACACCTAAATTTTTTGTGCTAAAATGAATAAACTATTTAATTCTAATAGAAATAAATATTTCACACACACACACACAGAGTATATGGATTATCATTTCCAAAATATCTCTCTCTCTCTCTCTCTCTTGCATACATTTTGGAGTTCTGGAATGAAGTAGAGCAATAGCTGGCACAAAGTATCACATTCTTGATCCAAAGAAGAAATCAGATTTAAAAACATAGGATCTTCAATTAATAATGGTGAAAATTCATTTCTGGCGGTAAGTATTTGTTATCCACTTTAACTTGCAATAATTTGAAAAACCCATAAACAATTTTTATTTCTTGCATTCCCCTATGTTTTTCAAATTGACTTAACCAAGGACAGATGAATGCAACTCATTACACAAATAATAATAATAATAAAAACTCTTTGACCTCAAATATCCAAAATTCAGAGTTCAAATGATGAACAAGGAAAACCTCTTTATTTACCTTTTCCCTTCCATTTCCCACTACTTATATATAGACATTTTTTAACCCAAAGTTCTAAATTCCCAAGAATGATTCTAATTTTGACCTTGTAATCCCAATACCAGCTCTACAAAATTCAGTGCCCACTGCTTCCATGGGATTTGGCTAAGGGCACACACTATTTTATGTATATATGAGGGAAGGAGCCTAAGGCCAGCTGCAACCTTAACTTTAGAAGTCCTTCCTCCTGAGGCAGGTAGTATGGAAATGAACGCAAAAAAAGATTTTATGGATGCAGTTTTACTTGGTCGCGAACGCTTGTGTTGCACTGCGTGTTCTTGTAATAAAAGAAGGATAGCTAAGTCTCATTCCGAACAGGCCAGAACCTGAAGACCCATTCCCCGTCTCTTCCAAACCTCCGATCCCATTTGAAACCTCAGGAGTGTTTGTTGTCTCAGCCGCTTTTGAAATTCCATCAAGCTCCTGAAATTGATCAAGATTGTTAGAAACTCAATGCATGAAGATACAGAGAAGGTGATGGAAAAATAAATAGAAGCTTAGAGATGATAACCTTGAGGCCTGAGGCTAAGGCAGCATTCTGCAGGGGTGGCTGAACCAAAATGGAAACTTGAATCAGGAAGGGGGAAAAAAATTATCTCCAAGAAAGGCTTGCTTCTACATTAAAACCATGTTTGACACATAGGAATGAGGAATGGGAATGGATATTTTCATTTCTTTTTTCATCCATTCCCATGTTTGAATAACTTAAACGACTATTAGAATGACATAAAAAATAATTTCAATTGATCTCTCAAAAATGATATAAAACATGTTAAAATTACTATTTTCTTCTTTCATTTTCATCAAGTTTATATGATTTTTTACAGTTAATTTTTATTTATTAAGTAAATATTATTATTCTTAATCTTATTTTTTTAGCAAAAAAAAAACCTCTTAAAAGATGTTCTCTTCAAATGAAAATAAAAAAGTATTTTAAACTGTGTAAAGGTATTATTATCAATTTATTTATTTTTTTATTCTCATTTTCAGTGTTACTAAACATTGAAACAGAAACAAATAATCATTCAAACCTTATATTCCTATATTCATCCAAGCACAAGAATTGAAATCACCAAATTCATTCATATTCAATGAGACATATTAATGGAAACAAAAATATCTATTTTCATTCCTCGTTCTCATATACCAAATATGACTCAAATAAAAACACAAGAGGTGGTTGTCTCCATTATGCACAAAAACACCCAAAAAACACAAGAGTTGGGACATTCTTGTAAAGCTGAAAAAGTGAATTTAAGGCATATTAATCTCTTTAATTACTATGAGAAATTTACAAACCTTGGGAGATCCGGTTGAGTTTGAGGGATTTGAGGGAGATGGTGGTGGTTCCAGGGATGGAACCATAGGAGGCAAAGACCCAGTCTGCTACATCACAAAAATAGAATAAAAAGAGCAGTAGTCAGAGAAGTGGAGCTGAGTGACATGAAGAACATAACTTCCACTTAACAGTTTTGGGTTTTGGTCAAGACCCAAGACAAAACAGAGCAAAAACCAATCTCCAACACCCAACAATCGCCCAAATTGCGTACACATGTTAATCTAATTTATTCTATCCATAGGCTGGAGGAGAAAATTTTACCCTCAATGGAGGAGTAGTTTGTCGTGACTCAAGAGCTGGCCTGAAAGAACTGGATGGTGATGCCTAAAGCAGAGGACATATAATCAAAGTGAAAAAATATTAGGGGAAAAAGAGAGGAATAATCATATCCAATTATATGAGGCCTAAGACCATGCAAAGTGCAGAGATTTTCTTTGGCAGAAAATTCAAACAGGAAAAATTATATCATATGGTCTCACAAAAAGAATATTAAGTCTCACAAATAGTAAAAAGCAAAACCAGAAATAGAAAACTATTACAAGAAAACACATTGAAGAAAGAGTAGAAGTTCAGTCCATGCCTGAATCCGCTCTGTTGTTCTGCTATTTTCCAAGTTCCAGGCATAATGACACAGTCTCCCTAGTCCTTCATTTGTGATATCCTAAGCAAATAACAAGAAATCACGGCCATTGCCGTAAGACACCATAAGATAGAATACACAAATTTTATTCCTATGCAACAAGTTCAGTTGTGGATATAGTTAGTACCTGCTTCCCTTCTATTTCAATTATTTTACTCTCCTGAAACATGGAAATAATCAAAATTACTCTATAATTCACATCCAGGAACAAGCTTATACATGTGGTTAAGAAACAGAAAAGTAAAAGCAGTATCTTGAAGACAATCACCAGATTTTGGACAGCTTTCTGAACAGACGCAACATCCCCACCAATCATCTTCATGCCGCCTCGTAGTTCAAAGACCTAAAGCACAAAATAAATGTTATGTAAATTGACTTGTAACCTCAACAAATAGAAAACATCAATAACTAGCTAACATCTAAGTAGGTTCCACCTCCTCCTTGGTAGCAGAAGTAAGTTCTGCAAACTCGTCTATGCTACAATCGACACGGTCAATTCTGGAAGATAAATGCCTCTTGGTTGCCTGCAAAAAAATCAGAACTCTATTCAGATACAATAATACAATATTGTGAGTTTTCATTATAATTCCGAAGACATCGACTAATCAGGTTTAATGAGTTTTCTCCAGTGAGATTCCAAGTTGCTCAAGTAAAATGCTAATTTCTAAATACAGTCGATTAAACCAATTTATACAGTTCTACATAGAATCTTCACTAGAAAAATCCACAGCGAAAAATCACATGTGCCTATAATACTACATACATATATGCATGTTGGTGTTGTAGTTTACCTTGTAAGAGTGTTCTACTGTTTCCTGGTGTGGCCCATCAAATGACTAAAGGACAATGCCGCCAGAAAAGCAACAGAAATAAAAATATGGGACAGTAAATTTTTATTTCATATATATATATATATATGCATGTTGGTGTTGTAGTTTGCCTTGTAAGAATGCTCTACCGCTTCCTGGTGTGGCCCATCAAAAGACTAAAGGACAATGCCGCCAGAAAAGCAACAGAAATCAAAATTTTGGACAGTACATTTTTTATTTCAATTCTCTTGCAACAGTTACATTATCCCACTAAAAAATATGTTTCTAAGAACCGTGATAAGAGCCACACTCCATGTCTACATGTCAGATTCATGGCCAAACTCTTTTATCTCAAGTCCATCATAAGGATTCATGCACTGTGACACCACCAAACTTTTTTACCACGCAACATCATATCAGCACAACGATAAACTTTGAAAATATTTCCTTATCTGCACTTTATTGAATCTAATAAGCATGCCGCATACTGAACACACACTAACAGCAAACAAAATTAAAACAACAAAATGAAATAAGAACTAAAAAAAAGTTGAAAACAAGAGCATGTCAAAACTCTTGACAACAGATCAAATGATTCAAGATGAGGCATGCAATGAAGAGCTATCATGTATACCTATCAAAAATAAAATAAAATGAAGAGCTATCATGTAAGGAAGGGACTATTGGTGCTTGGTTAGGTTTGGCAATTCCAATCTGAGCCAGAAATTTGGGGTTTGCCAGTCCTGAACTGGGTATTTATTCAAATTCAATAGTGAAGGCATAGCTTCAAACACGTTCATAATATTGATTTTGGATCTCCACTAACATTTAAGGTGAATGCACTGGTTCTGGGTTTTGTAATGATTGAAGTCTGCAAGCAGTGAAAAATTGCAGAAAATATGAACTGCAAAAGAACTGACTGACTGTCCATCAAGGACCATCAATTGTCCCGTTGATAGGAGGTTGACCAACCAATCACCCCCAAGGATGATTAATCGCCCTAGTAGCAGAATCAACACTGGTTTTTAAATTTGCATGGACTGATCCAGCACCCACTGATTGTTCCCTGATTTTCATTAAAATAAATTTGTTTTTAAATAATTTGATTGGCCACTTGTCCCAGTATTTAGAGGTATGTCTTCTACTCAAACTTAGGGTTTTGATTGTCTACTATAAAGAAAAAAAGCTTTCAAATATCAAAAACCCTAGGACAATATGGAGAAAAAGTCAGAAATCTGCAGTATCATCTTTCATCAAAACCTCAAAATTTTAGAAGTTTGATATCAAAATTCAGATTAACCTTCCTAGAGAAAGGTGAGGCATTTTGAACCATGTGCTTCAAATGGAGTCCAATGTGGCAATACACTAAGAAGGTAATAGGAGTTTGCTGCATCAAGGATGTGGAGTGTAAGCATGATCAAGAATAAGACTCTGGAGCAGTGTATCTCAAATTTGGAGAAATCCTGTACTTCCTTAAGATTTAGTGATTGCCCTTGCAGCCAAATAGACCAATGGTTTTACCTGAAGGAAATACATTTTCGAAGAGGTTTCCTGGTATATATGGTATTGTGGTGGTTGATTTATTATTTTCTACATCTTAACAAATGTCTAATAATTAAAGGTCGGGCCTTTACAATCCATTGGGACTAAAGTTTAAACTTTTAAAGGTCTACTTATTCACCCCTCCCCTCTAAGTAGTTTCATATAGCAAGAAAGCATTTACAGGGACACCTCAAAAACAAGACAATTGTCTTTAACAGAAAAACCTGAAATGATCAGTGTCTTTTTGCATGTATGTTCCTTCATAAGCTCATAAGCACACGCTAACATAAAAGTAGAATTTTTGGGTAGCACCCTCAACCCAGTTGGCAGATTATATGTTCATAATTTTTATTTTATTTTTGATAAATAAGAGTATTATATAAACGCAAAAAGCACACAAAATTACACAGGTCGCATACAATGAGCACTAAAAAAAGAAGCAGAAAAGAAGGGATGCAAAAGTACTCCCTCCCTCAACAAAGACCTGACCAATCTATGAAGTCAACCAAAGGCATATAGCCGCCTATGTACACTTTTTTTAGTGCTAATGCTAGCATCTAAAAGATGGATCAACCTGATTTCCCAAAGATATATCATGAACTGAAATAATACAAAATCAGAAATGGAATCCAAGCATCCAATTGTCAAGTCCTTTAAAAAAGGAAGCTACATAAATTACTGAATTCATATCAACATAAACTGGCAATCAAAAGTATTCTTTTTCCATGAGAGTGCTCAGAAGTGAACTGACTCTGTTGGTATACAATAGCAACCTTTATGAGATACTGTTGAACAGGTAAACATCATGGAAAAAATTAAAGGATGGATGAGATTCCAGAACATGAAAAGAAACTTACCGCAATTGATGAATAAACATTCTCAAGCTGTTTAGCAATTGAAGAGCAAGCATCTGATAAACTACGCCTCGTTGCAAACATCATATTAGGAAGCTTCCAGCCCTGAATTCAAAGTTGCAATTAGTCCATCCGCTAATCACAAATAAACATTTAGGCCTTATCATGCACTCTTATTGAAATATGATTTGGTTTGACAGTAAACAATCTAAACCCAAAAACTACGGAGAGTATTATAACAGCACTTCAAATTCAATTAAAGTATTGGAGAATTTTTTTCGACCAAATTGAGCTGAGAATCCAAAAGCAAGGCCATGCTAGAAAACTCATGACATGTTGAGTTTCATCTAACAGAACAACTGAACCTCAATTCAGCAAAGCTCACAGCCTTAGTATTTCTTTTGTTATGGGAAGCTAACTTACTGACTGGAAATATAAGGTGCAGACATGAAACATGCACACTCTATGGCTGTATATCAAGATATTTTGCAGTATTTTATCCATTGACTGATGAAAATTTTAAGAAGAATATGAAGTCATTACCTTCCACCAAGCATAGCCATATCCTACTACAACAATAATAACCACTACACCATATTTGCTTTTACCTGCACATCATGAAAATAAGTTAAAAAGCATTCAAGAGCTAGTATGGTATAATACAAGGTGCTACAAGAACTAATGAAATAAATGAATAGGTAGGAGCTGTGACTGTCAGAAAAAATGAAAATACAAACAATCCTCCACAAGAGGGTGTCCCTTGATGCCTTGAGAAAAACGCGTCGGTCCAGCCTTTTAAGATAGTGAATGCTTGTCCAACACAAAAACATGAGAACTCAGGTTCACATCCATGGCTAATGTCAGGTGTTGGTTAAAATAAATAAATAAAATAAAAGAAACCATGTTTATGGCTAATGTCAGGTGTTGTAAAGTTCAACAATATATTTTGCCTAAATTTTAAAGAATAAATCAAAGAGTATCACAATGTAGAAAGATGTAAACTCAAGCATACCAATAGCAAAATGTTAGTGTTTAGAGTAACCTTCAGTTTTCATTTGTGTTCATCATTGCGAGCATTTTGCAAATCACACACGCACACACACATATATATATATACAGATATATCTTTTAAAAGGCTAAAGGTAGTGCTAAGGCATTTTTCCTATGACGCAAAATGTAAGTCTCAAGGCAAAACAAGGGATAAGCCTCAACTTAAAAAATAAATAAGAAAAAATCTTAAACATTGAACAAATACTAATAAAAACACATGAAAATTGAATAATAATAAAAAAAAAATCATATTATTAATAATAACAAAATTAATTATTTGTCATTGTTAATAATTTCTAATTTAGTTCCTTTTATCTCTTCTAAATCCAACTCTCCCTCATGCTTTGATCAAATAATCTTCAGCACTACTGTAAGCATCCCTAGTAGGATCCTTAAGGAGTCTAAATAATATCCAATTGCTCTTTTATCCCCTAATCAGTGTTAATATTCACCTATTCTTCTTTTCCATCCATCAATTGCAATGGCTTTTTTCCTTTAACTATCAATAATAAGATCATGATTATATATAAGCTAACCACTACAATGGCCAACTACTTCTTTACTTTTTCTTCTCAATATCTTTTCCCTCTCCTCTTAAAGGGTAAATTGGTAGCTAACTATGCCTTTACTTTGTAAAAGGCTTAATCCTAATCTTGGACCTCAGACAAAACTCACAAATCCATAACAAAACCTCAAAAAAGCACAATTCATTAAAACCATTGAATATTGAGGCTTAAACCTCTTATAAAATACATAGAAAAATCTCATAAAGGTCCTAAACCAATTAAATCCTTTAAATATTTGAGACTTAATCCTCAATATCACCTCAATAAGGTGAGGGTTAAGCCTTAATTACACAATGTTGAGGCTACAACCTCAAGGCTAAGTTACATGGTGTTGCCTTGAGGCAGAAGTGAGCCTCGAGGTATAAGACTCAATACCATGCTTAAAACACAATATATAGTGGATATGCCTGCGTAGAATCAGATTTCATATATAAAATGTGTTACTACTGAACCTGTTCCACTTGCAGTTACAATTGTAATTGATCTATTTGATGCCAAGATTTGCAACTCCTGTCTCAAGCTATTAACCTGTAAAAATCATATGTTCAATCAAAATTTGCAATTACAAGAATTTATAGGAAAAAAACAAGTGAAAGGTAGTATAATTTGTTGAAATAACTAGTCAGTTTGCAAGACCACAACTATGATAAATTCTAAAAGAAGCGTCCAACAAATAGAGTAAAAGCCACTTAATTTGTTGAAATTATTAGCAAATGTAGCAAACAAATAAACTACACTTTAGCTTCCTTAGGGTTTAATTTTTTTTTTTTCTAGTAATACTTCTAAGCTACAACCACTGCTTCATATGTATTAAACTCACTGAGAACTGAGATACACCTTGTGATTGGCAAATGGAACCTACTAAATGTTGTTGGACCATTAAGGGTAGTTTATTTCTTTGCCATATGCTAATCATTTCAACAAACTAACTACAAACAGTTTAGCTGAGATAGCTCTATGAATATAAGAAAGTTGCCAAGCACATAAAAGTTTTGTTTCCAAGAGTTGTAGACACAAATCTCATCACTCCTAGAGAATTAATGAAACTAATTACAAACAGAAATAATCTAAACAAACAAATGAAAGGTGGAACAAATGTTTAAGCGGCTTTCTCCTGAAATTGACACCAACAGCACATCAAGGTTTTCACTTTTTTAGATAGCAAAAAAAGACGATATATTAAAAGTGCCAAATAGAAGAGATCACAACTCATGTACATGGTGTACACAAGCAACACACCTGAAACAAAACAGAATCCCACTGAAGCTAACTAATCCCTATACCATCCACAAGTTTAAAAAAATAAATAAATAAAGAGAGAAAAAAGAACCTGAAACACTACAAGACCACAAAAACAAAGTCTTAAGAAGCATTTCCTTTGTCTCCATGCTTGATCTCACCACTCCTTCAAAAGTTCTTTAAGTGGTAGTAACAATTACAATGATAATTACATTCATGATGACATTTGTGGTCAAAGTGGAACTAGGGGTGAAAGCAAAAGTCTTCATAAACTAAATAGCACCAATGGTAGTGATTTAAGTATAAGAGAAAGTAGTTCTAATGCTCTTAAAGGTAAAATCGAGCTTTTAATTGAAAAATAAATATTTGTGAAGAATGTGGATATCATTTGAAAATGAGTAGTTCAAGCATAATCAAACTTCCGATTGATCTGGGTACGTGGCATCATGTGGATGAAGACATGGTCTCCTTGGATCCAACTAAATTTTATTTAGAGGATGAATATCAGGATTGAATGGATTTTTATCCCAAGGCTATTCAAAGTAGTCCAAAACATACTTAAAGGAATCAACCCCCACACTTCCTTGAACTTGGCTCCCAAAAAAGCCCCACACAAACTAAGGACATCTTTAACTAAATGGGAAGGACCCAAGAAACACCAAACAAAGAGAATAACCTAGACAATAATCCAACAGTCCATCTTCCGTAGATGAGATATGATCAATAGACTCATTTTCTTCATTACAAAGGCAACATAAATATGTGCAACTTCCTACACGGTCTTCCTTAAAGAGCAACCAACATATTCTACATTCATTTTTTCCCTTTTTTTCTGATAAGCAGGAAAATATTATTAACAATAGAGATATTCTATACTCATTTATTGCCTAAATCTCATGTGGAGTAAGCAACAGTATGTTTTCAATTAAACAAAGCACATAAAATTAAGTAAAAATTGTGAAAAGAAAATCAGAGTGAAAGCCTCAATAACACATTTCCTTCATGTTCCAGGAAAATAAGAGAGACAAATCAGAGTTGGTTGTGCTTATGGAGCTTTCACTAGCGTACAAGAAATGACATAAATAAATGAGCATCACTTGAGACTCAAGGGCGACATGCAAACCTGAGCCAGCAAAGCATCGTTCTTAGGCTTGACAGTTGGTGAGGTTGAATCATCTTGTTTAAGTTGCTTTAAAGCAATCTGAGGTGAAGGAAAATTATACTATCAGGATCATATGTAATGGAAAAGAGAAGATGAAAGAATAACATTCCTATTTCCCATGAAAGAAATGAAACTAGTAAAAACTACTCCATGAGAAAATGAAAATGGCCTCTAACCAGCCAAGACCAATTGATGAGGAATGTACTCCTGGGGTTTATTCACAAAAATAGAAAACAAAGCAAGGTTGATGGCATTGTCCTATCTAAAGTCTTTTTATTATAGTAGGATTAATTTTTAATATTTTACTCATTGTTAAGACAGACTTTTTATTTTAGGAAACTTTTTGTCAAATTCCTATTTCTTTTGTCCTTTTATTATATTAGGAAAATTTATATCTCTTTTAATTTCTAAACTTCCAATTTTTTCCAAGAAAGATAAGGAATTAAGAAAGTTGTCCTAGTGCATAAGGGAGTCATAAGAGTCTATATATGCCTAATTATCCTTTTAAAGCACAGAACTGGAATTCTAATAACCAGGCCATGGGCTAGCTCCAAACCATTCCTAGAGTCAGAGCTTTTTTTTTTTATAGGTAATTCCTAGAGCCAGAGCCAAGTGTATAAATTCCAATATATCAGATAGAAATCTGCTGAGACATCCCACAAATAGAGCAATACCTTGAAAGCACCTGAGAAAAAATTAGAGACATCCGACATGCGCCCTTCTTTTGCAAGAACTGACCCAACAATACCTAAACAACATGAAATAACTTATTTTGTAAGCAGGTAGTATATTTTTTACTGGGCAACATGACTAATCAACTTGAACAGTAAAGAACTCCTAAAGGAGTAAAAAATAAGAAACTGTTATAGTAGAAGAAAGAAACAGGAAAAAAAATATTGGACAGATCTTTTCTGGATGACATCATGACCATAGGTGGTATCTCAATTGAAAATTAGATCCTCAGTCTAATATGCATTGCAAAAGTGCATGGAGCATTCTCTTTCAAAAAATTGTATAAACACTAATTGGAACTTTTTGGATGACATCATCTAGCTGAAGAGACTATGGAAGTAACATAATAGAGAACACATAAAAAGCTTGGAGTTACATTTACTTAATTAGTCACAACAGCCATCCATTTCCTAATTAAATATAAATCAACTAAAAAGGATTGCCTTATATATTCATACACTTGACAACCAGTTTCAACCAATCTTCACTGAAGACCCCAAAGAGAATCTTTAGATGCCCATCTTCTAAACTTAAGCCTCCAAGCAAGAGGCACTTGTGAGAAACTCACACCTCAAGACCCACCAAATGTCCAATTTGAGCACCATAAATTTCATAATATAATCTTTAAATACCTATGAGAATGTATATCAAAGCACCAAAAAAGACTGAATCCATGTAACCATGAAGCAAATAGAAAGCCAGCCAATTCATGCTGAAGTTTAAGTTTGCATCTTTTCACCTAAGTTTCTTTCTTTGTTTTCTTATTGGCAATTGTTCTATATTATCTAAATCAATAGTATCAATTCATGAAAGAATTTAAGGGCCGGTTGGGTAACAAAATGGGAACTGAAAAGGGAGAAAAGAAATTAGCACCATGGTTGTTAAAAACTTATGATGCATGATATGATAAAACAATACGATACATTTTATATAAAAATCAATATGTATCGGAATCTATATCATATCTTAAGTATCTTACAATACATATATGATACATTATATGAGATATAATGATAAATACATCTTTAACAATTTTTTTCATAATTTTTAAGAAAAATCATATTAAAAAAATTCTTGAAAGAAATATGATATTATTAGTTTAAAATGTATGATAAGGTTAAAAATTTATCATAAAAGAGAGAGAGGAGTAAATAATCCAGTATAAAAAACTACACTTTGTTGTCAAAAGTCATATTGAAAGTTGAGTAAATTTATTCTTACAATGAACATTGGGGAATTTTCATTTAAATGATTTGAATTTTGACATTTAAAATGATATTAATTAATGAATAAAAGATTTTACCTAATATATTAATTTTGCAAATATAATGAAACTGTGGAAAGGATATGTAAAGGCATATACTAACAACGCATATAAGTACATATGCCTAGAAAAATTTGGAACTAAAAGTTATATCTCCAAAAATTTAAAAAGTTGATTTTTTTTTTTTATGAACCTGTATTATAAACTCAAATTTTGTTAAATTGAACTTTTCAAAAATCGAGTATCCAATGTTTTCAGATGGAATGATATAGATAAGCTTATTGCTTATTGCTTTACATTTTAGTCCAAAGGGAAAATGTCATACACATCCCGATCATACTCATTAATAATTCTCTTATACCTAAATTCCCTCACCAAAAAAAATTTACAAAATTTAAAGAAAAAGACTCAAACATACTCTTCTTCTTTTTTTCTTATTTTTTGGATAGGTAAAAAATAGCAATGACACAGCCCAACTAAACCCAAGGTCGAAGCTCAAACATACACTTCTTTTCCAACAATGCAATGTTTATTTTCGTCATATCACGACTCACTCGAATGTAGTACTGGACCAAAACCCTAAATCGCTATTCGGTCAAACAGATACAAACAACCACAAAGCTAGGGCTCAATCAGCGATCAAATAGGAGTGCAGAGAAATCAGAAGCACAAACACACAGAATAAAATCACCAAAAAAAATTGATTAAACAATGGAAAATTAAAATCGCTAAAATTAAAATAAAATAAAAAAAAAGAAAAAAAAAGGGCTGATAAAACTGATCAAAAACTAAAACCGGAAATAATAGAGAGTGGAGAAGGTAAGGACCTGCACCGACGAGGAGGGTAAGCTTTCCGAGAGGGAGAGCCATCGCCGGATATGCGTTCGTACGGCGAAATCGATGGTTATGGGAGACTCTAAAGCATCGAATCCTTGGAGCTTGGGAAGGAAGAAAGCAGCTTCTGATCCAGTGGAGAACTGGGCATCAATCGAACTGAGAGACACAAACAACCCTATTTGTACGTTTTGTTGAAAAGGAGCCTTGATTTTATATAAAAATTACAATCAACCCTAAAAGAGATGGATTCCGTTTTTTTGTTAAGTTACCAAAATAGTCTTATCATAAAGGATGGATATGCTTTATGTGCTTAAAATTACCTTTTAAAATTTTTAAATAAATTTTAAAATTCATTATCTTATTTTCAAAAGAAATTTTAAATAGCACTTATTATCATTCTTTTTTTTTTACAAAAAAAAAAAAAAAAAAAAAAAAAACTATATCCAATTGCTATTCTTGTTGAACCACCAATTTTTCATTCCCTTGACTTCTACTAATGAGAATTTGATGCCTAGATAAATTGAATAAAAAACTGTTGAATTAGCATATTTATTGCATGTTTCAATTAAAGTATTTTGAAATAAACCTTAACACCCTCCTAAGTCTCGTGATGAGATACCATATAATAGAAAATTAAGGAAAAAAATATCAAATAAGGAAATAAATATGCAACTTATAAAGGGGTGACTTCAACTCATACTTGCAAAACTAATTCTTAATTGTTTTTTCAATATTCTACTTTTAGTCTCTAATTAAGCCTTCCAATTATAATAAATAAAATTTTATTATAAAATATAAAAATTTATACTTGTATATGTAATATGTATTATTACAAACATATATATTAAAATTTGTTTAATTTAAACAATAGATCCTAATAAAAATTAGTCAAAAAAACTAAAAAATATTTATTAAAAAAATATTATAAGAGAAAAAAATAGTATTTAAAAATAATTAAAATAATAATCATATTGAATTTTGTACATTTTTAATTTATTTTTTTTAGAATTTTTATTTTATTTTTATATTTTATTAGTGACTAACGATGAAATTTTAGAAGATAAACAACTTATACAATTTGAATTTATTTTTAATTTTATTTATCTAATATGAGATTCAATGAGGAATTTTGTTTTTTCACTTGAGATGACAGATCCGTGTCCTATTTTGATTTTAAATTAATTAAGAAAATAAAATATTATTAATATTTGATTTGTTTTGATTTATTTAAAATAAATATTATTTTATAAATTAAGAGAATAAAATATTATTAATATTTGATTACTCCTAATATATGAAAATATTAATTGAAGTGGATTTTCACCGCTCAACTTGGTAACTGCCGCATGGCAGCGTGGCCTCTGTTCAATCGGCAACTTGATTGGGATTTTTTTATTTTCTTTGAAATATTAATAAAGATTGAAGAAGAAAATGAGGGGAAAAGAAAGAAATTATGAAGTAAGGTATTGGAAGAGCATTTAAAGTGAGGTTGAAGATGATGGTAATTTAGGTATTTTATTTGTATATTTTATTATCAAAAATTGATAAATGCATAAGGATCTCTGATGAATGCATTTAATTTTATATATATATATATATATATATATATATATAAGCTAAAAAACACTTTTATAAAAAACAATTTCATTGTAACTTCCTTATTAAGCTCGAAAAAAAGTATTTTATATGTATATTTTTTATTAAAAGAATTTTATAAATGTAGGTGGAGTTTTGGTGAATGGATTTAGAATTTTTCTTCTTTAACAAGCTAAAAAAGAATTTTACAGAAGAAAAAACAAATATTGTTATTACTTCTTTGTTAAGTTTTTTTTGTAAATATATACTTAATATGTTTATGACTTCTTTGTTAAGCTTTTTTAAAAAAAGGAAAAATTAGAAATTTCTTTTGTGAAATTACCTAAGCATCCCGAAAACCATTTATTAATCTTAAAAAGGGGTTTTTCGAATTGTGAAACATTAATTCAAATAAGACCCGAAACATTTAGGTAATTTTTGTTTTTTATACTTAATTTTAAATAGAACTTTCATATGTTTTTAAAAACAAAAAGGAAAATGAAAAGAAAAAAAAAAGGAAAGATAATTTTAAGAAACAATAAAATGCAAATAAAGTTTGATGTGCAATTTTATTATCTTTTGATCTATTACTACCAAAAATTTAAAAATGTGTTTAATGTTTAATAACACTTCCTAATATATGGAATTGTTTTCTTTAAAAAATTTATCACTTTAAGTGATTCGACGATTCTTCTAAAATTAATATTTTGTTATATAATATACTATAAAAAAAATTATCAAAATATATTTTTTTTTTCATTTTATATTCCAATATAAAACTATTTTAGAAAATATTTCTAATAAAAATGTTGCTAACAAAAGTACTATAGCAAAAAGCTTTAGGTATTGAGCTAAGAAATGTGGCCCTTGGGTACTCATACCTTGGAATATGCCATAGAGCAACAACATAGTTGCAAAAGCCTTTTCAAAGGTGAGAAAAATCTTGAAGCCCATCTCAAACCCGATGAAATTGAAATTTTGGTTTGTGGAAGCAAATGGGCCACGTCTGGTAGTATGGGTGTCTAAGCACCAGCCGCAAAGGGGTGGTCCTAAGTATTAAAATGCTACTCCACAAGCCTCTTTCATGCAGATGGCTTGCTTCATCCTTTTCTTTCTATCTCGTAAATTTTAAGACTTTTATTCAAACTAGGATTCTATGCATGGAGAAGAAGATTCAAATAACGGTTTCAAAAAGCAGTTTGTCAAAATGATTCTTAAAATAGTTTTTAATTAATTCAAGGAAAAAATCATTCAAAAATTAAAATATAAAAAATAATTTTCTCTAACTTTTTACTTTAAAAAATATCAAATTTATTCTAAAAATAAATACATTTTTCTTAGATGATCATTGGATGTGCTTTTCAAATTTAAAAACTATTTTTTTTAATCTAAAGGATAGCTCCAAAACCGGTGCCAAAATTTTGTTTTCAACGATGTAGAGTTCAATAATGATCTATTTTTCCTATGTTTGAAATGTTTCTAAATATTAATTAAATACCCAATAAATTTCTGACCTCAATGCATATATTAGGTAAAGCATCGATGGAAATATTAATATTTCAATTTTATAGATATATTAGTGAATATTTTGATATAAAATAAAAATTAATAAAAAATTATATAAAAAGTAAAAATAGATATTTTAAAGTTATTTTTTAAAATATATATATAATTTTTCATATTTGATAATAATATTCTGTATATTAATAAAAATATATATAAATTTTATAAATGTACATTTATTATTACGTTGCATTATAGATTATTTTATAATATTATTATGATAATATGACTAAATTTAAAATATATTTAATATTAAAAATATGATATATTTTAATTTAAATGTATTCAATGATATCAAATAAATAATAATATATGTATAATTTTTTTAATATTTATATTTATCATATTTAATAAATATATAGATTATATAAAAAAGACCTATTAAAAAAATTATGTTTTTGTATTTTTGGTAATAAAATTAAATCAAATATAAAATAAAATAATTATAATTTATTTATTTAATAAAAAAAAATTAAATCAGTGAAATATCGATAAAATATCTAGAAATTTCGGTGAAATATTAGAAAAAAATCGAAAAATTGATAAAATATCAGTAAAATATTTGAAAATATTGGTTAATGAATATATCTTCTCGATGGATAGTTTAATCCTTGCTTAAGTAGACTAAAGGCTCAACTATTTTTTGAAGATAATTTTTTATTTTCTAAAAAACAACATGAAGAAATGTTTGACAAAATAATAAGTATTTTTTTAGAATATATGTTAGTTGTTTTTTGTTTTTTTTTTTCAGGGTTGTTTTAAAAATAATTACATAAATATGAAAAATGGTTAAAAATATTTTATTTAAAAAAATTGTTTTAAAACATAAAAAATAAGTTAATAACATTTTAAGTTCTTTAACAAACTTTTATTTTACAAAATATTATTTAATAATTTTTAAAAACTAATTTTTAGAACTATTTTGGAAAACACATTCCAAATAAAGTTTAATATTCACTCATTTTATGAAGAAATGTTTTTAATTTATCATTTTATTTTCTATAAAAAAATAACCATCTATTTTTTACTTTTTGTGTCACATCTCATGTATCTTTTATAAATAAAGCTCATGATACATTTATTATTGTGCAAATTATTGACAATATATGGACTAATAAGTATGTAAAATAAATAAAAATTAAAACTCATAACTATGGGTGTTATAGTTTGGCTATGTATCCTTAAAATGAATTAGCTCTCTTAAGTCTTTTCTTTTTTCTTTTTTTTTTTAAATATATTTTTATTTTCTTATATAACTTAAAAAAGTGTGGACCTCGTATTTTTCACAATGCGTTCTCACTCAGGCGAACTCGTTTTTTTTATTTATTTGTGAAAAAAAAAAATTTGATTTTTAAAAAACACTTAGGGGGTATTTGGTACATGGGAATAGGGAGTGGGAATAGACATCTCATTCATTTTCTCTCTTATTCCTATGTTTGGATAAATATTAAGAAGGCGGAAATGGAATAAAAAATGATTTAGGCAGAAATCAAATTCCACTTATAAGTCGGATTTGAATTCATCAAAAGTAGATGGTATTCTGATTCATTAAATCCATTTGATAATATAAAATAACCTAAATTTACTATTTTACCCTCTTATCTCATTCTTCAAGCCCGATGCTTATCTTCTTTGCAAAGTTAGAGTCTCATTCATCATTTACTTCTCTACAACAAGTGATTCTCCCAAACTGAAAAACCTTCCACAACATTTAAAAAAAAAATTTCAATTTCTAATTTTTAGGGTTTTGGATGTTTATTTTGATTGTTGGATCTAGGATTTGTCATTGTTCACAACAATTAGGTTCTGAAAACTTCCTTCTACATCTCCGATCAGGTTTACCTTCTTCTCTCTCTTTTTTTTTCTTTGTAAAATATAATTCTATAACTTTTTTTGCGTGACAAATTATTTTAAATTTTGATTAAAAAAAATGAATTTTTAAAATTTTTTAAGGTTATAGATTTTATCAGATATGATATTTGTTGAAAATTAGAATGAAATTTGAATTCTTTTATTTCCTTTTTTGGAAATAGGAAAAACATTTGCTAGCTTTAAGAATTTAAATATTATAATAAATATATAAATAAATATATATACATATATATTGGTAAAATATAATTTTATAACTACTTAAGCATGACAAATTTTTCAAATTTTTAATAAAAATAATAATTGAATATTTGTACATTAGAGCTATATGATTTTTTATGGTTAATTTTTTATTTATTAAGTATATATATATATATTTAGTCTTATTATTTAATAACAAAAAAAATCTCAAAATTTATTTATTTTTAAAATAATTTTTTTTTTTAAAATTATATGTAAGGATATTATTGTAAATTTATTTATTTTTCATTTCCATTCCTATTATTATCAAACATTGGAATGGTAACAAATAATCATTCGAATATTGCATTCCTAAGTTCATCCAAATACTAGAAATAGAATCATCAAATTCATTTCTTTCCACTAAGAAATAGGAATGGAAACAAAATATTCATTTCCATTCCTTATTCCGACGTACCAAACACCCCCTTAGAGTCGTCACCTGTTTTTGTTTTATTTTTTTTAAAGGAAAAAACAAAATAAGAAAAAAAAAATCCTAAGTGTGATTGAAGGAAAAACAAGTCTATAAAAAATCAAAGTTGGGT
This sequence comes from Vitis rotundifolia, assembly GCA_030254885.1. Lineage (NCBI taxonomy): Eukaryota > Viridiplantae > Streptophyta > Magnoliopsida > Vitales > Vitaceae > Vitis > Vitis rotundifolia. Next base: position 19,201,533 of record CM058151.1, read on the forward strand.
TCAAGGGTCAGGTTATCTATTAGGAAGGTACAGTAAAAAATCGTAACACCCCTTTAAGTCCTTAAAAACAGGTATCTACTAAATAAGGTAAGACAAGTGTGACAATTGATGAGGAAATTAATAGATATCAATGAAATGATTAAATAATAAAATGAATCATGTACGAGAATAAACAAAGTGGAAGTGAGATCGTACTTTAGCAGCAAGTAATAGTGCGCTATCATGAAACAGGATTAGTGCACAATAATGAATACCAAATATATTGCATGTGTCACAAAACAGAGTAAGAAATTCTCTTGGACAATTACGCACTTCACTCAAATCATTTTTTTAAAAAATATCTTAGATGTTGAGACTCCACCAAAGCCCAATTGATTTTGCATGAATTAATCCCATAAATTTCATTATTTTGGAATTATGAAAAAATCCATTCATGTTTATTAAAAATCAAGAAAAAAAAAAACTTTTGGTGACCCTAAAGCCTAAGGAAGGAAGGAAATAATAAAAAATAAAAATAAAAACTTAAAATTATTCGAAAATCATAGTGGGATTAAGATTATTTGAAAAACTAGAGTTTTGAAAATTAGAATTTTAAAAATTATTTGAGGATTAAAATTTTGAAAATTGGAGTTTTGAAAATTATTCGAAAATTAGAGTTTCAAAAATTACTTGGAAATTGGAGTTTTTTTTTTTTTTTTAAATAAATTTGAAAATTAAAGTTTTGAAATTTAAATTTAAAAATTAGAGTTTTGAAAATTATTCAAAAATTAGAGTTTTAAAAATTACTTGGAAATTGGAGCTTTAAAAAATAAATTTAAAAATTGGAATTTTAAAAATTAAATTTTGATACCAAAATATGAAGAAACAAGATAATGACACATGTCCTGGTGCACTAGAGGGTGGAATTTTAAAGTTGATTAAAAGAAACTCGTATTGAGAGATTGAAGGATAGATCATGGACTTTTGATAAGAGTATGATAAATTTAAAAAGTTATTCTTAAATTATGACAGTAGGAAAAATAATTTCAAATTTATAATAATTTTTACCAGGTAGGAGAAAGGGAAGTTATGAAATTGAAAATCATCTTTTCAAAATTCACAGTACTCTTATCAAAAGTCGGATAGATCACATGTCTCTCAAAATAAACCAAAGTGAGGGGCCATGCGTGCATGCAGAAGTGGGCCCGGGGTAATCTCTCTATAAGGCTGGAGGACCAGAGGAATTAATATTTTCATATTGTTTGACCATTCCATGTTCCTCCCCTTCCTATAATGTTCATTCTCAAATCACCACCCAAAAATACTATGACGGGTGAGCCACGTGGAATGAAACTCCCGGCATGTCAAAATAAAGTCCACTTAATGGAATGATGGAAGACTGAGAATGGCGCACACCATAGAGATGCTCCTTATTGATCCGAATGAAGACACCAATGACTTCCATAATCATGCTTAACTTTCTTTCAGCATCAGCAGTAGCAGGATTTCCAAAGCGACTTAGTTCGGCTTCAAGTTCAACTATTTGTCTAGGGATCCTTGACCTGTTCACACTTTTGGGTGCTTTCAAAGCATCTTTCTTAGACGTTCTGAACCTATTTAAGTGAACGAGGTGCTTATCCTCATTTACCTCTGTAGCTCCATTAGTTTCATTCACTTCGGGAATCATCCCTCCATTAATCTCTCCCCATAATGGAGCATGCCATGCATGTGACTATCAGCGAGTCGAAGTTCTAGCATTTCATCTTACCTGCACATTGATAGCGCCATTTTCATCACTAACTTCCTGCCCACCATGAACATTTGCTGTCAAAATTGTATGCATGGGCAGAGGGGACTTCCAACAAACATGTTGACTCCCGGGATCTCGGCATGAAGAATATCAAGGTGGATGGCTGAAGGAAGTTCAGAGATTGATGGTGCAGAACATTAGCTGGAAATTGGGCATGTCGACCGTCTTTGGAAATGTGGCCATGCATGGCTACAATTGCGCGCACACGGGAAAGTGGAAGGAAATGTGCTAAAGGTGGGATCGGTGGTGGAGTGATTGGGAAGCGAGTGAATGATAAGCTGAAGGTGGTGGTTCCGGTGTTGGAAATAAGTTGAAGCAGGTGGGTATGGTCTTTTCTGGGAGCGGGTGATGACTGTGTGGGCTGTGTGGGCTGTAACAGGATGATGGGGGTTGATAGCTAGTTGGGTTAGGCGCATGAGGTATCCAAAGGAGGCCATGCATGCACCGAAGTGGTCATGCATGCGGGTTGCATGTACATGGGAAAGAATGGGAAGGAGCTTGTGGGAAATGAGTGGTGGAGGTCTAAGGGGTTATTAGTGAGCATGATGATGGGTTAGGTTGATGGTGATGCAAATGGGGAGTGGGTGGTGAAAATTGGTAGCTTTGGGATTGAAGCCGGGTGGTGTTTAAGGGCTCATATTGGGTGGAAAAAAAAAATGGAGCTTGCTGAATGAGTTGGCTGTGCATTTCCTCCAAGCTGATAGTTGCCACATACAGGAATGAAGTTATGTACCTTTGTTTTCATGCACACAAGCTGGTGCAGTGGCAATTAATAAGTGATCTAGATGACTGAGGATTGGTTGGAACCGGAGGGCTGAAGCTGGGTGGCATTTGTGCTCAAGAGACTTCAAAATATTAAGAGAAACAACAAACTCATTAACCCAAACACTCCTTCCATCTACCACAACCCAACCTTCAGTATTGAACTTTTTTTTTATCATCGGAGTGAGAACAGCTCTGAAAGATATGTGCTCATCAGTTCCTTGAACTGGAGGAAGGCCCTATTTGCATTTTTGCTTCCAATCTAGTTTGACTAGCTTGCCCAATATGTTTAGGACCAGCCATGTCAACGAGCATCAACCTTTCTCCCACACTCATTGAATTCATGTTGATCAATCTGTCCATTTCCATTGGTATTGGTCCATAATCAACGTTTTCTCATCAGCAACTTTTATTCCTTGAAATATGGGTGGTAAAGCTCAAGGTGAATGCTTCAAATTCAGCTGAATCAATTTTGTATTTTGGAACTTGTTGGGCAATGATAGGTCTTGCTATGTTATTCGCAGTCTTGCAAATTGCCTTATAAGGCCACATATTTTCTATAAATTAGTTAAGTCAAACAATTCAACCATAGCCCAACTTTGCCACTCACCGGGGTATCTTTGGAAGCAAACATTGAGGAGTTTTTGAATCTTACTCAACTAGAGAACAAACTATAGGATCTTGGACATCAGTGGGTTGCAAGTAGATGAAGAGATAATGCCCAATTGAGATCCCCAGAGCACGTCCGTAAAGTTTGTTCAAGCTTTGGTCTCTAGACTTTCTCCCACACATGCCATCATTGCAAGTGCTGTATGAATAGACTCCAAGTACAGGAAATTGATGACGCTGCATTGGTATCTGAATGTTCACATTCATCAACAAACAAGCCTTCAACTTGATGAAATTGATGATCTAGAACCCTTAACATTCTTACAAGAAGATTTTCGAGAACCAAATTTAGAAGTTTCAGTGCACAATGGATCCAAAGCCAGGGTCTGCATCCCGATATTGCCAAATCTGAACACTCTCTTTACTTTCAATGGAAGACCCATCAGTAACCTCAATGTACAACTTCATCACAGACTCAGCAACTTGGCCATTGATGATCTGATCACCACCATCAACAAGAAACCGAGCAAGAAACAGAGAGGAATTAAAAAAATGGTAAAAACAGAGTATGAACTTAGCTCTATGTCATGGATTGTTAAAGAGCTAGGAGCACGTGTAATCCAAAGGAAACGAGAGCATAATTTTGACGAATCAAATTCAGGGAAGGAGCAATGCATCAAATACTTACAAGAGAAAACAAAAATACCCAAAATAAACCAAAATAGAGCATGCTTGTATAGCATCAAACCCGACAAAACAAATCAGTGGCCCTTGATGTCCACACCAATCAACAAAGCAATGCTTAGAAAAGTAGCTAAAAATGAGAACGGAACAGTATGAAAATCAAAGACAAGAAGCTCACAGTAGTTTTGCCTGGAATGCTTTCTTATGACCAAAAGTTGTATGGCTTCCAACTCCACCTTCCTTTTTTTTTTTCCTTTTTTTTTTTTTTGAATATGTCAGATCTCCTCTCCTCTTCTTGGTATTCACTCCATTTTTTTATTCAGCCCCCGACACCCAGCTCACCCATCTATTCTTCCTTCCGGTCTAAGCCTCCACCAGCTTGACTGCTTAGAAAATGTCTCCATCTTAACCACCACCATGGCAAGGTAGCAATGTCCTTGGCCATGTGTCCCATGCAACTTGCTCACTCGGAGAGGCTGTCCCTCACTCCCCCAAATGAAAATACCCAAGCTCACCTCCGGGTGATCATCAAGTGGTGGCAAAAAAAAAAACAGCCAATCTAATGCCCCATAAAATGCAACGAATAATGGTAATTATAAAAAAAAAACGAAAGTCCCTCGATCCAAAAGAGGGGTCTACAAAAAGACTTTAAAAAAACAACATTTTTCTGATTTCTTTGTTAAGCCTTTTTTAAAAGGGAAAAATTAGGAATTCCTTTTTATGAAATTACCTAAGCATCCCGAAAACCTTTTATTAATCTTAAAAAGGGGTTTTTCGAATTGTGAAATGTTAATTCAAACAAGGCCCAGGTAGTTTTTATTTTTTCTACTTAATTTTAAATGGAACTTAAACTAAATAGTTTTAAGTATTAAATTATTTATTTTTATAATATTTTATTTTTATTAAAGGTTAAAAAGTAATAAAAAATCGATATATTACTTTTTTCATTAAAAAAAATAAAATATTTTGATTTTTTTTATTGAGCAAAAAATTTGTAATAAATTATAAAAAAAAGTATAACAATTTCCTTCTGTGAAATTATCTAACCATCCCAAAAACTTTTTACTAAGCTTTAAAAGGGGTTTTTCGAATTGTGAAATAGTAATTCAAACAAGGCCTAGAACATTTAGGTGATGTTTGTTTTCTCTACTTAATTCTAAATGAAACTTAAAATTAAATAATGTTTAATAATATTAGGTACTAAATTGTTTGTCTTTATAATATTTTATTTATATTAAATATTAAAAAGTGAAGAAAAATAGACATATTACTATTTTTCATAAAAAAAGTCAAATATTTTGACGTTTTTAATTGAGTAAAAAATTTGTAATAAGTTATGAAAAAATAAAAATAAAAATAATTTAAAATCAAATAGTAAATTATTTTCAATAAAAAGTTAAAAAACAAATATTTTTTTAGTCATAGACTCGTGGCAACTCACCTAGTAGCCTTCCTCAATTCAAGTGGGTTTTTATTCATATTTCAATTTGCACATAAATTTTAAAAATGAGAAAAATAAAGCAATCCATCAAAAATGTTACATAGCTGTTGACCATTAATAACATATGTCAAGCCTAATTTGACTATAAAACCATAGAGCCTGCTTTCGTGGTATGATTTAAACATTTAAAAAAAAAATATATATATATATATGAAAAAAAATTGTTTTTTAAAATTTTATTTTTCATTTTGTTGTTATTCTCTAAAAACTATTTTTAAAAACAAAGTGAATTGGAAAAGTAATTTTAAAGGATAACTAGATATTATTTTCATATGTTTTTAAAAATAAAAGGGAAAACATAAAAGAAAATAATTTTAAAAAACAATAAAATGCAAATAAAGTATGGTATGTAATTTTATTATCTTTTGACCAATCACTATAAAAAATTTTAAAATATGTTTAATGTTTAATGACACTTTCTAATATATGGAATCATTTTCTTATAAAAATTTATTACTTCAAGTGATTCGACGATTCTTCCAAAATTAATATTTTGTTATATAATATACTATAAAATATACCATCAAAAGAATTTTTTTTTTTTTACTTTATATTTCAATATAAAACTATTTTAGAAAATATTTCTAATAAAAATGCTGCTAACAAAAGTACTATAGCAAAAAGCTTTAGGTATTGAGCTAAGAAACGTGGCCCTTGGGTACTCATACCTTGGAATATGCCATAGAGCAACAACATAGTTGCAAAAGCCTTTTCAAAGGTGAGAAAAATCTTGAAGCCCATCTCAAACCCGAAGAAATTGAAATTTTGGCTTGTGGAAGCAAATGGGCCACGTCTGGTAGTATGGGTGTCTAAGCACTAGCCGCAAAGGGGTGGCCCTAAGTATTAAAATGCTACTCCACAAGCCTCTTCCATGCAGAAGGCTTGCTTCATCCTTTTCTTTCTACCTCGTAGATTTTAAGACTTTTATTCAAACTAGGATTCTATGCATGGAGAAGAAGATTCAAATAACGGTTTCAAAAAGCAGTTTGTCAAAATGATTCTTAAAATAGTTTTTAATTAATTCAAGGAAAAAATTATTCAAAAATTAAAATATAAAAAATAATTTTCTCTAACTTTTTACTTTAAAAAAAATATCAAATTTATTCTAAAAATAAATACATTTTTCTTAGAAGATCATTGGATGTGTTTTTCAAATTTAAAAACTATTTATTTATTTTTTTAATCTAAAAAATAGTTCCAAAGGTGCCAAAATTTTGTTGCCAATGATGTAGAGTTCAATAAAGATATGTTTTTCTTGTGTTTGAAATGTTTCTAAATATTAATTAAAGTACCCAATAAATACTTGACCTCAATGCATATATTGGGTCAAGCGGACTAAAGGCTCAATTATTTTTTGAGGATAATTTTTTATTTTCTAAAAAAACAACATGAAGAAATGTTTGACAAAAATAAAAAAAATAAAAAATAAAAAATTGTTTTAAAAAACTAATTATATAAATATAAAAAATGATTAAAAATATATAAAACATTATAAATAAAAATTATTTAAAAAAAAAATATTTAAAAACATAAAAAACAAATTAATAACATTTTAAGTTATTTAACAAACTTTATTTCACAAAATATCATTTAACAATTTTTAAAAACTAATTTTTAGAACTATTTTCAAACACACATTTCAAATAAAGTCTAATATCCACTCATTTTATGGAGAAATGTTTTTAATTTATCATTTTCTTTTCTATAAAAAAATAACATTCTCTTTTAAACTTTTTGTGTCACATTTCATGTATGTTTTATAAACAAAGCTCATGATACATATATTATTGTGCAGATTATTGACAATATATGGACTAATAAGGATGTAAAATAAATAAATATTAAAACTCATAAATATGGGTGTTAGAGTTTGACTATCTATCCTTAAAATAAATTAGCTCCTTTTTAATTGTACAACAATCACTTCATTGTAATAGTAGCATTTCAAATCACAAAAAATGACAAATCCAATGTGTTTTACTTCCTACAAAAGCTTACATGCTTTAAACTATACACTCATAATTTATATTTGATGTAAAATGAAACACAATATTTAAAGTTTATCTAATAATATTTTTAAGAAGCGCTTCTAATATAAAAAGTATTTTTTTTAAAAAAATAATTATACTTTCAGTAAAATTTAGAAAGGCCTTTCAAAATTTTAAAAATTATTTATAGTGTTTCCTAAAGAAGTACTTAATAGGTGATTCTCCTTGGAATTTTTTATAGAAAATATATCTACTAAAGTACTTCAAATAAAAATGTTGTCAAATGCACTCTTCAAAACCATTTAATAATGCTTTTAAAAAATGCATTTAGAAAGTGCTTCTAGCATAAAAATGGTTTTTTTTTTAAAACAAAATATATTTGGAGAAATTTAGAAAATACTTTTCAAAAGTTGAAAAATCACTTTTGTAGTGCTTCTTGCAAAAAACACTTGATGAGTTATCCTCCCATAAGCACTTTTTAGAGAATTTTTTTTTTCATAAAAACACCATCAAACACACTTTAAGAATTGCATAATATACATCATACTTAACTTGGATTGGAACAAAGTGCAAGACTTGAATGAACCACTACTTTGGAGAATACACGTCAAGCACTTGACTTCGAATTTAGGGGGAGATGGATGGTTCTTGGAATTAGTAAAATAGAGGGGTTCCTTATTTATAGTTATAGGTGATGATTATTGAATGCGTCTTTAAAACAATGTTGAAAATGTTATATTATAACATGACATATCTTTATTTTGAATTCCAAGAGTGTCTTATCACTTTGAAACTCAATTTTATTATTCACCAATAAATGATTTTAAATAATTTTTCTAAAACTTATCACTACAAATTGTGAGATACATTTTAATGATGATTTGTATTATCTTATGAAATAGTGCATGTGCTATGTTTCATCTACTTCATCTCTCCCTATCCATTTGAAACAAAATTTGTCATAAATTAACCAATTTTAAGATTTCTTTCTTGGCTTGGTTTTTGTCCTTGTTTTTGTTTTTTATACCCTTAGAGATTGAAACTTCCAAAGGGAATATTAGTGGTACAAAAAGTGTACTAGATATGAAATAATTTTCTACATGAGAGTAAAATATAGTTTCTAAGCCCCGCGAGAAACAACAATTTTCTAACTTTCACATATTAGGATAATTCAAACCAAACCTAAAAAATAACTTCATCTCAAAATTCTCATATCAAGACCTATTTAAGAGTGAAGTGTAGTTGATATGCAACACTTATTTTAATGATACTTCCTCTTAAATATTTAGATATAAAAGAGAAAAGTGATTTGAAAATGTGTTTTAAAACTTTGTCATATGGAGAAAAGAAAAGGTATACAATGGTTTTTTTTAATATTATTTTAAAAATATGCTAAATACCTCACTTTCAGGAAAAAGAAATCACAAATCAATCCATTTCAAGCATTAGAAAACACTTTAACCCATGTAGAATCACTCTCTATATGCACATTTGATCTAAATTTTGTTATATTTCTCTTTATTGAGAAATCAAAGAAGCCATTCAAAACTTTTCTATAGTTTGCTTATTATATATATATATTTCCTTCCCTTTTTTTAGAAGAAAAAGTAGATTATAACAAAATCAATGATATGGAAGAGATTTGAGCGAATGGAAAGAAAAAAAACTGATATTAAATAACTTTCTTCAAGTTAGCTTATGATTGTTTGAGAGTTTGTTGAGCTTCTTATAACTCAATATCACTATCCTTTTTTACATCATCTACTAAATTTGTAATTTTGTAACTCAAAATTTTAAGATTTTGTTATTTATTACCTATGCCTACTACTTAAGCATAATACTATCACTCATTCTTGCTAAAAAAATTCAAGAAACCAAAGAAATAGAAGGGAAGATGAGAAAGAAATAGATGTAAAAATAGAAAGAACTTTCAAAACAAAGGAAATTAAATAGAAATAAGAGGGATCCCTCGGAGATCCTTCGCTTCTCTTTATTTCAAAGACAAGGAGGATTTAAACAAAATTATTGAAATAGACGACATCCTCAGCTATAAGTCAATTCCCTCACAACATAATGGGGCAAGGTTGTGCTTGAGCCAAGAGTGTCATTGGTACCATCGCACCACAACTAGAATTATGTGCCTTTATGGCACAATTAATTTTGTATCATTTGTGTATATAACTAGAATTCTCACATCATAGTTCTAAAATCATGCCTTATGACTCCTTTAATCCAAATATGCAATCTCCTCACCATGATATTTGTACCATCATCTCTTTACTTTGCACATTCACAACAATCTGATGACGAGAAATAAAAAATGAAATGAAATCAAACTAACTGGTTTTAAACATTCTACATAAGAACACCCTCATAGCGCCATTCCCCAATATCACATGATCTTATTCTCTAGTCTACTTCCCAAAAGTACTTAATTTACAAAGTAATCTTTTTTTGTATAGATCAATGGACTAATTAAAAGGAAGCATAAACTTGCATCTGGCTCAAGATATGCTCAAAGTTATCAGTAGATTTCTCGATCTGATGCGAATGCATGCCTTCATAAGTTGTGACCACGATTCCTTCGTCTTTTGATAGGCGTTGAACCTGCTTCTTCACATTGCACCCTTGGTGTGTACACCGATAATAGCTTCTGCAGAACATGAGCTTAAATTACTATTGTCACACCAAATCTTTGGATCTCAAATCTACAAGACAAGGTACTACTTAATTGGACTTGTTTTTCAGCCTTTCAGCTGCAATGATCTCATATCTTACTATAATGGGAATTAATATTTCCGGATTTTAATTAACACGATGAATAATTTCTATGGATTTTGATGCTAACTTAGCCATTAGCAATGCAAATCCAAGCCATTTTCCACAAAATCCTAAAGTCGAACCTCCAATATTAATTGATATCATTGTCTTTCCATTAGTAGATCAGAATGAAAGCATGATAACTTGGTGATTGGGTTATGAGAAACGAAAACATAAGTCATTTACATGAATATTAGTTTACAGATTTAAAGAACTGATATTGTATGCTTTTTCTGGGCTTTGATTAGCATGACTGGTTTGAATTCATTTCAAGAGGGCTTCCTAACAAATTTGAGTTCAATCAAATGATCAATAATTTTGATCTTCACATTCTCTCCATGTGACAATAAGAGGAGTAAAATACCTTGGGAACCTGTTGTTTTTTACAGCTTTTTGCCCATACTTCCTCCATCTGTAACCGTCATCAAGAATATCTACTTGGCTCCTGGTTTGAAAAGCATACCGCGGCTTTCTAATCTTCTTCTCTCCCTTCTTCTTGCCGGAGGACTTGACTTCGCCGTCATCGGAGCCAAGAAGGCCTTTGGTCTGGAGAGAATCGACATTAGTGATGTCTGAGGCGGGAACTTCCATTGAAGCAGCTGTTGCGGTGGTGCTACTCATCAAACCAAGGAAATCACTGGGCTTGTGGGTTTGGAAGTCATGATGGGAACTGTTGTTGACCATGGAGAGAAATGAGAAAGGAGAGGGAGAAGGAGTTGAAGGTGGGCATGGAAAGAGAGTGGAGAAGTTTTCCATGGATAGAAAATTAACAGATGGAGGAGGAGAAGAAGAATTAGAAATGTAAGAGTATGAGATGTGTGGGTGATTATAAAAGGTGGAAAAGTGAGGGGAGGCGGCTGGGGGCTTGGTGGCTGGGTGGTGGGTGGGGATCAAACCTCAACTCATCCTATGTTTGGTGGCGTAAACGGCACGGAAAATGTTTCAAGGAGTTGTTAGAGATGCTTCCGAGAAGCCTATCACTACATATGATCCTTTCTCTCTCTTCCCCTCTCTCTCTCTCAATTTTCCTTTTTAATTTAATATCTCTCCCTATCAATGTTATCTTAGTGTTAAATTTATAGTGGATTTGCTTTCCAACGATGCAATAAGTTAAAATTTTGAGGGGAGGTGTAAGAGAAAAAATAGAAAAATGAAAAATAGATTTATAATTAATTAATTATTTTTATATTTTATTTTAAACTCATTTTATTTATTTTTTTAAAGATTAAATATTGTAAATATATATAATTTTTTTAATTAATTTTAATCATATTTGGTTTTTTCTTATTTTTCCTTCATAAACCCAAACATAAAAAGATAATTTTTTTTTTTAGTATTTTTTCTTTTCTTATTAATTTTCATAACCCAACATAACTTTAAATTTTGATTTTGGTTTAATATAGCAAAAAAGAAAACATCCCTCCCCTTAGTACCTATTACATTTAAAAATTAACATGCCAATATAACTCCTAATGCTTAAGAGTGGTCCTACAATTGTAAGATACTAATATCAATAAATAAAAATAAATATTTTTTCAGAGTCATATTTGTTAAATTACCAATTTGCAATTTTTTGACATCTCTCATCATGCCGATGTATAACAATATATGAGATAGAGTGTGAAGAAGCATGATATATACAAGAAATCAAATATTACCTAAATTTTTTTATTTTGACTCAATTTTATAGCAAAAATGAAGACATCTTATCTTTTAATATCTATGACAATTAAAAATTGATACGTCATTATGATTCTCATGTGTTTAAGAGTGATCCTCTAATTATAAGATCAACAAATAAAAATAAATATTTTTTTTCAGAATCATTAATTTTGAGAAATAAATTACTTAAAATCCTTTTGGACGTTATATATTCAAACACTAAAACTAATCCCTAAATTTTCTCTTACTATTCTAACCATGCATTTCATAGTAAAATATAAGGCAAAAATTAATTCTAAAATGAAGTAAAAAATTCTTCTTCTAATTATCATGGAATGACAATTAATACTCTCTTTCTCCAAACCAATTTTGTCCTAATTAATGGTGATGGTGACCCAAATTTACTACGCGTATGAAAAGGGTGAAAGAAAATGAGAAATTAGGGGTAGGTCCATCAGTGGGGTTGGCAAAGAAATCCAATTTAGTAATGGGGTTTTACATACCATCTTTGGTCATGTTTGGTTTTGACCAAATATTCAGATTTCGTACAAGATTTCATCTCTGAACAAGATGAACCATAAACCATAATTTAAATATTCATCATATGTAAATAATAAATTAATCCTTTTAAAAACTCTATATATCATTTTAGACTATTCTATGTATTGTGGATAGCCCACCAGTACCATTCCTTTGGTCAAAGCAGCTGCTCGTTCTGAAAATTGAAAAGAAAACACGTGGGTTCAAATGATTTCTTTTGTTTCCTTCCAAAATGACCCCCTAAAGGTCGTCACTCGATTTATTCTAATATAGTTTTGAGTCGTATTTTTTTAATTTTATAAATACCGAGTGGGATATATTATATATACCATGTGGACCAGAGGAATAAGTTTTTAAAGCTACCAAACCACGTATGCGGTCAGTTGTTTTTAATTGAACCAACGTCTTTTAAAATCGTGAAGTGTTATTCAACCTCGTTTCAAAAAAATTTGGAAAAAAATTATAAGGAAAAAAAAAACATATATATATATATATATATATATATAAATAAATAAATTTAAATTTAATAAATTATTTTTATATACGATTTTACTTATTTTATATTTAAAGATAAAAATTAAATAATTTAAAAATACATAAATTTTTAACCAATTTTAAGTATATTTCATTTTATTTAGTATTTTTCATAAAATAATTAAATATGATAATATTAATTTTTTTTTTTTACCTTTTTTTTCATGTGCCTTTCAAGAACCAAATATATCCAAAATGAATAATATTTATATGATAGAAAATGGATCATTAGGAATAATATTAAAGTCAATTTATAACCTTAATGTGAGACTTTGAACATATTTTGAATAATTTTATAATTTTATATGGCATAATGAGAGTGTGATTTTTTTTTTAATTGTATATATGCATTTTAATGTCATAGAAACTTATTGGGCTTAAAGCATATAATTTCTACGGGGATGAACATATTCTTACATTGAGTTAAACTTGTTAATAGCTTTTTATTTATTTATTTTTAATTTTGGCTTTGGCTTTTTTTTTTTTAAGTTAAAAATAAAAATATTTTTACTAATTATTTAATAAAAAGTAAAAGAAAAATTAGACAATTTTCAACTATTTTGGATATTCACAAATAAGCTTTAGGCTCCATTTGCGATATATTTTTATTTTTTACTTTAATTAAAAGTTAAAATTGAAGTCAAAGTGATAAGTAAAAAGAATGACTTATACAAAATTACAATGATCTTTATATATATATATATATAAGTCATGAAAACTTTTCTAAAACTTCAATAAGTTTAATATTTTTTATTTGTTAAAAGTTAATCCAAATGAATATTAATAATAAAAATAAAATAAAATAAGAGGTGATGTTAGTAATGAATGTAATTTGAACTTTCAAAAAATTTTGTGACTTTTTTTTGTTAATCAAAATCGCTCACATACATGAAAAGAAAATTAAAAAATAATATGAGATTTTAATGTGATTTGATAATCAATGTAATCCCTATGTCCATAAAATGTACAAATATTTAACAATCCACTAATCAAATGACAAAAGAAAATATATATATATAATGGGAAAATTCTAAAAAAAAAAACCTCTTAATTACAACTATGATCTCTAAAAAATAAAACCTTAAAATATAAAATGGTTAAATATATCGTAAAGACAAACTTGTCATTCATCACATAAAAAAAATAAAAATAAAAATTCAAAGAATGTTACCCTCTTCAACCCCGTGAGCTAATCAGACATCTCAATCTCAATATTTGAATTAAGTATAACAAAATTGATTTAGACTTCACAATCAAACATTCTTTTTATTTTGCATGATAATGTAGAATCCATTTTCGTTTTTTATTTTTTGTTGTTGACAATTTTCCTAATTAACTCAATCACGGGAATTATTTTTATTTCAAAATGAAAAAGAATTAAACAATTTCAAAAAAAGAAAACATGATTTTCATTTTCATTATTAAACATGCATTACATTATTATTAAATTATTCATGCATGGTCACCCTTGTGAAGAAGTTAGCTAAAAAATATATTTCTCAATTAATTTCCACAATAAAAAAAAAATAACAATGTAACTAAAGCCCACGCCATCTATGACCATTCTTCTCCTAATTAAAAATTTCTTCTACCAAAAACAGGCCGTACATGTTTCCAATAGATAATTCAACCAGACAAATAACCGTACATACCCCACAACAAATAAAGAAGAATTCAACTCTTAAATTCAATTAAATAAATCATTTAATATCATATCATGTCTTCTACAATACATAGACTAAAATCATACCGACAGACTCACAGAGGCATTGTGAACACATGGGTCTGAATTATCTAATCCAGGACAGCACGAGCTTTGAAATCCCATTTTTTTTTTTTTATGTACCAAAAATAATAGTAATAAAATTAATAATAATGATATGATAAATGGGAGGTTGGGTTTGGTCAAAACAGTGTGCTATGCGACCTTTCTATTTCAAAATTTAAGTTGTCCATGAGTTGATTTCTCGGAATTTGACCATTGTGGATTTACGTGCTCCTCTCTATTTGATTCTAATTTTTTTTTTAGACTAGAAACAAATGTGATATGGTTGGATCATTTAATTTGTTTCTTTGACCAATGTGATGGTAATAATTTAATATATTTGTAATAAAATAAAATTTGAGGATATTAAATATAGGATGTATTTTTGTGATATCCCATCGGTTAGGTGGAGAAGTTTTTAATGGTATATATATAATGAACATCTTTTAATCATATAAAAGCATTTTAGAGTCACGAGAGTTTGTTAATCTTAGAGCGGATGATCATTGATCTTAATGTGTGTGATATCTCATATTGGATTAGGAAAAAAGTTTTTAATGTTATATATGTATAAATTTTTCTTAATTTTGTAAACGTTTTTTAAAGTCATAAAAGCCTTTTAAGCCCAAAATAAACAATATCTTTATGATTGAGAATGAATTATTACAAATGGTATTATAACCTATTTTTTATTTGTTTATCCTTGTAATCTTATTAGATACAATGATGACACGTCGAATAGAGGAAAAAGTTGTTTGTACTATATATGTATGAGTTCTTCTTAATTTTGTAAACGATTTTTATAATCATGAAGATCCTTTAGGTGACCCATGGGACACAACAAAGACACATCAGATAGAAGATAAAATTTTTGATATTATATATGTATGAATTCATCTTAACTTTGTAGATGACTTTTAAAATCGTAAGGATCCTTCAAATTTAAAGTAGATATTATCTATATGGTTAAGAGCAAATCATTACATTATGAGTCTTTTAAGAAAAAAATATGTTTGACACTATTCATATAAAAACATTGAAACGAATGGGTCAATCCTCAACCTCGATTTAGACTTTTGGGAAAAACATCAAACCTTTTAGGAAAAATGTTTTTGACACTATCTATAAAGAACGGTTCAAGTCATGGGAACTCATTAAGATGGTTAAAATTGTTTTGGAAATATACATAAGAGTATCCATTAAAATATTCTAAAACATAAATATATATATATATATATATATATATATATATATATATATTCAAGAGATATTGATGATGGAGATAGAAGATTATGTAAAGGATTGGAGATTAATTTGTTTTGATTTTTATGTCACACATTAATTCTATTATAGAATGATGGACATGTTAACGTGGACTATCACCTTATACAAATTTTTTCTTAATTAATTATAAGCTATGATATCATACTTATGTAATCTGATTAGATTGATGATGGAGTTAGAAAATTATGTAAAGGATTGGAGATTAATTTATTTTGATTTTTATGGCACACATTAATTCCATTATAGAATGATGGACATGTTAACGTGGACTATCACCTTATACACAATTTTTCTTAATTAATTATAGGCTATGATATCATACTTATGTAATCTGATTAGATTTTTTTGGTATTCACATACGTTAAATGAGTGGAAGCTTACAAGCATAAAAAGCTTCTCCATCCCTCGAAAGCGACAACGTGGATGATAAAATATTCCCGTACAAATGGGTGACAAGTATAAATGAAATTTGCAACAAGATGATGATAATGGACCAAACATTATTGCGTGATGTGCGTGGATTCCAAGCTTAACATAAGCTAAGATGTGGGCTAGTGGCATGCAGGTGCCTTCTCATTTCCTAGTTCAATGGATAAAGCCAAGGCAGCAAGACCCCACCACCAGCTTTTGAAGGGGACGTGGGATCATAGAGGAAAAATTGGTTTAAAATTCAAACTAGGGTCATTTTCACCTCCAAACCTTATCATTTTAGATTTGAATCTATATGTAATTAATTGTGTGTGGACTCATGAAAGAGATTGAAATCTATCTTTATAAAGTTTTTATTATAGCTATTTTCCACCCTTTTATTTGAATTTGATTTATTTGTTTATATATATAAATTAAAGAATTTTAAAATATTTGACAAATCTAGATCATGTTGGGATTTCAAATATGAATTTGAACAAGTGTGCAAACTCTATGTTTTTTTCTCCTTTGAATTGACTACCTCTATTATTCAATGCATTGGTTAGTTTCTAGCAAACGTTGAAGGGAATATTTTTAGAGGAAACAAAGACAAAAGAGGCTTCAAACACTCTTTTTTCTTTTCTCCACATCCAAACATTTCTTCATGATCTACTATTATTTAAATTATTGCAACTCATCTAACCACGTCTTTGACATTGTCCTCTGACTCCTTTTTTTTATGGTAATGGAAAATATTGATATGCTTGGAAAAGGGCAGACAATTTTACAAGAGGAACTCAAAAACATTATTGGAAGTTAGACCATAAATGTTTTCTTTCCTAATATGCTAAAAACATCATATTTTGCAAAAGAAATCAAGATTTGGAATAATTTAATATTAATGAAATACCAATACCCCTTTTTTGATATCAATCCCCATAATTTACAAATATTTTAATAAAAATATTTAATAAATTTAAAATTTTATAAAATCTTAATTATTTTCTAAAATGAAACCATAAAATGAGAAAATCATATTTTTAAATAATTTTTTTAATACTTTATGAGCACCGAACCAAATATAGTCGAAGTATGATCACATACAGGTATTTGTGATGTATTTAAAATTCTATATGACGTTTATAAAAATAAATATTTAAACATCAATACCCCTAATTTATAGATATTTTGATCGGAATATTAAAAATATATATTTTCATCCATAATTTCAAACATGGGTTTTGGATTAGGCCATGGTTTGCACGGAAGTTGGCAGAAGTAAACCTTGGTGACGAAGGAAAATGTAGAATTAACGGAGGTGGAAAGGGATTGGCAGCAATCAAACAAAGTGAATGATGAAGGTCTATTATTTATAGATCATAAAGGTTTGAAGTCTATGACTTTGGAGAAAGGCAGGACATTGGATGTATATTAATGCATTCATAGTAGTAGTTTGAGCAGGCTGCCACGCCCTCTCATACGTAAGAAATGATGGTAATCTGATGTTGACACCGTCCTAACTATTCAAAGATTCCAACCATTTTTTCCAGCTTCTTGTCTACTCTTGAATCTGCTGCATCAATTCAAATAGAAAAGGAGTAATTCTGATAATGATTTTATCACGTTATGTTTGGTCCAGGAAAATTTCAAAGGAAAAAGTCAATAAAATTTGTAATAAATAAATTGTTTTTATTTATTGTTTTATTTTTAAAATTATTTTATATGAAAATTAAGTAATTTGAAGATAGGTATAATTTTTAATTAATTTTAATTATATTTATTTATTTTTTATATTTTCATATAGTAGAAAATAATTTAAGAAAATAAAATTTTTTTGACATCTTTTTCCCTAATGCTTTCTTGAAACTAAACATAGCATAAACTGTATATGATTTTTTTTTTCTTTGATACTAGCACTTGGAAGGAAACATATTTTTGTAATTAAAATTAAGAAAATATTATAATTGTTGTATTGACGAAAGTTTTAATGCAAATCACGTTAGTTCAATAATATAAAGATAATACGAGGTTTTAACATGATTTCGTCAATTATGCCTATATCTATGGGTATCTCCTATTCTAGTTTCTTCTTTTCATATTTTCCTTCAAATTTTGCAACATCCAAGCATAATCTTAGGAATAATTCATGGAAAATTAGAAACAATTTTTAATACTATGAAACATTTTCCTTATAAAAATTACAAATTTTACAAAATTCTAAAAATTATTTTTAAAATATAGAAAATGACTCAAAACAGTTTTTAAATTAGCACAGGATTTTTTCTTTGTTACGAATTTCATTACCAAAAATATTTTAAACTTTTTTTTTTAAAAAAAAAAATGCTACCGACAACAATCTCCTAAACTAACCACGTTTTAAAAGGGGAATCACTCCCAAAAAGTCCAACAGAAATGTAGACCATAAAGGCCTTGTTTTCTCTAAGCAAAAGCTAAAAATATTTCCGAAGTTCTGAAACACCGTGTTCCCACTATACATACGAACTCACCTTTTCCTTCCTCCGGGGCCTATTATTCCCGAGAAAATTAGTCCATATTTGGGGACATTTTTTGGAACCCTTTCTTAAAAAACAATTTAAAAAATCTGTTTAAAAACTCAAATATAAAAACCAGGGGACTATTTGGCAATTATTTTTAAGAATATTTTTCTGTTTTTTAGAACAAAAAAATTAAAAAATACTTTTGACAATTATAAACTGTTTTATATTTTTTGAAAAAAATGATATTTTTAAATAATATTTTTTAGTTGTTTTCATTTGTTTTTGAAGTGTTGTTTAAAAAAATAATTATATAAATATATATAATGATTAAAAATAAAGTTATAGACATATAAATTATTTTTAAAAAAATTAAAACTATGTTAAAAATATTTTAATTTTTCGAAAGATTTTTGTTTTACAAAACATTAGAAATGGTTTAAAAAAAATGGTTTTCAAAAATTGTTCTTAAAAACTATTTTTTTAAAATAATTTTAAAAATAATTACCAAACAATGACTAGTTTTCTTTGCTTATTTTCTATGAACATATTATATAAAAATTTTCAAAATATTTTCCATATTTTCAATTATTACTAAAAGTTATTTTATAAAAAAATTGAAAATAGCTCAATTTTTTTTTTTCACCAGAAATTTTTTTAAAATAAGGCTATGTTTGGTGTTTGTTTTCAAAAATAATTCTGAAAAACAATTTTTGAAAATAGTTTTTAAAAACTGTTATTTGATGTTTTTGTAGAATAAAAATTTGTTTGAAACCTAAAATGTTTTTAACCTATTTTTAATATTTTAAAAATAATTTTTATGCCTAGTGTTTTATTAAAAATCATTTTACATATTTGTATAATTATTTTTTGAAATGGTCTTTAGAAACAAATGAAATAAGCAAAAAATAACTAAAAGATATTATATTATTATCTGAAAATACCATATTATGAAAATACCATATTTTTTGTTTTTAATAACAGCAAATAAAAATAAGGTTTGATTGCCAAATATATCTTCCTATTTTTTGTTGTGGAGAACGTAAAACTATTCTCGAAAATAGTTGTCAAACAAACCCTAAACATTTTTAATCTACTCTTAATATTTCTAAATATGTTTTAAAATAAAATTTTATATTTAATACTTTATTTTTAATCATTCTAATTATTTATATAGTTATTTTTTAAAATATTAATCCTTAAATAAATAAAAATAACTAAAAATAACAAAAAGAAGTTCTTCAAAAATACCTTATTTTAAAAAATAAAAAACAAAAAACCCCTTATTTTGCGTTTTTAAGAATATAACATAGAAAATAATTTTCTAGTTATCAAATATATTTCCACCCCCCCCCCCCCCCCCCCCCCCCCCCCCCCCTTTTTTTTTTAGTGGGGTGGGGGGTTGTCGTAAACAACATGAAAACAAATACCAGAGAGACAGGGCTTTATTTTCTGTCGTTTCCAAAGAGACCTCATAGTTGTTTCCCATGGTAGAAAATAATTAATAATAGAGAGAGGTAGGCGGGTTCTGATGGTCAAAAATGGTGAGTTTGGAATAGTGCAGTCCTCTCAATATCTCCCAACCCTCAGTAAGCTTCCTAGTAACTTCATCGTGGTGCATGTACCAGTACTAAACACTTTTCTGTCATATATATATCGGGTGATGACACGGCAAAAAAGAAGCTTCTGCTGGGTTTCAACTTTCAACCATGATTATTCCAGTCAAGCTTTTCGGAACACACGCTGGTACAGATGCAGCTGCTTCACGTGGATAATTCAGAAGGAGCCTGAAAATTGTGGCACACTCAGATTGAATTATTTCATTCAATTTTTATCTGTAGATTGCATATGCATTGATGTATGTGTAGATGTTGATATATGTATAAATGACAAGGGCTTTGAAAAAAGCTTGTGTCTACACCTGCAGGCTTCCCTCCAACTCTGCAACTGATCATCTTCTATATATATCTTTGACTGAGTTCCTTGTTTCCTTGGATTATAGAAGTTTCTTTAGGCCATGTTTGGACCGGGAACATTCCAGGGAAAGAAAAATAGAAATTTGATTTGAAGCTAGGGCCTCTTTGGAAGCTGTGTTTTAAAATAGTTTTCTGTTCTCTATAACAAAAATATATAAAACATATTTGGTAATCAAAAACTGTTTTTTATTTTCTATTCTACGAACAAAAAAAAAGGTATTTTTATAAAACATATTTGGTAATCAAAAACCGTTTTTTATTTTATATTCTAAGAACAAAAAAAAAAAAAGGTATTTTCATATAACATCTTTTAATTGTTTTATATTATTTTCACTTGTTTTATGATAATTTTTTAAAGAAATAATTATATAAACATGTAGAATGATTAAAAATAAAACATTGTATATAAAAATCATTTTTAAAACATATTTATAAATATTAAAAATAGGTTAAAAAAATTTTAGGTTTTCAAATAAATTTATGTTTTATAAAAACCAGATGATAGTTTTCAAAAACTGTTTTAAAAAGCTATTTTTTAAAATTATTTTCGAAAACAGTTACCAAATAGGCCTTTGATGTATTTGTTCAAGCTTGTTTTATTTTAGATTTTTTTTAAAAATTTAAATTAAAAACTTTTGGATAAAATTTAGACAATCTTGTAAGGATACTTTATATAAAAGTTAATATTTTTTTTTATTTTAAAAATATAAATTGTATCCAAATAAATACTTATTTTTCTATTTCTTAAATAATTTGATAATATATAAGTTTTTAACTATTTTAATTATATTTTTTTATTGGTAAACCAAATAAATAATTATTTTAATATATTTATATTTGTTTAAAATAAAAAATATATTGCATCCCAATATCAAACCTTTAGTTTAATAAAGCATACATACGAACTCATAGAACCCAAATTGCCTTCTGACATGTCATAGCTTCGAGAATTCTCACTTCGACCCCAAGTTGAGTTTGATTAGGGTTTGACATAACAATAGATAACGTCTTCTAACCTGCTCAATCAGCACAAGTTACACCCTAATAAATATTAAATTAAGTAATAATTAGCATAAGGTTTAAATTTGTCTTAAGTGAGAGGTGAAATTGAACTTCGATTTGGGCTGAGCCCAAAATTTTCACCATCAACTTGGAACACAAAATTTTTTGGATGGACTGGTCTTGGGCCCACCCACCCAATCTAGACTGGGTTTGAGTCCCATCAAACATGAATCGGTCCGGCCCAAAAAAGAAGGTTAAAAAAATATGGCAAGCTTGAAGCGGTTAACAGAAATTTATGTTTTTTAATTTGTAATATTTATTAAAATAATATAAAGATATTTTTCTCCTAACGTATGTGAAAACTTGCACAAATCATATGACTAATTATTGTTACAACAAATACCACCCATACTAAAATAACTTAATTATATATATTCAAAAAATGAAAATAAAAACCCAAAAACCTTAGGAAGTATATGGGCTTATATGGAAACTATTTTTGACAACAAAAACATATCAAAAATTTTTTATACTTAAAAAAAATTATTTTTTGTTTTTTATTTTTAAAAACAGAGAATAAGGTGTTTTTATAAAATATTTTTAAAATTTTTATATTATTTTCACTTTTTTTTATGACTATTTTAAAAAATAATTCCACAAACACATAAAATGATTAAAAATAAAACATTATATATAAAATATCATTTTTAAAATATATTTAAAAATGTTTTAGATTTCTAAACAAACTTTTATTATATAAAAAACAGAAAATAATTCTCAAAAACTGTTTTTAAAAACCATTTTTTTTGAATTATTTTAAAAAACAGTGATAAAATAAAGTCATAACATTAATTCAATTTTATTTATTATTAGTTTTTTTTAATAAAAAATTAGAGTTCGAATTTATATTTGGAAAACTATAATTATTAAAAAATGTTTATTCACCAATTCTAGAATTTTGTTGGTTTATTTAGTTTTTTTACACATTTGGAAAGCATTTGAATAGAATGATCAACCATAAATCTTATACTTCCTAATATGATTAATCTAAATCTTAACAAATCTTTATTTAATATTAATATACTATAACTATTTTAATATTTAATTCTCAATATAATATTCAATCATACAATAATCGCATTTACCTTTTTGTCCTTTTTTACTAAACAATGAAGTGGTTATCCTATGTCTATGATGTGTACATCTCACCTCACATGGTTGCGTATACTCCACCATATTGACCTCATCGACAAAATAAATTGTAATTTTGATTTATAATTAAAATTGATTAAAATGGATAAATTAATTTTTTAATAAATTAAATATTATTATTTTTGTTTCTTATATGAATTTTGAAATGCTTTATTTATTATTTTATACCATTAATCACCAGCACCTAGAAGGCCGTAATGAGTTGTCTAAATGTCGCTGATCAAAATTTTATGGCTTAATAATTTCATTTTCTTGTCCGAGTGAACAAATATGATAATAGAACTTCTCCAAAATATCGTGCCATTCCAAAAACAACCTGCTGAACAGACGCAGCCCCGCCAAAACAAATAGAAGCATCGTCTCACGCGATTGAACGAAGCTCAGCATCTCTCTCTACGTCTTCAATGGAATCTTCTTTCTTCTCTCACGTGAGAGCTGCTGCGAACTCATTCTTATCCGAGTACGAGCCTCTGACTCTGCTTCTTGCTCCTCTTCTCGCTCTCCTCATCGCTCGCATACTTCAATGCTTCGTTGACGTCGTCAATGAGAAAGGACTCAAGGCCACAATTCTAGGGTTTCTTATCACCTCTGTCAAGTAAATCTTCGTCTATTGTTGGTTTTTTTTTTTCTTCATTAAAAAGAAAAACTAATTAATGTGTTTTTGATCTGATTTTCATTCGCCGATTTGTGAAGAGCAGGTTGGTTCCTGGTGTGAAGAGGTACATCGATGCCGAGAAGCAAAAGGTCAGATAGATTTGGTTTTCTTGTTTTTTGTTTTTGTGTTTTTGCGTTTTTGCTTCGTGAAGTGGAGAAAGTGTTTTCTGGCAACAGGATAATTCGAGATCGAATCGAAAGAGAGCAATTGATGTCCTTTTTTTTTGTCCTTTTTTTTTTCTTTGACAAAATGAAAAAATAAATAAATAAATAAAATTGCGGTCACTGTACGGTTAAGGTGGCATTAAATGCCTTGTATTTGTGAATTTTTAAGGCTTGAAGCGGTTGGAGTTGCGAGTCTTGGTGGGGCTCTAGTAGTTCCTTTGTCATGTTTCATCATTTTCATGTGCAATTCGTTATTTTTTGTCTGATTGGTAAGCTGTGAATGCATTTACATGCTTTTGACAGACTAGATTTAATGACGGTAGTTGGTTGTGTCTTTCCTTTTACAAGCAATTGGCCTCTTCCTTTTTCTCCCGTGCTTTTATTGAACCAGGCATCGAGCAAAGTCTTGTACTTTGTACTTACAACACCAAGTAAATAAATGGGTTCAGGCTTGCAGCTTTTGGGGAATTTAATATATTTTCGTCCAGCACTGCATAGTAATTGTTGGTCTGATTTTGAAAATGCAGAATAATCACCTAAATAGATGTGTACAAGGTCATTTTTGGGTAGGCACTGCAGGGTAATTGAATTAGACTGAGATGTTCTACATTGCATGTTAGTCAATGATGATGGTCTGATATTGAGAGATTAGTATGATCTCTGGAGTAAAACATGAATGGGGTCATTTTTGGAGAACCTGAAATGTTCTAAACCTAGACGACTTGTTGAGAGGAATGCAACCAACAATAGATGCTATGATATTCAGGGGGCCTACAATGGGAGGTTCAATTTATTAACTTGAATTGAATTTTCATCAAAGAGATGTTCTCATCAGACACCTGATATGTTGGGTGTGTTCCACTCACTGCAAGAAAGCCCCTACCCAATTTTAGGAGGCTTCTCATCAAACTATTACATTGCTCACATCTACATGCTTGTCATTAACCATGATTTGTCTAAGGGTCATCAGTCCTGGGCAAAAGCAGTATTATTCCTCTGAAATCATGTTCACAGTGAGCTACAGCATGTTGGCCATTGTTAATATATTTAGTGTCTTTTGAAATAGATGAACACTGGCACAACTGCATATTACTTTATAGATGTTCCAATGGAGCTATGACCGTTGGACCACTAATATGGATGTTTACTATGGCTTTTCTTGTGAACCTCATATTCCAAAACATTTAATGGATCCAAGTATTTGGAACTTTAAAGCAACAATTCTAGTTGGCAAGAAAACTACTTCTGATGCCTACATGGTATGGGTCCCTTCCTGCTGAAATCTTATTACTGATGAAACTGACAATTCCATTACTTTTGTGGGTGTGTTGATTCCTTGAATGTGCAGGTTGTTGATAAGTTGCAATCTGGTAGTAAATCTAAAAGAGATGGTTGGAGTACAGAGTTGCCAAGGACAGGATTGGGAGAAGGAGTCATAGAGAAGATGAAAGAAGAGAAAAGAAACGATGTGGTTTGGCAAGGCAAATGCTCCGGTACAGTGTATGTTTGTGATTATCAGAACAAGAACTATATGTTTCTGTCCATAGAAAAACATTGAACAGTTTGTTCTATTTTTGGTTATGCTTGAGTACAAATTTTATGTTGATAAGTTAATGATTTTGTGCAGTTACATTGGAGGAAGTGAATCAGAAGGACATTTTTCTTTGATAAATGAGGCGTGTTCCATGTCAGTGAGATATGCACTTCTTTGACTTGTATTTTGTACTGCAGAGCAGATCCTAATTTAAATAAAAATTGCATTTGTTGATTCAAACTTTGATGATTATGATTTAGGAGTATTGAGCAAAATAATTTATTTAAAAAACAAAATTCACGAATTAAATCTCCTCCCAAAATAATTTCCAAACTAGTGTTTTTCGTCTATGTTGGTATCCATGTCACAAAACCATAGTTGGTAACTACGGTTTTGAATCTTTTTTAAAATAGTCAAAATTGTAGTTACCAACTATAGTTGGTGACTATGGTTTTAAAGATAAATTTAAAACCATAGTCACTAACAATGGGTTTATGTTTAAAAAAAATTCAAAATCATAGTTACTAACTACATTTTGTGACACAAAAAAAGAAAAAAAAATCTCAGGCCACATGGATGCCTAGATGATTAAGATGCACTAGTTTGAGAATTATTTTGGTAGGAGATTTACTTTCTGAATTTTTTCAACCATATTATTTTTGCTCAAAACTCTATGATTTAGGTAATGCAAAAACCAAAGGTTCCAGTGAACTGTGCAGAAGTAACCTTTTACTTTTGTACTTAAATGCTTCTTGCCAAATACTGGCAACTGTTGAGATGGCTTTATAAACATGGAAACACTAAATTCCTATTAAATTGAATACCGCTCAGAAAGAGAATTATAATAATGCATTTACTTATGACTCGAAAAATCATCTTTTTCTTGTTCACAAGGTCGCAATTTTCTTTGTCCTGCCACTGATATTTCATTTACTAATCTACTGCCACTCATACTAGTGTATGTCAATTTAAGTATCATATTTTGTACTCCTACTATGTCTTCATATCATCCCTACTTTTGAAGTCTAGAAGAAATCATCCTGAATTGCTCTATTTCTCTGGTGTGTGTCCATGTGGAAGTGGTCTCTTAATTAGCTCAAGGGCATAGTGGATATTTTCTCATAACTTGCACAAGGTGTTCTCTCTTGATTGGTGCAAGAGAACAGTGGGTGTATTTTTGACTAAATATGTAAATTTCAAGAACACCGTATACAAGCACCAGTTCTGATGTTTAACACACAAAATTTGCAGTATTCCATGAAATTCGAAAAATATTTTACCTCCTTGCTTTTATTTCCAGCCATTTTGAAACTTTAACATCTTCCTGTTAAAAATTCTAGTAGAATAGTGTATAAATTGACACACTGAAATAGTTCAATTTATAATTAAAGTTGGAATTTGATACCTTTATGAACATGATTTCTACAACAAAATGGTTCATGGTGCTTTTCCTATCTAGGTTATCCTCAAAGGGTAGGTTGCACTGTTGCAATAAACTTTACCATGGTGTCTTTGATAAGTTTAGTAGCTTCAGTTTATCTTCATTTTTGCACCTATCATCATACCTTTAAATTGCTTTTCAGGTTTGCACATACGAACCCACTGCATATGGATGTATTCCAAAGTGTAGTCCGATTTGAGGTGGAAGTTGTGGCCATGACGGCTGCATTACTTGGCAGTAAAGAAAAGGCTTCTGGGGGACAGATTTGTGGAAACATGACTTCCGGAGGAACTGAAAGTATATTATTAGCTGTGAAATCATCACGTGACTATATGAAAGCAAAAAGGGGAATCACAAGGCCAGAAATGTATGTACATTCCTTTATTTCATGTTTATTTTCTTCTAATCTATTTTTGATCTGAGAATTATTTATGGAAATAATTTTCTTCCAAGCTTAGGATAATACCTGAATCTGCACACTCAGCATATGACAAAGCGGCACAATATTTTAACATCAAACTTTTGCGTGTTCCTGTAAATAAAGAATTTCAAGCAGATGTCAAAGGGATTAGACGGTGTATTAACAAAAACACCATTTTGGTATATATTTCTAAACCTTACTCTGTAAATTTTATTTTCTTTGTGATGATTTCTTTCACAATATGTGGAGGAGCATTTTAACATTGTTTATAGTTAAAAAAAAAAATGAAAATAAAAAAATAAGACAATGAATGGAGTACCTCTCTTGCTTTATCTCTTTTTTCATGGTTTTGTTTTTCTCTGTTATGTTTGGGATGATTTTCCCAATTGAATATTTATATGTACGAGTTTATGTAAATTTCCCTGAATATGCAGATAGTTGGCTCTGCACCTGGGTTCCCACATGGCATCATCGACCCTATTGAGGTATGTGAAATTGACTTGTTTATTCTGAAGCTCTTGGATTTATTTTAGAGAACTCAGCAATTGCTTTTGTAGGAGCTTGGTGAATTGGCTTCTAGTTTTGGAATTTGTTTTCATGTTGATCTTTGTCTTGGAGGCTTTGTATTGCCTTTCGCTCGTAAACTTGGGTATGGCTGTCTGGATTTCCTTTGACTGATCATTTTAAATTAAGATCACAAATTCATATTTATTATGGGGTCTGTTTTTTCTGAAAAGGTTGAGTTTTCCTCAAACCTTGTCTCAACTTTACAAAGCAATTACTGGTTTTCTTCAGTTTAGTGAATCAGTTATTTGGTTGTTAGTCTCTAACCTTTTCTTTTCAGGTACCCAATTCCACCTTTTGATTTTTCTGTGGAAGGAGTGACCTCAATATCAGTCGATGTGCACAAATATGGGCTGGCTCCCAAAGGAACAAGTGTAGTTTTATATAGAAATCATGACATCAGAAAGGTAGTCTCTGTTTCCCCTTTTCTTGCTCCAGTTTTTAGAAACGAGTATTATCCAATCTGTTATAGTAGGCAGGTGTGAGGGCTGTCAGCCACCAGGCTGCTGTTGAGATTTGTGTGCAGGTTTTCAATAATTGTTTCAGTCAGAAGTAGGATTCAATTGAGTTGTTTTATTTTCTTTTTCTTCTGGTTATCTCAAAGGAAGATCTTCCATGGTGATATTGACATCTATTTTGAAGAAATCCCAGGACAATTTTTTAATCATGCTTCCATAAACACCTTTTAGTGGTTGCCTGTGGCTTGTGAGACAAGGACACTATCATTTCATGGGAATCATTAAAAATATCTAACTTTGAAAAAGTTTTATCTAATTTTGAAAAAGTTTGCATGATCCATGTGGTTTCTCTAGCATGGGATCAAGTTCTGTCCCTTGACACAATGAATTAAGTTGAGGCCCATAATGCATGTTCATCTTTACAATAATTATGCAACTATTCAACTATGATGTCTCAATCCCATGATCAAATTATGTTCTTCAAAACATTGTATTCAGTTGCGTGTTGCCTTATTCTATTGGGTAACTATATGTATGCAAGATGTGTAGCATTTGAGAACTCGGTTTTCAACTCTATTATTGGAATTTGGATTGCAGGTAAATAGATAAGAACAGAGTGTTAACATCCATATTTGAGATCAACTATGTTGCTTGAATTCTCATAGACTCATACATCGACTAGCGTGGTTATTCTATTTTGCTTTGATTTTTTTCTGATATGCCTTTCTGTAATTGCATCTTTACTGGTGGGATACCATCTATATGCTGTGTATTGGCTTTTGGCTTCGCCTCTCCAATAGCATCAATTTGTTGCTGGTAAGTTTACTTTCCATGTTAATGATGGAATTGAATAATCAATTTCTGCTGCCTATGTCCTTATATATCCTTTTGTTTTTGTTGTATATTTATGGTGCAGTTACTGAATGGTCGGGTGGGCTTTACGTTTCTCCAACCATAGCTGGAAGCAGGCCTGGTGCTTTGATTGCTGGGGCTTGGGCAGCAATGATTTCTTTAGGACAAGAAGGTGCCAAATTACGTTTTATTCCCAAATCTTGGTGCTGTCAATTGTTTGTTCCCCTTAATTGCTACACCTTGTGGACTTATTTATTTATTTATTTATTCCATTTCATTTTGTAGGATATTTGAATAACACAAGAGAGACCATGGAAGTATCAAAAAAATTACAGAAAGGGTATGTGGGTTTATTTTATTTATTAAAGAATATTTTTTTTTTGTTTTTTCTCAAATTTGGGACTATCACTAATTTATGGTATTCTAACATGCAGAATAAAGGATATTCCGGAGTTATTTGTCATTGGAAGGCCAGACATGACAATTGTGGCATTTGGATCTAATGTCGTAGACATATTTGAAGTCAATGACATATTGTCATCCAAAGGCTGGCATTTGAATGCATTGCAGAGACCCAACAGGTGGGGGTTTCAAACATTATCTATAATATTTGAGGCATATTAAGCAATGAATTTCTTAGGGTATTATGGCATTGGACTCCCTGTTTCTTTACTCGCCTCTGAAACTTGAACTAATTGGATGATTCTAAACTCCTGATTGATGGCTAGCCCGCCCTCGTGACATTTCCAAATGTTTTTTTTCTTTTTTTCTTTTTTCTTTTTCTGTTCTTTCCAAAGACGCAGTATGGTCTTGGTCAAGAAACTCATTATCTTTTAAATTATGATTTCATGGATCAGCATTCACATCTGTGTGACCCTTCAACATGTTACCATCCTTGAGGACTTCCTCAAGGATCTGAAGGAATCTGTCCAAACTGTAAGTACCAAACCATCTCGATTGATCTCCTCCTCCTTTATCACTGGTGTTATATCCATTACTATGGTGCTCATTTCCATGTTCTGATTCAGGTAAAACAAAACCCAGGTCCAATCAACGGAGGACTTGCTCCGATATATGGTGCAGCAGGGAAGATGCCCGACAGGGGAATGATTAGGGAGTTGCTGGTAAATTTCATGGACGGTACATGCTAGTGGCATTAGCATTCACTGTACTCCACAACTGGTGGTAATTTCCATCAATTTGTGCTGTTGACAGTCACTCTCTGGATGTGGTTCTGTTTGTTTCCCGTGATTCTGTTGTAAAAGAACTCTTATCAACTCATAAAAAAAATGAACCACTCCTATTTGATTTTCTTCAACTATTGCATGATGCCCAGCTCCCTAATCTTAATTTTTGACTGTTGCTTGATATTTCCTCTGAATTTCTTTAAGGATTTAAAGCAGCTTCAATGGAAATTGATTTTTTTTTTTTTTTTTGGAGGTCTGAAAGGGCATTTATAATGCTCCTCTTTTGAACTGTCTGTAGTGTTGAAAATACCTACAATATTAAAATAAAGTCCTTAATTTAGGGGGTACTGATAAAAAAAAAGGAGGTATAGATATTCTACTGAAATTTGATTATCTCTTCCACAAATGTCATAGAATTTTGGGTGTGACATAAAGTGCAACAATTTGTTTAAGATGACAGAAGAAATCAAAAGTACAACAATTCAATCATTTGATTTTGATATGGATAAGAAAAGAATAAGTGAAATAAATTAAAAAAAACACATAAAAATAATTTATTATTTATAAATTTATTTATTATTTTATTATTATTTTTTTGAAATATTTAAAAAGCTAAATATGAAAAATCCAAAAAGTGCTATATTTTTTTTTCTATTTTCTTTAATAAAATAATTTATTTTAATATAAAACTATATTCATATATGATAATTTATAAACTAATAAATCAATAAAATTTCCATATCATACTATTAGGATAATATTTGATTTTAATATATAAGATAATGTTTTATTTATATTAATATTTCTTTTATAATAGTGGCTCCACAAAGTATTTTATATGGTTTTATTCTCTTTTCTTTTCAATTTTTAAGAAAATATTTTCTTTTAAGGAAATTTTGAAAACACCAAATTGATCCTTTATTTCTTCTTTTTCAGTTTTTGAGCTCAAATTTTAGAAGAAAAAAAAGAGTTATTTATTGTAAAACTAATCCTTCACATTTTTTAAATTTAAAAAATATTTATTTTGGACAAAAATATCCTCATTTTTATGCAATAAAAATAACTTTTTATTTTAAAATACATATGTAAATAATAAAAATATTAAAGGCCATATATATCAAAATTGAGTTAAATTTCAAGTTCAAAAATAGAAGAATTTAATTTTATAATATAAAATATAGACTGTTTTTCATCTTATTTTTGTTTTTATTTTTTATTTTTAAATCAAACTAAAAAACAATTTAAGCATTGCCTAAAATTATATAGCCTATGGTAATGTTTTCAACAATAGAATTCCCAAATAGCCCCTACTTTCCCGGGACCAACCAGGTCCCACGATTCTAGTGTCAATACTCCGTTTGTTTTTATCCATGTTGTCACGTTGTCGTACTTGGGCTTACCATATCTCACCATTTGGGAGCTCGAGAGACGCTGAGAAAACAAAAGAAAATTTATGTGCCATGATGTTCCATGAATCACATATACAAGCTCCATGCCCGTCTTCTCAAAACCGGTCATCACAACCACCCACTCGCCCTCCGCCGCCTCCTTCTATCGTGCTCCGCCTCTGCTCCTGCCAGCTTATCCTACGCGCGCTCCATCTTCGACCTCATCGCCTTTCCGGACACTTTCTCTTTCAACACCATCATTAGAGCTCATGCCGACTCTTCCCCCTCTTTTTCTCTTTCGCTCTTCTCTAAAATGCGCATGGCCGGTGTCTCACCAGACCACTTCACCTTTCCCTTTGTTCTCAAGGCTTGCGCCCGTCTCCAAACTGGTCTGGACCTCCACTCACTTCTCTTTAAGCTTGGTTTTGATTCTGATGTTTATGTGCAAAATGGGTTGATCCATGTTTATGGGTGTTGTGGGTTTTTGGATTTTGCATTGACGGTGTTCGAGGAAATGCCCGAAAGAGACTTGGTCTCTTGGTCTTCGATGATCACTTGTTTTGCGAAGAATGGTTTTGGGTATGAGGCTTTAGCGTTGTTTCAGAGAATGCAGCTTGGGGGTACTGTGAAACCCGATGAAGTTATCGTTCTCAGCGTGGTATCTGCGATTTCTATCTTGGGGGACTTGGAATTGGGAAAGTGGATTCGTGGTTTTATTAGCAGAAGTGGGTTGGAATTTACAGTTTCATTGGGGACGGCTTTGGTTGATATGTTTTCTAGATGTGGGTGCATTGAGGAGTCGATGAGGGTGTTTGATGAAATGGGTGAAAGAAATGTGTTGACATGGACTGCATTGATTAATGGGCTTGCGGTGCATGGACGGAGTGCAGAGGCGCTAAGGATGTTTTATGAGATGAGGAATCATGGTTTTCAGCCGGATCATGTTACTTTTACTGGAGTTTTGGTAGCTTGTAGTCATGGAGGTCTTGTCAGTGAGGGGTGGCATGTCTTTGAAAGCATTAGGAATGAATATGGCATGGAACCATTGCCTGAGCATTATGGTTGTGTGGTTGATCTCCTTGGCCGTGCAGGCTTGCTTAAAGAAGCCTGCAAATTTGTGGAGAGAATGCCAATTAGGCCAAATTCCATCATTTGGAGGACTCTGCTTGGAGCATGTGTAAACCACAATTATATTGAGTTGGCAGAGAAAGTGAAGGAGAAGATCAATGAGCTTGATTCTTATCATGATGGTGATTATGTGCTTCTATCAAATGTGTATGGTGGAGTTGGTCGGTGGGCTGAGAAGGCTGGGGTGAGGAATTCAATGAGAGAGAAGAGAATCAGCAAGAAACCTGGCTGTAGTTTGATTAATGTGAACCATTTGATTCATGAGTTTGTTGCAGGAGATAATAATCATCCCCAGTTTGAGAGTATTAGGGAGTTCTTAGTTTCAATGATTGATATTTTGAAAGTTGTGGGTTATACTCCTGATATATCAAATGTATTGTTTGACATCGAAGAAGAGGAGAAGGAGAGTACTCTTGCTTACCATAGTGAGAAGTTGGCTGTTGCCTTTGCCCTCCTTTGTTTTAAGGACAGAAGGACCATTAGGGTCATGAAGAATCTTCGAATTTGTCATGATTGTCATTGTTTCATGAAGCATGCTTCAGATGTATTTGAAAGGGAGATCATCATCCGGGACAGAAACCATTTCCATCATTTTAGCAAGGGATCATGCTCTTGCCGGGATTATTGGTGAATGATGCACCATTTTCAGCCCTCCATTATGGTGCTTGTATTTAAATTATCAAATATATGGTGTCTTTGCTCTCAAATTATGATTGAATGTCATAAATGCATTTCAATGAATAAGTACTTTAGAGAACCTATTTGAAAGACAGCAACATTTGGAGGGCATCTCAACTAATGAGTTTAAGCAAATTCATACATGTGATGATCTCAGGCTGACCAGACCATTGAATTTGGTAGCATTAATTTGGTCCAAACTGAGATAGGGTTTTGCACCAGTGGCTGAAACTCCGTTTTCACTTCAATCAGAGAGAATTTTGCTCATTGTCATCAAAAACCAGTGTTGAAGGCCTAGAACATGTTGGTTTCAAGTGCTGGTCACAACACTAGGTTGCCCAACACCAAAATCTTGGATCACTGACCACAACTAAATCGTTTTCCAGGCAAGCCTGATTTTCTCCATCTATTATTTATTTTTTCCTTTTGTTTTTTGATAGGTATCTATTATTTATTTATTTTTTCTTAATCTCTCTGTTTGGTTATTCGGAGAATTGAGGAAAGAAAAAGAAAGGAAAAGAAAAAAAAAAAAGAGAATTTAGAATGTAATGTTTTATGTTGTTTTGCTATTGACACAGTTGCATTACATTCAGTTGAGTGAAGTTCTATAATGTTTTGTATCATTTTACAATTAAGATATTGCATCAAGTCAGTTGAGTGAAGTTTTGGTTTCACCATGTCGACACATTGAAAATCAATATATCAAATATTTTTTCCATTGAAAAAACAGAAGTCATTTTCTACTTTTTCTTGGCAACCATAGTGACCTTCTTTTGCATGGCTAATTGTGTCTTTCTATATCGAATTGCTTTACTAAATCGGGATTACTTTCCTGTTAATTTATTTGATTTGTTTAAATAAAAGTTCCATCTGCTATATTTAATGCGTTTAGAATTCTTTGCAACTGTTTGTTAGAATCTGACTTTAAAGTGTGAACCTTTTGCTAAATTTAAGGATTCTATGACAAAAATTGCACCAGTTATTGTTTTGTAGGTAAAATAAATATATTGAAAGCACTGTTTGAAGGTGCACCAAAGTACACAGGTCATAAACAAAGGGAGGGAAGAAAGCAACAAAAAAAGAAAGAGCAACAAAAGGCAACCTCCCCTTAACAAAGATCCTAACTAGTCTATAAAATCCAACATGGTTAAGGAGCCTCCATTTATGTACATCCTGACCCATAATGAAAGAGTATAAAGAAAAGAGAATTTTGATGTTTGACTAGACATTTCTTTGCTTTCAAAAGATCTCTAGATCCTCTCTTTCCAGAATGTCCAAAAAACATATGATGGGATAACACTCCAAATTTTCTTCCATTTTTTACCCACAAAGGAATCATGTTGCCCTAATAGAGTCTCTTTTATCAAAAGTAGCATCACCTATGCCACCCTAAACAAGGAGAAAATCAAATTTCATAATCCTCGAGCTCATGCACAACAAAGGAGAATGTGGTCTATTGACTCTTTATCTTCCATACAAAGGAATCATCGATTCACAAGGGACCAACCTCTTCTTTTCAACTAGTCCAATGTCAGAACCTTTCCCCTAGAAGCTTCCCATGCATAGAAACCATTTTTGTTTAGGATCATTGAGTCCCAAATAGCTTTTTTAGGGAAAGCTACCGTTCTTTTCTATCCTAAAAATGAGTCAAAGGATTTAACTATAAATTTCCCCATCTTAGTGTCAATCTATTCTACATCATCTTCATTCCTCTCATTTCCTTTCCTTGGAGCCTTGAGAGAAATTCCTCATCCTTTCCAACTCCTAATCAGTTGAACGAGGATTCCAAAGCCCTCCCTCGTCCTAGTGGTCCCACATGTGCACTACCCAAGCATCCTTTGACATGGTTATGGAATGTAAGAGGGAAAAGATTCTCTAAAAGTGATTCACCACATTAGATATCTTTCCAAAACTTCATCCTTTTGCCATTGCCCACATTGAAAGAGATTCGTTTGTTGAAGATGTCCCTTCTGATGACCTTCCACAACCCAACCCAAAACCATCCCTACAAACCCTTACCCCCTCCTCTTTCCCATTCTTCCCAACATTAAGCCTTTTCCAGAGAGGCTTGCTCTCCAATGCAAACCTCCACAACCACTTTCCTAAAGGCGGCTTATTGAGAATTGAAAGTTTTCTAATACCAAGGCCTCGACAGTGTTTCTCTCTACAAGCAATATTCCATCTCACAAGATGTGTCTTATATTCCAAAGAATCCCCACCCCACAAGAAGTCCCTCTAAATCTTCTCAAGCCTTAATTATTGTTTTTTGAAGTTAGGTTTGAATTTTTTGCAACTAATTCTTAGAATCTGATTCTAGTGTGGGATATTAAAAATGTTATTCTCAATAGTATAGAGTTATATATATTTTTAACAAAAAAAAAAAGCAACAGTTAATAATTCCTTTTCACTTCAGTATAGAAAAAAAAAAGGTAAGGGAAGAATGCAAGTCTGGATTGGATTAGGCTACAACTTCCTCTTCTGTTTTAAGGAGGTAACTTAGCTGGTTCTTGTTAGTCAAGACAATCATAAAAAGTTAGGAAGCGGATTGAGCTGGATCTGTTTAAACCCTTCTGATTCTGTCTTAAATGGTTGATTTGCCACAGAAAAGGCATGACTTCCATGTTATACAAATCCAGGGTAATTTAACATTCCAAACTCTAGTTGGAATATAGTTGAACAGTGTTTACAATTAAGTTTATGGTCACCACTCAAAAGGTAGGAATAGGATGATAAGAGGCATGCCTCTTTTATTCTTTTGTTTCTCTCAAGCCCATTATGATATAATCACTCACATATTACTAGTGACACTCACCGATAAGGAGATTCTTAACATACACCACAATGCTTCTTATTGATGGAGGATGGCAATACCACACTTGTCTGCTTCTTCTGACTTTTAGAGCTCCAACACCAGATCTACAACACAAATAGTAGAGTTGGGTCAGTTAACTAATAAAAATTTAGATTCAAAATCATACTATTGTAAAGAGGAAAGACTTGAGCACTCAAATTGTTTGATGCACAGCACAGTCCTTCGAAAAGTCACACTAGTGCTTTATACATGGGCAATGTGCAGGGGGGTCTTGATAATCTGATCTATTGTCATATACACTGTTGTCCTAATTAGAAGCGTAACCAAGGATTACTAGACTAGGACCTCAAAGAGGAAAATCCTCTTTATAAATCAAAACTGTGCCTTTTCATGTTCATTGATCAAGAAGTGATATTCTAAATGCCACCAGTTATGTGAACCATAAGTTAGGTTCTGTACATTCAGTTTATAGTATCACTCTTTCATGGAGCATCCTGTATGAGGTTTTGTGGTGGATCATGGTTTTTGTACTTACAATCTGCATCTGTTTTGATCCAGTACTCCCTGTTCCCATTTGAATCATTGCCACAAAGTGTGAACTGGGGAGGGTTAGACTGGCTCTTGTAACGTCGTATACTCTCCTTTGAAAGGGTTCTCTGAGGAAAGATCATGATGTCTTCGTCTGGGAGCATCCGATCTCCATTGTTGCACCCCCCGTCATAGAAGATGCCATTCTTGATCTCATTTTTGTGGGGCCTGTTCGGCTTTTCTGTGGCGGTCGAGCTTTCTGGATGAACTTTTCTGTGGAACATATGTAGGATCTACATGCCACATATCATAGAATTAGGAATCTCAACCCAAAAGTCTATAACTGGGATAATTTCATGCATCCTAGAGGATCCACAAATTCTGTAAAGAACTTTCCATTGAGGTAGAGAAGTTCTGAAATATAGTGTATTAACATATGAACTCCCTGCTTCCACAACCAAATAAAGTAAATGATTAAAAAGAAGAAAAAATAATATTCTTAAATGGTCAATCCATAGATCTGTTAATTTGGTTTCATTTAATGGGTCATGTCCTGAATAGCATGGGGACGAGTCTCCAGGTTTTGATGGTTTAAGTTGCCCCTGATAAGCATATGAGGTGAAGGGAGTATTCACACTCATTCTGTTGGACTGTTCTGGGTGCAACACCCATAACTTGCAACATCAAATACCAGAGAAGTTCATGCGAACACTTGCAACACTATTGATGCAAATAATATGTTCACAATAATGAAACTTTGAGATGAGATTATGTATGTTTGATTATAGGCAAATATGTGGACCAAAGGTAGGTATAGAAACTAGAAACCATCTCTAAATATTTATATTTATAATTAGATGACTATAAAACAATCTTATTAGTTGCTCATGTTGTGGTCACTGTAAACAAAGAACATGTCCCTTGGGAATGATCTTGTTTAACACAACCAGTGGATGCATTGTATTGTGAGTCCCAAATAGAATAGCTAGTATCATGTGCATACCTTATGTAGCTTTGTTTCTGCGGAAGCAGAATCAACTGTTCCCCCAGCTGCAGTAGAGTTCCTTGAAGAAGCATGGAGCATTTTTTTCTTTAGCATCTTTTTCATGATATGCACGGCAGATTTATCTGCTTCTTTATCTGTTCGCTTCTCCCCCCTCTCGCATTTTGCTCCAGAATTTTCCTCCTTACTCCTCTGGAAAAGCTCACCAAGAGATGTTCTATGTTCCTTTTTCGCCACTGTGGTTGTTTCTGGCAATTCTATTGCTGACCCAAAAAGATAGCCCTGGAGTGGGCATACTGTTGTTCCATTCCCATTGGACTCTGTGCCTTCCATTGGCTTGCCACTAAGTGTGATGGTGCTACCATGACTGCTTCTTCCTGTGCTAACATGACTATTTCTCCCAGATGAGTAACCATCTTCTTTAGCTTCAGCTCCTAGCACCTTCTCCAACTCATCATTAATGAGCTTCAATTCATTCTCTGTTACTTCAGTTTCTTTCTCAGTAATGTTCTCGACAGAGATGGCAAATGTTGGCGTAGATGGGTCATTGACGACTGGGTCTGAGCCGAGGGTACCGATTGCTAGAAAGCCATGGAAGAGTTCTGAAATTGCTGCTGATGATTCTTCTTCAAAGTCATCTTCTTCTTCTTCTCTTGCTGCTTCTAGACCAGCAAATGACTTTCGAAGGTAGTAGTCTCGTTGCCTTAAGGGCTTGGTGCCATAGTTTGACTTTGGGTAGTATTGTTGGTCATCCAGTGATCTTTGTCCTGAAAAACAATTGACAGACTGATCTGACAAGCAAAATGTAGAAGGAAGTAGGCTAATAATGGGGTTACCTGTGGGAGAAGACTTTGCATTGGCATTTCAGCAGGAATGCCATATAGGTTATTATTAAATCATTTTAAAATTTTAAAATCCTTTCTCTCTCTTCTAGGATGTCTCAAGCAAATAGATGCTGTTAGCATACTAATATCACAGTTCTTTAATCTGTTTATGCCTGATAATCAGGTCTTCTTACCTCAGAATTCTTGCCATTGTTGGTGGATGATTTGGTGCAATTTGATGGTGGATCAATGCCTTTTTGTGTCGATGTTGTGAGGTCACACTAGTGTGCCTTTTGAAGTTTAGGTACTTGTGTGATCTTGATATATCAGGAATAAAAAATCTATATATTGCGGGATCCTCCATTTGATAAGTCCTAATTAGTCAACTAACTACGAAAAAACCATCTCTATTGGATTAATTTTTTACCATCCACATAGCCTCATACACTTCCTTTCTTAAACGGCCTTTTCCATTTGTGGACATATATAGCCAAAATTAGAAGGAAATCATTGAAACGAGTCATTTCTTTGTGTTTAATCCATTGAATTGGCCCATTAGATGGAAACATTTCTTTATGGTGCTGCCATGACAAGATCATACAAGTCTAATACAAAGATCAAAGTGCTTAATGTGATCTTGCCACAATAGCATAAAAGATTTCAATTTTATCAATTTTAAGCATTGGAATTTCATACTCTTTTTTTGCTCTATTTTTCATAATAACTTGATGAAAAAGGTTATACTAATTGAACATGGATGACCTTCAATACATATGATCATTAAAAGGTGTTTCTGTATGCTTTTTGGTGCTAAAGTGGTGAAATCACATAGGCACCATTGAATTCTTAGTGTGGTAGCATGTGGAGAAATGATTACAAGATTACGGGTAAAAGTGGAATTTTTGTAATGCATTTTATCTCTGCCAAATTCAAAGATCCCTTTGAAGATCAGGAAGCTGTTGGACACACTTTAAAGTTCCAGAATAAATGGGTAATTTAGTAAATTTAGGGGTCAAAGTTTAATTTAACCTAGTGTCTACTACTGTGCAGTTTGTTAGGATTTATCAATGGGGATGTGCCTTTGTCCATGATGAATTTTATTGATTGACTGAGCTCTAAGTAAGGTGAGGGAGCTGTTTTTTGTGTATCCCTTTGCTTTGGATGGCCTTTTGGCCCCTTTGTAAATACTATGTAAGGTTTTATGCACCCTTTTGTTAGACGTTGCTGATATATATGGTCTTTGTCTATCAAAAAAAGAAAAAAGGAACAAAAACCCAAAAGGGATAATAAATGCTTCATAAAAGGCTAGCTAATCACACACAGGTGTTTCTTGGAGTGATTCTGTTACCAGGTAGATTAGGTCTAATTTAGATTGCAGTTGTCTTCCCAAGCTTACCACATAGCTTATCGAGTTTCCCATGGTCCATTATGCATCTAGCAGCAGGCTTACATGAGCCAGCACACTAGGAACTCTATTAATACACACATCCGCATACATGCTTACACACATGTGAAATATGGTCACCTATTGATCATGTTTCATTCTGCAACTACATTTTACACTAAATTATCATGGATGGCCATGCAATGACTAACCAGTTTGATGGATATATGAAACGATGTATGTCTTTAGGAACATATGAGCAGAAAAATGCAGATAAGAGAACAGGACTTACCGATGGCAAAATCTTTGAGTGGCTCACTGCTATTCTGCCGGAACTTGCGATGCATCCAACCTAGTAACTGCATGAAAGAAGTGCAATGGTGAACCCATATGGTATGAAGGGTAGTTTTGGTTCTCTTGTAACAGAGATTTTCTTCCAAAATGGAAAAGTTCAATAGAGATTGAATACCTTCATTTTTAAAATCCTTCTTCAGAGTTTGATGTCTGATCACTTCAGTAGTGAGGAGAGGATGAGAGAAGCAGCTTTTGATAGTAAGCCACATGACTGTTTATGAATAGGATATTGAATTGTTGCTGAAAGCTTCCAAGGGTCTGAGATACAGGTGGGTAAAGAGAAACACACAGAAAGTTACAAGATTTGGTGATTTGGTTGGCTATTCCTTTTCAAGATCAAATCATGTGGCCAAATGGTATGTGGGTTCCAGTACCCACAAGCTGTTGATTCTGTCTGATCCATGCACTTAATGCATGTGTAAGGTTGGTTGCAGGTTTATGTTTCTTTCTTTCTTTCTTTCTTTTCTTCTTTTTTTCTTCACATGATTTGGCATGATCACTGCACAATCTGCACCTATCAATGCTTGAATACGATGGCAAATGTTGTATTTTGCAGATGTCCAGTAGATTTCTTAGGATGCATGTAAACATGTTCAATTATGAACCATGAGTGACAGGTGCACCTTGATGTGGGTCTGTAATTGATCTTTCCAATTTGACATGTTTATGGACATGCACTTTTTGCATCAGCTGATGGACCTTTTTCATTCTAATAATTCTACTTACATTACCATTTATTTGATGGAAATACCTCACCATTGCAAATGGGGCCATAGAGAATATTTTGTTGGCTTCTATGGGTTCAAAGACAATTTGACAATGAGGAACTTATTTGGGATAAAAAAAAGTTAGAATGCTTAATGCTTTTTGGTAGGCCCACTCCTGGGTAAGTTATTCCTAACTGAAATGATCCTTATCTGATATACTATTATACCAATGATTGTCTTAAACAAATATCTTTGTATTTGATGTCTAACTATGATTCTGAACTTTGTGTTTGTTGCTGTTTGCAATCAACTTTAATCTGTAGAGGCAATTAGATGCACTGAACTTCCTGCTATTGTAGACGTCTAATGTTCCCTGCATTTGGAACAGGTCAATCTGTGAAGGGATCTGGTACACTACTACAGGTATGACTCCAGCCTCAAATTTTCCTTTTTTTTTTTTATAGGCGACTTGAGCCTTCAATTTTTTAATCAACATTTGTAATGTCTTTTGTTTCATGGTGCTGGAGTTGCAGTAAAATTAGTTGCAAAGTTGTGGTCCGTCCTTGAGAACCTATTTTACTTGCTTTTGGTGAATAAACAAATATGAATTGTAAGTTGTTAGTATTGCAACAATGTTATCACATATAAATCTTTTAACTTGAGCCCACTCCCTTATTTCCCAGAATATATTGCTGTAGGACAATAAAATTGTCACATGAGAATGCTTAATGCATACTGTCATCTGGCTTCATTTTTATGAATTATTGCATTTCTCCAGTCTGATAGCGAAAGTAGGGGACTAAAATAGCTTAAAGGAAGAGAAGCACTAGCCTTAGCCGGTCATGTTCATGTTCTCTGCTCCACCATTTTCATACAATACATATTCTTTCACAGAGCCCATCAGGCACTGGGCTGTTGGCCTTGAAAATCTATTGTACCCCACAGGCATCGCTGTGAATAAGAGCAAACAGAGAAAAGGGAAAGGGTTTCTGAGCTTAGAGACAAAGGGAACCAAGCCATCCTTGCTGATAACAAACATCTATGATGTTTGTTTGATAATGTATGGAAAGCAACACAAGTAACATTGATTTTTGAGAAGCTTTGAATATTGAAAAAAAATGTAGCTTCTACAAAAATGATGATAGATGTGAATGCTTTAAATTTCATCATGGACTTTATATCTCCAAAGCCAGTTTCTAGAGTGATTAGGGCTCTAACTAAAGCTTTGGCTGTTTCTTAAGCAGTTTGATTGAATATGAGAGAAATTCAGTGGCCAAACGATGATGCCTAGGATTGAGGATGAAATTGATAAGAAATGAGAAGCTTGACAATAGTGACAACTACTATTGTTCTTTGTATGATTATGTCCAGTTCTAAAATAGTTTTGTCAAAAACTGTCCCCGATGAATCATTAAGGTGGGAAGAAGCTTCTTCACATGAAGACAACTTACCATGTTTTCAACATTATATCCTTTATTATATCATTTCAATGTTGTGATTGTGTACAAACACACCAATCTTATTGCATTATAGGTTCAAGGAGTTTTTGGTTTAACTAAGGTTTCCA
The DNA here is from genome assembly GCA_030254885.1 of Vitis rotundifolia. Classification (NCBI taxonomy): domain Eukaryota; kingdom Viridiplantae; phylum Streptophyta; class Magnoliopsida; order Vitales; family Vitaceae; genus Vitis; species Vitis rotundifolia. Next base: position 19,244,213 of record CM058151.1, read on the forward strand.
TTCTAAGGTTTGAAAGCAAAACCAAGTAATTGTACTGATGATCAGCATGCATGCTTGCTTCATTTTATTTTCATCACTCTAAAATTTTCCTTTCCTGGCCAATTAGATTTTGTGAAGTTGCTGGAGAAAGCTCTAAGCATATTGGGCATCATCTGAAGATAATCTCGGATCTTGTTTCCTCCTATAAGAGCATATCATATCCAGCTTTGAATACGAGTCTTAAGTTCTGATGATAGGAACTACATGGTCATCAAATGTCACTGAGCTGATGGAGGTGGATTGGCCTGAGTGGGAGACCAAACAGTGGAAATTGAAAGGGACAGGCATAGAAGTGGAAAGGGTATGATGATGAGGGCAAATCTCTGCGCTGAGGAAAAATAAAAATGAACACCTGTCTTCCTGTATGGCAATCAAGAATTCCTTGGGTTCTCCGTCATGTGATTAAAGCCAAAAATGGGTTTGATTCAAATTTGGGAGGTTTATGGATATGACAGTGGGCACTTGCTTTGTACCCTATCCTTGCCTTTGGATCTTAAAATGAAGTTCTACATCCATGAATAATGGAACGGGCGCTGATAAGAGCAACCGAGTGTAGTTAGTTATGGTTGTATAATATTTTTGTGTATCATTCATATATTCTTCACTTCATTTCTTGTAACCCCGATAAGTAGATAATGATTGTTGTTTCCGGATTTACATTTCAATAACTATCTTTTAATGAATTTAAATCATTTTTTTTTGTGGTACCAGCAACTCTATAGTGGGAATGACTCTTTCTTTCTGTTGCTTTCATGAATCCGCTGCTTTGAATGGCTGTGGAAGCACTTCATTCCGCAAGATTTTTTCTTGAAGTTCAATGATATTTTCATTGTCTTACATGACCATTTATTTAATTTATGTGCAGGAGTACTCATTTTATGTGGATGAAACAAATATGATCTCTGGAAATGCTGCCATTCCCACTGAAACCACACCATCTGCTGCTTATCAAATACTAAAAGTGGATCACATTCTCAAATTGTAGTAGGGTCTGAGCACACGATCGTGACATCCTCCTTTTGAGAAGCGAACAAGGTACTAAACTACGAACCCCTCATACACATTTTCTAACCACTAACACGAAGAGCACCGACAAATGAACATGCCTGCCCTTTTGTATCTCAACTGGAGCCTTTACCAGCTGCACTACATCGTGTGCAGTTGGCTTATCAGCCATTGATTGGTCACCAAAGCTCTTTCACTCATGCAGATATATAGGACCCATTGGGATGGTGCTGTTTGTCAGGGTGTCATTGGTATATACTTTCAACTCGGCTTTTAAACAAATGCTGCCTTGTCTTTCTCCTCCTGTTGATTACAAGCCCTTCCACAACCCAACAGTCACTAAGCAGGCAAAGGGATAAGGGTTTGCATATGGGTGAGTTGTGGCAAGCTGATTCAATTGGGGAATTTCTGAAGCCTCACAACCGAATTGTCATCAATCAGGCCAAGGTATGCATCGAATAGAGGACCAGCCTCACAATCGATTAGTCATAGTTTTCAGATTCCTAAGACACAGAATGCTGTAGCAACAACCATGATATATATAGATATCCAGCTTGGATTCTCATCTACATAATCCATTAGGCTAGTAGCCTCACCCACATGCCATGCCAAACCATACACAATGGCAATCATTTTGTGGATTAACCAGGACCTCTCAATGGAAAATTAGGAGGAAAAAAATAGGAGAAAAGGAAAGAAAAAAACACTGGAATAAAATAAAAGTTTCCAGTTTGATACCATTCCAATTTTTCTGGAAAGATGCTTTTCCTGCAAACAATTCTTCCAAGCTGCATGTTTGTGATTTATGCCGTTTTGGCCTGATTGCTCTGTAAATGCATTTCATTTTCAGTTTGATTGGAAAGAAATTTAAGGCTGTTTGGAAGTGATACTTGTAATATTTTGGAAAAAGCACTATGAGGTGCTAGTCTAAAAATCACGTGGGTGATTTTTTATAATTTTGATAATCCTCTAATTTTTGTATAATTTGTAGATAATCACTTTGAAAATGGCTTTAAGAGTATTCTCTAGGAGCTTCCAAGTGTTTTCAAGCTTGGGGTGTGTGTCAACTTTTTTAAAATCACTTTTAAAAATTTAGAGAATCACTTATTTAAGTATTTGTGTGATAATTAGGAGGTGATTTTTCTAATTTTTTTTTTTTTTTGTTATATAGCAAAAAAGCCATAGATAAATGGTATGTGAAGGCAAATGTCTTTTTCATCTTTTTATTTTTATTTTTATTTTATTTTATTTTATTGTAATAAGATAATGAAATGAGAAGGAAGTGATGTGAATGGTTGATTTAGTGAGGAGCAGCCATGGGTGACATGAGTAGAATGTAATAGGGAAAGTGAAGTGCATTGAGCCTATTAAGCAATAAAAGCAGAGATAAGAGAGATAGAGAGAGGGCAACAACTAACAAGCCATTGGAACTCTCTCTCTGGCCTCTTCCCCTTTGTCTTCTTAGCATTTTCTCTATGGCTTCTTCACCGGCCGACGGGACGTCTACCCTACATCCATCCCTCTTTCTCTTCCTCTCTCTCTCTCTCTCTTCATGTTCCCCTCTCATTTTCCCAGTTGTTGATCCGACGGCTGAGGCTCCCTGTAGACCAAAAGATCTATGGCCCTCCGATCAGCCAATTTTCATGGTCGGTAAACATCTGCCTACCCAAGTGACGTGGCAGGTTTTTGACCACTCTTTTTCGGCAAGTAGTCTACCCATATCCCGATGATGGCGGCTTTGACTCGCATAAATAGACATAGACTATGTTTGGATTCAGAAAAGTTTTAGCGAAAAGTATGGTTGCACCTTGAGTAGACTAGCAAATATAATGGATGGACCTCCCTATCGTGTCGAATGTATAGACAAGGTTAGCACATGTTTGTAGTGATTGCCCAGATGGAGGAGAATGGATTGGTGCGTTATTCTTGAGATTTGGCCCACAAATGACTCCCTACTTTCGCTTGATGTCCTTTTATACCATATACTTTTGCTTCAATTTCCACTCTTTGTATCATTGATTGTACTTAACATTATTGAAATTGAAGTTAGTTGTAATAACTCATTTTTAGTTGTGTTGACATTGTACATTCTAAATTTAATGAATTTTTATGATTTTAAAATGAGTATATAAAGTTAAGAAGAATATATATATATATATAGTGTTGAACAACTTTTTCTCCGTTCAATGTGAGATATCACAATCATCCATATGCAGATACGATGTCTTTATTGTATTCTATAGGATTATGAGGTCAAATAAAAAGACACCTCTTATAGAGTTAAATAAATATTTTTTAAAAAATATTACTTGATCAAGTTTAGAACATTCAAGCATTTAAAAAAAAAAAAAAAGGCAAATGAAAACAAAAAAGCAAATTAGAAAATTACTTACTACAAGGGTTAAGCTCAATTGATGGAGCAAACGATATTATATGATTGAGAGTGAATTGTTACAAATGTTTGTCAATGCATATTTTAGAAAAACATTGTTTGATCAATTTTAAAGAGTTTAAACATTTTAATACTTAAAAAAAAATAATGATGAATACAAAAATGAATTTGAGAGTAAATTATTACAAATGGTATCAAAGTTGATTTTAGTCTCAATGTGGGAGTTTGTTTGACTTTGCGGACACAACAAGAATATTGTGTTTACATAATAAAAGAAAAAATTTCAATCATTGGAATTGTTCTGTAAAGATTAAACAATGAAAAAAAGTATATAAGTTTTTGACTAATTTAAATTATATATGATTTTATTTTATATTTTTTTATAATAAAAATAAATATGAAAAAATTATTTTTTAAGTAGTTTTTTTATTATTTAATATTTTACTGAAATCAAATAGGGTATGGTAAAACTTAATGCTTAACATTTAAAGACTTAAAATAATTTTAATTTAAATTATTTATTTAAAATTTATTATTTAATTTTTATTTGGAAGAACTACGATTGTTTCCAAAAAAATTATGATTTTTTAAAATTATTAAATGGACATATCTATTTTGACTATATTAAGTTATAAGAAGAGAGAAATTAGAGGGGAGGGGGGGAGGATATGAGCTATTAGGGTAAAAGAGATTTGGGATATACAAAATTTAATTATTTTGATTTATTAATTTAATTTCTTTTTAATTTTAAGTTATAGTACATTGTTATTTTATTAAATATATTTAATGTGTTTAGTAATTTAAATTAAGTTACTAATCTTAATCACCCTTCAAGACTAATGTTATTTTTTAGGCCTAAATTTGGAAAAATTGAACTAGGTGTCCTTATTTTTAGTTATTTTAGTCCAAAAATCCAATTAAAAAAATTCCCCCAAGTGTAAAAATAGTAACTTCAAAATTTGTTCTTATGAGTTACTTTACAAACCAATTTATATCACTAAATGCACCCTATATTTTTTATTTTATTTTTTTACCTAATAAACCCTTCTATATTGTTAAATGTACTATCTCTTTTTGTTTTTTTCGTTTTTTTTTTGTTTTTGTTTTTGTTTTTGTTTTTTTTTTTTATCTCTTTTCCACTTTACAAATTCAATCATGTTCTTAAATGAACTTAAATTTATTTATTTATTTTTTAATCTTTTGTACAAACTCATTCATCTTATTAAATGCCATTTTTTTAAATATATTTTTTTTATCTTTATAAAAAGAAGTTTCTAAAATTATTAAAACAATAATGATAATTTTTTTCATTAAAAATGATTAAATGACATTGATAATTTAAAATTTTACAAAAATGCTTATCTACTTTAAAGCAAATATTAAATTATAAGGAATAAATATAAAATAAATACAATAGATAATAATTGTTTCAATAAATAACCGTAATGATAAATTTCTTAAGGCAAAAAAGTAAAAATAAAATAGAAAGTGCTTCCAATCCTCTCAAAATCACTCCCAAATGAGTTCTAATCAATCATTCAAGTACTAATATACAATTTAAAACATATGTTGCTATTAAATCATTTGCATGAATATAAAATTTAAATTAAAATAGGAAAAATATGATTCATTTTATTTATTTATTTCTTTATTTCAGATTTGATTGGATCTACATTTGTTCCTCTTCCAAGCCCGGAAGAGTTCCAAACAAAACTGGATTGGGCCTTTGCACCAAACATCTGAAAAGCCCATGGGCCAGAAATAGGGTGCATCAAATTCTTGGAAATTACTCTTTTTAGTTTTTACCCATATGATCCTAGCATGTGATCTTCCGAGCATCAGTGTCGCGGGTCAAGTCCATGGGTCCCTTGGGTTCACCAATGCTCATCATCACCAAATGTGGGGACGTGGCTCATGCTGCACCTCTCATCCTTAGGGCAAACCTAAAATTGTTATGAAATTTTCCAAAAATGTTACCTTCGTGAGCCATCATCTTTCAATACTACTCAAATTGGAGTACATATTTTGTATAAAAGTTTATTTTTAAAATTAAAAATTGGAAACCTGCTTCGGATTTAACAAGATTGGCTTCAGAGATGGGTAAAGATTATAAGTGATTCAGAAGAGATGGGCTCCAAGTTTTTGTCAGTAGCAATAGCAGACAAAATGGAAGGAGACAATGTCACTCCTCCATCATCCATCATGTACATTCAATTCTTCGCGTCTTCTTCTCTTCAATGATAGTGACCCCAAAATGTACGAGATAAGGCTCGTGGCCAACTAGGCCAACTCTCTCCTTTGTTCCAATCTTCTGCATTTTCACATATTCCCCCCTAAACAGTTAAAAAGCCCCTTGACCAAATGCCTCATCAGTCATCACCCATCAATAAAATTTGAGGAATCCACCATGATCATTTTTATTTTATTTTAAGGAGATGAATCATCGGTAGATGATAATATCGAAGATCATAAAAGGTTTGACTTAGACTTATCTTTTACGAGATACCAATTGATTTTAAAATAAAGCAATCAAAATGGATCAATAATCGAAATCAAAATTAAGGGTCATGAATTCAATTCACAAGAACATCAATGCTAGGGAAAGGGATTGTTTGGCAATGTTAAATCAAGATGGGGAATTTGCGTTACAAAAATATCCTATTGAAAGATGAGATTGTTGAGATGCAAAAATAAGAATGTTCTTTACCCACCCCATTTTGAGGAGGGAAGGATGCTTAGAGTGTTGAGCATGATTAATAGAGAACATATTTCAATGAGGTATGGTATAAAACTCATTACCATGGAAATAAAAGCAACCAATCATCTCAATGCATGGCTTGCCTGATTAAGAAATGCCCATTGCCTTGTACACTCATTAATTTTCATTTTTACTTCAAACAGCCTACCTTTTTTAGCTCAAATTTATCATCAAAAAGGAGAAAAAAATTAGTAAACTGTAATTTTCACAAATTTTACATGACAATGACCATATGACATATGACAGTGAAGGTAAATCAGAACCCTAAAAAGCGCATTCAAGTACAAAGCTCCACTGCTTTCATCACCCACAGTAACACGCAACTGTAGGAACCATGGCCCATTGGTGAAACCCAACACAAAGGGCACACTTCCTAGGGGACAAAGCCTCCAACCATTCCCATTCATCACCATACACAACCTATAACAAATAGGGAAAAGAAAAACCCTAATGAAGGGCCACCATTTTTTTTAAAAGACAGAAATACCCATGTTAAGGGTCATACTCATTTGAGTTAAACATGGACGGTGTTGGACATTCACCACCCACCAGGCCAGCACCTTTCCTTCGTTTCTAGGACTCCAACCCACATCTTTAATAGGGCAACATGCCCAAATTTTAGTGGTCCTAAAAAAATAGTACTCGGAAAGGGTTGTCCACAAACGGAATCAAAAGTTTCAAGGGCACAGAAAATCGCATCATTGACAATCCTAAAAAAGGGAGAAATGAATAATTAAAAGCAACACATCATATATTCAAGTTTTATAATATGGTCGCCACTAACTACTAAGAAAGAGGTCACATTTGGCTGGTCCACGTCAGCTTCTACTTCACCTAATTACAAATCTTAGCCTCTAAGAAAATTTAAAAAATAATTGAACAAAAATATTTTTCCAAATCAAAAGCCGGAACCCCAAATCACCGGAAGCCATTTTCCGGCGAGGATGGCCGGAGAAAGAGGACAAGATGCAGTAAAAGAAGGCTTTTTTAATGTGGAGGGGCCATATCCCAATAATGGAGTAGAGAATAAAACCAACCACCAAAATATATATTCTTTTTTGGGACTGGAAAAATTTTAAAAATTTTACATTACACATTCGGACTCCAAAGGCTCCATAAGCGCGAATTCAATAACCCCAACACGTCCGGCAACACCTTCCTTGCCAAACCCTTGTGGTTGCTCGCCGCCGTGTCCCGTACAATCTCCGCGGTCTCCGCCGCCGACTCTTCCCCCGGGACGTCTCCGTTATTGTCCTCCGCCTTTGCCTCCTCGCACCCATCACGCGCCGTCGGGGCGTAGCTCTCCGGGGCGGGTGCAACGCTGGCATCATCGGTATTCGGCACTTCAGGAACTTCTTCCTCCGCTACCGGCATTTCGAGCTGGCAAGATATATCATCCGGCTTATCGGCGATACGACGGCCGACACGCTCTTTCTTCTTTCCCCTGCCGATTTTCTTCGGTTTCTCGCCGGAGCTCAGGTGGTCTTCAAACGCTTCAATGGCCTGGTGGATGAGCTCTCTGTTGGGAGACGAGTCCCACCTGAACCAGTAACAGGTGTAGCACTCAAAGCAGCCACAGTCGAAAACCGGCGGTTTATGAGCAGAACCGCCACCGCCCCCGCCGGCTGCGGCTGCGGGTGGTTGTTTCTTGGACTTTTTCTTGGAATCTTGAGAAAAGGAACATGGGTTGGTGGTGGTGGTTTTGATGGACCTGGTAATCATATAAGCCAAAACTTCCTTATCTTCAGTAGAAAGAACGGAAGCTAGAGCTAGAATAGCAGCTGGAAGAAGCTTGAGAACAGAGAGAGCATCTGGAGAAGAAATCAAGGTTTGTGGAGAGGATGAAGAAGCTGACGATGGAGAGGGGTATACTTTCCCCTTGTGTTTAATCTTCATAGCCGCAGGTAGAAGGGAAGAGAGATGAAGAAAGAGAGTATGTTGATGTGAGGAGAGAGGGGGAAATAAGGAGGAAGCGAAGGAAGGTAGGGTTTTTATTTTCTTGATAAACACGGCAGAGAGGGGAAGTCACACTAGCTTATTTTTCAGGTTATGACATAGCCACTCCCACCCCTCATCTTAGGCGCGTGTCCAAATGCTGGTGTCACGGGAGGTACGAAACGACAGAGAAATAAAAAATAAAGTAAAAATAAAATAAAATTTTCCCTTTATCAATTTGAAGCAAATTTTAAAAAAGAAGGTTTTTTTTTTTTTTTTTTTTTTTTTTTTTTTACCTTTTTATATAATAATTCTTATATTTTGCAAAAAAGTTATTTTAAAAATAAACAAATATATCCGAGCGTGACCTTAAATTTGACAAATATATCTTAAATATATTTCCACATGAAAACATTTTTTCTAGAAAATTTGCTATAAAGTCGTCTAGACAATTTTGTAAATATGTATTTTTTTATATTTAATTTACTAAAAGGAAAAAACATACTAAATTTGAAAGTTTTATAAGAAAATTTTATGAATATTTATTATTTATAGGACCATTTTAAATGGTTAGAAGAAATTGTAAATCCTGTCCCAATAACAAAAATTAGTAGTAAGACAATTATGATGTTGTGATTTTTTCTTCTACTTCTATTAGTTATTTATATGCAATTGGTGTTGAAAAGTTAATGGGATTATGAAGCCAAACAAACTCTCACATCGGGGTTATATAGATATCGTTTACTTTGATTCAAGTGAGTCATTACGACTTTAAAATGCATTTATATGAATAAGTGAAGTATATACTTATATAATATTAAAAATTTCTCATTTATTTATATGTAATATTTAAAATCATTTATACTCGATTTAATTCATAACTTTTTCTAAAACAATGTAAATTTCAATTCATACTCAAATATCGTACTTTTTCATTAAAAGATGGGTGAGAAATTATAAGATAATTAAATATTAACATCAACATTAACATTACCTTTAAAAAAAAAAAGTATAAGGACAAATTAAGACGCAACTAATTTGTCATAAGAAAACACAAGACTATACATTTCATTCATAAAATTTATAAAATATGAATTAATTTATATAAACTATCCTTAATATTTTAATATTTAAGAAACTCTCTCGAATTTGAATTTGAAAACAGGGTATTATTTTTGTCCGTTAGGTAATTGTTGAGAAATTTGTCAAATACTTTTTAAATTTGCTTCACTTCCATTCAAAATTGGTCTCTTTTATTTATATGTCTTGAATATTACTCTATTTTCTCCATACTCCTCCAAGGTGACGGGTTTGACTTAAAAACTAATCAAGTCAAAGTCCATTTCCATTTGGCTTCATGATTAAGCAATGTCTTAAAACTACAATATTCAAAACACCTACTACCAACCCAAACATCATATTTCATGTCTAATCAAGATATCTTATTCCTATGCCCCAAGAAACTGTATTCTTCTTTGCTAATCTTCTCTCTCTCTCTCTCCGCAACTACTTCTTTGCCAAAGCAATGAATATACCAATCACATCTCAAGAAAACACCCAAACAAACCACAAAGACCCATGTCAAGACCAAACAAGAAAATAATACAAAAATAACCATCCTAAAAAGAAGATTTCCTTTTTATCACTTTTATTATTTTTAAAAATATAAAATATAAATATTTTTTTTTATGAATTTAATTTTTAATTGTTGTATAATAATAAGGAGAAAATATTTTTATAAATCTTTGTTAATTTTATTTATCTTTTTTTGCTGATTTGGATGAAGTTTCGTTGATTGGATATAAATGAGAATGGGTATTAATTTTCTATTTTTCCTATTTAAAATAGTATATTTTTATTTAAGTAATCACGATCAATTGAGAAAAAAAGGATATTGTATCAAAAAATTTAATTTTTCATATTTTATTCAAAAAAATTTATTACAATAATATATTTTAAATTATGTTAATCGTATATATATATATATATTTTTTAAATATTTAATAATATTTTTTAATTAACAGAAAAAGAAACCCACGCAACGAAATTTTCCTTGAAATCATAGATGCAGCGCGTGTGAGGCACGCGCAGGAGAGGAACGTGGGATTAAGACAGAGACCAGAGGTGATGATGACTATGATCTTAGAGATATATAACGTGAACCGATTATTGCAATTGGTCCCCCAACTTATTACATTTTGCTTTGATAGGACAGACCCCTCAAACCCCACAAATCTTGGTGATAATACCCTATATTCAGGGGTAAATTAGTCTTTTTGTTAAAGGGATAAGGACGGCCGACCATAAAGTACTCGGAAACTGTACCAAAATTTTAGTGTTGTAAAAATGGCTGTGGCGTGGTTCAGGACTTGGGAGTTGATGACAAAGACTTATTTTTTTAAATAATACATTCAACCCCTTACTCTCTTCTTATTTATAATTTAATCCTTACTTGCTCCAAACTATTATAAATATACAATAATTACAATAAAAAAAAATGAAAAAAATATATATTTTAGTGAATTTTGAATGCCAAAAGTTCAATTTTTTTTTTCTTCTTTTTCTACCACTTCCCAAAAGACAAGTGTTGTACTATCTCTTAAAGACAAACAGCATCCAGGGTGTCATTGGAAGCTTTTTCAAAAATAATTTTTGAGAATATAAAATCTCTCCTCCACCCAAATAAAATCCTATTTAAAAATTCATTTAAAAATTATAATAATAAAAAAAAAAAAGATAAATATATGAAAATATGAGAAGCCTGGGAATGGAAAAGGCACATTCCATCTATCTTTTTGGATATTAAATTAGTGGGAAAAGAAGGTGGGAAACAACTTTCATGTTTTTAGGAAGCAAAAGAAGCAATCCATACTGCATAATGAAGGGTTAGAGTCAAATATTAGGGCTCCATCAATCATTTAGTGTCCCATCACTATATTTTATTACTATACTTTCTTAAACTTGGGTTGTTGACCTTTTCACATACAACCACCTTCAATAAAATATTCAAAAGTATTTGGACAGAACCTAGCTAGTGATTTTTTTTCACAGTTGTAGCGAAAAAAGAGAGTGAAAGAAGGAAAAAGTTTGAAAGGAGTGTTGCAGGCGTGGGAGAAAAGGGGGGAGAGAGAGAGAGAGAGAGAGAGAGAGAGGGAGAGAGGGGGGGAGAGAGATTCTATTTGAAGGTTGCAGAAGTGGGAGGAGGATCTATGGAGATTTATGGAACAAACCCTGATCAACTTTTGCAGAAGTTTTCTAGTCAGGAGGATGCTGTGTTGAATGCCCCTATTTAGAACTATGGTTACATTGCTATTCTTCCCAAGAAAGTGACATGCGTAATGGGCAAGGGTTTAGTTTTCCTCTCTCTGAAAAAAATTCTAAAATTAAAATTAATCAAATCTTCTTCAAAAATGGAGCTTTTTCTATAAATTTATAACAATAAATATTTTTTTTAAAAAATTATTATAATTTTTTAAAACAGATTTAAGATATTTTTATTTTTAAAAAATATTTTAAAAATATATAGACAAATTTTCATGGCCAATTCTTTGAAAACTTCTGCTCTATAAGTATACCATCTTTATGAAAAATATGATTTTTAAACAAAATTTTTGTTTATTAATTTATTTTAAAAATAAAAAGGTTTCAAATATACTATAATTAAAAAAATATATATAGCAAAATAGTAATGGTTAAAAAACTAAATAATAAAATTTTAAAAATTATTTGATATTTTTAGTATTCTTCAATTAACCTTATTAATGATTAGAATTTCTAAAAAATTATTATCTTATATATTTTACGAAATTATTAAATTAATACATTAAAAAAATTATAACTAGAAGATTTTATTATTGAAACAAAATTACTAATTTCTCAATGCCTATTTTCAGACAATAGTTTGCACAAGATCTTCACATCATTTTATTACAATTTCCAAAATTTGAAAACAAGCATAGCACACGGTTCTGGTAACGTGCCCCCATTCACCACATGTGAAGAAAGGATAATACACAAATGACGATAAATTCAGTGGACTACTGAGAAAAGCACAGCAAAAAGGAGTAATGTTAACTTGGAGGAGGAGATCATAACAACACACAACACCCTTCACATTCCGAATCATACCAGCAATGGTGAAGAAACAGAAAGCCCAATCAATCGGCTTTCTTATCTGTGGGTTGGGACTTGTTTGCTGCTGCAGAGCGCTTGTCCTCCTCAATCTTTGCTCGAGTCTCGTCCCTCTCCCTGAAATACCTCTCGAAGGCCCTTGGAAGAAACCGGGGAATCAAGAATACAAACAGGTTGATGGAGAAGTATACTAAATTCGCCACCGCCAACGTCTTTCCGAACCAGAACCATGCAACATCCTATCGACACCACCATATTATTTAGAGCCTCGTTTGGAAGTGATGTTAAAAATGAACACTTTCTTTTAGAAAAACCAGTACCTTGAAGGGTGCATTTGCAGGCAGCGTCTTGTTAAGCCACACGTCCGCTATCCAGTCTACGATTACAAAGGTCCTTCTAACGGTATAGAGCAACGGGACCAGTGCCCTTACCGGAGGCGAAAACAAGGACAGCCCGCTTATTATGTTCTCGGTTAGTATCTGGAATGAGAGGAGGAAGAGATGAGGCGTTGCTGACCGGACTGCATGTTCATCGCCCCTGGCGAACCCGCCCAGCACGTATGCCAGGGGCAAGAACAGGCCGATGGTGGTTCCCATAATCACGTAGAGCCGGAAAAGCCTACTTCCTTGGAAAATTTCCTGTGAGCCGGTGGAGCTGGTGCTGCCATGGGCTGGGAAGGCGAAGCGGGAGAGGGCTAGAAGATAAGCGGAGGCGAATGCTGGGAATATAAGGTCGAGTAGAGGGACGAGACCGCTGGCGGAGAAAACCATGATGAAGGCTACTAGCTGGAGTTCGATCACGCGCAGTGATCCCATCACGCCTCCCACCACAGACTGCTGCTGTTGGTGGTTGTGGCGGCCTGGCTGCTGTTGGGGCTTCGCGTCTGGGGTGGTCGTGGTTTTGTCAGGCTCCGTCCGAGGAGCCACGGCAAGGGATACACCTGACATCTCTTATGTCTGTTTTTTCCTCCTTATTTCTCCTTCTTGACGCTTGTTTGCTTTGCAAGAAGTACTTTCAATGTTTTATATGTTCGCGGAGTTGCAGAAACCTGAAAAGCAACTACATTTAAAGCCATTTGTAAAGTTATCGAATCACAGTGTTGCATTTAAAGCCAGAATTCTATAACCTACATTAATTAATGGTATATATATATTATTTTGAAAAGAGCAAAAAAACAAAAAAAAAAAAAAAAATTACGGTCTGTTTGGGTCTAAAATTTCAAAGAAACCATTTCCACTGGAATAACAGTTTCGAAATTCGAATTCACCCCAAACGCTTTTATATAAACATAAAATTCAATTCTATAAAATACATAACAAACAAATCAAACACAAAAAAATTCATAAATATCAATTAGCAGATCAAATATAAATAACAAACCAATATGAAAACAATATCAGATTTTTCAATTAATTCTAATTAATTTAATATGATTAATTCCCTTTGCTATGACCCACATCTCAAACCCAATGACTACCCAATCATCTTCCCCTTTTCAGCCATTTCCATTTTTTTTCATTTATTTTAAATCTATTTCAAAGTATTCGCATAAATATCACCAAATTTAAAAAAAAAAAAGAAAAAAAAAAAAGAAAAAAGAAAAAAAAAAGTAGGGGCTACCCACCTACCCACAAGAATCAAAACGCTAACTCAAGATTATTGAAGCTTTACCCATGCAAAATTCGGAAAAAATATTTTAAAAAGGAAAAAGAAAGAGAAACAATCAGAAATCTTACAGGATGAGAAATGGCTCAAGAGCTTCCGAGTTGAAAGGAGGAAGAGGAGGAAGAGCTCATGGTGGAGATCTTGGGAACGAACATATACATATTAAAATCGTAACCGTGCCTACTTCACAATCCATTGTCACGTGTTTCTTTCTCTATCTGACGCGTGGGTTTTGCATGACATGTGGGCTGTCTTGGTTAACACGTGTCACCCGTGAGGCTGGCCAATGCCTTGACCATACTACCTCTGCGGTTTAAGGATTGAGATTTTTATCACCTGAGACTGCCTATTCTGTAGGGGTAATTAAAGTCCAATGAATTTCAATAACGTTACATGGTCAGGGCTGTTATAGTTATTTGGAGACTTTCGTTTGATTCATTCTTAGACGTACGATTCAAAAGAAATCCACGGTCGTGATCTCTCTGGTGCAATATGTGCTGCAAGGAATTGATACATATCCTGTGGTTCAGATTTGGCCCAGATCAAGCCAGCCCACTCAGGCCTGAATGGGGCCCAATTCAGTGGTAGACTTTGGCCCTGTTTGTTTTGATAAATTTGTTGTAATATTGAGTCATATAAAGGCCCAATTTGGCCTTTTCTTTGGAAATGTTGATACATTTTAGATGTTTTAATTACATTTTTTTTTTAAATCAGAAAATAGTGGTAAAACATAAGATACAAGAATTCTTAGAGACTTATTTTTTCTTTCAAAAAATCAGATAAGATGTAACAAAATGAAAATGTTTGAAAAAAAATATGAGCTTTTTAATTTTTGAATTAAAAAAATTAAATACATTTTATTTAACATAAAAAATTCCTCAATAAAATAATATTTATGACCTTTTATTAAATAACAATCCTTGTTATATAATCTATTTCCTAAACCATCAAAATGAATAATTATAAATTATTTTAGAATTAGAATAGAAAACATATTATACTTGAATTTTTTATATTTTTTAAAACCTAAAAAACATATTATAAAAATATTATTTAAAATATATTATGTCTAAAAATAAATATTAATATTTTTAAAGAATTTTTAGTTATTCATTTTAAATCTAAAAATTAGAAATTTTACATTTTTTTTTTTACTTTTTATTGAATTTTTATTCCTATTTATATTAAGGATAAGAATAGCCAATGTTAGTTTAATAATATTTTTATTTTAAAAATATTATTTCCTTACGCTTATATATATAAAAAAGAAAATTTTCAATATTTCTGAGAAATGATTTAAGTGTTTTTTGTAGACATTAAAATTTTTAGTAAGATAAATTATCATTAAATTGGTCTCATAAGAAAAATGTGATCCCAATTCAACAAAATTTGGGATGCATAAGTAATATGTCATACACACATTTGGCATGTGAAAGAATTAAGAAAATGTTTTTATTGTAGTCTTTCAACTTGTGATCAACATGAAATAATTTTTAAAGATCGTGGTAAATATATATATATATATATATATATATATTTTCTCTTGATATAATTCTTGAAGATTGTGGTTGATTTCAATATCAAAGTGGTAAATTCCTATTTTTTAATTCTTATAAATTTAATTATTATTATTATTTTAAACCTAAAAAAAATACCGAATTCCATTCTATTTATATTGTTATTTGTTGATGAGTTCAAGAAATATAAATGTTTAGTTGGACATTGAACATATTTTTGGATTTTTTTTTTTTTTTTTTTTTTTTTTTTTTTAATCTTTTCTTGTATAATTTTTTTAATGGATTTTTTATGTGTTAAAGAAGGATTTTCTTATGATAACTATTATTAAAATAGGTCTCATTTCTACTATTTCAAAATCTCCCGGAAACCAACTAGATCGATGAAAAAGTAAGAAAATTACCTCTGCATTCCAGGATCGATAAGCTCGCTAATGGCAGCATCCAAACCGATACTCCTTCCTAGCCAACAACTTCACCTTCTAAATCACATGGATTCCCTAACCACACCTCAGATCAAGCGAGTACATATGCTTAATCACATCGTCAGCACCTTCCCTCCACGCTGCTCAAAGATCCAAGATTGTCCAAGAATCGTTTCACCATCCGCCGGGACGGCCGCAGGAGGTCCCACGCATCGATCTCGCACCTCATCGCCTTCTTAGATGCAGTGATGAGGCAGTTCCCATAAGAAGATAAAATTTTGGGGAGTTGTAACAAACTCTTTCAAGATTAAGAAGACTTGAACATAGAAAAACTTTTAGGAGTTGTTAAAAGAAACCCATTAAAAGTTGTTTTCCTTGTGAAGATTGAAGATGGTTTAGATGAAAAACGCATATATTGAAGAGCTGACAAAGGTAATTTTGAAGATACGGATATTGACATTAATTTGAAAATTTTTCAATAATACTAGACATATAAATGACTTTGTAATAGATAATAGATTTTTCCTATTTGTAATGAATTATCTCCAGATAATTTACCATCAAATGGTGGGACAAATTCAATCACGAGTTCGTTTGTCAACAAAAGATTTTGTAAATAATTTCAAGGCCAAGATCATCAAATTCAAAAGATTCAGCAAACTCTTCTCAAGGACGGACTCAAGTAGAGTTCCTAACTCTTAAAAGCAAATGTCAAACTTCATTAGTAGTTGTTACAGAGTTAGAACAATATTGTCAAGGACTTATTCAAACTCTCAAACAGTTTGACAATAATCAAAATAATGAAGAAACTGAAGATATAACTTTATCAGATGATTCATATGTAGACCCTGAGTTCATCTTGTATGGTAGAACTATGGGTCAATTTAGATAAAAGATTTCAAGAATCTTTTGTATATTTATATCTTTGTACATTTGTCTCTTTGTATTTATCTAGTAAAAATAAAATAAAAATTGTAGTGAATAGTGATAAATAGTATCTAAATAATGTCAAATAGTGTCTAAATAGTAAAAGTTGTATATTAATTTGACAACTTTGAAGTTGTATATTAATTTGGTAACTTTGATTTCAAAATGAAAACGTGCAAGATACGTGACCTTTTCACCTTTAGCAACCCTATAGAAACTAAATGTTTTCGTTTGAAGATGGAGAAAATGAAACTAGTTGTCTTCTGCAATTATTCAAGCATGTGGATTTCATCAAGACCCAAGTTCGATATTTTTCCTATAAATGGATATACAACTTCAAAGCCTATTTGTAATCAACAATTCTCTCTTGTAATCAAGGTATATATTCAATATAAAAGTTATGAAATCTCTCTTATAATTAAGGTATATTTTCAATTCAAAAGTTATTTTTAGATTCAAATATTTGTGTTATTATGTTAAATTTTTGCAATAATTAGACAGTAATTATTTATGTTTTATGCTTGGATTCCTTAAAACAAATTTAATATTTTGTGTGCATGAACTGTTGTATGTCCTGGGTGTGAAATGCTCTAATACCATTTCACCATTTCACACCTAGGACATACAACAGTTCATGCACACAAAATATGAAATTTGTTTAAGGAATCCAAGTATAAAATAGAAATAATTATTATCTAATTATGTCTAATTTATTACAAAAATTTAAACATAAAAACACAAATATTTGAATATGAAAATAACTTTTATATTTAAAACATACTTTGATTACAAGAGAGATGATTACATAGGGATGACTACAAAGGGATGAATACAAAAGACTAGATTTTTTAAATGAGATATTACAAAAGCTAGAAAGAGAATTTTTAGAAAACTCGTTGCTCGTTCTTGCGCATTTACCTTGTGATGAAGGTTGCATTTCTATTTATAGAAAAAATATCGGACTTGAATCTTGATGAAATCCACGTGCTTGAATAATTGCAGAAGATAGCTGTCTTTCTTTTCTCCATCTTCATACGAAAGCATTAAATTTATGTAGGACTACTAAAGGTCAAAAAGTCATGTATCTTGCATGTTTTCGTTTTGAAATCAAGGTTGTTAACAACTTTTACTATTTAGACACTATTTGATACTATTTGTCACTATTTATTACTATTTGAATATTCTATGAGAGGATATCAAAGCAACTTTCCTTGTGACAATTAGAGACTTATAAGGATAATGGTATGTATCAAATTACAACTTTCCTTATTCTTTCATATTTTTATTTTATTTATTTATTTACATTTTTTATCTCTCTTTTGTCTTTGTACTTTTATAAAATCAAAATTTTCATTTTTATGAAAGATCATGCAATATTTTTAAAAACTATTTTTCATATTTAATATTATTTAGAAATGATAATAAAATAAAAGATAGATATTTTATAAACTTTGTAATTGTGTGCATCAAATCAAGATTTTTTCGTTTTTTATATTTTTATTAAATTTATTTTATTTTATCGATTCCTTGAATAATGTTGATAAAATAAAAATTTAGTTCTTAATCAATTTTACAATGTTTTGTAATTTAGACCAAATTTTATTTTTTAATTTATGTAAATCAAAATTTTAATTTAAAATTGGTTTATAGAAAATTAATACTAAAGAATCTTGAATTTTGTCTTGGAATTGATTGTTTATAAAATTTAAAATATTGTTATTTAATTTTATCTTATCTATACAAATAAAATCATGCAATTTATAGACATTTTCTAGCTATTATATCCATAAATTAATAAATAAATGCCAAAGAATATCCAAGCATTAGGTGACTAATATTTGTTTTAATAAATTCTATGTGAAAGGAGTTTTATTTCTTGTTAATCTTTCCATATATTTAATGAATTTATCCTATTTTAATTATTCTAATACAAACAAATATTATAATTATCATAAATAATTAATTACAATAATTAAAAAATAAACAACTTAAAATCCGAAATTACTTTCAGGAAAAAAAAAAAACAACCTTTCCTCAAAATTTATATGGAGAAATAATATCAAAATAATTATATTACATTTATGAAATATAATACAATATTTTATTATGAAATATTTTTATATCATAAAATTAGAATTGTATAATATGATTTAAGTTTTAATTAAAATAAAAATAATATTTTTATATTTATGAAACAAAATAAAAAATTTCATATTTATGAAAGATAATACAATTTTTTAAAAAATCTATTTTTCATATTTAATATTTTGACCTCTATTTTATCTAAGTATTTTTTATTTTTCCTTAGAATATAGTAATACATAACTAATTTGTATATCTATGGACTTAGAAGATGTCATATCATTTTTTTTTTCAAATTAAATTAAATTTTTGCCCATTATAACTAATAAATAAAAAAAACTCTACTTTTATATCAAATTGAATAATAATTTATTTGTATTAATTTAATTTTGTATTGAAAATTAATTTACATCAATTAATTATAAAAGAAAAAATATATTTTTGTTTCTTTTTACTAAGAAATGGTCTTCAAATTGTGATTAAAACTTTTAAATTTTTAAGTTTATCTAATAAAATTATTTAACAATTAAAGCAAAATAAAAGTTATTAAAATTCTAAAAAATAATTTAACACACTTAAAATAAAATATGATAATAGTTTTCTTGAATAAAATAAAATTTATAATGATTTTAAGATTTTCATGTTTTTAAACCTTTTTGTAACAAGTTAAATGTATTTGATTTAAGAAAAAAAATTTGATAAAATTTTTCTTCAAAAAACGATTTTTAAGAAAATAGTTTCTTAAATAAAAAAAAGGGACAATTGTGTTTTGGGCCAAATCTTAATTTTTGGGCCTAGTTGGGCCCAAAACACAATTCTCCCATTAAAAAAAGATTTCATTTATTTTATTATTTTATTATTTTATTCAATTATTTTATTTTTTTATTCAAACGGCGGAGAAGTGGATCCCCGTGGCACTGTCTCTTCTTCTTAACTGGGTCTACGGAGGCGATGAGGTGCGAGATCGATGCGCGGGAGCTCCGGCGGGGACGGTGAAACGATTCTTGGACCATCTTGGATCTTTCAGCAGCGTGGAGAGAAGGTGCCGATGCGATTAAGCATACGTACTCGCCTAATCTGAGGTCTGGTGGTGTAATACTTGTGATTAGGAGGTGAGGTCGTTGGCTAGGAGGGAGGATCGAGAGTTTGGATGCTTCCATTAACGAGCTTGTTCATCTTGGAATGCAGAGGTAATTTTCTTGTTTTTTCATCGATGAAAGGCTCTGTTAGGTTGGTGGAAAAAGGCTCTCTTTCTTGAGCATTTTCCCCTTGGTTTGGTTGTTGGGACTTGGAAGAGGAAAAGAATGGGAAATGCTCTAAACGTTCTCTTTCTTGGGCTCTTCTCCCTTCATTTCTTTTCTCTTACTTTCCCCTTCTCTCAGTAACCAAACGGAGGGTCAGGGCATCTGGTTGTTACTCTAAAAGCATGTTGGTTTCTGCTGAATCTTTCTTTGTTATTCTTGGATTGGATTGGGTTGCAGAGATTGATTTTAATGAACCTTGCTTTAGAAATGTAAAAGTACGTTAAAGAAAATTCTGATGTATGAAAAAAAGCTTAAACTGATGATGAATTTGGCCGGTTGTTGTAACATTAAGTTCTATCAATTTGTTTTCTGAGGTTTTATTATTTGACTTTTCATGATTGAAGAGAAACGGCAGCAGAGTGTATTTACAAAGAGAGATGTATTGCTGTGGATGACGGGTGGAGTTGGGCCAAATACATGTCTATCTCTGGTTCTCCTCATCTCTTTGCAATATACCGAGGAGTGTTTATTGAGTGTAGATGAGAATAGAGAAGGTCAGGCAGCGGCTTTTGGAGATGATATAGCCATTGGATGTCTTGCCACAGAGTTCAAGCGAGAGATATTTGTTGTAAGAAGACATTGGTCACTTCATCGGATAAGAAAAGATTTGAGAATAAGATACAGGCTTTAAGAGATCGGAATTCCAAGCAAATGGGCATATTGAAAAACCAAGGAAAATAGAAACTACTTTTACATAGCCTTTCGACGCTCGGAAAGGGCAAGAAAATTACGTCTTCATTCCAAGATCAACAAGCTTGCTGATGGCAGCATCCAAACCATTCCGATCCTCCTTCCTCCTCAACAACTTTACCTCCTGAATTACATGTATTCCCCAACCAGACTTCAGGTCGGGTGAGTACAAATGCTTAATCGCATCATCAACATCTTCTCTCTAAGCCGCACAAAGGTCCAAGATCCTCCAAGAACTGCTTCACCATCCAGGTACTTCCACAACACGCCTTTCTGGTGGATTCTCTGTAAATGCCTTCTCTGCCCATGTGACCTGGTCCACCACATCGATGGCCTCGCTGTGATCAACCGCAATCACCTGCGGATCTCTCCAATTACCATGATCTTAAACTTAAAATAATAAATTCATAAAAAAATAAGATAAATAAGTGACGTTATGTTTGATTCTCGGAAAATAATAAGGAAAGAAAAAAAATACAAAAAAAAAAAAAGATTTTTTGATGTTTGATTGTCCTAAAAAAATATAAAAAAAAATCAAATATAATTAAAACTAATTAAAAATTCATGTATTTTTAAATTATTTAATTTTTATATTGATGAGTTAAAACAAATAAAATAAATTTAAAGCAACAAGAAAAAAAAATTATCGACTTTTAATCTATTTTTTATTTTCCTTCACTTTTTCTTTCCTCCTATTTTTTCTTTTCTTTGCATTTTTTCTCAAATTTTTTGGGAACCAAACATAGTCTTAAAATTTACATGGAGAAATAAAATTAAAATAATAAATTATGATAAATAAAAAAATTAAGTGAAGATATGAAAAAAGATGAAAGGTAAGTATACAGAAATTATACATTTTTTTAATTCACTTCTTAATTTAAGTTTTTAAACAAGAAAAGAGTAATTGAAAAAAGTTTAAATACTTTGATTTATGGAGTTTTCATCGATATTCAATTATAGTTTTTTTTTTTAACTTAAAAAAAAAAAATATCAACCACATAGAAAGGACGAATGTTTCAATCTAATTAAACTATTCCAAATAAGTTAATATTTATTTTTGTTTTTAATCTTTCCATATATTTAATAAAATTTTCTTATTTTTGGTTTAACCACTCTAAGCTGTACATTGATTTAGAAAAAATATATTTTATTGATTTATTAATTAAAAACTTTAAAATACAATTTGTAGACCCCAAATGGGGCTTCTGTTTTTTTTCATCGCCCTTTGCCATGCGTAGGATGCAGTTTTTGCAGGAGAGGGAGCATTTGGGACCAAAACAATGACTCCTTTCAGCGGGAGGTTTCTCCTTCTGAGAGTTGGTTTTGGAAGGACTCACTTTTCAGAGGATTCGGATTTTTGGGAGGCTGTGAGAAAGCCATTTGAGAGTGTGAGCTGGTGATAGAGAGGGGGAGAAGGAGAAACTAGCTCGCGGGTTTTTGCGCATGGTAGAAAGGGAACGCAGTGCTTGAAGCCAAGCAAGTTATTGCTTGAGTGGAGTTTCTTCCAGGTATGGTTACCACGACATTTTTATCTTCTTACCTCTACATGATTTTACATTGTTTTTCTGTGCATTTCTGAGTGTTTTTTGGTCGATTGGTGCGGGCATCAACAATTGTTTGTTTATCTTGCTGAATATGATTATGTATATACATGCTTTGTTTTGGGTTTTACTTTGGTTTCTGTTATTTCTCATGTAAATGACTGATGCATGGATGTATCTCTCTGAACCTGATATCTGAGAATCATGGCTCTTGTTCCCCGATATTTCCGCCTGTTTTTTAGCCCATGGTTGTCACCTTAAATGAGGCTCTCTACATTCATGATTTGCTTGATTTCCTATTTGTTCTTGAAGGGAATTAAGCAGAATTCCCAACCCGTGAGAAACAAAAATAGAGAAAAAACACACGCCAAAGAAAAACAATCACATGCACAAGATAGTATTTACGTGGTTCGACAATTTGCCTACGTCCACGGAGTTGCAGGGATATCACTATTATCAAGGAAGAATCCAGAATACAACCCATGACTAGCATAATATTTTTTCCCTCATGACCTAGATTATTTATAGAGATATTTCCAACAACCTTCCTTATTCTATAAGGAAGTCTAATATTACAATAATATATCAACCTGGAAATATTCTATATAATGTTCTTTATAAAAAGGAAACTATACTAATTAGGAATTTGGGACACTTCCTAACAAAACTAGGCTCCACAAAGCCCAACAAATCTCCCACTTGGAGACTAGTTCAATCACCAACATCAAACCGCTATCCCCAAGAAACAATCCCTCATCCTTGCAACTCATCCTCCTGTCTTCAAGCTAGAAGACCAATTGAAGCTGCGCACAGCTTCAACTTCTCAATAGTGAAACCCTTAGTCAACATGTCTGTCGGGTTCTTATATCCACAAATCTTCTCAAGTATTACTAGTTTATCTTCAACAAGGTAACGGATAAAGTGGTATTTTGTTTGTATATGCTTCGATTTTGAATGAAAAACCGAATTTTTGGAAAGAAAAATTGCACTCTTACTATCACTATGTAGAATGCCCATCTCCTGCTTCTTACCCAATTCATCTAAGAAACCATGTAGCCAAATCATCTCCTTTCCAGCTTCAGTTGCTGCAACATACTCAGCTTCTGTAGTAGACAAAGTAACAATCTTCTATAGATTTGAAGCCCATGATATAGTTGCACCACCTAGAGTATAAACAAACCTAGTAGTACTATTTCTACTATCAATATCACCAACAAAATTAGCATCTACATAACCCTACAGTTTCAAACTTGCACCTGTGAAGCAAAGACATGTATCTAATGAACCCTTCAGATATCTTAGAATCTACTTGACTGCCTCCCAATGCTGTTTTCCAGGCCTACTCATGAATCTGCTCACAACTCCCACTGCATGTGCAATGTCTGCCTTGTACACACCATAGCATACATCAAGCTGCCAATAGCTGAGGCATAGGGCACCTTACTCATATGGTCCCTTTCTGCTTCTGTCTTCGGTGATTGTTCTTTGCTTAGTTTGAAATGACTACCCAAGGGTGTGCTCACTAGTTTAGCTTCATTCGTGTTGAACATGCTGAGAAATTTCTTCACATACTCTGACTGTGAAAGCTTCAATGTACTATTAACCTTGTCTCTAATGATTTTCATACCAAGGATTTGCTTTACGGCTCCCAAATCCTTCATTGCAAATTGTTTGGACAATTACTTCTTCAGATTATTAATCTTCTCAATGCTAGACCCTGCAATAAGCATATCATCCACATACAACAGTAATATGATGTAAGAATTGTTAAAAGACTTAATATAGCAACAATGATCAGCTTCACATCTCTTGAACCCAATTCTATGCATAAAACTATCAAACTTCTTGTACCATTGTCTAGGAGCTTGTTTAAGACCATACAAGCTCTTTTTCAGTTTGCAGACTAGATTCTCTTGTCCCTAAACAATGAACCCTTTTGGATGAATCATGTAAAGGTCTTCCTCCAAGTCACCATGAAGGAATGTTGTCTTCACATCTAACTGCTCAAGATGTAAGTTTTCTACAGCCACCATTCCCAATACAAGTCTAATTGTTGACATCTTCACAACTGGAGAAAATATCTCTGTGTAGTCAATGCCCTCTTTCTACTGGAACCCTTTAACAACTAATCTGGCTTTGTAACGTTTGCTACCACCATGCTCATTCTTTATTCTGTATACCCACTTATTGTGCAAAGCCTTCTTTCCTACTGGCAATTCAGTTAGTTCTCATGTCTGATTCCCCAACAAGGAATCCATCTCATCCTTCATGGCTAACTCCCACTTGCTTGAATTCTCATCTTGCAAGGCTTCATCATAACACTCTGGCTCACCATCATCAGTCAATAGGAGATAATTTAAAACAGGTGAATAACGCTGTGGAGGTTTAATGTTCCTGGAAGATCTGCGAACTTCAGCTACAGCTGTACTCAAATCTACCTGTGAATTTACATTCTCCTTATCTTCTTCACCCCCCTTTTGGATAGTACTTTCAGTCAATTCATCTAAGTTGAAAAACTCAGATTTCTTTTGATCTATCTTTGTAGCATTTGACACTACAGTTGACCTATTCTTGTATATAACCTGTTCATTAAATATCACATTTCTAATTCTGATGATTTTCCTGTTTTGTTCATCCCAAAACCTATAGCCAAATTTCTCATCACCATAGCCAATGAAAAAACATATTTTAGACTTCGCATCAAGTTTACTACGAGCATCGGAATCAATATGAACATAAGAAACACAACAAAAAACTTTTAAATGTGAAAACTTTACCTCTTTACCACTCCAAACCTCCTCATGAAGTCTGAACTCCATGGGAATTGATGGTCATTGGTTTATTAGGTAAGCTGCAGTGCTAACAGCATCAGCCTAAAAAGTTTTTGGTAGTCCAACATGCAACCTCATACTTCTAGCACGCTCATTTAGAGTTCTGTTCATGCGCTCAGCCATACCATTCTACTGTGGTGTCCCAGGAATGGTCTTCTCCATCCTAATTCCCTATGCAGCACAATACTCACCGAACCCTTCATCTATGTACCCTCTTCCATTATTTGACCTCAAATATTTTACTTTCAAACCGGTTTCTGTCTCAACTATGGCCTTCCACTTCTTAAAAGTTTTAAATACATCAGATTTATTTTTCAAAAAATAAACCCATACCTTTCTGCTTGAGTTATTAATAAAAGTGATGTAGTACCTTGAACCTCCAAGGGATGCAACCGGAGAAGACCCCCACAAATCAGTGTGTACTAGTTCCAATTTTTTAGCCTTCGATGTCCTGCCAGTTTTCAAGAAGCTCACATTTTTTTGCTTTCCTAAGATGCAACTTTCACACATGTCAAAATCAATGGACTTCAATTCTGGTAGTTTTCCTTTTGACAACAACATCTTCATCCATTTCTCACTCATGTGACCAAGTCTGTAGTGCCATAAGCTTGTATCAGTACTTGCATCAGCAACTGCAATTGTGTCTCTTGGACATGAGGTCATATACAGAGTACCAGTCTTCTTTCCACGAGCCAATACCCTAGCTTTCTTTGTAACCTTCCAAGTACCACCAACAAATAGTATTGCATGTCCTTCATCATCAAGTTGTCCAATATAAATCAGATTCCTCCTCAGGTTAGGAATATGTCGAACCTTCTCCAGTAACCAAACAGACCCATTGGGCAACGATATCTGGACGTCTCCTAGACCCACAACATCCAAGGCTGAACCATAAGCCAAATACACCTTACCAAAATCACCTGCAGCATAATTTTGTATGATTTCTCGGTGTGAAGTGGTATGAAACAAAGCTCCTGAATCCAAAACCTAATCATCAAGTGGACTGTCTACTGCAAGAAGTAATGCATAATATACCTCTTCTGTTACAACATTAGCAGAGTCATTTTCATTTTTTTTCTTAGGACTTTTGCATTGCCTTTTAAAGTGACTTGTTTTCCCACAGTTCCAACATTGTACTTGTTGGCCTGATCTAGATTTGCTTCTGTTCCGATTAGAATTTTTGGATTTTGATCTACCCCGATTTGAATTTCTGTCATTACCTCTGCCTTTTGTTTCAAGGTTTAGGGTAGAACTAGATCCTAAGGTTTCGCCTGCATATCTTCGGCGAATCTCCTCAGCCAGAATTAAATCTCGTATATCATTGTACTTGAGCTTTTCATTTCCTGTAGAATTGCTTACTGCCATTCTCATTACCTCCCAATTGTTTGGCAAAGAAGCCAAGACGATCAGAGCACGAATCTCATCATCAAAATCAATTTCTACAGGCGATAATTAATTTGTGATTGTATTAAATTCATTCAGATGTTGTGCCACTGATGCATTCTCTACTTTCTTCAAATTGAACAATTTCTTCACCAAATGCACCTTATTGTTTGCGGACGACTTTTCATACATACCTGACAAAGCCTTCATCAGATCTGCTGTGGTCTTCTCCTTTACAACATTATGTGCAACAGACCTAGACAGAGTTAACCTAATAACTCCTAGAACTTGTTTGTCAAGAAGCGCCCATTCTTCAGCCTTCATACTCTCAGGTTTTGTCCCCAAAAGAGGCAGATGCAATTTCCTCCCATAGAGATAATCTTCAATCTGCATCTTCCAATATGCAAAGTCTGTGCCATCAAAATTTTCTATTCCAGACGCCTTTCTTGTTTCCTCTGCCATTGCTTCCACTCAAACCTAACCCTAGGCTCTGATACCAATTGAAGGGAATTAAGCAGAATTCCCAACCTGTAAGAAACAAAAATAGAGAAAAAACACACGCCAAACAAAAACAATCACATGCACAAGACAGTATTTACGTGGTTCAACAATTTGCCTACGTCCACGGAGTTGCAGGGATATCACTATTATTAGGGAATAATCCAGAGTACAACCCTCGGTTACCATAATATTTTTTTCCCTCATAACCTAGAATATTTATAAATATATTTCCAATAACCTTCCTTATTCTATAAGGAAGTCTAATATTACAATAATATTTCAACCTGGAAATATTTTGTATAATGTTCTTTACAAAAAGAAAACTATACTAATTAGGAATTTGGGACACTTCCTAACAAAACTAGGCTCCACAAAGCCCAACAGTTCTTCCTTCAGTTTTACTCTGGCTCCTATTTATGCTTTTATTCCTCTGTTACTCAGTTGGGTTGACCATTTGGGTTGGGGTGTTTCTGGGATGCATATCTGGTATTTCTGGTCTTCTATACAGTAAGCTTCACTGCAGATGGTGACACTCTTATGTCAAGCTCTGATGACGGGCTCCATTGGAATCATATGCTGACATAGAAGGCTTAGATGCCCAGATGCAGGAAATCAAAGAAGTAGTTCAACTGCCTCTTAACACATCCTGAATCGTATGAGGACGTAGACATCATGCCTCCTAAGGAGGTTATCTTATATAGAGAGCCAAAACTGTTCTGCAACAAGAAGCAATTAGTAGATGTTGTTACTAGCTGGAACATTCCATTCGCTAGTACTGGGAGTATGAATATGGGTTCAAGGATTTGAGCGAGGAGCCTAATGCCTTCTATGAGGTTTTGATGGATGTGAAGGAAATCATGTTGCTGATTTTGTTTACTTTCATCTGCCAAGGCTCGTTGTTGAGGATGGAGACCTTCAAAGCGAGATTGAAACGGTTGTTGTTCTTACTTTCCGCAAATGGACAATGCTTTTGCAGAAGTTTGCTCTCTAGATGCTGCCCTCGTATTGATGATATCATCATTCATGTTGACAAGTTAATCTCCAAGTTTTGCTTTAAGATGAAAGAAATGCTGGACTTGAATGCACAGTTGTACTATCCATATTTCTCCAGTTCTTTCTTCTGCCTTTAAATCATCCCCTATTAGAATTTACAAACTTCTTTTAGTAGTTGGGGAGAAAATTCAGCTTCTAAAGACAAGTGAAACAAAGGACTCATTGAATGCTTGAGTTCCATTTCTTCCACTTGTTGAAGTTTTAGTGAAGACTTTAATTGTGATACCATGGAGAGGTTGTGGATGGAATCCAGATTGATGATGATAGCTCATAGAATCAAGAGGTTCAACTTTCCATCCGGCTTTTCAATTACCAGGTTGCCCTGACTCCCTTTACGCAGGGGTTGGTGATGATGGGTCAGATACAGAAATGGAAGAGATGTCCGAAAGAAGCAACCTTATACGAGGATTAAAGGAAAAATGGGCCAAAATTGGGAAGATGTGGACGGATATAAGAGAGAGACGAGATTTTATCACAAAGTCACCCTATTACAGAGAACTCTAGTGATAAAGAAGACAAGTCTAAAGCTCATCTGTAGAAACAAGGGATGGGAAACCTGAATTTAGTCTATTAGGAACAATAGCAATAAACCAAATTTGATGAATCTTTTGGAAATGCATGGCCACCCTAGTGTGTGCTACGTCAAAGCACACATGACTCATTCCTCCACTCATTCACCTGTTTCTTCTCTGCTCAGGGATCTACAAACGAAACCAGCTCTTGGCAGACACTCAATTGAAGGGCACCTTTGGTCATAACACACTAGATTCAAAAAGGGCAATGGAATATTTACCTTCAACCTCACATGGGAGAATATTCAAACCTTGACCCTGGCCATACCAAACCCATATTCAATCTGCAGATTGTTCCGAAACCCCATCCATTTGATTATCTAACATGTCGGCCACATGCAGAGACCTCAGTTTTGGTCTCATATTTCTTTCTATTGGTCAAAGAACATCCACAATGGTAGCTTCGTATCAGTTCAGGATTCATAGACTTTCTTTTGAAGCCAGAACTTCTTTGGGCCATTCTGGACTCGGGGTTTGAGCATCATTTTGAACTCTGAAGCGCAACATGAGTGTATCCCTCAGGCTATCTTGAGAAGATCCGCAAGAGTCCGTGTGGATTTTGGAAAGGGCGTGGGTCCATTTGTAGACCGCCACGTGTCCTAAACGGCCTCATGCTTGGATGTTGAAACATGACATCGTGACGCGTGTACACCACCTTGCTTACCTTAACATTTCATCACCACTTTCCTAATACCACGTCTAATAACGTGTAAAAAAAGAAAAAAAGTAAACAATTACTAAAAATGCCACGTAAAGTGTTTCAAAATTAATCTGGATGATAATTGTTTTATGACTTTTTAATATTAATTAAATTAATTTTTAATTAAAATTTAATATTTTTTAGTAAAAAATGTTATTAAGATAAAAAAAATTATGAAAACACCGATTATTCAAAGAAATATGATATTTGAATATTTTTGGGATTGGATCGAAAGAAGAAGAAAAATTAAATCATGATCAATTTAATTTGTTTTTTATGGTTTTTTTTATAATAAATTTATGAAAACATCGATTATTCAAAAAAAAAAAATATAAATAAAGATCATTCTTTATTTCACTTTTTTTTTTTAAAATTTATGGATCAGTAATAATTTTTTTAAAATGTTTTATATTGAAAATATAACCAAACTAGCTCTAAGTAAACCCTTTTTTAAAGACTCTATAAAATTTATTATTATAAAAGTATTAAATTGAAATATTTATAAATAAAATTATGAAAATAAGTCTTATTTAAATTAAAGATGATTATTCATTCTTGGAAAAGAGACTAATATAAAAAAGATACAAACAAAAATATTAAAAGAATCACTTTTTTCTAGTTCTCCATTGTTTCTCTTTAAAAATATAAATTTTATAATAAACATTAAAAAATTAAATATATGGGGAGAATTCAAAGAAAAGTAAATTCACAAACATGGAATTATCTCAACAATTTACAACTAAATATTATTTTCTCTTGATTTCATCTAATAAAATTTTTTTTATTATTTTTATCAATGTTTTTAGAACCGAACCCGATCATTGAACTAAAAAAGTTACCGGTTTTATCGGTTCAATGGTTCAATTGTTACTGGTTCACGGTTCAATGGTTGGACTGGCAGTTGAATCGATGACGTCATAAATATATATTTTATATATTATTAAATTTAAAAAATTTAATAAATAAAAATGATAAATTCTATCTAAATTTTGATAATATTTACTTTGCTTGTTGAGTTTTTTACCTGTAGATGTCAATTAACCCAATAATTTTAATAAATTAAAATTTCAATGTGCAATAAATAAAATAAAATAAAAATTTAAATATTAAATATATTATTACAATTACAATCAACAAAAAATTAAGAAATTAAATATTAAGATATTAAATATAAAAAATAAAAATGATTTTGGGAGAGAAGAGAAAGATGGGGGAATTTTGCAGCTAGGCTTAGGAGCGCACGCCGGGGGGCAAGGGGGGGGGGGGTTGGGTTGGCGATGGGGCTTTGCAACGTTTTGGGAGGGGTGCTGCCAGTAGGACGATGCTCTAGTGGCTAGCGACAATGGGAACAACTGCGCATCGAGGAAAAAATAAAAAAAATTGAACCGACTAGTTTTTAAAACCATGATTTTTATTGATGAATTTTTAATTTACTTTTTCCAAACATATCCATGATAGGTAGTTTGGTGTCCAACCTAATTGGGCCAAATAATGTGTAATAAATCTTGATAGAAGTAAAAATGGATATAAAAATTTCATATAGATTCTAAATTATTGAGTTAAAGAAAAAAAATGTAAAATTCTAATTTTTAGATTTAAAATGAATATCTAAAATTCTTTAATAATATTAAAAAAATATATTTAATCCTTTATCTCTCTATAAAAAAAGATGAAGTTATAAGGATAAAGATATTAAAAAAATAACTAACTTCTTACCTCTTTCTTATTTATCTTTTAAACTAACCTTAATTAAATAAAAACATTAAATAAATAAACAAAACAAGCTTTTAGTACTTTAAAAGATTATACGAAAACATAAACAATTTAAATGTTAAAACTATATGTATACACAATATAATATAATACTAATATATGGCATTATTTAATATTTGAAAAATAGTTTTATATCTTAACCATGACTATTATCAACAAATAAATAAATAAATATTTATTAAATTATAAATTATAGAATAATTTTTAAATAATATTAAACCTAAGAATTGAAACCTATTTTAGTCATATAGTATGGTATGAAATTCCTCCTTAAACCAAAAAAAAAAAAAAAAAAAAAAAATCCATTTAAATTATATAAAAAAAAGTTAAAAAAAAAATCCAAAAGGATGTTCCGAACTAAACATTTATATTTATTGAATCCAACACATATAATATAAGTGTTTATATGCAAATATCATATAGATTCTAAATTATTGAATTAAAAAGAAAGAGTCAAAATTTTAATTTTAAGAGTTAAAATGAATATCTAAAATTCTTTAAAAATATTTAATCCTTTATCTCTCCAAGAAAGGGTATTAAAAGGATAACAAACTATTTTTATTTATTTATTTTTTAAAGTAATCTTAACTAAATTAAAATATAAAAACAAATTAAATTATGTTTTAAAAGATTCTAGAAAAAATATAATCAATTCAAATATTAAAAACCCAAATAATTTAAAGAAGTATAATAAAAAGGAATTTGGATAATTAAAATTTAAAACTATATCTATAATACTAATATATAGTATTTTTTTAATATAATATTAATATTTATAAAATACTTTTATATCCCGACTATTATCAACAAATAAATAAATAATTATTTACTACAATAAAAAGGAATTTGGACCGTTAAAACTATATGTATAATACAACATAGTATGATACCAATATATAGTATTGTTTAATATAATATTTAATATTTACAAAATATTTTTATATCTTAAACAAGACTAGTATCAATAAATATAAAAATAATTATTCAACAAATTATAAATTATAAAATAATTTCTAATTTAATATTAAAATTTAGGTGGTGTTTATTTATTTTTACTTAATTCTAAATAAAAATAAAAACTAAATTCTGTTTAATAGTTTTAAGTATTAAATTGTTTGTTTTTGTAACATTTTATTTATATTAGGCATTAAAAAACAAATAAAAAACAGAATATTTCTTTTTTTCTTTGGAAAAAGTCAAAATATTTAATTTTTTCTATTCAGACAAAAATTTATAAATAAGTTATAAAAAAGTTAAAAAAAAAAACAAACGACAAATAACCTAAAGTTTGAAATCAAATTGCTTTCAACAAAAAGTAAAAAAACAAAAAAACAAAAAACCAAACAAACACCTTCTAAGAAATGAAACTTGTTTTAGTCATATAGTATAATAGGAAAATTTTTCTTCAATGATTTTAAAAAATCCATTAAATAGTTATATAACAAATAGTAGCAACTAAACATTTATATTTATTGAAGTCATCAACAAATATAATATAAATGTTTAGTTCAGGATCTACAAATGCTCAAGTTACTATAAATCCAAAGGAAAATAAAGTTATACAAGAGTTGTCTCCAAAATTGGTTTTAAAAATATGATTTGATGATTGATTTTAAGGGAGCTTTTTATTTTTCTTCAAGGATTAGGAAAAAAAATTAGGTAAAAGATGTTTATGAAAGTAATAAAAAGTAAACCATTGACTTGAGAATTTCTAAACCTAAGAATAATTTCTAAATAATATTAAACCTAAGAATTGAAACCTATTTTAGTCATATAATATGGTATGAAAAAAAAATCCATTAAAATTTATCTAATCCCATATTTGTTCATATGATAAGTGATAGGATAACTCATCTTATCTCATCAATAACTAAACATGGAATAAGATAAGGATAACTCATCTTATCTCATCACTAACCAAACATGACATAAGATATAATATCTGTTTTCTTATCCTATCCTATGTTACATTGGGCCAACCAAATATGATCTTACAATTTTATAAAAAAATTATAAATAATATTTTAAGTTTAATTAATTATAAATAATTTATATGCTTATGTAAAATTAAATTTTATTTTCATAAAAGCAAAATTTTTGGTGTACATGGTATTTTGATTTTATAAATTAAAAACTTTTTAAATTATTTAATAGAAGATCATAAATATGATTTTTACTTACAATTTGGTTAAGTTAAATAAAATGTATTTGAGCTTTTTGTATTCATAAGGTTACTCATATTTTTTTCACTTAATTTTATTTTATTACATTATATCCAAATTTTTCTACATAAAAAAAAATTAAATTATGGAGGAGTTTGCTTTTCCCAAACTTTCTTATTTTTCCAAGAAAAGTCTTCTAATATTTTCCCCTTTTTTCATGGTATTAACAATTCTTTTTAAAAATCAAACTTAAAGAAAAATAATTTATTAAAAAAAATATTATTCAACTAATGGTTGGATACCCTTATCACTTAGGATAGTTTGGTCTCCAATCTAATTGGGCCAAATCATAAGCCCACAAAAAGTGGTTGTTTATTTATTTAAATTTTAAATGTGTATTCAATCTAAATAGAAATAAAAATGGATATAAAAATTTCATATAGATTCTGAATTATTGAGTTAAAAAAAAGGTAAAATTCTAATTTTTAGATTTAAAATAAATATTTAAAATTCTTTAATAATATTAAAAAAATATATATATTTACTCATTTATCTCTCTATGAAAAAGATGAAGTTATAAGGATAAGGATATTAAAAAGATAACAAACTTCTTATCTCTTTCTTATTTATCTTTTAAACTAATCTTAACTAAATAAAAACATTAAAATAAATAAACAAAACAAACTTTTAATACTTTTAAAAGATTATAGGAAAATATATACAATTTAAAATTAAAACTATATTTATACACAATATAATATAATACTAATATAGGGTATTGTTTAATATAATATTTAATATTTGCAAAATACCTTTATATCTTAACAATGACTATTATCAACAAATAGATAAATAATTATTCATTAAATTATAAATTATAGAATAACTTCTAAATAATATTAAACCTAAGAATTGAAACCTATTTTAGTCATATAGTATGGTATGAAACTCCTTAAAAAAAAAAAAAAATCCATTAAAAGCTTATAGAAAAAAGATTTAAAAAAAAAATAAAAATCCAAAAGGATGTTCCCTGTGGAACTAAACATTTATATTTATTGAATCCAATAACAAATATAATATAAATGTTTATATGCAAACATCATATAGATTCTAAATTATTGGATTAAAAAAAAAAGTAAAATTTCTAATTTTAAGAGTTAAAATAAATATATAAAATTCTTTAAAAATATTTTATCTTTTATTTCTGTATGAAAGGAAGAAAGATATATGGAGAAGGATGTTAAAAGGATAACCAACTATTTTTATTTATTTATTTATTTTTAAAGTAATATTAACTAAATTAAAATATAAAAAAATTAAATTGTAGTTTAAAAGATTCTAGAAAAATATAATCAATTCAAATATTAAAAATCAAAATAATTTAAAGAAGTATAATAAAAAGGAATTTGGATAATTAAAATTTAAAACTATATCTATAATACAATCTAATGTAATACTAATATATAGTATTTTTTAATATAATATTAATATTTATAAAATACTTTTGTATCCAGACTGTTATCAACAAATAAATAAATAATTATTTACTACAATAAAAAGGAATTTGGACCGTTAAAACTATATGTATATTACAATATAGTATGATACCAATATATAGTATTGTTTAATATAATATTTAATATTTACAAAATATTTTTATATATTAAACATGATTATTATCAACAAATATATAAATAATTACTTAACAAATTAAAAATTATAGAATAATTCTAAATAGTATTAAAACTTAAGAAATGAAACTTGTTTTAGTCATATAGTATGATAGGAAAAATCTTCTTCAATGATTTAAAAAAATCCATTAAATAATTATATAACAAATAATAGCAACTAAACATTTATATTTTTTGAAGTCATCAACAAATATAATATAAATGTTCAGTTTAAGATCTACAAATGCTCAAGTTACTATAAATCCAAAGAAAAATAAAGTTATACAAGAGTTGTCTCCAAAATTGGTTTAAAAAACATGATTTGATGGTTGATTTTAAGGGAAACTTTCTATTTTACTTCAAGGATTAGGAAAAAAAATTATATAAAAGATGTTTATGAAAGTAACAAAAGTAAAAGATTGGCTTGAGGTATTGACACTTACCCTTGTAAGTCCTTAATTACCATGAGAAAGTTGCTTTGACCCCATTTTATGGATTAAAAGAAAGGGTGGGTGACTATCCTATATTCCTTTTTAGTGTTCAAACATGTGGAATCCTATCAGAGAATATAGAATTGCACCCACACTAACTATTATTAAACCATAAGATAAATGACTTCACATCACCTCACCTTCGCAATAACATATTTAAATTAGATACAAGAGATGAAAAAAGAACAATCTTTGATCATAACTTTTGAAAAAATTTAGAGATGAATGAATATAAATAGAGATAAAAGTTTGCAATCCCAACTGGTTGGGATTATGGATGATGAATGATGAAGAAGAAAGGAGACCAAGTCTGAAGAAAGCTCCATGGAAGCCCTAAGCCATACAAGACATACCCTTATGGCTTAATATGTTTCTTTTATGGGTTTTCCAATTTCAAGATAAGAATAATTCAGAAGGTTGAAGAGAAATTGCTCACCACCATATATATATATATATATCTGCAATTCTTGATGGATTCCTCATTTCCCATAATCATTCTGATTTGGAGTTTAGCAACTCCAAATCTCTTCTATCATCTCTGTGCAAGAGTAGATGTTATGCCATGCCATGCCAAGCCAAGTTTAGGAGAGTTGGGATTGCCTCTTTGAGTCACAGCGCCCGTCAGGACAAAGAACTCGGAAGATAACCGATTATTAAATAGATGAAAATAATAAAAGATCAAGAAAACGAATCCTAATGTTTTAGGTCTTCACCGTTTCTTTGAAAATAGTCTATATAAAAAAAATTGGTTATAAAAGAGATAAACACTTACTAATTTAAAAATAATTCAGGTGGAATCAAATTGGAAAGTACGAAAATAAAGAGATAAAAAGGTTGAGGGCGTGTTTGGTAATATTTTTAAAAATGATTCCAAAAAACAATTCTTGAGAAGAAATTTTAAAGATTGTTTTATGTTATTTTCAAAAATAAAATTTGAAAACTGAATTTTGAAAAATCATTTTCTATTCTTAAAAACAAGGAAACACATTTGATTGAATAAAAAAAAACAGTTTTATAAAATAACAAAAATAAAATACTTGTTTGAAATTTGTTTTATAAAATGGATGTTTTTTTTACCATTATTAAAATCATGTAGTAAAAACAAATAATGTATAAAATTAAAATTTTAAAATATAAATACATACTTGATTAGAACAGAAAAAATTTTCATTAATTTTAAATTTTCTATCTTTAAGTAATTTCATCTTTTTAAAAAAATTGCATTATTAATATCATCTTCAATCCCGTTAAACATGGGTTTGCACTCTTACTGTTGCCAATCGGGCCCATACTTTTTGTTGGGCTGAATTGGTCAGCCCACCCAAATGGGCCACGGCTGCATGGGCTCAATCGAAACTCAATACGGTGGGTTTTGGTGGACTCATCTTAAAGATGACAGTAGATGGCTAATGCTGCAGCCATGGGTGGAGGAATGCAAAGAGGGTGAGGAAAAATCTACTGCAAATCCGAAAGGGGAAGGATGAATTCATGTGGGTGTGTAAAACCCATTTTCATGATCGTCTCAGTAGTTTCAACCCCAAAATGGTTCAAGAATGGAGGCATCCTGAAACACTCCTAAATCACATGTATTCCCCAACCAGACCTCAGATCAAGCGAGTACATATGCTTAATCACATCGTCAACACCTTCTCTCCACGCTGCTCAAAGATCAAACATCGTCCAAGAATCGTTTCACCATCTGCCGGGATGGCCGCCGGAGCTCCCGCGCATTGATCTCGCACCTCATCGCCTTCTTAGATGTAGTGATGAGACAGTTCCCGTAAGAAGATAAAATTTTGGGGAGTTGTTAAAAGAAACCTATTAAAAGTTGTTTTCCTTGTAAAGATTGAAGATGGTTTAGATGAAAAACGCATATATTGAAGAGTTGGCAAAGGTAATTTTGAAGGTACGGATATTGACATTAATTTGAAAATTTTTCAATAATACTAGACATATAAATGACTTTGTAATAGATCATAGATTTTTCCTATTTGTAATGAATTATCTCCAGATAATTCACCATCAAATGGAAAGATTCAGCAAGCTGACGGACTCAAGCAGAGTTCCTAACTCTTAAAAGCAAATGTCAACCTTCATTAGTAGTTGTTACAGATTAACTTCATTAGTAGTTGTTACAGATTAACTTCATTAGTAGTTGTTACAGATTTAGAACAATATTGTCAAGGACTTATTCAAACTCTTAAACAGTTTGACGATAATCAAAATAATGAAGAAATTGAGGATACAACGTTATTAGATGATTCATATGTAGACCCCGAGTTCATCCTGTATGGTAAAACTATGAGTCAATTTAGATAAAAGATTTCAAGAATTTTTTGTACATTTATATCTTTGTACATTTGTCTCTTTGTATTTATCCAGTAAAAAATAAATAAAAATTATAGTGAATAGTGATAAATAGTATCTAAATAATGTCAAATAGTGTTTAAATAGTAAAAGTTGTATATTAATTTGACAACTTTGAAGTTGTATATTAATTTGGTAACTTTGATTTCAAAACGAAAACGTGCAAGATACGTGACCTTTTCACCTTCAGCAGCCCTACAGAAACTTAATATTTTCGTTTGAAGATGAAGAAAATGAAACCAGTTGTCTTATGCAATTATTCAAGCATGCGGATTTTATCAAGACTCAAGTTCGATATTTTTCCTGTAAATAGATATACAACTTCAAAGCCTATTTGTAATCAACAATTCTCTCTTGTAATCAAAGTATATTTTCAATGCAAAAGTTATGAAATCTTTCTTATAATTAAGGTAAATTTTCAATACAAAAGTTATTTTTACATTCAAATATTTGTGTTCTTATATTTAAATTTTTGCAATAATTAGACAACAATTATTTATGTTTTATGCTTGGATTCCTTAAATAAATTTAATATTTTGTGTGCATGAACTATTGTATGTCCTGGGTGTGAAATGCTCTGATACCATTTCACACACAGGACATATAACAGTTCATGCACACAAAATATTAAATTTGTTTAAGGAATCCAAGTATAAAATAGAAATAATTGCTATCTAATTTTGTCTAATTTATTGCAAAAATTTAAACATAAGAACACAAATATTTGAATATGAAAATAACTTTTGTATTTAAAATATACTTTGATTACAAGAGAGAGTTGTTGATTACAAACAGGCTTGGCTTGTTGACAGTAGATGGATGACTACATAGGGATGACTACAAAGGGATGAATACAAAGGACTAGATTTTTTAATTGAGAGATTACAAAAGCTAGAAAGAGAATTTTTAGAAAACTCGTTGCTCGTTCTTGCGCATTTACCTTGTGATGAAGGTTGCATTTCTATTTATAGGAAAAATATCGGACTTAAATCTTGATGAAATCCACGTGCTCGGATAATTGCAGAAGATAGCTGACTTTCTTTTCTCCATCTTCAGACGAAAGCATTAAGTTTCTATAGGGCTGCTAAAGGTGAAAAAATCATGTATCTTGCACGTTTTCGTTTTGAAATCAAAGTTGTTAAATTAATATACAACTTTTACTATTTAGACACTATTTGATACTATTTATCATTATTTATTACTATTTGAATATTCTATGAGAGGATGTCAAAGCAACTTCCTTGTGACAATTAGAGACTTACAAGGATAATGGCATGTATCAAATTACAACTTTCCTTATTCTTTCGTATTTTTATTTTATTTATTTATTTACATTTTTTATCTCTCTTTTGTCTTTATACTTTTATAAAATCAAAATTTTCATATTTATGAAAATCATACAATATTTTTAAAAATTATTTTTCATATTTAATATTATTTAGAAATGATAATAAAATAAAAGATAGATATTTTATAAACTTTGTAATTGTGTGCATGAAATCAAGATTTTTTAGTTTTTTATACTATTATTTATCTTATCTTATTTTATCGATTCCTTGAATAATGTTGATAAAATAAAAATTTAGTTCTTAATCAATTTTGCAATGTTTTTTTAATTTAGACCAAATTTTATTTTGTAATTTATGTAAATCAAAATTTTAATTTAAAATTGGTTTGTAGAAAATTAAGATTTAAGAATCTTGAATTTTGTCTTGGAATTGATTGTTTATAAAATTTAAAATATTGTTATTTAATTTTATCTTATCTATACAAATAAAATCATGCAATTTATAGACATTTTCTAGCTATTATATCCATAAATTAATAAATAAATGCCAAAGAATATCCAAGCATTAGGTGACTAATATTTGTTTTAATAAATTCTATGTGAAAGGAGTTTTATTTCTTGTTAATCTTTCCATATATTTAATGAATTTATCCTATTTTAATTATTCTAATACAAACAAATATTATAATTATCATAAATAATTAATTACAATAATTAAAAAATAAACAACTTAAAATCCGAAATTACTTTCAGGAAAAAAAAAAACAACCTTTCCTCAAAATTTATATGGAGAAATAATATCAAAATAATTATATTACATTTATGAAATATAATACAATATTTTATTATGAAATATTTTTATATCATAAAATTAGAATTGTATAATATGATTTAAGTTTTAATTAAAATAAAAATAATATTTTTATATTTATGAAACAAAATAAAAAATTTCATATTTATGAAAGATAATACAATTTTTTAAAAAATCTATTTTTCATATTTAATATTTTGACCTCTATTTTATCTAAGTATTTTTTATTTTTCCTTAGAATATAGTAATACATAACTAATTTGTATATCTATGGACTTAGAAGATGTCATATCATTTTCTTTTTTCAAATTAAATTAAATTTTTGCCCATTATAACTAATAAATAAAAAAAACTCTACTTTTATATCAAATTGAATAATAATTTATTTGTATTAATTTAATTTTGTATTGAAAATTAATTTACATCAATTAATTATAAAAGAAAAAATATATTTTTGTTTCTTTTTACTAAGAAATGGTCTTCAAATTGTGATTAAAACTTTTAAATTTTTAAGTTTATCTAATAAAATTATTTAACAATTAAAGCAAAATAAAAGTTATTAAAATTCTAAAAAATAATTTAACACACTTAAAATAAAATATGATAATAGTTTTCTTGAATAAAATAAAATTTATAATGATTTTAAGATTTTCATGTTTTTAAACCTTTTTGTAACAAGTTAAATGTATTTGATTTAAGAAAAAAAATTTGATAAAATTTTTCTTCAAAAAACGATTTTTAAGAAAATAGTTTCTTAAATAAAAAAAAGGGACAATTGTGTTTTGGGCCAAATCTTAATTTTTGGGCCCAGTTGGGCCCAAAACACAATTCTCCCATTAAAAAAAGATTTCATTTATTTTATTATTTTATTATTTTATTCAATTATTTTATTTTTTTATTCAAACGGCGGAGAAGTGGATCCCCGTGGCACTGTCTCTTCTTCTTAACTGGGTCTACGGAGGCGATGAGGTGCGAGATCGATGCGCGGGAGCTCCGGCGGGGACGGTGAAACGATTCTTGGACCATCTTGGATCTTTCAGCAGCGTGGAGAGAAGGTGCCGATGCGATTAAGCATACGTACTCGCCTAATCTGAGGTCTGGTGGTGTAATACTTGTGATTAGGAGGTGAGGTCGTTGGCTAGGAGGGAGGATCGAGAGTTTGGATGCTTCCATTAACGAGCTTGTTCATCTTGGAATGCAGAGGTAATTTTCTTGTTTTTTCATCGATGAAAGGCTCTGTTAGGTTGGTGGAAAAAGGCTCTCTTTCTTGAGCATTTTCCCCTTGGTTTGGTTGTTGGGACTTGGAAGAGGAAAAGAATGGGAAATGCTCTAAACGTTCTCTTTCTTGGGCTCTTCTCCCTTCATTTCTTTTCTCTTACTTTCCCCTTCTCTCAGTAACCAAACGGAGGGTCAGGGCATCTGGTTGTTACTCTAAAAGCATGTTGGTTTCTGCTGAATCTTTCTTTGTTATTCTTGGATTGGATTGGGTTGCAGAGATTGATTTTAATGAACCTTGCTTTAGAAATGTAAAAGTACGTTAAAGAAAATTCTGATGTATGAAAAAAAGCTTAAACTGATGATGAATTTGGCCGGTTGTTGTAACATTAAGTTCTATCAATTTGTTTTCTGAGGTTTTATTATTTGACTTTTCATGATTGAAGAGAAACGGCAGCAGAGTGTATTTACAAAGAGAGATGTATTGCTGTGGATGACGGGTGGAGTTGGGCCAAATACATGTCTATCTCTGGTTCTCCTCATCTCTTTGCAATATACCGAGGAGTGTTTATTGAGTGTAGATGAGAATAGAGAAGGTCAGGCAGCGGCTTTTGGAGATGATATAGCCATTGGATGTCTTGCCACAGAGTTCAAGCGAGAGATATTTGTTGTAAGAAGACATTGGTCACTTCATCGGATAAGAAAAGATTTGAGAATAAGATACAGGCTTTAAGAGATCGGAATTCCAAGCAAATGGGCATATTGAAAAACCAAGGAAAATAGAAACTACTTTTACATAGCCTTTCGACGCTCGGAAAGGGCAAGAAAATTACGTCTTCATTCCAAGATCAACAAGCTTGCTGATGGCAGCATCCAAACCATTCCGATCCTCCTTCCTCCTCAACAACTTTACCTCCTGAATTACATGTATTCCCCAACCAGACTTCAGGTCGGGTGAGTACAAATGCTTAATCGCATCATCAACATCTTCTCTCTAAGCCGCACAAAGGTCCAAGATCCTCCAAGAACTGCTTCACCATCCAGGTACTTCCACAACACGCCTTTCTGGTGGATTCTCTGTAAATGCCTTCTCTGCCCATGTGACCTGGTCCACCACATCGATGGCCTCGCTGTGATCAACCGCAATCACCTGCGGATCTCTCCAATTACCATGATCTTAAACTTAAAATAATAAATTCATAAAAAATAAGATAAATAAGTTACGGTTAACTCTTAGGTTATGTTTGGTTCTCGAAAAATACTAAGAAAAGAAAAAAAAATACAATTTTTTTTTTTTTTTTATGTTTGATTATCTTATAAAAAAAATAAAAGAAAATCAAATATAATTAAAACTAATTAAAAATTTATGTATTTTTAAATTATTTAATTTTTATATTGATGAGTTAAAATAAATAAAATAAATTTAAAGCAACAAAAAAAATAATTTATTGACTTTTAATCTATTTTTTATTTTCCTTCACTTTTTCTTTCCTCCTACTTTTTCTTTGTATTTTCTTTTCTTTACATTTTTCCTCAAATTTTATGGGAACCAAACATAGTCTTAAAATTTACATGGAGAAATAAAATCAAAATAATAAATTATGATAAATAAAAAAATTAAGTGAAGATGTGAAAAAAAATGAAAGGTAAGTATACATAAATTATACATTTTTTTAATTCACTTCTTAATTTAAGTTTTTAAACAAGAAAAGAGTAATTGAAAAAAGTTTAAATACTTTGATTTATGGAGTTTTCATCGATATTCAATTATAATTTTTTTTTTAACTTAAAAAAAAAAAAATCAACCACATAGAAAGTACGAATGTTTCAATCTAATTAAACTATTCCAAATAAGTTAATATTTATTTTTGTTTTTAATCTTTCCATATATTTAATAAATTTTTCTTGTTTTTGGTTTAACCACTAAGCTGTACATTGATTTAGAAAAAATATATTTTATTGATTTATTAATTAAAAACTTTAAAATACAATTTGTAGACCCCAAATGGGGCTTCTGTTTTTTTTCATCGCCCTTTGCCATGCGTAGGATACAGTTTTTGCAGGAGAGGGAGCATTTGGGACCACAACAGTGACTCTTTTCAGCGGGAGGTTTCTCCTTCTGAGAGTTGGTTTTTGAAGGACTCACTTTTCAGAGGGTTCGGATTTTTGGGAGGCTGTGAGAAAGCCATTTGAGAGTGTGAGCTGGTGATAGAGAGGGGGAGAAGGAGAAACTAGCTCGCGGGTTTTTGCGCATGGTAGAAAGGGAACGCAGTGCTTGAAGCCAAGCAAGTTATTGCTTGAGTGGAGTTTCTTCCAGGTATGGTTACCACAACATTTTTATCTTCTTACCTCTACATGATTTTACATTGTTTTTCTGTGCATTTCTGAGTGTTTTCTAGTCAATTAGTGCGGGCATCAACAATTGTTTGTTTATCTTGCTGAATATGATTATGTATATACATGCTCTGTTTTGGGTTTTACTTTGGTTTCTGTTATTTCTCATGTAAATGACT
Source organism: Vitis rotundifolia (assembly GCA_030254885.1). NCBI lineage: Eukaryota > Viridiplantae > Streptophyta > Magnoliopsida > Vitales > Vitaceae > Vitis > Vitis rotundifolia. The sequence continues at coordinate 19,287,951 of CM058151.1, forward strand.
GATGCATGGATGTATCTATTTGAACCTGATATCTGAGAATCATGCCTCTTGTTCCCCGATATTTCCGCCTGTTTTTTAGCCCATGGTTGTCACCTGAAATGAGGCTCTCTACATTCATGATTTGCTTGATTTCCTATTTGTTCTTCCCTCACTTTTTACTCTGCCTCCTATTTCTGCTTTTATTCCTCTGTTACTGGTGTTTGGGGTACTGAGTATCCCAGTTGGGTTGACCATTTTGGTTGGGGTGTTTCTGGGACGCATATATGGTATTTCTGGTCTTCTATACAGTAAGCTTCACTGCAGATGGTGACACTCTTATGTCAAGCTTTGATGACGGGCTCTATTGGAATCATATGTTGACATAGAAGGCTTAGATGCCCAGATGCAGGAAATCAAAGAAGTAGTTCAACTGCCTCTTAACAAATCCTAAATCGTATGAGGACGTAGGCATCATGCCTCCTAAGGGGGTTATCTTATATAGAGAGCCAAAACTGTTCTGCAACAAGAAGCAATTAGTAGATGCTCTTAATAGCTGGAACATTCCATTCGCTAGTACTGGGAGTATGAATATGGGTTCAAGGATTTGAGCGAGGAGCCTAATGCCTTCTATGAGGTTTTGATGGATGTGGAGGAAATCATCATGCTGCTGATTTTGTTTACTTTCATCTGCCAAGGCTCGTTGTTGAGGATGACGACCTTCAAAGCGAGATTGAAACGGTTGTTGTTCTTACTTTCTACAAATGGACAATGCTTTTGCAGAAGTTTGATCTCTAGATGCTGCCCTCGTGTTGATGATATCATCATTCATGTTGACAAGTTAATCTCCAAGTTTTGCTTTAGGATGAAAGAAATGCTGGACTTGAATGCACAGTTGTACTATCCATATTCCTCCAGTTCTATCTTCTGCCTTGTAAATCATCCTTAATCAGAATTTACAAACTTCTTTCAGTAGTTGGGGTGAAAATTCAGTTTCTAAAGACAAGTGACACAGAGGACTCATTGAATGCTCGAGTTCCATTTCTTCCACTTGTTGAAGTTTAAGTGAAGGCTTTAATTGTGATACCATGGAGAGGCTGTGGATGGAATCCAAGTTGATGATGATAGCTCATAGAATCAAGATGTTCAACTTTCCATCTAGCTTTTCAATTACCAGGTTGCCCTGACTCCCTTTACTCAGGGGTTGGTGATGATGGGTCAGATACAAAAATGGAAGAGATGTCCGAAAGAAGCAAGCTTGTACAGGGATTAAAGAAAGAATGGGCCAAAATTGGGAAGATGTGGACGGATATCAGAGAGAGACGAGATTTTGTCACAAAGTCACCCTGTTACAGAGAATTCTAGTGATAAAGAAGACAAGTCTGAAGCTCATCTGTAGAAACAAGGGATGAGAAACCTGAATTTAATCTATTAGGAACAATAGCAATAAACCAAATTTGATGAATTTTTTGGAAATGCATGGCCAACCTAGTGTGTGCTACGTCAAAGCACACATGACTCATTTCTCCACTCATTCACTTGTTTCTTCTCTGCTCAGGGATCTACAAACGGAACCAGCTCTTGGCAGACGCTCAACTGAAGGCACCTTTGGTCATAGCACATTAGATTCAAAAAGGGCAATGGAATATTTACCTTCAACTTTACATGGGATGTGAACGTTTGCAAAAACCACCACACATTATTGTGGTGAGTGAGACATCGGAGGAGGGTCAATATGAGGCATGCTTGGTTCAAGGAAATTCGAAAAATAGAGAGAAGAAGGGGGTTGGGCCTGGGAGCCATCTCTGGAGGGAAAGTGGTTTTCATCAAATTGAGCATGGCGGGTGATATAAAGCTTAGAGGTGGTGGGATCAAGACAGTGAAAACCTTTGTGGGAAGGGTTGTACCCTAAAAAGATGTAAGGAATGCTGCGAGGGGAAAATTTGTGAGACATATAATCACGCAGACAAGGATAAACACAACAACCAAAAGGATGAACATTCTCATAATTAGGTGAGGAACCATAGAGAAGCTCAAAGAGAGACATACCTCCAAGAAGCGGTGTGGGCAAACGGTTGATGATGTAGGCTGCAGTGCTGAAGGCGTCAACCCAAAAGAGAGGAGAAAGATGAGAATGGAAAAGGAGGGCCAGATCGGTTTCTGTCACATGTCGGTGTTTTCTTTTAGCGCGACCATTTTAGGTTGGGTTATAGGGTCAAGAGAGTTGATGATTAATACCCGAGGTGCTAAGGTGGGCTTTGAAGTGATTGCTTGTAAACTTAGCACCACCATCACGTTGATGTGAGTGGAATGTTGGTTTTCAACAAGATTTTGAAAGTGAATAAAAACATCATAAAATTCAGATATTAATTTCAAAGGGTAAAGCCAAGTAAAACGGGAATAATCATCAATAAATAACACATAATAAATAAATCCCGAAGTTGACTTAACGAGGAAGGGACCCTAAATATCGCAATGAATAAGATCCAACACATGAGACGAGCAACGTTCATTACGAGAATAAGACAAGCGATGATTTTTTGCAATTTGACATGTGTCACATAATGAAGGAGAAGACAACAATGAGGTAAGTTAAAGATGGCCATTTTTATTTAATAAAGAAATAACAGAATTGCTTACATGTCCAAGATGAGCATGCCATAAATTATACGAGGCATGAAGAGCCTTATTTTTAAGAACATAAATAAAAGCGGAATTTCCGCGCTCTAGCACACATAGGCCACCATCTCTTTTACCAGTTGCCACCACCCTTCCCGTTTGACGATTTTGGATAGAAACAAAGTTATTAGTGAATGTAACAGAAAGAGGAAAATCATATGTTAATTTACTAATTGACAAGAGATTTTTCGTTAAGTAAGGAACAACTAATACATCCAATAAATCAAGAGATGGGGTAGGAGAGATGGTACCAGTGTGGGTAATGGGAAGGGAAGCACCATTCCCGATAACTACACAATCCTTACCCGTGTAATTACTTGCTTGATCCAAGTGGGAGAGGTCTGGTGTCATGTGGGCCGAAGCCCCTGTGTCCAGGTACCAGTCATTAGGCTCGAGCCCATTAAGAGAGCAGAAGGCTTTAAAGGCCTCGGCAAGGTTGGTTGTGGTGCCAACAAGTTCTCCACCTCGTGCATATCGATGGTTGCACTTATCAGCGTAGTGCCCTTCCTGGCGGCAGACTTGGCAGCATGGTGAACGGCGGCCCTGCCCGTAGTTGGAACTGTCATTGCCACGGTGGGAAGATGAGTGGCGACCTGATTGATGGCGAGGCAGGTTTTTGAAAGTTAGGCAAGGTTGACCGTGATTGGTGGCTGTGAAAGCAGCTGTGGGTGGACCAGAGGAGTCAAGGGATTTTTGGAAAAGCTCAAAGCTTTCAGCCTTGGAGACCAAATCGGGAAAGGAAGGCAGTGGCGTTTGAGCCATTTGGGCGGTGGAAAAGCTAGTGAAATTCGAACCAAGGCCACGGAGGAACCAGTGGACTTTATCAATGCCATCGACTGGTCTTCCAATGACGTGGAGTTGATCACAAAGGGCCTTGAATGCCTGTGCATATTCGGTTACCGATTGCATCCCACGTCTCATCAATTGAAGGTCATCCTTGAGCTGAATTTCTCTAGCTTTTGATCGGTGACTGAATGTATTTTCGAGTGCTAACCAGACCTCGCGTGAGGTGGAGAGGCCCATGACCTCGACCATGGCTTCCTCCATGAGGGAAGAGAGCAAAAGACTCAAGAGGCGTTGGTCAATATTTTTCCCTGCTAAGTGCTTGATGTTTGGCGTTTGAGAGTTAACAGGAGCAAACCGTGGAGGAGGTGCAAGAGTTCCATCCACATGGCCGAGAAGTTCTTGGCTTTCAAGGAGAGGAAAAAACTAGCTCTTCCATAGGAGATAATTGGAGGAGGAGAGTTTGATGGTCACCATGTGAATCATGGTGTGGAAAAGGAGAAGGGTGGGGGAGGTGTTTTCGGCAGCCATTGAAGCAAAAGGGATCGATGGAGGCTAGTCCGAGAGGGCTCTGATACCATGTGAACATTTGCAAAAACCACCACACATTATCGTGGTGAGTGTTACTTCTATATATTGCCATTTACAAAGTACATAAAAATAGAAAGAATAAATATGTACAAGAAAATAGCCTAGAATTAAGGACAAGATATTGAGCTGAATATTAAGGTAGCTAATTAAGGTAACGTATCCTTGACATGGGAGAATATTCCAACCTTGACCTATGGCCAAACCCATATTCAATTTGCAGATTGTTCCGAAACCCCATTCATTTGATTATCTAACATGTCTGCCACATGCAGAGACCTCAGTTTTGGTCTCATATTTCTCTATATTGGTCAAAGAACATCCACAATGGTAGCTGTCACACCCTCGATTTTGGCCTAACTTTTTCACCTTGGATGTGCGGTGCTAAGGACTGTTCCTTAGCCAACCCAACACGCTTTGAAAATCAAAGCAACACAAAGCAAATAAAAAAAGAACAAGGCAACAACAAAGCAAACAAGAATAGGGATAACAGAGATACGGGAACCTTCCCAACTTGTATTAAACTCTCAACTACAAGATTACAAAATTGTTTCTCCCTGAGTCAGAGAGCAAGCTTACACCCCTAAGCTTTTAGAGAACCCCATCTCACAATTCTCTCATTTTCTCTCTTTTGCTCGTCTCAAGGATGCAGGTGCCCTTTTAAAAGAGACACAGCTGCAGTTACATTTCAAATTTCAAATTTTCAAGCTTGGAGCCAATTTGGGTGGTTATGCAACTGGCTGGAACTGCCCTCAACTGCCTTGCATAACCACCCATCATTCAGGTCATGGCCTGCTCGTAGACCACCCCCATGCATCAAGCCTTCAGCACCTCAGCCAACTGCTGCTTGTTGACTTGGTCCTCTGCTGCCCCAACTAGCTGTCACTGACTAGCTGTCCTGACCAGCTACCTTGTCTTGAGCCCATCTCCTCAGCTGCTGGTGAGTGTCCTCCTAACAAGCTGCTTTCCTTCCCCAAGGTGCTACTTGTGACCGAGTGCTTCACCAACGTGCCTTGATCAAGGCTCTTTGAACCAGGTAGCATGCACGAACCAACTTGACCAGGTCTGGTGCTTCAGTGTGCCTTCTCCACACTGATGGTTGAGCCCACGCCATGTCTAGGTGCCCATGGCTTGAGCATGTTTGCTTGATCCCTTCTTGGTGCATAGGGCATTGCGCCCTTGTGCTGTGAGTAAGCGTGTCATGATGCGAGTCAGCTGCTGCCCCATCAGGCCATGACGTTGCGCCCATGGCTTGCTCAGTTGGCTCGCCGCACAAGGATTAGGAGCCCTCGTGCCTGCGCGGGGAGGAGGTAGGCTGCACTTGGCCCCGTGCCGTTGCGGCCACGGGGTGCACACCTCACATGTCGTGGAGCCCATGTGGATGTGCGCTCGAGTGCCTTCTGTGTGTCGTAGGCACGCCCAAGGCCGTGCCATGGTGCCCCCTTGGTGCGCTCAAGACTTCCCCTCGGCGCCCCTTTGAGTCACCTACCCCCCCCCCCCCCCCCCCCCCCTTTAAAGAGCAATACGGGCCGATTCCAAAGTTTCTCTAAGAGACATCAAAATGTATAAGGAGACATAATTGAATTATTTAATAAATAAAATAATTTCCAATATTAACCCTCAGCCCCCATCTGCACCCATTTCATAGCCAACAAGTGTCTGGTGCGCGCGCGGTGCCTGCCTGGTGCGCGTCTGACTCGCCCGCGGTGGGCGTTTGGCTCGCTCGCGGTGCGCGCGCGGTGCGTGTTTGGCTCGCCCGCGGTGCATGCCTAGCTCGCCCACGGTGCGTGTCCGACTTGTATTTTGCCTTCTCACTTAGCTCATTGGGTTTGAACCACCAAACCTCCATGTCCTCCTTGCTTCACTGTCTAGGCTCTCATGGGTGCAAGGCCTACCCATGAGGCCCTTTTCTCCCTATCCGGGTCAAGTGGCTAAGGGGTTGACAGTAGCTTCGTATCAGCTTAGGATTCATAGACTTCTTTGGGCCATTCTGGACTCAGGGTTTGAGCATCATTCTGAACTTTGAAGCACAACATGAGTGTATCCCTCAAACTATCTTGAGAAGATCCGCAAGAGTCCATGTGGATTTTGGAAAGGGCGTGGGTCCATTTGTAGACCGCCACGTGTCCTTAACAGCCTCATGCTTGGATGTTGAAACATGACATCGTGACGCGTGTACACCACCCCGCCTATCTTAACATTTCATCATCACTTTCCTAATGCCACGTCTAATAACGTGTAAAAAAAGAAAAAGAGTAAACAATTACTACAAATGCCACGTAAAGTGTTTCAAAATTAATTTGGATGATAATTGTTTTATGACTTTTTAATATTAATTAAATTAATTTTTAATTAAAAATTAATATATTTTAGTAAAAAATGTTATTAAGTTATAAAAAAAATGATGAAAACACCGATTATTCAAAGAAATATTATATTTGAATATTTTCGGGATTGGATGGAAAGAAGAAGAAAAATTAAATCATGATCAATTTAATTTGTTTTTTATGGTTTTTTTTTAAAAGAAATTTATGAAAACATCGATTATTCAAAAAAAAAATTATAAATAAAAATCATTCTTTATTTCACTTTATTTTTAAAATTTGTGGATCATTAATAATTTTTTTAAAATGTTTTATATTGAAAATATGACCAAACTAGCTCTAAGTAAACCCTTTTTTAAAGACCATAAAATTTATTATTATAAAAGTATTAAATTAAAATATTTATAAAAAAAATTATGAAAATAAGTTTTATTTAAATTAAAGACGATTATTCATTCTTGAAAAAGAGACTAATATAAAAAAGATACAAACAAAAATATTAAAAAAATCACTTTTTTCTAGTTCTCCATTGTTTCTCTTTAAAAATATAAATTTTATGATAAACATTAAAAAATTAAATATATGGGGAGAATTCAAAGAAAAGTAGATTCACAAATATGTAATTATCTCAACATTTCACAACTAAATATTATTTTCTCTTTATTTCATATAATAAAAAATTTTCTTATTATTTTTATCAATATTTTAGAATCGAACCGATCATTAAATCGAAAAAGTTACCAGTTAAGTTACCAGTGATTGACAGTTGAATCGATGACGTTATAAATATATATTTTATGTATTATTAAATTTTAAAAAATTAATAAATAAAAATAATAAATTCTATCTAAATTTTCATAATATCTACTTTGTTTGTTAAGTTTTTTCACAAATTTTTTTACATGTAGATGTCAATTAACCCAATAATTTTAATAAATTAAAATTTCAATGTGCAATAAATAAAATAAAAATAAAAAATTTAAATATTAAATATATCATTACAATTATAATCAACAAAAAATTAAGAAATTAAATATAAAAAATAAAAATTAAATTTTAAAAAACAAAAATGGAAGACCGTGGGAACTAGGAAGGGCGCAAGGGGATTTTGGGAGAGGAGAGGAGGATGGGGGAATTTTGCAGCTGGGCTTAGGAGCGCATGGCAGGGAGTGGGGGGGTTGAGTGGCCGGTGACGGGGCTTTGCAGCGTTTTGGGGAGGGGTGCTGTAGAGGAATTTTGCAGTTGCTGGGCTTGGGGGCACGCAGGGGGGTTGGGGTGGGGTGTTGAGTGGCTGGTGACGGGGCTTTGCAATGTTTTGGGAGGGTGCTGCCAGCAGGACGACGCTCTAGTGGCTGGCGACAATGGGAACAATTGCGCATGAAGGAAAAAAATAAATAAAATTGAACTGAATGGTTCGGAAGGAACCGACAGGTTCGTCCAATTCGCTGGTCGGACCGCCAATTCACCCGGTCTGATTCCAGTTCGATCACGATTGCTGAATCGAATCAAACCATAACCAACTGATCTAGTTTTTAAAACCATGATTTTTATTGATGAATTTTTTTTTTTTTAATGTTAAATAAAATATATTTTTGAATTTACTTTTTCCAAACATATCCATGATAGGTAGTTTGGTGTCCAACCTAATTGGGCCCAATAATGTGTAATAAATTTCGAAGTAAAAATGGATATAAAAATTTCATATAGATTCTAAATTAGCGAGTTAAAAAAAAAAATGTAAAATTTTAATTTTTAGATTTAAAATGAGTATCTAAAATTCTTTAATAATATTAAAAAAATATATATTTAATCATTTATCTCTCTATATAAAAAAAGAAGTTATAAGGATAAGGATATTAAAAAGATAATTAACTTCTTACCTCTTTCTTATTTATCTTTTAAACTAACCTTAATTAAATAAAAACATTAAATAAATAAACAAAACAAACTTTCAGTACTTTAAAAGATTATACGAAAATATAAACAATTTAAATGTTAAAACTATATGTATACACAATATAATATAGTACTAATATATGGTATTATTTAATATTTGAAAAATAGTTTTATATCTTAACCATGACTATTATCAACAAATAAATAAATAAATATTTATTAAATTATAAATTATAGAATAATTTTTAAATAATATTAAACCTAAGAATTGAAACCTATTTTAGTCATATAGTATGGTACGAAACTCCTCCTTAAACCCAAAAAAAAAAAAAAATCCATTTAAAAATTATATAAAAAAAGATTTAAAAAAAAATCCAAAAGAATGTTCCAAACTAAACATTTATATTTATTGAATCCAACACATATAATATAAGTGTTTATATGCAAACATCATGTAGATTCTAAATTATTGAATTAAAAAAAAGAGAGTAAAATTTCTAATTTTAAGAGTTAAAATGAATATTTAAAATTTTTAAAAAATATTTAATCCTTTATCTCTTTATGAAAGGGTATTAAAAGGATAACAAACTATTTTTATTTATTTATTTTTTAAAGTAATCTTAACTAAATTAAAATATAAAAACAAATTAAATTGTAGTTTAAAATATTCTAGAAAAAATATAATCAATTCAAATATTAAAAACCCAAATAATTTAAAGAAGTATAATAAAAAGGAATTTGGATAATTAAAATTTAAAACTATATCTATAATACTAATATATAGTATTTTTAAATATAATATTAATATTTATAAAATACTTTTATATCCCGACTATTATCAACAAATAAATAAATAAATATTTACTACAATAAAAAGGAATTTGGACCGTTAAAATTATATGTATAATACAATATAGTATGATACCAATATATAGTATTGTTTAATATAATATTTAATATTTACAAAATATTTTTATATCTTAAACAAGACTAGTATCAATAAGTATAAAAATAATTATTTAACAAATTATAAATTATAAAATAATTTCTAATTTAATATTAAAATTTAGGTGGTATTTATTTATTTTTACTTAATTCTAAATAGAAATAAAAACTAATTTCTGTTTAATAGTATTAAGTATTAGATTGTTTGTTTTTGTAACATTTTGTTTATATTAGGCATTAAAAAGCAAAAAGAAAAACAACATATTACTTTTTTTATTTGAAAAAAGTCAAAATATTTGATTTTTTCTATTCAAACAAAAATTTATAAATAAATTATAAAAAAGTAAAAAATAAATAAATAAATAAAAATAAAAACGACAAATAACCTAAAGTTTGAAATCAAATTGCTTTCAACAAAAAGTAAAAAAAAAAAAAAAAAAAAAAAAAAAAACAAACACCTTCTGAGAAATGAAACTTGTTTTAGTCATATAGTATAATAGAAAAATTCTTCTTCAATGATTTTAAAAAATCCATTAAATAGTTATATAACAAATAATAGCAACTAAACATTTATATTTATTGAAGTCATCAACAAATATAATATAAATGTTCAGTTTAGGATCTACAAATTCTCAAGTTACTATAAATCCAAAGGAAAATAAAGTTATACAAGAGTTGTCTCCAAAATTGGTTTTAAAAATATGATTTGATGATTGGTTTTAAGGGAACTTTCTATTTTTCTTCAAGGATTAGGAAAAAAAATTAGGTAAAAGATGTTTATGAAAGTAATAAAAAGTAAACCATTGGCTTGAGAATTTCTAAACCTAAGAATAATTTCTAAATAATATTAAACCTAAGAATTGAAACCTATTTTAGTCATATAATATGGTATGAAAAAAAAATCCATTAAAATTTATCTAATCCCATATTTGTTCATATGATAAGTGATAGGATAACTCATCTTATCTCATCACTAACTAAACATGGAATAAGATAAGGATAACTCATCTTATCTCATCACTAACCAAACATGACATAAGATATAATATCTGTTTTCTTATCCTATCCTATGTTACATTGGGCCAACCAAATATGATCTTACAATTTTATAAAAAAATTATAAATAATATTTTAAGTTTAATTAATTATAAATAATTTATATGCTTATGTAAAATTAAATTTTATTTTCATAAAAGCAAAATTTTTGGCGTACATGGTATTTTGATTTTATAAATTAAAAACTTTTTAAATTATTTAATAGAAGATCATAAATATGATTTTTACTTACAATTTGGTTAAGTTAAATAAAATGTATTTGAGCTTTTTGTATTCATAAGGTTACTCATATTTTTTTCACTTAATTTTATTTTATTACATTATATCCAAATTTTTCTACATAAAAAAAAAAATAAATTATTGAGGAGTTTGCTTTTCCCAAACTTTCTTATTTTTCCAAGAAAAGTCTTTTAATATTTTCCCCTTTTTTCATGGTATTAACAATTCTTTTTAAAAATCAAACTTAAAGAAAAATAATTTATTAAAAAAAATATTATTCAACTAATGGTTGGATACCCTTATCACTTAGGATAGTTTGGTCTCCAATCTAATTGGGCCAAATCATAAGCCCACAAAAAGTGGTTGTTTATTTATTTAAATTTTAAATGTGTATTCAATCTAAATAGAAATAAAAATGGATATAAAAATTTCATATAGATTCTAAATTATTGAGTTAAAAAAGAAAGTAAAATTCTAATTTTTAGATTTAAAATGAACATTTAAAATTCTTTAATAATATTAAATATATATATACTCCTTTATCTCTCTATGAAAAAAATGAAGTTATAAGGATAAGAATATTAAAAAGATAACTAACTTTTTATCTCTTTCTTATTTATCTTTTAAACTAATCTTAACTAAATAAAAATATTAAAATAAATAAACAAAACAAACTTTTAATACTTTAAAAGATTATAGAAAAATATAAACAATTTAAAATTAAAATTATATTTATACACAATATAATATAATACTAATATATGCGTGGACCCCGTATTTTTTATTTGAAATGATTTATTTATTATTTTAATTTTTTTAGGAAATGACTTGGAGTCGCCACTTATTTTTGTTTTATTTTTAAAGGGTAAACAAAATAAGAAAGAAAAACCCTAAGTGTGACTCCTTATTTGGAAAAGGTGGTCTGTGAAAAACCAAGTCTGGGCTCGGGAGTCAAGTTACTTATCGGGAAGGTACGATAAAAACCATAGCACCCCTCTAAGCCCCTAAAATGGGTCTCTACTAATAAAATGAAACACGTGTGGCAATTGATTGATTAAACGTGGATACCAAAAAGTGATCAAATGTGCGAAAGCAAGACACGCATGATAACAAATAAATTAATAAACACAATCAGGCATAGGGCGTACCTTAGAGCGCTATCATAAGAGACAAGGTTAGTGCACAAATACAGAATAATCGCATGCAGGTCATAGAGTGAGGCAAACCAATCAAGCGTAGCAATCAATCAATCAACCAATCAATGAGGAAATCACATATGTTGGCCCCCGTCAAAACCCGATCTATCTTGCATGAATTAATCTCACAAATTTCCTTATTCTGGAATTATGAAAATTGTCTCCTTGCTTATGTAAAATCAAGAGAAACAGAAGATTATTTGAAAATCAGAGTTGAATTAAAATTGTTCGAGAGAAAACTGGATTTTTGGAATTTATTTGAGAATTGGAACTATGGAAATTAAATCATGAATTGGAGTTTCGAAAATTATTTGAAAATTGGAGTGGAATTAAAATTAAGAATTAGAATTTTAGAAATTAATTTGAAAGAAATTGAAAGTTTTAAAATTATTTGAGAATTAGAACTATGAAAATTAAATTATGAAAATTGGAATCTTGAAAATTATTTGAAGATGGAGTTTTTGAAAATAATAATAATAATAAATAAATAAATAATTGTGAAAATTGGAATTTCGGAATTTGGGAATTAAATTTGGAAATCGGAATTTTGAAGAATTATATTAAAGATGGAATTTTAAAAAATAAATACATAAATAAATAAAATAATAATAATGAAAATAATAATGATTGAATAAATAAATGTGAAAATTGAAATTTTGGGAAATTGAAGATTAAATTCGAAAATTGGGGATTGAATTTGAAAATCGGAATTTTAAAGAATTAATTGTTTAAAGATGGAATTTAAAAAAAATAAATAAATAAAATAATAATAATAACGAAAGCAATAATTAAATAAATGAACGTGAATATTAGAATTTTCAAAATTAAAAATTAAATTCGAAAGTCGGAAAATTGGAGTTTTGTTTGAAAATATAAATTCGAAAATTAAATTTAAGAAAATAGAATTTTGAAAAATTATTTGAGAATAGAATTTTTGGAAAATTTAAATTTAGGAATTGGGATTTTTGGAAAATTATATATATATTTTTTAAAACAGTAAATTAGAGAATAAGATTTCGAAAAATTAAGTTTTAAGGATTTGGAATTTGAAAAAATTAAACTTTGATATTAAGGTATGAAGAATAATAAAAAAAAAAAAAAAAAAAATGAAATGTGGTCTTTTAGGTGATGCAGTGGCTGTGGTAGGTTCAATGATGATGCCCACCAGTGACGCCACGCAGGGCATTGAGAGGTGAACATTGCGGTCAAGTTCGGCGCCGCGCTGAATACCAGAAACTCGTCTTCAATGGGAGCTCCGTCCATGTCTCCGACGGCACCAGAAATTGCAGAATTTCATGCTCACGACATACCATCAACGTGATATGGGGAACATCAGGTTCAATACTGCAACTATGGTCTTACAATGAATCCGATTTTAGGGTCCAGAGAGCAATGCTACCTCAAGCTCTTTCTTATCAGTATTGTCATCCCATGGTCTCACATCCCAGGGTGCAGTCTCTTATTCCAAAAAAAAAAAGGTGCGAAAACCAGGAACAGAGAAAAGAAAAAAAAAAGAAAGCGAAAACAGAGCGCAAATGAAAAAAATAAAATGAACCACCAAAGCTGCTCTTAATCATTGGGCTTAAATACAGGTGAATCGAAAGGGTTTCTAAATATCACAAAGGAGATAAAAAAAAAACTGAGATGGACCAATTTTTGAACATAAACAAGAGCAATAGAGGAGCCATTAACCATGAAGAAAGAAACCATGAACCATCCGAAAACCAATAGCAACAAAACTCAATAACAGCAGATAAAGAAAAACAAGGTTTCATAATGGAGAACTTACTTCAGGGGAGATGCTGGATCTGAACCCAAGAACGCGTGAGCTTCCTCCCTACTTTTCTATCTTTCTCTTTCAGAAAAACCGAAAAAAACATCACCGTCTCCCAGCTTCTCCTCCCGTGTTCAGCTCCTATCTTTTTTTCCTCTTTTTCTGCTTGAAAAGCTCCCCAAACCCCCACAGCTCACCCTCCAGGCTTCGTCCCTCTCTCCCCAACCTGCAGCCACCTCTCCAGATTTTTCTCCTAGAAAAATCCCCCTCAGTTCCTGCTCGTTTTTTTTTCTCTCCCCCTTGCTCTGTTTCTCTGACGTTCGCCAAAAAAACTCGGCTTTTTATCTCAAAAAAACTGTTCACTCAGCTCTCACAAAATCTCCCTCCGAAAAGCTCCTCTCCCTTTTTCGTTTTTCCCCTCCTCAAGCTGCTCCCTTTTCAGTCCAGTTTCTCCATAAATATCTCTCTTTTTTTTCTTGCTCTTATTTCATTTTTTTTTTCCTCTGCTTCAGCTCCCTCTCTCCAGATCTCTGTCTATCTCCAAAAAAAAGAAATGCTCTCAATGCTGCCTGCTCTGTTGGAATTTTTATGTGTGGACTTACATAATCAATTTGATAATGCCATATATCAATGTTATTTTATTTTTGTATTGTGGTCCATAATGGGACTGGACACATACAGTTGCTTGATTTTTTATGGGCTCACCCTAATTCACTTGACTGGCCCATTAAGTCAAGTGGTCCAAACAATGTGTGAAATGTGTAATGTATATATTAATTTATTTATATATATATACATGGAGGTGTGTGCATGTTGGGAGAGTTCTTTTTTCTTCCTTCTTCAGAGCGCACACACTGCACACACGACGCACGAATTTGGACTGAATTTTTGGGGAGGAAAGGGAAGAGCTCATTGATCACAAATTCTACCACCATCACGGACTGAGCAGCTTCTTGGATTCTAGTGGAGCTCGGATATGACCTTCCATGGGATAAATCAAGGTGCGTTTTGTTTTTCCCGGACAAATGATGCATGCTTAAATGTTAATATGCGATCCTATGCTATTTAAATGTTCATCAATTGGTATCAGAGTCGGCATAGATGGCATTTGAGCTGCAATTTAGGGTTATTTCAAGGTTTCCCGTTGTTTGGGTTATGGAAGCCATTTTTTTTGGATTTTATTTTTCGTTTAATGTTGATTCTCTGTTTTCAAGCCTGATTGTTGTTGGAAACTTGTAGAGAATGTTGTTTAGAGCAAAACCCATCATTTTATTTGAATTTTGGAGCTTGTTTGATGGGATTTTGAAAATTAGGGTTTACTTTGGGTCTTCCTATTATGCGTTTTTTCTGCAAATTTTGGGATTAGATTGATGGATTGATGTTTGAGGATGAAAATCTAAGCATTTTTGTCCGAAAATGCACAAATTTTTGGCCGGAAAAACGAATTTTTTTTTTCTCCAGAACCAGTCGTGTTCTGCTGGATAAGAAGGTGAACAGTACTTTGCTGACGTCATCATGACGTCATAAAAAAAAAAAAACCAATTTTTTTTTATTTTATTTTTTGTTGGTTGTCTTGTTATTCTTGGATTGATTATGCATGTTATTAAATTTGATTTTATTTGGACAATTATTATTATTATTGTTATTTATGGTATAATTTTTCTTATACCAATAATGTTGTCCTATGTCAATTTTGTTAAATATTTCAATTTATTGTGGCAATGAAGCACACTTGTGTGATTGCCTATCGCAATTCCAAGTGTGTCAAGTTGTGAAAATTGAGATATTTTGAATTTATCATGACAATAATGAACATATATGTGATTGCCTATCGTGATCCTATATGTGTCAAATTGTCTTTGTTGAGATATTTTATCTCCCACTTTTGGTTGTTCTATTATTGTGATAACTAAGGTCCATATGGGTATTGTGATTGTCCTATCGATGATCATAATACTTGGTAGGATGCTTGGATTGGTAAAGGAAATTAATTATATATTATGAACCGTACTAATTTTCTTTGCCCTTTCGGTAATAAAATTAGTGCATTTAGGTTGTGATATTTAATTGGTTGTCCTTACCGCCGTGGAATTTTCAAAATTCCAAGCTATTGCTAAATTGAGAAATTCTGGAAACTAGCAAATGCATGATATTGTAATAACATGCATATTGTTGAATTTTGCTATTTTCCAGCTACTAGCAATCCTGGTATTACTCTGCAATTGTCTGTCATCAAACCTCTAACTGGAAACAATTTTGAGGAATGGTTTGAGTCTTTCAACGTGCATATGACTTTGCACAATCTGGACTTGGCTTTGAGGGTTGATGAGCCAAGTAGGCCCACTGATGTGAGCTCTGCAGATGAGAGATCATTTTATGAAAAATGGGAGCACTCCAACAGGAGTTGTTTGATGGTGATGAAATACACAATGGACAAGTCTATCAAAGAATGTGTGCCAAAGATAGAGAGGGCCAAAGTTTTTCTGGAATATGTGAAGGCCAATTATACCAAGACTGATAAGTCAGAAATGACAACTTACTTGAAGCTTCTCACAACCACTGTTTATGATGGAGTAGGTGGGGTTAGAGACCACATCATCAAGCTGAAGCACTACTTCAACAACGCAAATGAGATGAAAGTAGAGTTGGGTGAGAAATTCCTGAAGTGGTTGATTCTTGAGTCTCTTCCTATTTCCTTTGACGCAGTAAAGTTGACTTACAATGCGTTAAAGGAAGAATGGACTTTGGAGGAGCTGATGTCTCTTGTGGTACAACATGAAGTCTCACTGAAGAAAAATAAGACTCATTCTCTTGCTCTTGTTACTGGTGAAGTGAGCAATGTGAATAAAAGACCTCCACATAAGAATTTTGGGGGCTCTGGGAAATTCAAGAAGAAAGGGAATTCAAATAAAGGAACCTCCAATGCTTCTGTTTCTTCTAATGCTAGAAAGAATGAAAGATTCAAGGGGAAATGCAATTTTTGCCACAAGGTTGGCCACAAGCAGGTTGATTGCTTCAAATTCAAAAATTGGCTAGAAAAGAAAAGAAAGGTGAAATTGTGGTTGTGGTTAATTTGAATGCAAACATGATTGAGACTAATATTGTTGATGTGCATGCCAATTCTTGGTGGTTAGATACTGGGGCCACTATTCATGTCACTAATTCTTTGCAGGAGTTGATAAGCAAAAGGAGGCCGTTAAAGCATGAAGAATTGGTGTATATGGGTGATGGAGGCAAAGTGAAAGTGGAATTTTTTGGCATGATAAAGCTTAGGTTGACCATAGAAAGTTTTTTGTTGTTACAAAATGTTGCTTACATACCCTCACTTAGGAGGAATCTGATTTCTGTATCTATTTTGGATAGATAAGGTTACACTTTCCACTTTGGAGGAGGAAAAGTGGATATATTTTGCAACTCAGTTCTAATTGGCAATGCTGTTTTGTTTGGCAATCTTTATAGTCTCAGTTTGCATCATGGTCCTTTATGTGATTCATCTTCTGTTAATTTTGTTGTTGGTTGCAAGCGTGCTAGATTGAATTTGAGTTCTTCCATGTTGTGGCACAAACGCCTAGGTCATATTTCTAGGCAAAGATTAGAGAGATTGGTTAGAGATGGTGTGCTTTCTAATCTTGATTTCTCATACTTCGAGACTTGTGTTGTTTGTTTAAAGGGAAAGATGACAGCTAAGACCAGAAAGGAGAAGGTTGATAAGTGTGGAAGCACTCTAGACTTGATCCACACAGATATATGTGGTCCTTTGACACCAAATGCTTTAGGGGGTTATAAATATTTCATTACTTTTATTGATGATTTCTCTAGATATGGTTATGTTGAACTAATCCACGAGAAATCTGACTCCCTAAATGTGTTTAAGGCCTTTAAGGCTAAGATGAAATTGCAGTTGGGAAAGCCCATTAAAGCTGTGAAGTCTGATAGAGGTGGTGAGTATTATGGGAGATATGATGAGACTGGACGAAATCCTGGACCATTCGCTAAGTTTTTGTTGGAATGCGGCATTGATGCTAGATATACAATGCCAGGCACTCCTCAACAGAATGGGGTTGCAGAAAGGAGAAATCGCACATTGTTGGATATAGTGAGGTGCATGTTGTCTAATTCCTCCTTACCAGAATTTCTGTGGGGTGAAGCCTTAAGGACTGCGGCATATATTTTGAATCAAGTGCCCAGTAAGTTTGTGCCTAAGACACCTTATGAGCTATGGTCAGGGAAGAAACCAAGCCTTCATCATTTCCATGTTTGGGGATGTAAGGTTGAGGTTAGGCCATATAATCCACAGTCAAAGAAACTTGATCCTAAAACCATCAGTGGTTTCTTTGTTGGTTATTGCATTGGGTCAAGGGGTTCTAGATTTTATTGTCCATCTCATACCACCAGGATCATTGAGTCAGACAGGGCTGTATACTTTGAGGATGAAGTTAATGTTGATCCCAGTTTTGTGCCTCGTGAGATACCTTTTGGAGAAGAGCACGTTGTGATTCCTTTTCCTACATCTCATGTTCCAAATGTGGATGTTCCTATTGTCCAACCGCCAGCCACTAATCAAGGAGAGCATGGTGATCTAGTGGAACCTGACATTCCTGTTGATGGTACTGTTGTTGATGGGATTCCTTTGAGAAGATCACAGAGGGTTCGTAGGCCGGCTATTTCAGATGATTACATGATCTATTTGCAGGAGCATGAGTATGATGGTTATGATGCTTCTGATCCAGTCACTTATCAAGAAGCAATTCATTGTCCTCAGTTCACTTCTTGGAAAGAAGCCATGGATGATGAAATGAACTCTATGTATATGAATGGTGTTTGGGATTTGATCGAATTGCCACATGGTTGTAAACTAGTTGGATGCAAGTGGGTTTTTAAGACCAAATGTGATTCTAGCGGGCAAATAGAGAGATATAAAGCTAGACTTGTGGTTAAAGGTTATAGTCAAAGAGAAGGAATTGATTTTAAAGAAACTTTCTCACCTGTGTCGACCAAGGACTCTTTTAGAGTAATTATGGCCATAGTAGCTCATTTTGATTTGGAGTTACATCAAATGGATGTCAAGACAGCTTTCTTGAATGGTGATCTGGATGAGGACATGTATATGGAGCAGCCTATTGGTTTTGTAGAAGTTGGAAAGGAAGATTTAGTTTGCAAGCTCAATAAGTCAATTTATGGTCTTAAACAGGCTTCGAGGCAGTGGTATCTGAAGTTTGATAGTATTATCACCTAAAATGGTTTTAAAGAGAATACAGTTGACAGATGCATATATTTGAGGGTCAATGGGAGTAGTTACATATTTCTTGTTTTATATGTTGATGATATACTACTCGCATCAAATGATTCTGACTTGTTGTTTGAGACAAAACACATGTTGTCAACCCATTTTGACATGAAGGATCTTGGTGAGGCCTCTTATGTTTTGGGCATAAAGATTCTTTGTGATAGGGCTAATGGAGTGCTTAAATTGTCTCAAAGAACCTATATTGAGAAGATATTGAAGAGGTTCAATATGCACAACTGTAGTTCTACTAGAGCGCCAATTGTGAAGGGTGATAAGTTTTCAAAGGCTCAGTGTCCTCAAAATGATGATGAGAGAGAGGAAATGAGAACCATTCCTTATTCATCTTTGGTTGGCAGCCTTATGTATGCTCAAGTATGTACACGCCCTGATATTGCTTTTGTTGTGGGCATGTTGGGTAGGTACTTGAGCAATCCTAGGAGTCAACATTGGAAAGCTGCTAAGAAGGTCCTTAGGTATTTGCAAGGAACTAAGGACTTAATGTTGACTTATCGGCGCACCAACATACTTGATGTAGTTGGGTTTTGTGATGCTGATTTTGCTGGCTGCATAGATGATAAGAAGTCCACTACGGGCTATATTTTTGTGATGGCAGGAGGAGCTGTATCTTGGAAAAGTGTCAAGCAGACACTTACAGCATCCTCAACTATGGAGGCAGAGTATGTGGCTTGTTATGAGGCTTGTTGTCATGCTATATGGATGCGGAATTTTATTTCAGCTTTGGGAGTTGTTGACTCCATTTCTAGACCGCTGAAATTATTTTGTGATAATTCCGCAGCTGTTGCTTTCTCTAAGAACGCTAGGAGTACTTCTCACTCCAAACATATTGATGTAAAGTTCTATTTTGTTAAGGAGAAAGTGGCAGAGTCTCTTATTGATATTGAATACATGTCAACAAAAGGTATGTTGGTAGATCCACTAACAAAAGGCTTACCCATAGTTGTGTTTCATGAACATGTATCTCAAATGGGGTTGTTGGAAGCCTAGGTTGTATTAAGTTAGTGGGAGCCAATTTTGGTATTGTAATATTATGGTATTGTTGGAAGGATTGCTACTATTGTATATTTCCCTGTGAATCAAGCAATGAAGCATGTATGATTGTTTTTGATTATTTATTTTGATGAGATTCTATGGGACATCGATTTATGATTATGTGTATGTTGTAATGTTTGATTATGTAGTCCAAGTGGGAGATTGTTGAAATTTTTATTTGTGGACTTACATAATCAATTTGATAATGCCATATATCAGTGTTATTTTATTTTTGCATTGTGGTCCATAATGGGACTGGACACATATAGTTGCTTGATTTTTTATGGGCTCACCCTAATTCACTTGACTGGCCCATTAAGTCAAGTGGTCCAAACAATGTGTGAAATGTGTAATGTATATATTAATTTATTTATATATATATATATATATATACATGGAGGTGTGTGCATGTTGGGAGAGTTCTTTTTTCTTCCTTCTTCAGAGCGCACACACTGCACACACGACGCACGAATTTGGACTGAATTTTTGGGGAGGAAAGGGAAGAGCTCATTGATCACAAATTCTACCACCATCACGGACTGAGCAGCTTCTTGGATTCTAGTGGAGCTCGGATATGGCCTTCCATGGGATAAATCAAGGTGCGTTTTGTTTTTCTCGGACAAATGATGCATGCTTAAATGTTAATATGCGATCCTATGCTATTTAAATGTTCATCATGCTCTCCTCCCCCAAACTGAAAATCTCCTCCCTTTTTCTTATTCTTCCCTCCCGCTCTTTTTTAGCTGCCAGCTTTTTTTTCTCCACGTCTTCCTGACACCACCACCTATTCCACTGCTCTTCCCTCATCTTCTTTATCACCTGTTCCTGAAGAAGTCCCCATCCCAACAACCACCATGGCAAGGTGGCGGTTGAGATGGCACGTGTCTCATGCATGTAGCTCACCTGGAAACCATAGAAGCCGGCCCCCACTCTAAAAACATTCTCCCAACAAAGTGCTCCAAAAATAATAAAAAAACTAGACCAAAATGAAGGTCAACAATATGGTATGGTTTAATATAATATTTAATATTTGTAAAATACCTTTATATCTTAACAATGAATATTATCAACAAATAGATAAATAATTATTCATTAAAT
Organism: Vitis rotundifolia; assembly: GCA_030254885.1. Lineage (NCBI taxonomy): Eukaryota > Viridiplantae > Streptophyta > Magnoliopsida > Vitales > Vitaceae > Vitis > Vitis rotundifolia. The sequence continues at coordinate 19,308,822 of CM058151.1, forward strand.
TATAAATTATAGAATAACTTCTAAATAATATTAAACCTAAGAATTGAAACCTATTTTAGTCATATATTATGGTATGAAACTCCTTCAAAAAAAAAAAAAAAAAAAATCCATTAAAAGCTTATAGAAAAAAGATTAAAAAAAAAAAATCCAAAACAATGTTCCCTGTGAATTAAACATTTATATTTATTGAATCCAATAACAAATATAATATAAATGTTTATATGCAAACATCATATAGATTCTGAATTATTAAATTAAAAAAAAGTAAAATTTCTAATTTTAAGAGTTAAAATGAATATCTAAAATTCTTTAAAAATATTTTATCTTTTACTTCTGTATGAAAGGAAGGAAGATATATGGAGAAGGCTGTTAAAAGGATAACCAACTATTTTTATTTATTTTTAAAGTAATATTAACTAAATTAAAATATAAAAACAAATTAAATTGTAGTTTAAAAGATTATAGAAAAATATAATCAATTCAAATATTAAAAACCAAAATAATTTAAAGAAGTATAATAAAAAGGAATTTGGATAATTAAAATTTAAAACTATATCTATAATACAATCTAGTGTAATACTATTATATAGTATTTTTTAATATAATTTTAATATTTATAAAATACTTTTGTATCTTGACTATTAACAACAAATAAATAAATAATTATTTACTACAATAAAAAGGAATTTGGACCGTTAAAACTATATGTATAATACAATATAGTATGATACCAATATATAGTATTGTTTAATATAATATTTAATATTTAAAAAATATTTTTATATCTTAAACAAGACTATATCAACAAATTTATAAATAAATATTTAACAAATTATAAATTATAAAATAATTTCTAAATTAATATTAAAATTTAGGTGGTGTTTGTTTTTTTTTTTTTACTTAATAATTAAAACTAAATAATGTTTAATAGTGTTAAGTATTAGATTGTTTAATTTTATAATATTTTATTTTTATTAAGCATTAAAATGTAAAAAAAAAATAACATATTACTTTTTTCATTTAGAAAAAATAAAATATTTTGATTTTTTCTATTTAATCAAAAATTTATAATAAGTTAAAAAAAAAAAAAACAAATAACTTACGGTTTGAAATCAAATTGCTTTTAATAAAAAGTTAGAAAAAAAATAATAATAAATACCCTCTAAGAAATGAAACTTGTTTTAGTCATATATGATAGAAAAATTCTTCTTCAACGATTTAAAAAAATCCATTAAATAATTATAGAACAAATAATAGCAACTAAACATTTATATTTATTGAAGTCATCAACAAATATAATATAAATGTTGGATCTACAAATGCTGAAGTTACTATAAATCCAAAGGAAAATAAAGTTATACAAGAATATCTTTGAGTAGTCTCCAAAATTGGTTTTAAAACTATGATTTGATGATTGATTTTAAGGGAAACTTTCTATTTTACTTCAAGGATTAGAAAAAAAGATTATGTAAAAGAAGTTTATGAAAGTAATAAAAAGTAAAAGATTGACTTGAGATGTTGACACTTACCTTTGTAAGTCCTTGATTACCATGAGAAAGTTGCTTTGACTGCATTTTATGGATTAAAAGTAAGGTTTGATGACGACCCTATATTCCTTTTTAGTGTTCAAACATGTGGAACACTATTAGAGAATATAGAATCGCACCAACACTAACCGTTATTAAACCATAAGATAAATGACTTCACATCACCTCCCCTTCACAATAACATATTTAAATTAGATATAAGAGAGATGAAAAAAAATTAGACAGATTTTGTATCCTGTGCGTGGGTTGGACTGGTAGGAAATATCGGTGACGAAATTTTTTAACATTTCAATGCTTGCGTTGTAGCTTCATATGCTTTTAGGATCACCAAGAAACATGAAATAATCAACTCAATTAACTGTCACGAAACAGAAGTCGTGAAAAATGTATAGCTGTAGCAAACTCTCTCCCTAGACAACAGTTTGTATGAAAGAAAAAGTAATTAAAAACCATGATTAATGCGTATCAAATTAAAATAATAATAATAATAATAATAATAATAATTCATATATTCAGACCCAAGACGAAAAGAATTAAGAAAAAGAGCAAGATCAAGCATGAATCTAAAGATCCAAGAGCAATGCCAAGGATGAGCAAAGCAACGGTGTAAGGGACGTTGGTTCCCCGAAATAATTGCCTACAAGCTATGCCCAAAACCAAACAAATCGCAACAAAAATCACGGCGTCCGTTGGATTTGATGATGAAGAAGAACTCTCCTCCCCCATTTCCACACAACACCTATAGGAACTGAAAGAGGAGAGGAACCATACCACATCGTAATTTGGTGGCGATAAAAATCTTTCTTAGATTTAAAATGAATATCTAAAATTCTTTAATTATATTAAAAATATATATATATATATATATATATACTCTTTTATCCTTTTATAAAAAGAATGAAGTTATAAGGATAAGGATGCAAAAAGAAGATTTAAAAAAAAAATTCCAAAAGGATGTTCCTAGTGGGACTAAACCCAACAAATATAATATTAATATGAATGTTTATATGCAAACATGGTATAGATTCTGAATTATTGAATTAAAAAAAATAAAAAGTAAAATTTCTAATTTTAAGACTTAAAATGAATATCTAAAATTCTTTAAAAAATATTTAATCCTTTATCTCTCAATAAAAAGGATGAAGATATATAAGGATAAGGATATTAAAAAAGATAACTAACTATTTTTCTTTTTATTATTTATTTTTAAAGTATTCTTAACTAAAGTAAAATATAAAAACAAATTTTTAGTAGTTTAAAGAAGTATAATAAAAAGGAATTTGGATAATTAAAACCATATCTATAATACAATACTAATATATAGTATTTTTAATATAATATTTAATATTTGAAAAATAATTTTATATCCTAACCATGATATTATCAACAAATAAATAAATAATTATTTACTATAATAAAAAGGAATTTGGATAATTAAAACTATATGCATAATACAATATAGTATAATACCAATATATAGTATTGTTTAATATAATATTTAATATTTACAAAATATTTCTATATCTTAAACATGATTATTATCAATAAATATATAAATAATTACTTAACAAATTATAAATTATAGAATAATTTCTAAATAATATTAAAACTTAAGAAATGAAACTTGTTTTAGTCATATAGTATGATAGGAAAATCCTTCTTCAATAATTTAAAAAAAAAACCATTAAATAATTATATAACAAATGATAGCAACTAAACATTTATATTTATTGAAGTCATCAACAGATATGATATAAATGTTTAGTTCAGGGTCTACAAATGCTCAAGTTATTATAAATCCAAAGGAAAATAAAGTTATACAAGAATATCTTTGAGTAGTCTCCAAAATTGGTTTTAAAACTATGATTTGATAATTGATTTTAAGGGAAACTTTCTATTTTACTTTAAGGATTAGGAAAAAAAAATTATGTAAACTTATGAAAGTAATAAAAAGTAAAAGATTGGCTTCAGATGTTGACACTTACCCTTGTAAGTCCTTGATTACCATGAGAAAGTTGCTTTGACCCCGTTTTATGGATTAGAAGAGTAAGGGTGGGTGACAATACTATATTCCTTTTTAGTGTTTAAACATGTGGAACCCTATTAGGGAATATAGAATCACACCCACACTAACCATTATTAAACCATAAGATAAATGACTTTACATCACCTCACCTTCACAATAACATATTTAAATTAGATATGAGAGAGATGAAAAAAGAACAACCTTTGATCATAACTTTTGAAAAAATATAGAGATAAAAGAGAAACAATGGGGAGATTTCCTAGGTTCCAGACATTGATATAGAGACAAGGAGGGAATCCAATACTTATGCAATCCCAACTAGTTGGGATTATGGATGATGAACGTGAAAAAGAAAGGAGACCAAGTCTGAAAAAGGCTCCATGGAAGCCCTAAGGCATACAAGACGTATGTTTCTTTTATGGTTTTCTGATTTCAAAATAAGAAGAATTCAGAGGTTGAAGAGAGATTGCTCACCACTATATATATCTGCAATTCTTGATGGATTCCTCCTTTCCCATAATCATTCTGATTTGGAGTTTAGCAACTCCCTTTCTCTTCTATCATCTTTGTGCAAGAATAGATGTCATGCCAAGCCAAGTTTAGGAGAATAGGGATTGCCTCTTTGAGTCACAACGCTTGTCAGGTCGTATAAACGAAGAACTCGGAAGACAACCGGTTATTAAATAGATGAAAGTAATAAAAGATCAAGAAAACGAATTATGAAAATAAAGAGATAAAAAGGTTAAGGGTGTTTGAGAATGTTTTCAAAAACGATTCCAAAAAATAATTTCTAAGAAGAGTTTTTAAAAACTATTTTATGTTATTTTTCATAAATAAAATTGCATTTAAAAACTGAATTTTGAGAAATCATTTTCTATTCTTAAAAACAAGAAAACACATTTGGTTGGATAAAAAAAATCAGTTTTATAAAATAACAAAAGCAAAAAACTTGTTTGAAATTTGTTTTGTAAAATAAGTGTTTTTTTTTACCACTATTAACATCATGTAGTAAAAACAAAAAATGTATGAAATTAAAATTTAAAACGCTACTCACCTACCCACAAGAATCAAAACGCTAACTCAAGATTATTGAAGCTTTACCCATGCAAAATTCGGAAAGAATATTTTATAAAGGAAAAAGAAAGAGAAACAATCAGAAATCTTACAGGATGAGAAATGGCTCAAGAGCTTCCGAGTTGAAAGGAGGAAGAGGAGGAAGAGCTCATGGTGGAGATCTTGGGAATGAACGTATTAAAATCGTAACCGTGTTTCTTTTTCTATCTGACGCGTGCGTTTTGCATGACATGTGGGTTGTCTTGTGTTAACACGTGTCACCCGTGAGGCTGGCCAATGCCTTGTCCATATTACCTCTGCGGTTTAAGGATTGAGATTTTTATCACCTGAGACTGCCTATTCTGTAGGGGTAATTAAAGTCCATTGAATTTCAATAACGTTACATGGTCAGGGCTGTTATAGTTATTTGGAGACTTTCGTTTGATTCATTCTTAGACGTACGATTCAAAAGAAATCCACGGTCGTGATCTCTCCGGTGCAATATGTGCTGCAAGGAATTGGTACATATCCTGTGGTTCAGATTTGGCCCAGATCAAACCAGCCCACTCAGGCCCGAATGGGGCCCAATTCAGTGGTAGACTTTGGCCCTGTTTGTTTTCATAAATTTGTTGTGATATTGAGTCATATAAAGGCCCAATTTGGCCTTTTCTTTGGAAATGTTGATACATTTGAGGTGTTGTGGACCCCGCATTTCGGCTCATGCGTTTCCCACTCGATGGCGAGCTCACTTTTGTTGTTTGAAAAATGAATTTTATTGATTAAGAAAAATTGACTTGGAGTCGCCACTTATTTTTGTTTTATTTTTAAAGGGTAAACAAAATAAGAAATAAAAACCCTAAGTGTGACTCCTTATTTGGAAAAGGTGGTCTGTGAAAAACCAAGTCTGGGCTCGGGGGTCAGGTTACTTATCAGGAAGGTACGGTAAAAACCGTAGCACCCTTCTAAGCCCCTAAAATGGGTCTCTACTAATAAGATGAAGCAAGCATGGCAATTGATTGAGGGAATCAATGAATACTTAGAGTGATCATGCACACGTGAGAATCTAAACATGCATATAGAAAATGACTAGAGCGGATGTGGATGCGTACCTGGGCAGTGATCCATAAAGTGCTATCAAGAAGGGAGGTTAGTGCACAATTAAGGAATAATTTCGAGCATGTCATAGAGCAGAATAAAATCAAATCACGCATGGCAATTAAATCAAACAAACAATCAATCAATCATAAGGAAAACACATATGTTGGGCCCCCACTAAAACCCATTTATTTTGCATGAATTAATCTCATAAATTCCATTATTTTGGAATTATAAAATTGAACTCTTGCTTATTTTAAAACATTTTTAAAAATCAGAGGAGTTTGTGAAAATTGCTTGCCAGAGGGAAAAAAAAATGGTAGCAAAATTTTATTAAAAATGGGATTTTGGAACTTAACAACTCTAAGGATGAAAAATTTGGAGACTTGAGGTTATTTGAAAACCAAAATTTGGAAGATTATTTATAACATGGGGTTTGGGGAAATTATTTAAAAAAATCATGAGATGAGAACATGGGAGAGGGACACATGGCCCCAAAGGATGGCCATGCAGTAGTGGGCCTGGGCTTTTCATGGCGGTTTCAGGAGGGCACACCATAGCTGGTTTTATAGGATTCTGATCCAAAAAGCTCTTTGAAATGAATAGCAGATTGACTTGTCAAAGCGGCAATGGAGGCTATCTCACCATCAACAGGGGTCCCGCCACGTAGAATAGGAGCTTCTTTCAAAGATTTGTTACCACCCGCTACCAATTTTCATGCCAACATTGACTTACTTTCCAATCAATAAACACGTTAGGCTGCCATACCCCATGCTTCAGTTACTGTTCTGTGTTGGAGCCGGCATCAAACCCTTGTTTAAACTCACAACTGGGCGCAAGATCAGGGGACTCTCCAAACCGTCATCAGAATTACTACAATCGGCGTCACTGTCAGGTTGACGGTGTGAACAATTGGAGAGATTTCCTCAGCGACAAACCGTTTTTCTTCATCATTATAGGTGGCTGTGCAGACTGCCATTGTGATGATTTCCCAAGTCTGAAATGAACCGGCAGTGGCGGATAAGGCTCCCACGCATGACTCCGCAAATAATCAAATACTCCATAGTTCATGTTGTGTCCTCCAGATTTCCTCTCTAATAAGCGCCATAATTGGAGATATCTTCGTCAAGAGAGAATGGGTGAAGTCTTGCATTCTTAATCTTCCTTGACTTCCTAATCTGTTGACTTTGGCTGCATCTACATTGATCATTCCCTCAAAGAACCTTCTGTATTTCCTTTGATGGCCCAATCTCAATTATCAATGGATTCCTCCTGAACATTCTGAACAGGATCAGCACATTTGTTGATATCAAGAGCTTTCCCTGCATAGATGTCAACAGGACTGATACGAGCTCTTATAGTAGCTTAGATATCCCCACCAAATGAATCTCTAGTGCACTGATGCCATAAAACAAACTGACCGAATCTGCATGCAGCCAAACACCTCATGAATCATCCTCAGCTCGGTATCTTTTGGGCCTAGATATATCTGAGAGGAATCATTATTTTACTATGGAATGACCTGGCTCGTTCATCCCAACCCGCAGCCACGATGTCGAGACTCCATGCATGGGGATCGATGTGCATGAGGAGGTGGATATCATTAGTGACATGGATGATGAGAGGAGGGTTGAAGATAGAATGAGGTGGAAAGATGAGGGTGGCTGTGTACATGAGGCTCCATGCACGTGAAGCGTGATGGGTTTGCATGGGAAGGGGTTTGCATGGATGAGGTTTAGAGAGAGAATGAAGATGGGTTTGCATGGGAATGGATTTGCATGGATGGGGTTTAGAGAGAGAGAGGTGGTGACGTGATTAGATGGGTATATGGGGGATGAAGATGAGTTTGCATGGATGAGGCTTAGATGAAGAATGAAGATGGGTTTGCATGGATGAGGTTCAGATGAAGAATGAAGATGGGTTTGCATGGATGAGGTTCAGATGAAGAATGAAGATGGGTTTGCATGGGAATGGGTTTGCATGGATGGGGTTTAGAAAGAGAAAGGTGGTGACGTGATTAGATGGGCATATGGGGGATAGAGGATGAAGATGGGTTTGCATGGATGAGGTTTAGATGAAGAATGAAGATGGGTTTGCATGGGAATGGGTTTAGAGAGAGAAAGGTGGTGACGTGATTAGATGGGTATATGGGGGATGGAGGATGAAGATGGGTTTGCATGGGTGAGGTTTAGATGAAGAATGAAGATAGGTTTGCATGGGAATGGTTTAGATGAAGAATGAAGATAGGTTTGCATGGGAATGGGTTTAGAGAGAGAAAGGTGGTGACGTGGGGTATGAGGGCATAGTGAGTGAAGATGGGTATGCATGGAGTGTGAGTTTGCATGGATGGGGTTTAGAGAGAGAAAGGTGGTGACGTGATTAGATGGGTATATGGGTATGCATGGAGATGGGTATTGGAATGAGTGGTGGGCATGATGGTGCAATGGGTTGAAAATATGAGCATTGGGGTTTAATGGGTATTTGAGGGAAAATGATGAGGGGTGTGAGGGATGGCCGTGCATGGGGATTGGTAGTGAGTGGGAGCATGGGTGGAGGGTAGAGAGAGAAATGGGTATTAGTGATTAGATGACCTGTGATGGATACGGTGATTGTGAATGGCGACCATGGGTGCATAAGTGAGGAATGGGTATGAAATATATGTAGGACGGAAAGATGGGGATGATCATGCGCGTGACTCTCCACACCTGGCAACATGCGTGATTCATCAAACTTCCCACGCTGTAAGCTAATTTCAAAAATGTTCAATGCATGAACCCACGCGCCAACAGGAATTTCGGCACCTGCAGCTTGCAAAAGGCTTGGCTATTACCCACCCATATCCATTATCCTTTTACTGTTAAGGTCCCCTTTAGACGCTCCATGCGTGTTAAATGAATCAACTGGCAGTGGGTCCTATGGAGGCCTTTGAATAATGCATTGAACACTTGGATTAACACTGTCCTGCTCAGACCAAGAAAACTCTCCATAATACAGGTGATGGAACCGCCATAATCTGGAAGATTTTGATTGACGAAGGTATGAGTGTGAGTGGCGATGAACGTGATCAAACACGCCAGTGGCAGCGCTGGCCAGTGGGCAACCCCAGCGACAGTCAACCATGCATGAAAAATGACCGGCACAGCATGGTATCGTTTCTTAGACTCTCAGTGCGCAGTTTACCAGGCCCAAATAGCAGAACAAACCCGCCAGGAACCTTTTGATGCCCCTCAAGCTGTGTCAAACTCGAGAGATAACCACTAACATTTCCAGAATCAAAACATAAACGTCCCTGAAATCTCCTGGTATCACCTCACCCAACAAAGAAAGCATGTTCCACAAACATTCAGGACCTCCCAATGCTCTGTATTTCATCGTGCTCAGCTCCCCATAGGTGGGCATCAGGAACAGGGGAAAATAGCCAGAAGAGAAACAGAGCACAAACAATAGAAATAAAACGAAAACCTTACAAGCCTCATTTCACATGCCGATCAATGAGCTCAAATGGGGGGAAGGGGACCAAAAAGAAGGATTTCGAATGAGTTTCAAAGGAATGTAAAGAGAAAAACAATCTAAAAAAAAAAACAGAGTTCAGAAGGCATGGTTAGAAATCAAACGTGAGCGAACCTAGATGCTATATAAAGAAAGTAAGAGTCTCCCATGCTCACATTCGGATACCAGAAACGAACCCCACAATACCCAAAAAAAAACACAGATAAAATGGCATGGATATGAAAGAACACTGATCAAATCGCGTGAACCTCAAAGAATCAATAGCTTATAAAAATAAATACCTGTGTCGCCTTCCTCTGGTGTCTTTCCCCTTCCAAAAACAACTCCCCCCTCTCTGGATATTCCCCCACAGAAAAGCTTCCTCAAAACTCTTCTCCCAAGCTCCTCTAAAAAAATTTCTCCGACAGCTCCCCTTATAAAAAAAAAAACTCCGAACCCTTCTTCAACCTCTCCTCTTCCTTTTTAAGCTTTTCTCATCTCCTGTTCCTGTTTTCCTCAGCAAGCCACTCCCTGCTTCACTGTGCATTGTCCAGAAGGCGCGTCATCCTCTCCAACCACCACCATGGGTGAGCTGCTGATGGCTCACCACGTGTACATGCATGGAGCCTCATGGGAGGTGTCCCCTACCCCCAACCAGGAATCGCCACGTGGCTCCTTGAGAGTCCTCCACCTGCAAAGAAATATATCCTGTATAGAAAATGAAAACGAGCCCCAAATGGGGGTCTACAGGTGTCTTAATAACATTTTTTTATAAAAAAAATAAGTATTATTTTTAGATATTTTGCATCAATTTCTATTGATGATTTAAAAAAAAATACAAATATATTTCGACTTTAAATTGAGAAAACAAACACATCAAAGGTTAATTAGATTTACACTTTCATATCTTTAAAATATTTTATTTTACTTTTTCTTTTTAAATCATAAAATAGTGGTAAAACATAAGATACAAGAATTCTTAGAAACTTATTTTTTCTTTCAAAAAAATCAGATAAGATGTCACAAAATGAAAATGTTTGAAAAAAAATATGAGCTTTTTAATTTTTGAATAAAAAAAATTAAATACATTTTATTTAACATAAAAAATTCCTCAATAAAATAATATTTATGACCTTTTATTAAATAACAATCCTTGTTATATAATCTATTTCCTAAACCATCAAAATGAATAATTATAAATTATTTTAGAATTAGAATAGAAAACATATTATACTTGAATTTTTTATATTTTTAAAACCTAAAAAAAAATATTATAAAAATATTATTTAAAATATATTATGTTTAAAAATAAATATTAATATTTTAAAAGAATTTTTAGTTATTCATTTTAAATCTAAAAATTAGAAATTTTCCATTTTTTTTTTCTTATGATACCTATTATTAAAATAGGTCTCATTTCTTTACATCCATGTACTATTTCAAAATCTCCCGAAAACCAACTAGATCGATGAAAAATCAAGAAAATTACCTCTGCATTTCAGGATCGATAAGCTCGCTAATGGCAGTATCCAAACCGATACTCCTTCCTCGCCAACAACTTCACCTCCTGAATCACATAGATTCTCCAACCACACCTCAGATCAAGCGAGTACATATGCTTAATTACATCGTCAGCACCTTCCCTCCACGCTGCTCAAAGATCCAAGATTGTCCAAGAATCGTTTCACCATCTGCCGGGAAGCCCGCCGGAGCTCCCACACATCGATCTCGCACCTCATCGCCTTCTTAGATGCAGTGATGAGGCAGTTCCCACAAGAAGATAAAATTTTGGGGAGTTGTAACAAACTCTTTCAAGATTAAGAAGACTTGAACATAGAAAAACTTTTGGGAGTTGTTAAAAGAAAAGTCGTTTTCCTTGTGAAGATTGAAGATGGTTTAGATGAAAAATGCATATATTAAAGAGCTGACAAAGGTAATTTTGAAGATACGGATATTGACATTAATTTGAAAAATTTTCAATAATACTAGACATATAAATGACTTTGTAATAGATCATAGATTTTTCCTATTTGTAATGAATTATCTCACCATCAAATGGTAGGAAAAATTCAATCATGAGTTCGTTTGTCAACAAAAGATTTTGCAAATAATTTCAAAGCCAAGACCATCAAATTCAAAAGATTCAGCAAACTCTTCTTAAGGACAGACTCAAGCGGAGTTCCTAACTCTTAAAAGCAAATGTCAAACTTCATTAGTAGTTATTAGAGGTTTAGAACAATATTGTTAAAGACTTATTCAAACTCTCAAACAGTTTGACTATAATCAAAATAATGAAGAAACTGAAGATACAACTTTATCAGATGATTCATATGTAGACCTTGAGTTTATCCTGTATGGTAGAACTATGGGTCAATTTAGATAAAAGATTTCAAGAATCTTTCGTACATTTATATCTTTGTACATTTGTCTCTTTGTATTTATCTAATAAAAATAAAATAAAAATTGTAGTGAATAGTGACAAATAGTATCTAAATAATGTCAAATAGTGTCTAAATAGTAAAAGTTGTATATTAATTTGATAACTTTGAAGTTGTATATTAATTTGGTAACTTTGATTTCAAAACGAAAACGTGCAAGATACGTGACCTTTTCACCTTCAGCAGTCCTACAGAAACTTAATGTTTTCATCTGAAGATGGAGAAAATGAAACCAATTGTCTTCTGCAATTATTCGAGCATGTGGATTTCATCAAGACTCAAGTCCGATATTTTTCCTATAAATAGATGTACAACTTCAAAGCCTATTTGTAATCAACAATTCTCTCTTGTAATCAAAGTATATTTTCAATACAAAAGTTATGAAATCTCTCTTATAATTAAGGTATATTTTCAATACAAAAGTTATTTTTAAATTCAAATATTTGTGTTCTTATATTTAAATTTTTGCAATAATTAAATAGTAATTATTTATGTTTCATGCTTGGATTCCTTAAGCAAATTTAATATTTTGCGTGCATGAATTGTTGTATGTCCTGAGTGTGAAATGCTTTGATACCATTTCACACCTAGGACATACAACAGTTCATGTACATAAAATATTAAATTTGTTTAGAGAAGCTAAGTATAAAATAGAAATAATTACTATCTAATTCTGTTTAATTTATTGCAAAAATTTAAACATAAGAACACAAATATTTGAATATGAAAATAACTTTTGTATTTAAAATATACTTTGATTACAAGAGAGAGTTGTTGATTACAAATAGGCTTGTTGACAGTAGAGGGATGACTACAAAGGGATGAATACAAATGACTAGATTTTTTAAATGAGATATTACAAAAGCTAGAAAGAGAATTTTTAGAAAACTCGTTGCTCGTTCTTGCGCATCTACCTTGTGATGAAGGTTGCATTTCTATTTATAGGAAAAATATCGGACTTGAATCTTGATGAAATCCACGTGCTTGAATAATTGCAGAAGACAGTTGGCTTTCTTTTCTCCATCTTCAAACGAAAGCATTAAGTTTCTGTAGGGCTGCTGAAGGTGAAAAACCCACGTATCTTTCACGTTTTCGTTTTGAAATTAAGGTTATTAAATTAATATACAACTTTTATTATTTAGACACTATTTGATACTATTTATCACTATTCATTACTATTTGAATATTCTATGAGAGGACGTCAAAGCAACTTCCTTGTGACAATTAGAAACTTATAAGGATAATGGTATGTATCAAATTACAACTTTCCTTATTCTTTCATATTTTTATTTTATTTATTTATTTACATTTTTTTATCTTTCTCTTGTCTTTATACTTTTATAAAATCAAAATTTTCATATTTATGAAAGATCATACAATATTTTTAAAAACTATTTTTCATATTTAATATTATTTAGAAATGATAATAAAATAACAGATAGATATTTTATAAACTTTGTAAGTGTGTGCATCAAATCAAGATTTTTTAGTTTTTTATATTATTATTTATCTTATCTTATTTTATCGATTCCTTGAATAATGTTGATAAAATAAAAATTTAGTTCTTAATCAATTTTGCAATGTTTTGTAATTTAGACCAAATTTTATTTTGTAATTTATGTAAATCAAAATTGGTTTATAGAAAATTAATATTAAAGAATCTTGAATTTTGTCTTGGAATTGATTGTTTATAAAATTTAAAATATTGTTATTTAATTTTATCTTATCTATACAAATAAAATCATGCAATTTATAGACATTTTCTAGCTATTATATCCATGAATTAATAAATAAGTGCTAAAGAATATCCAAGCATTAAGTGACTAATATTTGTTTTAATAAAATTTTAAGCTAGAGAAAGTCGAGTTCTATGTGAAAGGAGTTTTATTTCTTGTTAATCTTTCCATATATTTAATGAATTTATCCTATTTTAATTATGCTAATACAAACAAATATTATAATTATCATAAATAAATAATTACAATAATTAAAAAATAAACAACTTAAAATCCGAAATTACTTTCAGGAAAAGAAAAAAAAACTAAAAAACAAACAACCTTTCCTTAAAATTTATATGGAGAAATAATATCAAAATAATTATATTACATTTATGAAATATAATACAATATTTTATTATGAAATATTTTTATATCAAAAAATTAAAATTATATAATATGATTTAAATTTTAATTAAAATTAAAATAATATTTTTATATTTATGAAACCAAATAAAATTTTTCATATTTATGAAAGATAATACAATTTTTTTTAAAAAGCTATTTTTCATATTTAATATTTTGACCTCTATTTTGTCTAAGTATTTTTTATTTTTCCTTAGAATATAGTAATACATAACTAATTTGTATATCTATGGACTTAGAAGATGTCATATCATTTTTTTTTCAAATTAAATTAATTTTTTGCCCATTATAACTAATAAATAAAAAAACTATACTTTTATATCAAATTGAATAATGATTTATTTGTATTAATCTAATTTTGTATTGAAAATTAATTTACATCAATTAATTATAAAAGAAGAAAATATTTTTTTTTTTTTGTGCAAGAAGAACCAGACCTGTTCAGCCGAACCAGGCCTGGAGATCTCGTGGAGAAGATGATGATGTCATCATGACGTCATCATTAAAAAAAATTAAATTAAAAAAAAAAAAAATTTGTTTGTTTGTCTTAGAATTCTTGGAATGATAAAGCATATGTTGAAATTATTATGCATTTGTTAAGTTTGGCTCTTTTGGGACTATTATTATAATTATTATTATTGTTCTTTTGGGTATAATTTTTGTTTTATACCAATAATATTGTCCTAAGCCATTTTGTTAAATATTTCAATTTATTGTGATATTAAAGAACACTTGTGTGATTGCCTATCGCAATTCCAAGTATATCAAGTTGTACAAATTGAGATATTTTGAATTTTTTATGACAATAGTGAACATATATGTGGTTGCCTATCGTAATCCTATATGTGTCAAATTGTCTTTGTTGAGATATTTTATCTCCCACTGTTGATTCTTTTATTATTGAGATTACTAAGGTCCATACGGGTATTGTAATTGTCCTATCGATAATTATAATACTTGGTAGGATGCTTAGATTGGTGAAGGAAATTAATTATATATTATGAACCGTACTAATTTTCTTTGCCCTTTCGGTAATAAAATTAGTACATCTTGGTTGTGATATTTAATTAATTGTCCTTACCGCTGTGGAATTTTCAAAATTCCAAGCTATTGGTAAATTGAGTAATTCTGGAAACTAGCAAATAGCATGATTTTGTAATAACATGCATATTGTTTAATTTTGCTATTTTTCAGCTACTAGCAATCCTGGTATTACTCTGCAACTGTCTGCCATCAAGCCTCTTACAGGAAACAATTTTGAGGAATGGTTTGAGTCTTTCAACGTGCATATGACTCTACACAATCTGGACTTGGCATTGAGAGTTAATGAGCCAAGTAAACCCACTAATATGAGCTCTACAGATGAAAGATCCTTTTATGAGAAATAGGAGCACTCCAATAGGAGTTGTTTGATGGTGATGAAATACACTATGGATAAGTCCATTAAAGAATGTGTGCCAAAGACCGAAAGTGCGAAAGAATTTTTGGAATATGTGAAGGCCAATTATACCAAGACTGATAAGTCAGAAATGACAACTTATTTGAAGCTTCTCACAACCACTATGTATGATGGAGTAGGTGGGGTCAGAGATCACATTATCAAACTGAAGCACTACTTCAACAAGGCAAATGAGATGAAAGTGGAGTTGAGTGAGAAATTCCTGAAATGGTTGGTACTTAAGTCTCTTCCTGCTTCTTTTGATGCAGTGAAATTGACCTTTAATGCCTTGAAGGAAGAATGGACTTTGGAGGAGTTGATGTCCATTGTGGTGCAACATGAAGTCTCAATGAAGAAAAATGAGACTCACTCAATTGCTCTTGTTACTGACCAAGGGAGCAATATAAAGAAAAAACCTCCACACAAGAATTTTGGAGGCTCTAAGCAATTCAAAAGGAGAGGGAATTCAAGTCAAGGAGGCTCTAGTGCATCTGCTTCATCTAATGCTACAAAGAATGAGAAATTCAAGGGGAAGTGCAACTTTTGCCATAAAATTGGTCACAAGCAGGTTGATTGCTTCAAGTTTAAAAGTTGGCTAGAGAAGAAGAAGAAAGGTAAAACTGTGGTTGATTTGAATGCAAACATGATTGAGACCAATATTGTTGATGTTCATGCCAATTCTTGGTGGTTAGATACTGGTGCCACTATTCATGTTACTAATTCTTTGCAGGAGATGACAAAGAAAAGGAGGCCATCAAAGCATGAAGAATTTGTTTATATGGGTGATGGAAGCAAACTCAAAATAGACTTTTTTGGCATGATAAAGCTAAGATTGGTCACTGAAAGCCTTTTATTGTTACACGATGTTGCTTACATACCCTCACTTAGGAGGAATTTGGTTTCTGTATCTACTTTGGATAGACAAGGTTATTCTTTCCACTTTTGAGGTGGAGAAGTGGATATTTTTAGCAACTCAGTTTTAATTGGCAATGGTGTTTTGTTTGGCAATCTTTATAATCTCAGTTTGCATCATGGTTCTTTGTGTGATTCATCTTTTGTTAATTCTGTTGTTGGTTGCAAGCGTGGTAGAATGAATTTGAGTTCTTCCATGTTGTGGCACAAACGCCTAGGTCATATTTCTAGGCAAAGATTAGAGAGATTGGTTAGAGATGGTGTGCTTTTTAATCTTGATTTCTCAGATTTCGAGACTTGTGTTGTTTGCTTAAAGGGGAAGATGACAGCTAAGACCAGAAAGGAGAAGATTGATAGATGTGGAAGCACTTTAGACTTGATCCACATAGATATATGTGGTCCTTTGACACCAACTGCTTTAGGGGGTTATAAATATTTCATCACTTTTATTGATGATTTCTCTAGATATGATTATGTTGAACTGATCCATGAGAAATCTAACTCTCTAAATGTGTTTAAGGCCTTTAAGGCTAAGGTGGAGTTACAGTTGGGAAAGCCCATTAAAGCTGTGAAGTCTGATAGAGGTGGTGAGTATTATGGGAGATATGATGAGACTGGACGGAATCCGGGACCATTTGCTAAGTTTTTGTTGGAATGCGGCATCGATGCTAGATATACAATGCCAGGCACTCCTCAATAGAATGGGGTTGCAGAAAGGAGGAATCGCACATTGTTAGATATGGTGAGGTGCATGTTGTCTAATTCCTCATTGCCAGAATTTTTGTGGGGTGAAGCCTTAAGGACTGCGACATATATTTTGAATCAAGTGCCCAGTAAGTCTGTGCCTAAGACACCTTATGAACTATGGTCAGGGAAGAAACCGAGTCTTCATCATTTCCATGTTTGGGGATGTAAGGCTGAGGTTAGGCCATATAACCCACAGTCAAAGAAACTTGATCCTAAAACCATCAGTGGTTTCTTTGTTGGTTATTGCATTGGATTAAGGGGTTGTAGATTTTATTGTCCATCTCATACCACCAGGATCATTGAGTCAGACAGGGCTGTATACTTTGAGGATGAAGTTAATGTTGATTCCAATTTTGTGCCTCGTGAGATACCTTTTGGAGAAGAGCATGTTATGATTCCTTTTCCTACATCTTATGTTCCAAATGTGGATATTCCTATTGTCCAACAGCCAGACACTAATCAAGGAGAACATGGTGATCAAGTGGAACCTGACTTTCCTATTGATGATACTGTTGTTGATGAGATTGCTTTGAGAAGATCACAGAGGGTTCGTAAGCCAGCTATTTCTGATGACTACATGATTTATTTGCAGGAGCATGAGTATGATGGTTATGATGCTTCTGATCCAGTCACTTATCAAGAAGCAATTCATTGTCCTCAATTCACTTCTTGGAAAGAAGTCATGGATGATGAAATGAACTCTATGTATATGAATGGTGTTTGGGATTTGGTTGAATTGCCACAAGGTTGTAAACCAGTTGGGTGCAAGTGGGTCTTTAAGACTAAACGTGATTCTAGTGGGCGAATAGAGAGATATAAGGCCAGACTTGTGGTTAAAGGTTATAGTCAAAGAGAAGGGATAAGAAACCTTTTCGCCTGTGTCGACCAAGGACTCTTTTAGAGTGATTATGGCCATAGTAGCTCATTTTAATTTGGAGCTACATCAGATGGATGTCAAGACTGCTTTCTTGAACGGTGATCTGGATGAGGATGTGTATATGGAACAGCCTACTGGTTTTACAGAAGTTGGAAAGGAAGACTTAGTTTGCAAGCTCAATAAGTCAATTTATGGTCTTAAACAAGCTTCGAGGCAGTGGTATCTGAAGTTTGATAGAATTATCACCCAAAATGGTTTTAAAGAGAATACGGTTGACAGATGCATATATTTGAGGGTTAGTGGGAGTAGTTATATATTTCTTATTTTATATGTTGATGATATACTACTCGCATCAAATGACTCTGACTTGTTGATTGAGACAAAACACATGTTGTCAACCCATTTTGACATGAAGGATCTTGGTGAGGCTTCTTATGTTTTGGGCATAAAGATTCTTCGTGATAGAGCTAATGGGGTGTTTAAATTATCTCAAAGAACCTATATTGAGAAAATATTGAAGAGGTTCAATATGCACAACTGTAGTTCTACTAAAGCGCCAATTGTGAAGGGTGATAAGTTTTCAAAGGCTCAATGTCCTCAAAATGATGATGAAAGAGAGGAAATGAGAACCATTCCTTATTCATCTGTGGTTGGCAGCCTTATGTATGCTCAAGTATGTACACGCCCTGATATTGCTTTTGTTGTGGGCGTGTTGGGAAGGTACTTGAGCAATCCTGGGAGTCAACATTAGAAAGCTGCTAAGAAGGTCCTTAGGTATTTGCAAGGAACTAAGGACTTTATGTTGACATATCGGCGCACCAACATACTTGATGTAGTTGGATTTTGTGATGCTGATTTTGCTGGCTGCATAGATGATAAGAAATCCACTACGGGCTATATTTTTATGATGGCAGGAGGAGCTGTATCTTGGAAAAGTGTCAAGCAAACACTTACAGCATCCTCAACTATGGAGGCAGAGTATGTGGCATGTTATGAGGCTTGTTGTCATGATATATGGATGCGGAATTTTATTTCAGCTTTGGGAGTTGTTGACTCCATTTCTAGACCGCTGAAATTATTTTGTGACAATTCCGCAGCTGTTGCTTTCTCTAAGAACACTAGGAGTATTTCTCGCTCCAAACATATTGATGTAAAGTTCTATTTTGTTAAGGAGAAAGTGGCAGAGTCTCTTATTGATATTGAGCACATGTCCACAAAAGGTATGTTGGCAGATCCACTAACAAAAGGCTTACCCATAGTTGTGTTTCAGGAACATGTATCTCAAATGGGGTTGTTGGAAGCCTAGGTTGCATTAAGTTAGTGGGAGCCACTTTTGTTATTGTAATATTATGCTATTATTGAAAGGATTGCTATTATTATATATTTCTCTGTGAATCAAGCAATGAAGCATATATGATTGCTTTTGATTATTTGTTTTAATGAGATTTTATGGGACATTGATTTATGATTATGTGTATACTGTGATGTTTGATTATGCAGTCCAAGTGGGAGAATTGTTGGAATTTTTGTGTATGGACTTACATAATCAATTTAATAATATCATAAATCAGTATTAATTTAATTTTTGCATTGTGGTCTATAATGGGGCTGGACACATTATTGCTTGATTTTTATGGGCTCACCCTAATTCACTTGACTGGCCCATTAAGTCAAGTGGTCCAAACTGTGTGATATATACATACATATATATATATATATAAGGAAAAAAGACAGGGGTGGCTATCCTATTCTTGTTTTGTTTTCTTTGGGGGTTGAGAAGAGAACGTCCTGAACGAACTCTTCAGAGCACACAGATTGTTTTGGGTGTAGAAAGGGAAGAGCCAATTGAACTTGGGGTTTCTCTCCTTCACGAATTAAGCGCATCCTTGAACACTAGACGAGCACAGGAATGACTTTCCATGGAATCAATCAAGGTCAGTTTTTCTTAATCCCTAATTTCTTTTAGTGTATGCTTTAATGTCTTTCATGAGATCCTATTTGGCATCTAAATTTTTCAACAATTGGTATGATTAAAACTTTTAAATATTTAAGTTTATCTAATAAAATTATTTAACAATGAAAGCAAAATAAAAATTATTAAAATTCTAAAAAATAATTTAACACACTCAAATAAAATATGTGTAGACATAAAAAAAAATTAGTGGATTAAATTACCACTAATTTGGTCTTCAAAATGAAAAAAAAAAAAAAAAATCCTCTTATGGATAAGTTTCCCTAATCTTCAATTGCAAAAGGATAATAATAATAATAGAAAAAAAATTATTATTATTATTATTATCTTGTTGGGATAAGTTTTCCTAATCTCCAACTATAAAAAAGGATAATAATAATAATAATAATAATAATAAGAAAATTATTATTATTATTGTTATCTTGTTGGTAAAACTTTCGAGATAAGAAAAATTGCTAAAATCAAGGAACTAAATCCCTTGAATTAAGCAATTCAAACTCTCTATCTTCACCTATAAATAGAGGTGTCTTCTAAGAAGAGAGGGGGGAAGAAAATTGGAGAAATCAGAGAAATCCAGAAAGGAAAATCTCAAGGAGAAAATCCAAAGACAAGTTCGCTAAACGGCAAAAAGAACTAATACACTCGTTCTTCTTCGCCGTTCAACAAGGTCATTCGGGAATAAGCCATTTGTGGCCCTCGATTGATCTTCGAAATCAAGAAAACGACGCATCGTCTTCCAAAGTGTGATCAAGGCAAAAGAACTAATATACTCGTTCTTTGCCATTCAACAAGGTCATTCGAGAATAAGTCACTTGTGGCCCTCGATTGATCTTCAAAGTCCAGAAAACGTCGTCGTCGTCTTCCAAAGTGTGATCAAGGCAAAAGAATCAGACGGAAAAATATTCTTTTTTTGAAAAGAATATTATTTTTGAGACTGTACTCGCAAATTCTCAATTTTTAATAAATCGTTTGTTCGCATTATTATTTTCTATTTATTTTGCTAATCTTGCAGGATAAATTTTACAAAATTTGTGCGTTCAATATGATAATAGTTTTCTTGAATAAAATAAAATTTATAATGATTTTAAGATTTTCATGTTTTTAAACCTTTTTGTAACGAGTTAAATGTATTTGATTTAAGAAAAAAAAATTTGATAAAATTTTTCTTCAAAAAATGATTTTTAAGAAAATAGTTTCCTAAATAATAAAAAAAAAATTCATTTAATTTTTTTATTCAAACGGCAAAGATGTGGATCCTGATGACATTGTCTCTTCTTCTTGGGATAATTGTGTTTTGGACCTAATTGAGCCTAAAAATTAAGTTTTGGTCCATATAAGTTCACTATTTAAGCAAAATACTTAGAAAAAGTGTGAAAATTGAGGAGAAGGCTATGAATTTTTTATCTTTCCAAAAATGACCTTTGCTCACTATGAAAAAAAAAAATTAAATTTAAATTTTATTCCTTTTGTAAACCTCAATAAAATTTAATATAATTTAGTGATTTGGAAAAAAATACACATTTTTCCAAAAAAAAATAAAAATGAATTGTGTATATAAAAAATAACTAAAAATATATCAAATTTATTTTTTTAAATGATATATTTTTAGAATATATTTTTAAAAAAATTAATTTTTTAAAAATATTAAATTTTCAGAATAATTATTAAAAAAAAATTAGATAAAAAAATTTGTCAAACATTATGGTAGAAAATAATTTTGAAGGGTAAATTGTTCTTTTCATATTTTATATCCTCCCCAATCCCCGTGAGTTATACAACTTATAAATACTAAAGCTTAATTTTTGGCCAAGTCCAAAACACAATTGCCCCCTTCTTCTTAACTGGGTCTACAGAGGCGATGAGGGTGCGAGATCGATGAGCGGGAGCTCCGGCGGGGACTGTGAAACGATTCTTGGACGATCTTGGATCTTTCAGCAGCGTGGAGAGAAGGTGCTGATGCGATTAAGCATACGTACTCGCCTAATCTGAGGTCTGGTGGGGTAATACTTGTGATCGGGAGGTGAAGTCGTTGGCTAGGAAGGAGGATCGAGAGTTTGGATGCTTCCATTAACGAGCTTGTTCATCTTGGAATGCAGAGGTAATTTTCTTGTTTTTTCATCGATGAAAGGCTCTGTTAGGTTGGTGGAAAAAGGCTCTCTTTCTTGAGCATTTTCCCCTGGTTTGGTTGTTGGGACTTGGAAGAGGAAAAGAATGGGAAATGCTCTAAACGTTCTCTTTCTTGGGCTCTTCTCCCTTCATTTCTTTTCTCTTACTTTCCCCCTTTTCTCAGTAACCAAACGGAGGGTCAGGGCATCTGGTTGTTACTCTAAATGCATGTTGGTTTCTGCTGAATCTTTCTTTGTTATTCTTGGATTGGATTGGGTTGCAGAGATTGATTTTAATGAACCTTGCTTTAGAAATGTAAAAGTATGTTAAAGAAAATTCTAATGTATGAAAAAAAGCTTAAACTGATGATGAATTTGGCCGGTTGTTGTAACATTAAGTTCTATCAATTTGTTTTCTGAGGTTTTATTATTTTACTTTTCATGATTGAAGAGAAACGGCAGCAAAGTGTATTTACAAAGAGAGATGTATTGCTGTGGATGACGGGTGGAGTTGGGCCAAATTCATGTCTATCTCTGGTTCTCCTCATCTCTTTGCATTATACCGAGGAGTGTTTATTGAGTGTAGATGAGAATAGAGAAGGCCAGGCAGCGGCTTTTGGAGATGATATAGCCATTGGATGTCTTGCCACAGAGTTCAAGCGAGAGATATTTGTTGTAAGAAGACATTGGTCCCTTAGTTCGTTCCTATTTTCCTTGTTCTTTGCATATGCCCATTTGCTTGGAATTCTCAAATATTTTCTTATCCAATTAAGTTAATGAAATTAAATTATGAAGAAGAAAGAGACCCATAACAATTACATCAGATTTTTTTGCATGAATGTATTCAAAATGATTGGATGTGTCATGCTACAACATATGCATTTATGATGGTGAGCATATGATCATGATGTTACACTAAAATGCACTAAAAAGTTACCTTTTGAGCATACACATCTAAAATGGTTCTTATTTAATAGTCTTCTTTTTTACTTTTTAACAGTTAAAAATAATTTTTTGATAAAAATTTTCAAATGTTAGAAATGTTAGAAACCATTTTTGAAATAAGAAGAGATAAATCATGCTCCTATGCTCACCATAGTTGTAGTATGACATACCAATCCGATCATTTTGAATGCATTCAAGCATATAATTGTTATGGGTCTCTCTTCTTCTTTCATATTTAATTTCATCAACTTAATACTACTGGACTTCATCGGATAAGAACATATTTGAGAATAAGATCCAGGCTTTAAGAGATCAGAATTCCAAGCAAATGGGCATATTGAAAAACCAAGGAAAATAAAAACTACTTTTACATAGCCTTTCAACGCTCGGAAAGGGCAAGAAAATTACGTCTTCATTCCAAGATCAACAAGCTTGATGGCAGCATCCAAACCGATCCTCCTTCCTCGCCAGCAAGTTCACCTCCTGAATCACATGTGAATCCCAATCAGACCTCAAATCAAGCGAGTACATATGCTTAATCACATTGTCAGCACCTTCTCTCCACGTTGCTCAAAGATCCAAGATCTTCCAAGAATCGTTTTCACCATCCGCCGGGACGGTCGCCGGAGCTCCCGCTCATCGATGTCACACCTCATCGCCTTCTTAGATGCAGTGACGAGGCAGTTCCCATCAGAAGATAAAATTTTGGGGAGTTGTAACAAACTCTTTCAAGATCAAGAAGCCTTCCTTTTGGGAGTTGTTAAAGAAACTCTTTAAAAGTTGTTTTTCTTGTGAAGATTGAAGATGGCTTAGATGAAAAGCGCATATATTGAAGAGCTGACAAAGGTAATTTTGAAGATATGCATATTCACATTAATTTGAAAAATTTTCAATATTGCTAGACATATTAATGACTTTGTAATAGATCATAGATTTTTCTTCTCAAGAAGTTAGAAATTTTTTCCTATTTCTTTTGCTAGCTAGTCATTTGAAAATTAAAAAAATCCATATACAGCCATTTAATAAAAGAGACCAAGAACTAGAAAATATGAATAGTAACCAAAGGTTCTATAATTCCCATAGCCCACTGAAGAAGAAGCGATTAGACATGCATGGAGCCCACCAACTCCACAAGAGTGAACGGCTACATGTTTTTGGCGTAACATACGATGTACTGTTTCAACCATGCATGTCTCTTTCTGGGCTGAGCAGTAGAGTCTTAACAATAAATATTGCAGTTCATATGTTCACACATATATACCTTGAAAAAGGATTTTAAAAATGCTTTGATTGAATCCGTTGAAAAACAAAAATCCAACTCGCTGTAATATTAGAATGTACCAAAGCTAGCTTAACGCCATTAAGTAAACCACCAACCAATTCATCTTCATTTTCATTGTTCTAAGTTGAATATTATTTTCATCTATTTAAAATATTATTTTAAAATTTGTTTTTTGTTTTAGGACGCTATTTTTGGGACATTGATTTAGAAAAATATAATATAATTTGTTAATTTATTTATTAAAAAAATATATCAGATCACTTTTTCTACGCGCCCCAACTCTATTTTTCTACGCACCTTAATTTCTCGTAGACTCGTATTGGCTGAATTTATATTCTGACTTCTTCTTAGACTCCAAGTAAGGGATTGAGCATGATTTGCAGTGCCCGGGTTGCAGTACTATATTTATTCAACTATTTGTTGGACATCCTGATCACTTAGGGATAGTTTGGTGTCCAACCTAATTGGGCCAAATCATAGGCCGACAAAAAGTGGTTGTTTATTTATTTAAATTTTGAATGTGTAATCAATCCAAATAAAAATTGATGTAAAAATTTCAATAGATTTTGAATTGTTGAGTTAAAAAAAAAAAAAAAAATCTAATTTTTAGATTTTAAATGAATATCTAAATTTTTTTAATAATATTAAAAAAAAATTTAGTCATTTATCTAAGAATGAAGTTATAAGGATAAAGATATTAAAAAGATAATTAACTTCGTATATCTTTCTCATTTATCTTTTAAAATAATTTGAACTAAATAAAAATATTAAAATAAATGAATAAAACAAACTTTTAATACTTTAAAAGATGCTAGGAAAATATAAATAATTTAAATATTAAAAACCAAAATAATTTAAAGATGTACAATAAAAAGGAATTTGAATAATTAAAACTATATCTATACACAATATAATATAGTACTAATATATGGTATTGTTTAATATAATATTTAATATTTGTAAAATACTTTTATATCTTAATTATGACTATTATCAACAAATAAATAAATAATTATTCATTAAATTATAAATTATAGAATAATTTCTAAATAATATTCAACCTAAGAATTGAAACCCATTTTAGTCATATAATATGGTATGACAAATAAAAAAAATGCATTAAAATTTATCTTATCTCACTTATCTTATTTCATGTTTGTTGAATATAGGATATGATAAGTGAAAGGATAATTCATTTTATTTCATTACTAACGGATAAGATAGAAATAACTTATCTTATCCCATCACTAACCAAACATGAGATAAAATATAATATATATTTTCTTATCATATCCCATAACCAAATATGACCTTATGATTTTATAAAAAAATTATAAATAATATTTTAAGTTTAATTAATTATAAATAATTTATATGCTTATGTAATATTTTATTTTTATAAAAGCAAAATTTTTACCTATTTTTACCTACAATTTGGTTAAGTTAAATAAAATGTATTTGGTCTTTTTGTATACAAAAAGGTTACTCATATGTATATTTTTAAATTATTTTATTTTATTACATTATATCCAAAATTAAATTATTGAGGAGTTTACTTTTCCCAAACTTTCTTACTTTTCCAAGAAAAATCCTCTAATTTTTCCCTTTTTCATGCTATTAACAATTCTTTTTAAAAATCAAACTTAAAGAAAAATAATTTATTAAAACAAATATTATTCAACTAATGGTTGGATATCCTTATCACTTAGGATAATTTAATCCCCAATCTAATTGGGCCAAATCATAAGCCCACAAAAAGTGGTTGTTTATTTATTTAAATTTTAAATGTCTATTCAATCTAAATAGAAATAAAAATGGATATAAAAATTTCATATAGATTCTGAATTATTGAGTTAAAAAAAAGAAGTAAAATTCTAATTTTTAGATTTAAAATGAATATTTAAATTTTTTTAATAATATTAAAAAAAAAATATTTACTCCTTTATCTCTCTATGTAAAAGATGGAGTTATAAGGATAAGGATATTAAAAAGATAACTAACTTCTTATCTCTTTCTTATTTATTTTCTAAACTAATCTTAACTAAATAAAAACATTAAAATAAATAAACAAAACAAAGTTTTAATACTTTAAAAGATTATATGAAGATATGAACAATTTAAATGTTAAAACTATATGTATACACAATATGATATAGTACTAATATATGGTATTATTTAATATTTGAAAAATAGTTTTATATCTTAACCATGGCTATTATCAACAAATAAATAAATAAATATTTATTAAATTAGAAATTATAGAATAATTTTTAAATAATATTAAACCTAGGAATTGAAACCTATTTTAGTCATATAGTATGGTATGAAACTCCTCCATAAAAAAAAAAATAATAATAAAAAAAATAAAAATAAAAAATCCATTAAAAATTATATAAAAAAGATTTAAAATTTCCAAAAGGATGTTCCTTGTGGAACTAAGCATCTATATTTATTGAATCCAACAAATACAATATAAATGTTTATATGTAAACATCACATAGATTCTGAATTATTGAATTAAAAAAAAAAAGTAAAATTTCTAATTTTAAGAGTTAAAACAAATATCTAAAATTCTTTAAAAATATTTAATCTTTTATCTCTCCGTGAAAGGGAGGAAGATATAAGGATAAGGATGTTCAAAAGATAACTAACTATTTTTATTTATTTATTTTTTAAAGTAATCTTAACTAAATTAAAATATAAAAACAAATTAAATTGTAGTTTAAAAGATTCTAGAAAAAAAAAATAATCAATTGAAATATTAAAAACTAAAATAATTTAAAGAAGTATAATAAAAAGGAATTTGGATAATTAAAATTTAAAACTATATCTATAATACTAATATATAGTATTTTTTAATATAATATTAATATTTATAAAATACTTTTGTATCCTGACTATTATCAACAAATAAATAAATAATTATTTACTACAATAAAAAGGAATTTGGACCATTAAAACTATATGTATAATATAATATAATATGATACCAATATATAGTATTGTTTAATATAATATTTGATATTTACAAAATATTTTTATATCTTAAACAAGACTATTATCAACAAATATATAAATAATTATTTAACAAATTATAAATTATAAAATAATTTCTAAATTAATATTAAAATTTAGGTGGTGTTTATTTTTTTTTTACTTAATTCTAAATAGAAATTAAAAATAAATAACGTTTAATAGTGTTAAATATTAGATTGTTTAATTTTATAACATTTTGTTTTTATTAAGCATTAAAATGCAAAAAAAAAAAGAACATATTACTTTTTTCATTTAGAAAAAATAAAATATTTTGATTTTTTCTATTCAGTAAAAAATTTATAATAAATTAAAAAAAAAGTTAAAAAAAAAAAAACAAATAATTTAAAGTTTGAAATCAAATTGCTTTCAATAAAAAGTTTTTTTTTTTTTTTTTTTTTTTTAGAAAAAAAACAAACAAACAAACAAACAAACACCCTCTAAGAAATGAAACTTGTTTTAGTCATATAGTATGATAGGAAAATTTTTCTTCAACGATTTAAAAAAATCCATTAAATAATTATATAACAAATAATAGCAACTAAACATTTATATTTATTGAAGTCATCAACAAATATAATATAAATATTGGATCTACAAATGCTCAAGTTACTATAAATCTAAAGGAAAATAAAGTTATACAAGAATATCTTTGAGTAGTCTCCAAAATTGGTTTTAAAACTATGATTTGATGATTGATTTTAAGGGAAACTTTCTATTTTACTTCAAGGATTAGGAAAAAAGATTATGTAAAAGATGTTTATGAAAGTAATAAAAAGTATGATAGGAAATCTCATACTTGATATAACATCATGTAGTAAAAACAAAAATATATGAAATTAAAATTTTAAAATATAATACTTGATTAGAACAGAAAAAATTTTCATTAATTTAAAATTTTCTATTTTTAAGTAATTTTATCTTTTTTAAAAATTTTCATTATTAACATCATCTTCAATCCCGTTAAACATGGGTTTGCAGCCTTATGTTGCGAGTCGAGCCCACACCCAAATGGGCCACAGCTGCATCGGCTCAACGGAAACTCAATACGGTGGGTTTTGGTGGACTCATCTTAAAGAAGAAAGTAGACGGCTAACGCTGGCAACCATAGGTGGAGGAATGCAAAGAGGGTGAGGAAAAATCTACTGCAAATCCGCAAGGGGCAGGATGACTTCATGTGGGTGTGTAAAACCCATTTTCATGATCGTCTCAATAGCTTCAACCCCAAAATGATTCAAGAATGGAGGCATCCTCAAACAGTCTCAGAAACCTTCCGTTCACCATCAAACTCAGGGTTTTGGAGTGGGACAAGCTCTGCCACTTCATTTCTTCCGTCGCTATTTTTTTTTTTAAGAGGAAAAGGGTTTTGCATAAGGGCGATTTTTTATTTATTTATTTTTTTTTTTATTTTTTTTTTTTTTGTTCTCTGTTTTTATGTTCTATACACAATAGCAAAAACAAGAGAAAACTTCTTTTCAGTATGATGTTGAAATGAATTTCTTAAAAATAGTTTTTCGAAAACTTTGGAGCCAACGTGTTTTTTTACCTAAGAAAAAAGTGTTTTCTATTTTAAAAAATTAAAAACTGTTTTTGATAATTGTTACCAAATACGTCCTAAATAACTCTTATTTTTTTAAAAAAAAACTCCATAACCCGTATGAAATTTATGATTATTAAAAAAATCCTAATTAAACTAAAATATTCATAAATAAAATTATTGAAATAAATCTTATTTACAAGTATATGCATTATTCATCCTTTAAAAAAAATCAATATAAAAAAGATACAAATAAAAATATTAAATAGTTGAAAATAATAGAATATTGTGTGTCAACTAATATGAAAAATATTGTTATAAGAGAGATAAAAAATAAAAATAAAAAAACTTTCTTGCCTACGTAGTTATTAATTTTAAAATAATTTAGTAAGACTAAAATTCATTAAATAGATGAAAATAATAGAAAAAAGAAAAAAAGAACAAAATCCTAATAATAATAAAAGATTATTCCTTGCCTAGACACTTATTAATTTTCAAATAGTTTAGTTATAATAAAATTTATTAAATACATAAAAATAATAAAAGAGAAAAGAAAAAATTAAGAAAAAAAAAAAGAATCCTAGCCTTTTATGTCTCGTATGTTTCTTTGAAAAGAATCAATATGAAAAATATAGTTATAAAAGAGAGATAAAAAAAAGAACATTCTTTTTTAAGCACTTATTAATTTTAAAGTAGTCTACTTAGACTAAAATTTAGGGAAAAAAGTTAAATAACCTTTTTTTAGACTTGTATAAAATTTATAATCATAAAAATGAGTCTTAATTAAACTAAAGTATAGTCTTATTTAGATTAAACACATTATGCATCCTTTAAAAAGGGTACGATATCCAAAATATGGAGAAAAAAACAATTTTTTTAACTTCTCCAATTTTTCTCTCTGAAAATATAAATTTCATGGACATAAAAAAATAAAAAGTAAGAGGAGAACTCTAGAAAAAAAAATTAAAAATTAAAAATAAAAGAATAAAGAAAACCAAGAAATTTACAAAAAGAAATTGAAATCATTTTAACTAATATTTTGAAACTAAACATTCCAAAACTAGTGTATGACTGTTGAACAACTTAGAAACCAAATAGTAAAGTTAGAACCAAAAGAACCTATAATTAGGTTCTTGAAGGCTTGAGCCAAAGAAAATAGAGATGAAAATATTACCGAAAAAAAAATCCTTTTTGGTTTTTCATAAGAAGGTTGAGGTAAAGATAACATGGGAATATTAGGAAAAGCAATGACATAATCAAAATATTTGAAAAAGATTAAATCAAAAAGATTAAAATATATTTTATTGAGGCTAATCAGTATTATTAAAAATTATGCCTAAAGTTTTGTAATGACTTCTTTGATTGTACTCGTACTATCCCAAACCAAATAAAAAATAAAAAGCGAATAATTTTAAGATTTGTTGTAATCAACCCACAAAAAATAAAACACATGAAATAATAAAATTAAGTGATTTTGATGTAAAAGATTAAGGTGACATTTATTTTTTTGACTTTTTACTAAAAGCAATATGTCCTACACATATTTGACATGTGAAAGAATTAAGAAAATGTTTTTATTGTCGTCTTTCAATTTGTGATCAACATGAAATAATTTTTGAAGATCGTGGTAAATTTATATATATATATATGTTTTTATTCTCTCAACTCTTTCAATCATATTTTCTTCATTGCCTTTCAGGGTTCTTGGCTAATATACATATATATATATATATATATATATATATATATATATATTTTCTCTTGATATAATTCTTGAAGATTGTGGTCGATTTCAAGTGGTAAATTCCTATTTTTTATTCTAATAAATTTAATTATTATTATTATTATTGTTATTCATATTATTATTATTATTATTATTATTATTATTTTAAACCTAAAAAATTACCGAATTCCTTCTATTTATATTGTTATTTGTTGATGAGTTCAAGAAATATAAATGTTTAGTTGGACATTGAACATACTTTTGGATTTTTTTTTTTTTTTTTTTTTTTGTTTTTAAATATGCTCTTGTATAATTTTTTTAATGGATTTTCTTATGTGTTGAAGAAGGATTTTTTTATGATACCTATTATTAAAAGGGACAATTGTGTTTTGGGCCTAGTTGGGCCCAAAAATTAAGGTTTGATCCATATAACTTATATAATTGATGGAAATGATATAAGATATCAAAAGACCAAAATACCCATTGACCTTTCACATAAGCTTTTTTGGTTTTTATTGCACTACTATTCATGCAACCATAATAATTCTATTTTAACCATTTGGATTTTTTATTATTTTTAAAAACTTTTTTTTACAAATAATTGAAAATCAGCATTATTTTCTATTTTAAATTATAAATAAAGAAAAATTACGTTCAAAAACTATTTTAAAAAATACTTTCTAAAAAAATGATAATATGATTTATATTTTTTATATTTTATTTTTGAAAAAACATTTAATTAAAAAATGAAAATTATTTTTAAAAATAAAAATTGAAAACCTTGTTTAGTACTATTTTTTATATGAAAATAATAAAAAGAATTAAATTTCATTCATTAATTATCCATTAAATTTTATATGAAAAATTTTTATCCTTACTTATAAATTATATTAAGTGTAAAAAGATTCAATATCTTTTAAAAAGAAAAAAAAAAGTTAGAAATGAGTAATATTTAATTGGGAATAGAAAAAGAAAAAGAAAAAAAACACAAAAATAAAATAAAATAAAATATACACTCACAATGTGCCTATATAAGGGTTAAAGGTATTTTAAATATTAATGAAGGATAACATCCTTCAAGTTAATTTTTACACTTTATTTGGGTCTTGGGCTTAAATGTGCATGATATGTGAATCTTTGGGTTCCAAAACACAATTCTCCCTTAAATAAGTCTCATTTCTTTACATCCATGTACTATTTCTTTTTACCAGATCAGTGAATCGGCGGCGACGGCGGCGGCGGCAGCTAGATTGGAGTTTTTTGCGAGGTTAATGCGTGAGAGCTTCGGCGGCGAACGGTGAAGCCGTGAAGCGATCTTGGAGGATCTTGGATTTGTGAGCAGCTAATAAGATTAAGCATTTGTCTCCCGGAAACCAACTCGATGAAAAAACAAGAAATTCCAGGATCGACAAGCTCGTTAATGGCAGCATCCAAACCGATTATCCTTCCTCGTCAACAACTTCACCTCCTAAATCACATGTATTCTCCAACCAGACCTTAGATCAAGCAAGTACATATGCTTAATCACATCATCAGCACCTTCTCTCCACGTTGCTGAAAGATCCAAGATCTTTCAAGAATCGTTTTCACCATCCGTCGGGACGGCTGCCGAAGCTCCCGCACATCGATCTCGCACCTCATCGCCTTCTTAGATGCAGTGACGAGGCAATTCTCATCATAAGATAAAATTTTGGGGAGTTGTAACAAACTCTTTCAAGATCAAGAAGACTTCCTTTTGGGTGTTGTTAAATAAACTCTTTAAAAGTTGTTTTCCTTGTGAAGATTGAAGATGACTTAGATGAAAAGCGCATATATTGAAGAGCTGACAAAGGTAATTTTGAAGATACGCATATTCACATTAATTTGAAAAAATTTCAATATTGCTAGACATATTAATGACTTTGTAATAGATCATAGATTTTTCTTCTCAAGAAATTAGAAATTTTTTCCAATTTCTTTTGCTGGCTAGTCATTTGAAAATTAAAAAAATCCATATACAGCCATTTAATAAAAGAGACAAAGACTAGAAAATATGAAAAGTAACCAAAGGTTCTATAATTCCCATAGCCCACTAAAGAAGAAGCGATTAGACATGCATGGAGCCCACCAACTCCACAAGAGTGAACGGCTACATGTTCTTGGCGTAACATATGACGTACTATTTCAACCATGCATGTCTCTTTCTGGGCTGAGCAGTAGAGTCTTAACAATAAATGTTGCAGTTCATATGTTCACACATATATACCTTGAAAAAGGATTTTAAAAATGCTTTGATTGAATCCGTTGAAAAACAAAAATCCAACTCGCTGTAATATTAGAATGTACCAAAGCTAGCTTAACGCCATTAAGTAAACCACCAACCAATTCATCTTCATTTTCATTGTTCTAAGTTGAATATTATTTTCATTTATTTAAAATATTATTTTAAAATTTGTTTTTTGTTTTAGGACTCTATTTTTGGTACATTGATTTAGAGATGATACATAAATGGGATGTTAAACCTCAAGTCAAAATGATTATGAGAAAGGAAGAATCCATCAAGAAAGAGGAAGAAGGGCATGCAGATATGTATTAGATGTGGTGGTGAGCGTCTTCTCTTGGACCTTGGAATTGATTCTTGTATTTGAAATCAGAAAACCCATAAAGAAAAATATTAGGTTGTTCTATCCTTATATTAATACAAGTCTTGTATGGCTTGGGGCATCCATGGGCCTTTCTTCATAATCCCAGCCATCGGTAACTGTTGATAGGTCAAGTAAATGGTATAACCTTATTTTCCTTTTGTTTTTGTAGATCCTCAACTAAACCATTTATATTATATTTGTTGATGACTTCAATAAATATAAATGTTTAGTTGCTATCATTTGCTATATAATTATTTAATGGATTTTTTTAAATTGTTGAAGAAGGATTTTCCTATCATACTATATGACAAAAACAAGTTTCATTTCTTAAGTTTAATATTATTTAGAAATTATTCTATAATTTATAATTTGTTAAATAATTATTTATATAAATTGCTCATAATAGTCATATTTAAGATATAAAAATATTTTGTAAATATTAAATATTATATTAAACAATACTATATATTGATATCATACTATATTATATCATACATATAGTTTTAACTATCCAAATTCCTTTTTATTGTAGTAAATAATTATTTATTTATTTGTTGATAATAATCGTGATATAAAAGTATTTTATATATATATATATATATATATATATATATATTTTATAATATATGTATATATTTATTTATAAAAAATCTAACTTAAAGAAAAACATTTTATTAAAACAAATATTATTCAACTAATTGTTGGACATCCTTATCACTTACGATAGTTTGGTGCCCAACCTAATTGGGCCAAATCATAGGCCCACAAAAAGTGGTTGTTTATTGATTTAAATTTTGAATGTGTAAAGTGGTTGTTTAGTTATTTAAATTTTGAATGTGTAAAGTGGTTGTTTAGTTATTCAAATTTTGAATGTGTAATCAATCGAAATTGAAATAAAAATTGATACAAAAATTTCATATAGATTTTGAATTGTTGAGTTCAAAAAAACAAAAATCTAATTTTTAGATTTTAAATGAGTATCTAAAATTCTTTAATAATATTAAAAAAAAATATATTTGATCATTTATCTAAGAATGAAGTTATAAGGATAAGAATATTAAAAAGATAACTAACTTCTTATATATTTCTTAACTAAATAAAAATATTAAAATAAATGACCAAAACAAACTTTTAATACTTTAAAAGATGCTAGGAAAATATAAACAATTTAAATGTTAAAAACCAAAATAATTTAAAGATGTACAATAAAAAGGAACTTGGATAATTAAAACTATATCTATACACAATATAATACAGTACTAATATATGGTATTGTTTAATATAATATTTAATATTTGTAAAATACTTTTATATCTTAATCATGACTATTATCAACAAATAAATAAATAATTATTCATTAAATTATAAATTATAGAATAATTTCTAAATAATATTAAACCTAAGAATTGAAACCTATTTTAGTCATATAATATGGCATGAAAAAAAAAATTCCATTAAAAATTATCTAATCCCATTTATCTTACCCATATTTGTTCAACATAGGATATGATAAGTGATATGATAACTCATCTTATCTCATCACCAACTAAACATGGGATAAGATAGAGATAACTCATCTTATCTCATCACTAACCAAACATGAAATAAGATATAATATTTGTTTTCTTATTCTATCCCATGCTATATTAGGCCAACCAAATATGATCTTATGATTTTATAAAAAAAATATAAATAATATTTTAAGTTTAATTAATTATAAATAATTTATGTTAAATATAATGTATTTATAGTATATAATCTTTCCTTGTTAATATAGGTCACATGTATGGTAGTTAGGACTCCTAGCCTTGTATATATATATTTCTCAATTGTAAGTAGAAAATACATGAATGAGAATTAAGGTTTTTCCTCTTTCTCTCTCTCAACATGGTATCAGAGCCAAGAGAGAAAACCTAATTCTTTCCTGTTTCCTGTGTCATCAACTCCGGGAAACCTTCCGGTGACCGTGTTTCATTCCGGTCACCTTCCCCATCTCCCAATACTTTCCGGTTAGTCGGATCGTCGTCAGAATACACTCACCGCCGGCAAAATTTTCCGGCGAACTTTTCCGGCAAACTTTCCGGCGACGTCTTTTTCCGACACCGACCATACCAGAAGGAGCGCCTGGAGGAGATCTCCAACTTTTGTGAAGGCACCGGAACCAAAAGATCATCCACGCGCCGGCCACGCGCAATTTTCCCGCCGGAGACTGCATCTCACGCGCCGGCGCGTGAGGGCGCGTGGGGACTTTCCCGGCCACGCGCCTCCTCCTCCAGCCTCGCCTGAGGCCGACTAGCCTTTCTTCATCCCTGGTTCTGCCATCCGAGCCCTGCACGTACCTCTTTTTGGGTTTTTTGCCTCCGCCGACCCTCCAAACAGTTTTTCCGGCGAGCTTCGGCTACTTTTTCTCCATCCTAATCCCTGCACGTGCCTAAGGAAGTGTTCTTCTACCTTTCCGGTGGTGTCACGCCGCGATCTGAAGCCGTCTCCCTTTCCAGTGGTGCCACGCCGCGATCTGCAGCCGCATTAGGGCTCTCTTCGATCCAAATATACTTCATTCTCCAGATAAGTAGATATGGCTACTAAAACTTCCATTTTTTCCTCTGTTATATCTGGATCTCCTATGATTACTTCGGAGAAATTGGTTGGCAGTGACAATTATCTTTCCTGGTCTGCTTCTGTTGAACTTTGGTTTATGGGTCAAGGATATGAGGATCACTTGATTACACAGGAGGCAGATATCCCTGAGGTTGACCGTGTACAGTGGAGGAAGATAGATGCACAGTTATGTAGTGTATTATGGCAATCGGTTGATCCCAAGATTCTTCTTCATCTTCGGGCCTACAAAACTTGTTTTAAATTTTGGACTCAGGCCAAAGGATTATACACGAATGATATCCAACGTCTTTATAAAGTGGCTTCTGCTATTGTCCATATCAGCCAACAAGACTTGGATCTATCTACTTATATTGGCCAGATTGCCTCTCTTAAGGAGGAGTTCTTGACTGTGATGCCTCTTACTCCTGATGTTGGGGCTCAACGAACACAGCTTGACAAGTTCTTCATGGTTCTTACTCTTATTGGCCTCCGTCCAGATCTTGAGCCTGTCCGCGATCAGATTCTTGGTAGTTCATCAGTTCCATCCTTGGATGATGTGTTTGCTCGCCTCCTCCGTATCTCCTCCACTCAGACTTTGCCATTTGATAGCACTTCAGATTCTTCTGTGTTAGTTTCTCAAACTAGCTCTCGAGGAGGCCGCAGTGGTACCCGAGGTAGAGGTCAACGTCCTCATTGCACCTATTGCAATAAACTTGGCCACACTCGCGATCGTTGTTATCAGTTACATGGACGGCCTCCTCGCACTGCTCATGTGGCCCAGTCCTCTGATTCTCCGCTGCCTCAGCCTCCGAGCTCTTCCGCATCTCAGGCTTCTGTTGCCTCTGTTGCCCAGCCTGGTAATGCCTCTGCCTGCCTTACCCACACATCTTCTCTTGGACCTTGGATTCTAGATTCTGGAGCTTCTGATCACCTATCTGGTAATAAGGATCTTTTCTCCTCTATTACTACTACCTCTGCTTTACCTACTGTTACCTTAGCTAATGGTTCTCAAACTGTGGCTAAAGGTATTGGTTTGGCCCTTCCTCTGCCTTCTCTACCTCTCACTTCTGTCCTTTATACTCCTGAATGTCCTTTTAATCTTATTTCCATCAGCAAAATCACTCGTACTCTTAATTGCTCTATTACCTTTTCTGATAAATTTGTGACCTTGCAGGACCGGAGTACGGGGAAGACGATTGGCATAGGACGTGAGTCTCAAGGCCTCTATCACCTCACCTCGGATTCATCTCCTGCAGTTTGCATTTCCACTGATGCTCCTCTCCTCATTCACAATCGTCTGGGCCACCCTAGTCTCTCCAAGTTCCAGAAGATGGTCCCTCGTTTTTCCACTTTGTCGTCGCTTCCGTGTGAGTCATGTCAGCTTGGGAAACATACTCGTGTCTCGTTCCCAAAGCGTTTGAATAATCGGGCAAAGTCTTCTTTTGAGCTTGTCCACACTGATGTTTGGGGTCCTTGTCGGACTGCGTCTACTTTAGGATTTCAGTATTTTGTCACTTTCATTGATGACTATTCTCGATGTACTTGGTTATTTTTAATGAAAAATCGAGCTGAGTTATTTTCTATTTTCCAGAAATTTTATGCTGAAATCCAAACCCAGTTCAATATTTCTATTCGTGTGTTACGCAGTGACAATGCCAGGGAATATTTTTCAGCCCCATTTACTTCGTTTATGTCTCATCATGGGATTCTTCATCAGTCTTCTTGTGCTCATACTCCTCAACAAAATGGGGTAGCTGAACGCAAGAATCGACATCTTGTTGAGACAGCTCGTACTATCCTCCTTCATAGTAATGTTCCTTTTCGTTTTTGGGGGGACGCTGTTCTTACCGCTTGTTATTTGATTAATCGTATGCCCTCCTCTATCTTACACGATCAGATTCCTCACTCCCTTCTCTTCCCTGACCAACCACTTTATTTCCTTCCTCCTCGTGTCTTTGGTTGTACTTGCTTTGTTCATATTCTCACTCCTGGACAGGACAAGCTTTCCGCCAAAGCCATGAAGTGCCTCTTCGTGGGATATTCCAGACTTCAGAAGGGTTATCGTTGTTATTCCCTTGAGACTCATCGATATTTTATCTCCGCTGATGTCACCTTCTTTGAGGACTCACCATTCTTTTCCACCACTTCTGAGTCTCTTCCTATTTCTGAAGTCTTGCCCATTCCCATTGTCTCCCCACCTGATGCTATGCCTCCTCGACCACTTCAGGTTTATCATCGTCGCCCTCGTGTCGTTGCTCCTCTCCCTTTTGCTGAGGCACCTGCTGACTCACTTTCTATCCCTTCGGCTTCACCTGCCCCGGCTCTGCCTTCTCCTAATGACTTACCCATTGCTGTTCGGAAAGGTATTCGCTCTACTCGTAATCCTCATCCTATTTACAATTTTTTGAGTTATCATCGATTATCTTCACCCTATTCTGCTTTTGTTTCTGCTATATCCTCTGTTTCTCTTCCAAAGAGCACCCATGAAGCTCTTTCCCATCCAGGCTGGCGACAGGCAATGGTGGATGAAATGGCTGCTCTGCACTCTAATGGCACTTGGGATCTTGTTGTTTTACCCTCTGGTAAATCTACCGTTGGCTGTCGTTGGGTCTACGCAGTTAAGGTTGGTCCTGATGGTCAGGTTGATCGCCTTAAGGCCCGCTTAGTTGCTAAAGGCTATACTCAGGTTTATGGTTCTGATTATGGTGACACATTCTCCCCTGTTGCCAAGATTGCTTCTGTCCGTTTGCTTCTCTCCATGGCTGCTATGTGTTCTTGGCCTCTGTATCAGTTGGATATTAAAAATGCCTTCCTTCATGGTGATCTTGCCGAGGAAGTTTATATGGAGCAACCTCCTGGTTTTGTTGCTCAGGGGGAGTCTGGTTTAGTGTGCAGGTTACACCGTTCTCTATATGGCTTGAAACAATCTCCTCGAGCATGGTTTGGCCGTTTTAGTTCTGTTGTTCAAGAGTTTGGCATGCTTCGCAGTACAGCAGACCATTCAGTTTTCTATCATCATAACTCCTTAGGGCAGTGTATTTATCTGGTTGTTTATGTGGACGACATCGTCATTACAGGCAGTGATCAGGATGGTATTCAGAAACTAAAGCAACATCTTTTTACCCACTTTCAGACCAAAGACTTGGGGAAACTCAAGTATTTCTTGGGAATTGAGATAGCTCAATCCAGTTCTGGTGTGGTCCTTTCCCAAAGGACGTATGCTTTAGACATCCTGGAAGAAACCGGTATGTTAGACTGTAAACCGGTAGACACACCTATGGATCCGAATGTCAAACTTGTACCAGGACAGGGGGAGCCTTTAGGAGACCCCGGGAGATATCGACGGCTCGTAGGTAAATTGAACTATCTCACCATTACTCGTCCAGACATTTTTTTTCCTGTGAGTGTTGTTAGTCAATTCCTACAGTCACCATGTGATAGCCATTGGGATGCCGTAATCCGCATTCTTCGATATATCAAAAGTACACCAGGCCAAGGTGTGTTGTACGAGAATAGAGGTCATACTCAGGTTGTTGGTTACACAGATGCAGATTGGGCTGGCTCACCCACAGACAGACGTTCCACTTCAGGGTACTGTGTTTTTATTGGAGGTAATCTAATATCTTGGAAGAGTAAGAAACAAGATGTAGTGGCCAGATCTAGCGCTGAAGCCGAGTATCGAGCTATGGCTTTGGCAACATGTGAACTCATATGGTTGAGACATCTTCTTCGAGAGTTGAGATTTGGAAAGGATGAACAGATGAAACTCATCTGTGATAACCAGGCCGCATTACATATTGCATCCAATCCAGTCTTTCATGAAAGGACCAAGCATATTGAAGTTGACTGTCATTTCATTAGAGAGAAGATCGCATCAGGATGTGTTGCTACAAGTTTTGTTAATTCAAATGATCAACTAGCAGACATCTTCACTAAATCTCTCAGAGGTCCTAGGATTAAATATATTTGTAACAAGCTTGGTGCATATGACGTATATGCTCCATCTTGAGGGGGAGTGTTAAATATAATGTATTTATAGTATATAATCTTTCCTTGTTAATATAGGTCACATGTATGGTAGTTAGGACTCCTAACCTTGTATATATATATTTCTCAATTGTAAGTAGAAAATACATGAATGAGAATTAAGGTTTTTCCTCTTTCTCTCTCTCAACAATTTATATGCTTATGTAATATTTTATTTTTATAAAAGCAAAATTTTTGGCTTACATGGAATTTTAATTTTATAAATTAAAAACTTTTTAAATTATTTAATAGAAGATCATAAATATGATTTTTACTTACAATTTGGTTAAGTTAAATAAAATGTATTTGGTTTTTTTGTATTCAAAATGTTACTCATATTTTTTTCAAATAATTTTATTTTATTACATTATATCCAATTTTTTCTATAAAAAAAATAATAAAAATTATTATGGAGTTTACTTTTCCCAAACTTTCTTATTTTTCCAAGAAAAGTCTTCTAATATTTTCCCCCTTTTTCATGGTATTAACAATTCTTTTTAAAAATCAAACTTAAGAAAAATAATTTATTAAAACAAATATTATTCAACTAATGATTGGATACCCATATCACTTATGATAGTTTGGTCTCCAATCTAATTGGGCCAAATCATAAGCCCACAAAAAATGGTTGTTTATTTATTTAAATTTTAAATGTATATTCAATCTAAATAGAAATAAAAACGGATATAAAAATTTCATATAGATTCTAAATTATTGAGTTAAAAAAAACGATAAAATTCTAATTTTTAGATTTAAAATGAATATTTAAAATTCTTTAATAATATATATACTCCTTTATCTCTCTATGAAAAAAATGAAATTATAAGGATAAGGATATTAAAAAGATAACTAACTTCGTATCTCTTTCTTATTTATCTTTTAAACTAATCTTAACTAAATAAAAACATTAAAATAAATAAACAAAACAAACTTTTAATACTTTAAAAGATTATAGGAAAATATAAACAATTTAAATATTAAAACTATATTTATACACAATATAATATAGTACTAATATATTGTATTGTTTAATATAATATTTAATATTTGTAAAATACTTTTATATCTTAACAATGACTATTACCAACAAATAGATAAATAATTATTTAGTAAATTATAAATTATAGAATAATTTCTAAATAATATTAAACCTAAGAATTGAAACCTATTATAATCATATAGTACGGTATGAAACTCCTTCTTCAAAATAAATAAATAAATCCATTAAAAACTTATAGAAAAAAGATTTAAAAAGAAAATCCAATAGATGTTCCCTGTGGAACTAAACATTTATATTTATTGAATCCAACAAAAAATATAATATAAATGTTTATATGCAAACATCATATAGATTTTGAATTATTGAATTAAAAAAAAAAGTAAAATTTCTAATTTTAAGAGTTAAAATGAATATCTAAAATTCTTGAAAAAAATTTAATTATTTATCTCTCTATGAAAGGGAGGAAGATATAAGGATAAAGATATTAAATGGATAATTAACTATTTTTATTTATTTATTTTTTAAAGTAATCTTAACTAAATTAAAATATAAAAACAAATTAAATTGTAGTATGAAAGATTCTAAAAAAAATTATTTTAATTCAAATATTAAAAACTAAAATAATTTAAAGAAGTATGATAAAAAAGGAATTTGGATAATTAAAATTTAAAACTATATATATAATACTAATATATAGTATTTTTTAATATAATATTAATATTTATAAAATACTTTTATATCCCGACTATTATCAACAAATAAATAAATAATTATTTACTACAATAAAAAGGAATTTGGACTGTTAAAACTATATGTATAATACAATATAGTATGATACCAATATATAGTATTGTTTAATATAATATTAAATATTTACAAAATATTTTTTATATCTTAAACAAGACTATTATCAACAAATATAAAAATAAATATTTAACAAATTATAAATTATAAAATAATTTTTAATTTAATATTAAAATTTAGGTGGTGTTTATTTATTTTTACTTAATTCTAAATAGAAATTAAAACTAAATAGTGTTTTCGTAACATTTTGTTTCTATTAAGCATTAAAAAACAAAAAACAACAACATATTACTTTTTTCATTTAGAAAAAGTAAAATATTTTGATTTTTTCTTTTCAGCCAGAAATTTATAATAAGTTATAAATAAAAACTAAAAAATAAATAAATAACTTAAAGTTTGAAATCAAATTGCTTTCAATAATAAGTTTTTAAAAACAAAAAAACAAACAAACACCTTCTAAGAAATGAAACTTGTTTTAGTCATATAGTATAATAGGAAAATTCTTCTTCAACGATTTAAAAAAATCCATTAAATAATTATATAACAAATAATAGCAACTAAACATTTATATTTATTGAAGTCATCAACAAATATAATATAAATGTTCAGTTTAGGATCTACAAATGCTCAAGTTACTATAAATTCAAAGGAGAATAAAGTTATCCGAGAGTTGTCTCCAAAATTGGTTTTAAAAACATGATTTGATGGTTGATTTTAAGGGAAACTTTCTATTTTACTTCAAGGATTAGGAAAAAAAATTATGTAAAAGATGTTTATGAAAGTAATAAAAAGTAAAAGATTAACTTGAGATGTTGACACTTACCTTTGTAAGTCCTTGATTACCATGAGAAAGTTGCTTCGACTGCATTTTATGGATTAAAAGTAAGGTTTGATGACGACCCTATATTCCTTTTTAGTGTTCAAACATGTGGAACACTATCAGAGAATATAGAATCGCACCAACACTAATCGTTATTAAACCATAAGATAAATGACTTCACATCACCTCACCTTCATAATAACATATTTAAATTAGATACAAGAGAGATGAAAAAAGAACAATCTTTGATCATAACTTTTGAAAAAATATAGAGATGAATGAATATAAATAGAGATAAAAGTTTGCAATCCCAACCGGTTGGGATTATGGATGATGAATGATGAAGAAGAAAGGAGACCAAGTTTGAAGAAAGCTCCATGAAAGCCTTAAGCCATACAAGACGTACCCTTATGGCTTAATATGTTTCTTTTATGGGTTTTCCAATTTCAAGATAAGAAGAATTCAGAGGTTGAAGAGAAATTGCTCACCACCATATATATCTGCAATTCTTGATGGATTCCTCCTTTCCCATAATCATTTTAACAACTCCCTCTCGCTTATCATCTCTGTGCAAGAGTTATGTCATGTCATGCCATGCCAAGGCAAGTTTAGGAGAGTTGGAATGCCATGCCAAGCCAAGTTTAGGAGAGTTGGGATTGCCTCTTTGAATCACAGCGCCCGTCAAATAGATGAAAATAATAAAAGATCAAGAAAAAGAATCCTAATGTTGTAGGTTTCTTTGAAAATAGCCTATATAAAAAAAATATATGGTTATAAAAGAGATAAACACTTACTAATTTAATAATAATTCAGGTGGACTCAAATTGGAAAGTACGAAAATAAAGAGATAAGGAGGTTAAGGGTGTTTTTGGTAATGTTTTTAAAAACGGTTCCAAAAAATAATTTTTTATGGTTCCAAAAAACAATTTTTGATAAAAGTTTTTAAAAACTGTTTTATGTTATTTTCATAAATAAAATTACGTTTGAAAACTAAATTCTGAAAAATCGTTTTCTATTCTTAAAAACAAGGAAACACATTTGGTTGAATAAAAAAAACAGTTTTATAAAATAACAAAAATAAAATACTTGTTTGAAATTTGTTTTATAAAATGGGTGTTTTTATTACCATTATTAACATCATACAGTAAAAACAAATAATGTATAAAATTAAAATTTTAAAATATAAATACATACTTGATTAGAACAGAAAAAAATTTCATTA
The DNA here is from genome assembly GCA_030254885.1 of Vitis rotundifolia. Taxonomy (NCBI): domain Eukaryota; kingdom Viridiplantae; phylum Streptophyta; class Magnoliopsida; order Vitales; family Vitaceae; genus Vitis; species Vitis rotundifolia. Next base: position 19,352,276 of record CM058151.1, read on the forward strand.
ATTTAAAATTTTCTATCTTTAAGTAATTTCATCTTTTTAAAAAAATTGCATTATTAACATCATCTTCAATCCCCTTAAACATGGGTTTGCACCCTTACTGTTGCCAATCGGGCCCATACTTTTTGTTGGGCTGAATTGGTCAGCCAACCCAAATGGGCCACGGCTGCATGGGCTCAATCGAAACTCAATACGGTGGGTTTTGGTGGACTCATCTTAAAGATGACAGTAGATGGCTAATGCTGTCAGGCATGGGTGGAGGAATGCAAAGAGGGTGGGGAAAAATCTACTGCAAATCCGAAAGGGGAAGGATGAATTCATGTGGGTGTGTAAAACCCATTTTCATGATCGTCTCAGTAGTTTCAACCCCAAAATGGTTCAAGAATGGAGGCATCCTGAAACACTCCTGAATCACATGTATTCCCCAACCCGACCTCAGATCAAGCGAGTACATATGCTTAATCACATCGTCAACACCTTCTCTCCACGCTGCTCAAAGATCCAACATCGTCCAAGAATCGTTTCACCATCCGCCGGAACGGCCGCTGGAGCTCCCGCGCAGCGATCTCGCACCTCATCGCCTTCTTAGATGCAGTTCCCATCAGAAGATACATAGATGGGATGTTAAACCCAATTCATCAAGAAAGAGGAAGAAGGGCATGCAGATATTTCGGTATTTTTACCGATTTTTCGGGAAATTTCCCGATATTTCCTACTAGTCCAGCCCGCGCACAGGATACAAAATCTGTCCATTTTTTTTATAAAAAAAAAAAAAAAAAAAAAAAAAAAAAGAAAAAAAGAAAAAAGAAAAAAGATGCTATTTGGTAATCTGATCATGATTTGCTGGCAAAGGTTGCGTTTTTCAGCCTGGCTCAAAATCGTGGATTTAGGGTTCGTGAAATTTAAATCCAATGGCACAACAGCAAAGAGACCCCTAAAACAGATCCAGAAAACACAGGGAGCAAAAGAAAAGCAATTTTTTTGGTTTTCCTTGGGGGGTTTTGCATGGATTTTCTCGGAAATCAAACGAGGATGAATTTTCCCGGAAATCGAATGGGGATGGATTTTCTTGGGAATCAAACGGGGGTTGCAAAATAATAATAATAATAATAATAACATGATTAGATTAGTACCTGCGAGGATTGAGAGTGGCAGAGGAAAATAGGGCCTTTTTAGGGATTCTCTCGTCTGGAGGGTAACTTCAGAAAAGGGCTTCTTGATGCCCGAGTGAGAGAAGTGGGTGGCCCTTTTGATTTTTAGAGTTAAAAAAAAAAAAAAAAAAAAAAAAAAAAATCATGAGAACAATTTTCCTATCTCTATATAAATAATTATTAATTATCGACCTTTATTTTGATTATTAAATAAATTAATATTAATAGACAAAATTGTTACTATATATTTTTAATAAAATTTTAAAAATTAAATCTCAAATAAAATATTTTATATAAATTAATTTAAATTTTCATTTAAAATAAAAAAATATATTTTAATAAAAGTATTTTAAAATTTTTAAAATAAATATTATCTTCAACAAGATGAGCTCCTTTCATCTAACAATAGAATTGAATCACATCGATCTTCCTTTTGATACTAAGGACTATTGCAATGTCATATGTATTATATTTATATATAAATTATTTTTATTTAATAAAATCAAATATTTCTTAACTCAATTCTAACTTTATACACTTTCAAAATTCATATTTATTATTTTTAAAATTCAAATATCAAATCTATCGATATATCTCTGTTTAATTACACTTACAAGATAACTTTTAAAATATATATTCTTACTAATTTTATCATTTTTTTTTTTTTTTTTGAGTTTTGCAAGCATTTCTATGAATTTTAAATAATTTTCACTCCATCTATATATCCATACCGATATATCCGTAAAATCGATAAGAATATTAAAAAAATAACTAACTTCTTATATAATTTTCATTTATCTTTTAAAGTAATCTTAACTAAATAAAAATATTAAAATAAATGAACAAAACAAACTTTTAATACTTTAAAAGATGTTAGGAAAATATAAACAATTTAAATGTTAAAAACCAAAATAATTTAAAGATGTACAAATAAAAAGGAATTTGGATAATTAAAACTATATCTATACACAATATAATATAGTACTAAATATATGGTATTATTTAATATAATATTTAATATTTGAAAAATACTTTTATATCTTAATCATGACTATTATCAACAAATAAATAAATAATTATTCATTAAATTATAAATTATAGAATAATTTTTAAATAATATTAAACCTAAGAATTGAAACCTATTTTAGTCATATAATATAGTATGAAAAAAAAAATCCATTAAAATTTATCTAATCTCATTTATCTTATCCTGTATTTGTTCAACATATGATATGATAAGTGATAGGATAACTCATCTTATCTCATCACCAACTAAACATGAGATAAGATAGGGATAACTCATCTTATCCCATCACTAACCAAACATAAGATAAAATATAATATTTGATTTCTTATCCTATCTCATGCTATATTAGGCCAACCAAATATGATCTTACGATTTTACAAAAAAAATTATAAATAATATTTTAAGTTTAATTAATTATAAATAATTTATATGCTTATGTAATATTTTATTTTTATAAAAGCAAAATTTTTGGCTTACATGGTATTTTGATTTTATAAATTAAAAACTTTTTAAATTATTTAATAGAAAATCATAAATATGATTTTTACTTACAATTTGGTTAAGTTAAATAAAATGTATTTGGTCTTTTTGTATTCAAAAGGTTACTCATATTTTTTTCAAATAATTTTATTTTATTACATTATATCCAAATTTTTCTATAAAAAAAAATTAAATTATTGAGGAGTTTACTTTTCTCAAACTTTCTTATTTTTCCAAGAAAAGTCTTCTAATATTTTCCCCATTTTTCATGGTATTAACAATTCTTTTTAAAAATCACACTTAAGAAAAATAATTTATTAAAACAAATATTATTCAACTAATGGTCGGATACCCTTATCATTTATGATAGTTTGGTCTCCAATCTAATTGGGCCAAATCATAAGCCCACAAAAAGTGGTTGTTTATTTATTTAAATTTAAAATGTGTATTAAATCTAAATAGAAATAAAAATAGATATAAAAATTTCATATGGATTTTGAATTATTGAGTTAAAAAAAAGTTAAAATTCTATTTTTTAGATTTAAAATGAATATTTAAAATTCTTTAATAATATTAATATATATATATATATATATTTACACTTTTATCTCTCTAGGAAAAAGATGAAGTTATATAGATAAGGATATTAAAAAGATAACTAACTTCTTATCTCTTTTTTATTTATATTTTAAACTAATCTTAACTAAATAAAAATATTAAAATAAATAAACAAAACAAATTTTAATACTTTAAAAGATTATATGAAAATATAAACAATTTAAATGTTAAAACTATATGTATACACAATATAATATAGTACTAATATATGGTATTATTTAATATTTGAAAAATAGTTTTATATCTTAACCATGATTATTATCAATCAATAAATAAATAAATATTTATTAAATTATAAATTATCTAGTAATTTTTAAATGATATTAAACCTAATAATTGATACTTATTTTAGTCACATAGTATGGTATGAAACTCCTAAAAAAAAAAGAAAAAAATCCTTTAAAAAATTATATAAAAAAATATTTTTAAAAAAAATCCAAAAAGATGTTCCTTGTGGAACTAAGCATTTATATTTATTGAATCCAACAAATATAATATAAATGTTTATATGCAAACATCATATAGATTCTGAATTATTGAATTAAAAAAAAAAAAAAAACAGAGTAAAATTTCTAGTTTTAAGAGTTAAAATGAATATATAAAATTCTTGAAAAATATTTAATTCTTTATCTCCTTATGAAAGGGAGGAAGATATAAGGATAAGGATATTAAAAGGATAATCAACTATTTTTGTTTATTTATTTTTTAAAATAATCTTAACTAAATTAAAATATAAAAACAAATTAAATTGTAGTCTAAAAGATTCTAGAAAAATATAATCAATTCAAATATTAAAAATGAAAATAATTTAAAGAAGTATAATAAAAAGGAATTTGGATAATTAAAATTTAAAACTATATCTATAATACAATATAGTATATTACTAATATATATAATAATTTTTAATATAATATTAATATTTATAAAATACTTTTGTATCTTGACTATTATCAACAAATAAATAAATAATTATTTACTACAATAAAAAGGAATTTGGACCATTAAAACTATATGTATAATACAATATAGTATGATACCAATATATAGTATTGTTTAATATAATATTTAATATTTACAAAATATTTTTATATCTTAAACAAGACTATTATCAACAAATATATAAATAAATATTTAATGAATTATAAATTATAAAATAATTTCTAAATTAATATTAAAATTTAGGTGGTTGTTTTTTTTTTTTTTACTTAATTCTAAATAGAAATTAAAACTAAATAACGTTTAATAGTGTTAAATATTAGATTGTTTAATTTTATAACATTTTTTTTATTAAGCATTAAAATGCAAAAAAAAAAAAAAAAAAAACATATTACTTTTTTCATTTAGAAAAAATAAAATATTTTGATTTTTTCTATTCAGTCAAAAATTTATAATAAATTTAAAAAAAGTTATAAAAAAAAAACAAATAATTTAAAGTTTGAAATCAAATTGCTTTCAATAAAAAGTTTTTTTTTTTTAAAAAAAAAAAAAAAAAAAAAAAAAACCAAACAAACAAACATCCTCTAAGAAATGAAACATGTTTTAGTCATATAGTATGATAGGAAAATTCTTCTTAAATGATTTTAAAAAATCCATTAAATAATTATATAACAAATAATAGCAACTAAACATTTATATTTATTGAAGTCATCAACAAATATAATATAAATGTTCAATTTAGGATCTACAAATCCTCAAGTTACTATAAATTCAAAGGAAAATAAAGTTATACAAGAATATCTTTGAGTAGTCTCCAAAATTGGTTTTAAAACTATGATTTGATGATTGATTTTAAGAGAAACTTTCTATTTTACTTCAAGGATTAGGAAAAAAGATTATGTAAAAGATGTTTATGAAAGTAATAAAAAGTAAAAGATTGACTTGAGATGTTGACACTTACCTTTGTAAGTCCTTGATTACCATGAAAAAGTTGCTTCGACTGTATTTTATGGATTAAAAGTAAGGTTTGGTAACGATCCTATATTCCTTTTTAGTGTTCAAACATGTGGAACACTATCAGAGAATATAGAATCGCACCAACACTAACCGTTATTAAACCATAAGATAAATAACTTCACATCACCTCCCCTTCACAATAACATATTTAAATTAGATATAAGAGAGATGAAAAAAAATTGGACAGATTTTGTATCCTGTGCATGGGCTGGACTGGTAGGAAATATCGGTGACAAATTTTTTTAACATTTCAATGCTTGCGTTGTAGCTTCATATGCTTTTAGGATCACCAAGAAACATGAAATAATCAACTCAATTAACTGTCGCGAAACAGAAGTCGTGAAAAATGTAAAGTTGCAGCAAACTCTCTCCCTAGACAGTAGTTTGTATGAAAGAAAAAGTAATTAAAAATCATGATTAATGCGTATCAAATTAAAATAATAATAATAATAATAATAATTCATATATTCAGACCCAGGACGAAATGAATCAAGAAAAAGAGCAAGATCAAGCACGAACCTAAAGATCCAAGAGCAATGCCAAGGATGAGCAAAGCAACGGTGTAAGGGACCTTGGTTCCCCGAAATAATTGCCTACAACCATCGCCTTCTTAGATGCAGTTCCCATCAGAAGATACATAGATGGGATGTTAAACCCCAAGTCAGAATGATTATGGGAAAGGAAGAATTCATCAAGAAAGAGGAAGAAGGCCATGCAGATATTTCGGTATTTTTACCGATTTTTCGGGAAATTTCCCGATATTTCCTACCAGTCCTGCCCGCGCACAGGATACAAAATCTGTCCATTTTTTTTAAAATCTGTCCATTTTTTTTTTTAAAAAAAAAACATAAGATGCTATTTGGTAATCTGATCATGATTTGCACGCAAAGGTTGTGTTTTTCAGCCTGGCTCAAAAATCGTGGATTTAGGGTTCGTGAAATTTAAATCCAATGGCACAACAGCAAAGAGACCCCTAAAACAGATCCAGAAAACACAGGGAGCAAAAGAAAAGCAATTTTTTTGGTTTTCCCTGGGGGTTTTGCATGGATTTTCTCGGAAATCAAACGAGGATGAATTTTCCCGGAAATCGAATGGGGGATGGATTTTCTTGGGAATCAAACGGGGGTTGCAAAATAATAATAATAATAATAACATGATTAGATTAGTACCTGCGAGGATTGAGAGTGGCTGAGGAAAATAGGGCCTTTTTAGGGATTCTCTCGTCTGGCAACTTCAGAAAAGGGCTTCTTGATGCCCGAGTGAAAGAAGTGGGTGGCCCTTTTGATTTTTAGAGTTAGTAGAGATAAAAAAAAAAAAAAAAAAAAAAAAGGAAACAAATCATGAGAACAATTTTCCTATCTCTATATAAATAATTATTAATTATCGACCTTTATTTTGATTAAATCACTATCATGGATTGGAATTTTGATTTTTATTGGTGCTATTTTATAAATTAAAAGTAATTTAATAAGATAAATTATTAATAATTTTAATTATTTAAATAAATTATTGTTAATAGAAAAAGTTGTTACTACATATTTTTAATAAAATTTTAAAAATTAAATCTCAAATAAAATATTTTATATAAATTAATTTAATTTTTCATTTAAAATATAATAAAACATGTTTTAATAATAGTATTTTAAAAATTTTTAAATAAATATTGTCTTCAACAAGATAGACTTCCTTCATATAATAATATAATGGAATCATATCGATCTTCTTTTTATTTATTTTTTATCTATTTACATTTCTTTCTTTTTCTTTTTATCTCTAAACTAAACTATTTATATTATATTCGCGGATGACTTTAATAAATATAAATGTTTAGTTGCTATCATTTGCTATATAATTATTTAATGGATTTTTTTTTTATTTGTTGAAAAGGATTTTCCTATCACACTATATGACTAAAACAAGTTTCATTTCTTAGATTTAATATTATTTAGATATTATTCTATAATTTATAATGTGTTAAATAATTTACATATTTGTTCATAATAGTCATATTTAAGATATAAAAATATTTTGTAAATATTAAATATTATATTAAACTATACTATATATTGATACTATACTATATTATATCATGAATACAGTTTTAACTATCCAAATTCCTTTTTATTGTAGTAAATAATTATTTATTTATTTGTTGATAATAGTTGTGATTAGGATATAAAAGTATTTTTTATATATATATGTTTTATAATATATGTATATATTTATAAAAATTCTAACTTGAAGGAAAACATTTTATTAAAACAAATATTATTCAACTAATTGTTGGACATCCTTATCACTTAGGATAGTTTGGTGTCCAACCTAATTGGGCCAAATCATAGGCCCACAAAAAGTGGTTATTTATTTATTCAAATTTTGAATGTGTAAAGTGGTTGTTTATTTATTTAAATTTTGAATGTGTAATCAATCGAAATTGAAATAAAAATTGATGCAAAAATTTCATATAGATTTTGAATTGTTGAGTTAAAAAAAAAAATTCAAATTTTTAGATTTTAAATGAGTATCTAAAATTCTTTATAATATTAAATATGTATATATTTAGCCATTTATCTAAGAATGAAGTTATAAGGATAGGAATATTAAAAAGATAACTAACTTTTTATATCTTTCTCATTTATCTTAAAGTAATCTTAACTAAATAAAAATATTAAAATAAATGAACAAAACAAACTTTTAATACTTTAAAAGATGCTAGGAAAATATAAACAATTTAAATGTTAAAAACCAAAATAATTTAAAGATGTACAAAAATAACAGTTTTATAAAATAACAAAAATAAAATACTTGTTTGAAATTTGTTTTATAAAATGAGTGTTTTTTTACCATTATTAACATCATGTAGTAAAAACAAATAATGTGTGAAATTGAAATTTTAAAATATAAATACATACTTGATTAGAACAGCAAAAATTTTAATTAATTTAAAATTTTCTATTTTAAGTAATTTCATCTTTTTTTTTAAAATTGCATTATTAACATCATCTACAATCCCGTTAAACATGGGTTTGCACCCTTACTGTTGCCAATCAGGCCCATACTTTTTGTTGGGTTGAATTGGTCAGCCCACCCAAATGGGCCACGGCTGCATGGGCTCAATCGAAACTCAATACGGTGGGTTTTGGTGGACTCATCTTAAAGATGACAGTAGATGACTAATGCTGTCAGCCATGGGTGGAGGAATGCAAAGAGGGTGAGGAAAAATCTACTGCAAATCCGCAAGGGAATGATGAATTTATGTGGGTGTGTAAAACCCATATCATGGGAAAAGAATCAAGAATCCCATAATTTGAGGATGAGATTTGATTGTATATAGGACATTATTTTTTATTGATTGTAACTGATCCGTTTGCACATTGATTCCTAGAATAGGCTAACCAATGTGTATCTTCTTCCCTTAAGTTGATAGATTAAAAAAAAAATACAACAGATTTCCAGATTTCCAAATACACTTTGTTCTGCTCTGTTTTTTTTTTCAATTGTCTTAGTAGTTTCAACCCCAAAATGGTTCAAAAACGGAGGCATCCTGAAAAACTCCTGGATCACATGTATTCCCAAACCAGACCTCAGATTAAGCGAGTACATATGCTTAATCACATCGTCAGCACCTTCTCTCCATGCTGCTCAAAGATCCAAGATCGTCCAAGAATCGTTTCACCATCCGCCGGGACGGCCGCCGGAGCTCCCATGCATCGATCTCGCACCTCATCGCCTTCTTAGATGCAGTTCCCATTAGAAGATACATAGATGGGATGTTAAACCCCAAGTCAGAATGATTATGGGAAAGGAAGAATCCATCAAGAAAGAGGAAGAAGGGCATGCAGATATATAAAGATGTGCCGGTGAGCATTTTCTCTTGGACCTCGGAATTGATTCTTGTATTTGAAATCGGAAAACCCATAAAGAAAAATATTAGGTTGTGTGTAGACCCCTCTTAGACCATGGGTTTTTCTCAAACCCGGGAAGAGCTGGCAGCTTGCTGTAAGAATGAGTGGGGGCTCGGTTTCTTCAAGTAAAAGGCTACATGGGATCACAGCTACATGGAGGATTGCCTGCCTCTACGCTCATGATGGGATGTTCTTAACAGATGACAGAAAAGTGGGTGAAAATTGGATTAAAAGAGGTGCGAGTCGGCTGTTTCAGGGGTGGTGACAGAGAGATATTTTTGGGTTGGCTTCGGGTGCAAGCTAACAGGGGGGGTAAGCTTGCGAAGGAGGGGATTTTTCCTTTTGGCTGTAGAAGTGAGGGAGAACGAGGCAGGGTTGATGAGTTTTCGTTGGCTTTGGAGGAGGATTGAGGGCGTTTGAAGCTGAACGAAACTTTACTGGAGAAGAGCACTCTCAGAGGAGGAGTGAGAGGTTGAGCTGAGCATTGGGAAGTCCAGCTATCCTTTTTGTTTTTGGAGGAGTTCTCAGGTAAGCACTCGGGCGGTTTTTGTTTCCTTTTTTTTTTATGCTCTGTTTTCTAGTTGTTCTTCTCTATTTTTTTTTTTTGTGGGTGTTCCGAATACATAGTATTATTTGTATCACCAACCGAATTCATCCCCACCTCTCATCTTTCTAACCCCAACCTCCTCAACGCAATGAACGGCTTTACCCATGATAGTTAGATATCTTCAACAGTCCAGGAAATCCAAAAATAGCCGTCAACCTTACATCGTTAGTCGTCGCGCCTGTCATCGGACCTCCGCCGAGTCCTGGGGAACTGGCCGCGCCGCCTCCCGTATTTCTCACTTTCCAGGTAGTGGTACTCACTGCACCAGCTCCGGCGCTTGGATTCACGTCGACTCCGGCACCTGTCAAAGCGGCCATGTTGAGTTCGGAAACGAAGAAGCAGCAGTAAGAGCATGGTTTTGTTGTTGGGAATGGATTTGGATAAGTGGATTTCCAAGGTCAAAGAAAGCCAGCATCTCCTGGAAGGCGAGCTCCAGCTTTCTCTGCGAATATGTAAAAGAGATCCTCATCGAAGAGTCTAATGTCCAGTCACTGTTTGTGGTGATATTCATGGCCAGTTCCATGATTTAATGAAACTTTTCCCAATGGGAGATCCAACCTATGAAATGGGCGTGAGGTGGGGTGACTGCTGAAAGTCCAGCTTTGGCCCACTATGCTTGCATCACCACTGCTAGTTTCGGTCCATCATCACCACCAACACAACCTACCCACTACCAATCTCATTTTTTTTGTATTCTTCATATTTTGATGTCCAAATTTAATTTTTTTAAATATTCCCTTTCAAACGTTTTCCAAAGTTCCAATTTCCTAAATTTAATTCTTCAAAGCTCAATCCTTGAAATAATTTTCTAAGGTTCTAATTTTAAATTCAAATTTTCAAGACCCAATTTTTAAATTTAATTTTTTAAGAATTCCACAATTCCAAATTTAATTTTTAAAAAGCTGCCTTCAAATAAATTTTCGAAACTCTATTTCCTTTCAAATCAAATATTCATAAATTCAATTCTCAGACAATTTCCAAAATTTCTTTTTTTATATTTATTTATTTAATCATTATTATTTTAGTTATTATTTATTTGTTTATTTTTTAAAGTTCCATCTTTAATTAATTCTTTAAAATTTCAATTTTCAAATTCAATCTCCAACTTTCAAAATTCCAATTTTCACATTTGTTTATTATTATTATTATTATTATTATTATATTATGGTTATTATTATTATTATTTTACTTATTTATTTATTTATTTATTTATTTTTTAAAACACCTTTAAATAATTCTTTAAAATTCTAATTTTCAAATTTAATTCTCGATTTCCGAAAGTCCAATTCTCCAATTTCCGAATTTAATTTCCAATTTCCAAAATTCCAATTTTCACTTTTATTTATTTAATCATTATTATTATTTTTAAATTTTCATCTTTAAATAATTCTTCAAAATTCCTATTTCCAAATTTAATTCCCAATTTTCGAAATTCCAATTTTTCAATTTTCGAATTTAATTTTTAATTTCCAAAATTTCAATTCTCAAATTTATTTATTTATTTTAATCGTTATTATTTTCTTTATTATTATTATTTTATTTATATATTTACTTATTTATTTTTTAAAATCTTCAGAATTCCTATTTCCAAATTTAATCCTCAATTTCCCAATTTTCCAATTTTCAAATTTAATTTAATTTCCAAAATTCTAATTTTCACATTTATTTATTTAATAATTATTATTTTCGTTATTATTATTTTATTTATTTATTTATTTTAAAATTCCATCTCTAAATAAATTCTTCAAAATCTCAATTTCCAAATTTAATTCCCAATTTCCAAAGAGTCAATTTTCACATTATTTATTTAATCATTATTATTTTCGTTATTATTATTATTATATTTATTCACTTACTCATTTATTTAAAATTTCATTTCTAAATAATTCTTCAAATTTCCAATTTTTAAATTCAATTTCCAATTTTCAAAATTCTAATTTTCACATTTATTTATTCAATTTATTCATTTTCCAATTCCCATATTTTATTAATTGCTATACATGATTGATTTATTCCACTCTATGACATGCATACGATTATTCTGTATTTGTGCACTAACCTTGTCTTTTATGATAGCGCTGAGCTTGTGACTAAGGTACGCCCTGTGCCCAATTGTATTCATTGATTTATTTGTTATCATGCGTGTCTTGTTTTCGTACATTTGATCACTATTCGGTATCCATGTTTAATCAATCAATTGTCATGCTTGCTTTATCTTATTAGTAGAGACCCATTTTAGGGGCTTAGATGGGTGCTATGGTTTTTACCGTACCTTCCTGATAAGTAACCTGACCCCCGAGCCTAGACTTGATTTTTCACAGACCATTTTTTCCAAATAAGGAGTAACACTTAGGGTTTTTCTTTCTTATTTTGTTTACCCTTTAAAAATAAAACAAAAATAAGTGGCGACTCCAAGTCGTTTTCTAAGAAATAAATCATTTTCGAATAAAAAGCGAGCTCGCCATCGAGTGGAAGAGTATGAGCTGAAATGCGGGGTCCACACTGTGCTATCCTTATATTAATATGTGTCTTGTATGGCTTGGGGCTTCCATGGGCCTTTCTGCATAATTCCAGCGATCGGTGACTCTTGATAGGTCAAGAAAATGGGATGAAAGGAAGAGAGGAGCTGCTAAACCTCCTTATTTCCCTTATTATTTCTTTTTTTTTCTTTTTTCTTTTTTAATTTTTATCTATTTACATTCTTTTCTTTCTCTTTTTATCTCTAAACTAAACCATTTATATTATATTCCCGGATGACTTCAATAAATATAAATGTTTAGTTGCTATCATTTGCTATATAATTATTTAATGGATATTTTTTACAATTATTGAAGAAGGATTTTCCTATCATAATATATATGACTAAAACAAGTTTCATTTCTTATATTTAATATTATTTAGAAATTATTCTATAATTTATAATTTTTTAAATAATTATTTATATATTTATTGATAATAGTCATGTTTAAGATATAAAAATATTTTCTAAATATTAAATATTATATTAAACAATACTATATATTAATACTATACTATATTATATCATGCATATAGTTTTTAACTATCCAAATTCCTTTTTTTTGTAGTAAATAATTATTTATTTATTTGTTGATAATAGTAAGGATATAAAAGTATTTTATAAATATTAATATTATATTAAAAATTATTATATATATATTAGTATTATACTATATTGTATTATAAATATAGTTTTAAATTTTAATTATCCAAATTCCTTTTTATTATACTTCTTTAAATTATTTTGGTTTTTTTTATCTAAGAATGAAGTTATAAGAATAAGGATATTAAAAAGATAACTAACTTCTTATATCTTAATCATGACTATTATCAATAAAAAAATAAATAATTATTCATTAAATTATAAATTATAGAATAATTTCTAAATAATATTAAACCTAAGAATTGAAACCTATTTTAGTCATATAATATGGTATGAAAAAATAAATCCATTAAAATTTATCTAATCCCATTTATCTTATCTCATATTTGTCCAACATAGGATATGATAAGTGATAACTAAACATGGGATAAAATAGGGATAACTTATCTTATCCCATGAGATAAGATATAATATCTAATTTTTTATCTTATCTCATGCTATATTAAGCCAACCAATTATGATCTTACAATTGTATAAAAAAATTATGAATAATATTTTAAGTTTAATTAATTATAAATAATTTATATGCTTATATAATATTTTATTTTTATAAAAGCAAAATTTTTGGTTTACATGGTATTTTGATTATATAAATTAAAAACTTTTTAAATTATTTAATAGAAGATCATAAATATGATTTTTAAATAAAATGTATTTGGTCTTTTTGTATTCAAAAGGCTACTCATATTTTTTTCAAATAATTTTATTTTATTACATTATATCGAAATTTTTCTAAAAAATAAATAAATTTGTGAGGAGTTTACTTTTCCCAAACTTTCTTATTTTTCCAAGAAAAGTCTTCTAATATTTTCCCCCTTTTTCATGGTATTAACAATTCTTTATAAAAATCAAACTTAAAGAAAAATAATTTATTAAAACAAATATTATTCAACTGATGGTTGGATATCCTTTTCACTTAGGATAGTTTGGTCGGGCCAAATCATAAGCCCACAAAAAGTGGTTGTTTATTTATTTAAATTTTAAATGTGTATTCAATCTAAATAGAAATAAAATAAATTCTGAATTATTGAGTTAAAAAAAGAGAGTAAAATTCTAATTTTTAGATTTAAAATGAATATCTAAATTTTTTTAATAATATTAAAAAAAAAATTAATCCTTCATCTCTCTATGAAAAAGATGAAGTTATGAGGATAAGGATATTAAAAAGATGACTAACTTCTTACATTTTCCTTATTTATCTTTTAAACTAATCTTAACTAAATAAAAATATTAAAATAAATAAATAAAACAAACTTTTAATACTTTAAAAGATTATAGGAAAATATAAACAATTTAAATATTAAAACTATATTTAAACACAATATAATATATTACTAATATATGGCATTGTTTAATATAATATTTAATATTTATAAAATACTTTTATATCTTAACAATGACTATTATCAAAATAGATAAATAATTATTCATTAAATTATAAATTATAGAATAATTTCTAAATAATATTAAACCTAAGAATTGAAACCTATTTTAGTCATATAGTATGGTATGAAACTCCTCCAAAAAAAAAAAAAAACAAACAAACAAAGAAAAAAAGTCCATTAAAAACTTATAGAAAAAAGATTAAAAAAAAAAAAAAATCCAAAAGGATGTTCCCTATGAAACTAAACATTTATATTTATTGAATCCAACAACAAATATAATATAAATGTTTATATGCAAACATCATATAAATTCTGAATTATTGAATTAAAATAAAAAGGTAAAATTTCTAATTTTAAGAATTAAAATGAATATCTAAAATTCTTTAAAAATATTTAATCCTTTATCTCTCTATGAAAAAGATAATGATATTAAAAAGATAATCAACTATTTTTCTTTTTATTATTTATTTTTAAAGTAATCTTAACTAAAGTAAAATATAAAAATAATTTTTTAGTAGTTTAAAGAAGTATAATAAAAAAGAATTTGGATAATTAAAACTATATCTATAATACAATACTAATATATAGTATTTTTAATATAATATTTAATATTTGGAAAATACTTTTATATTCCAACCATGATTATTATCAACAAATAAATAAATAATTATTTACTATAATAAAAAGGAATATGGATAGTTAAAACTATATGCATAATACAATATAGTATAATACCAATATATAGTATTATTTAATATTTACAAAATATTTTTATATCTTAAACATGATTATTATCAACAAATATATAAATAACTACTTAACAAATTATAAATTATAGAATAATTCTAAATAATATTAAAACTTAAGAAATGAAATAGGAAAATTCTTCTTCAACGATTTCAAAAAATCCATTAAATAATTATATAACAAATAATAGCAACTAAACATTCATATTTATTGAAGTCATCAGCAAATATAATATAAATATTCAGTTTAGGACCTACAAATGCTCAAGTTACTATAAATCCAAAGAAAAATAAAGTTATACAAGAATATATTTGAATTGTCTCCAAAATTGGTTTTAAAAACATGATTTAATGATTGATTTTAAGGGAAATTTTCTATTTTACTTCAAGGATTAGGACAAAAAAAATTATGTAAAAGATGTTTATGAAAGTAGTAAAAAATAAAAGATTGGCTTGAGATGTTAACACTTACCCCCTTGGAAGTCCTTAATTACCATGAGAAAGTTGCTTTGACTGCATTTTATAGATTAAAAGCAAGGGTAGGTAACGATCCTATATTCCTTTTTAGTGTTCAAACATGTGGAACTCTATCAAAGAATATAGAATCGCACCCACACTAACTATTATTGAACCATAAGATAAATGACTTCACATCACCTCACCTTCACAATAACATATTTAAATTAGATACAAGAGAGATGAAAAAAATACAACCTTTTATCATAACTTTAAAAAAATATAGATATAGAGCCGGGGAAGGAATCTTGACATATATACACTATAAGGTGTGAATATTTCACTACTTATCATATGTCATGATCTCCCTAACATATGTTAAGATTAAAAGGAACATACGTCAAGGTTGCTCTAACATATGTCGAAGTTATGAACCACATGGGTCTTGGTGGGCACCATATATGTTAAGGATAGGTACCACATATGTCATGGTTGATCCCATATATCTCAAATTTGAGTATAATGTATGTCAAGGTAGGGAATTTGAGTATAATGTATGTCAAGGTAGGGAATAAGTACAATCGTCAAGGTTCCCCTCGAAAAATTTTAAAATTATTTTTTAATGTGAAAATTTGAACCTATTGCCATGTATAATCAATTTGATATTATTTAAAAATGATAATAACAATCAAATTATAATGATTTCATATATAATCAAAACATATTTAATATATGTTTGATTATTAATTAAAGCACAAATCAATGAACTTGTTTAAAGTTGTCCCCAATTTCTTTATATAGAAAAAAACTCATATAATATATGACAAAATTAAAAACACACTATAAAACAATATACACAAACTCAAATTAAGTTGTTCATGTATATATCTACAACCAAGTCTCTTGCCTCCATCTTGAAGCATTACTTTACAAGAAAGCCTTAAATTTCCAACCCAAACTTCGAATCTGTAGCAAAAAATATAGAGCATATTAACAAATTAAAAAGAAAAATGTATAATGAAGAGCAATCAAATATCAAGTTTTATGAAGAATTTTAATAGCAAGCTAGCCACTACACCTTTATTAGACAAGAATAGATTATTTCTTAATAACACAGGTAAATAAACCAACTCTCAAATATTAATATATTGATATAGCAAAAACATATGGAGGCTAAACCTAGGAGCAAAACCTAAAACATAAATCCACACTTTTTTCTCAATAAATCACAAAGCAAACCAGAACGTACCCAATCTAATATGTGGAAATTTTGAGGTTTCTGATCTCAAGTTTAATGTAGGAGAAACCAAAATCAACATAATCTTGATTCAATGATGTTCTACATGACCAAAAGAGGAAAATAGATTGTTAGAATTTAACTAACAAGAACAAATAAAAAGATGAAATATTACCATTTACGCACCTTCATTTAATCGATTCAAAGAGGCAAAGACCCATTCAAAGCCACAAAATTAAGTCCCTAGGGAAGAAGAACCCATTTGATTTGAAACCCAACAAGCATGCCATTCCAAAACAATACGAATATGAATGTAAGAATCCAAAAAACCCCTAACCTACCCATTTCTATAGCTTGAAAGAAAGAAGAACACAAATGTTATTTCTAAACCCTAGCCTACCCATTTCAAGAATATAAATAAAAAACCGATATTAGAAAATAAATTCAAGGTTTCAAAAAGAAATCCTCTGAAATAGCAGCCAAATTAGAAAATCGAAATGAAGATCCTTCATTGAAGATGGCAATGAAAGGCCGATAAACTAGCTTTTGATTTTGATAATGGCAATAAAAGGAAGATTCTGTTTAGGTTAGGGTTTAGAGCAAGGATTGAAATGTCGAAAAATTTCGGCGAAATATCGCTTATCGGTCGACGGAAACTTCGGTAATTTTTCGGTATTTATCGGTATTTTTACCCATTTTTCGAGAAATTTCCCGCTATTTCCTACCAGTCCAGCCCGCGCACAGGATACAAAATCTGTCCAATTTTTTTTTTTTTTAAAAAAACATAAGATGCTATTTGGTTAATCTGATCATGATTTGCAGGCAAAGGTTGTGTTTTTCAGCCTGGCTCAAAAATCGTGGATTTAGGGTTCGTGAAATTTAAATCCAATGGCACAAAAGCAAAGAGACCTCTAGAACAGATCCAGAAAACACAGGGAGCAAAAAAAAAGGCAATTTTTTTGGTTTTCCTTGGGGGTTTTGCATGGATTTTCTCGGAAATCAAACGAGGATGAATTTTCCCGGAAATCGAATGGGGGATGGATTTTCTTGGGAATCAAACGGGGGTTGCCAAAACAAAAAAAATAATAACATGATAAAGATTAGTACCTGCGAGGATTGAGAGTGGCGGAGAAAAACAGGCCTTTTTAGGGATTCTCTCGTCTGGAGAGCAACTTCAGAAAAGGGCTTCTTGATGCCCGAGGCCCTGAGTGAGAGAAGTGGGTGGTGGCCTATTTGAATTTTAGATTTAGTAGAGATAAAATAAATAAAAAGGAAACAAATCATGGGAACAATTTTCCTCTCTCTGTATAAATAATTATTAATTATCCATCTTTATTTGGATTAAATCACTAAAATTTCGGTTTTTATTGACTATAATTTATAAATTAAAAATAATTTAATAAAATAAATTATTAATAATTTTAATTATTTAAATAAATTAATATTAATAAAAAAAAGTTATTACCACATATTTTTAATAAAATTTTAGAAATTAAATCTCAAATAAAATATTTTATATAAATTAATTTAATTTTTTGTTTAAAATGTAATAAAACATGTTTTAATAAAAGTATTTTAAAAATTTTAAAATAAATATTGTCTTCAATAAGATGAGCTCCCTTCATCTAACAATATAATAGAATTACATCGATTTTCATTTTGATACTTAGACTATTGCAATGTTATATGTATTATATTTATGTATAAATTATTTTTATTCAATAAAATCAAATATTTCTTAACTCAACTCTAACTTTATACACTTCCAAAATTCATATTTATTATTCTTAAAATTCAAATATCGAATCTATCGATATAACTCTGTTTATTGATGTTTTTCTTTTTTTATCATATTTATGTCAATTACATTTACAAAATAACTTTAAAATATGTATTCTTACTTATTTTATCATTTTTTGGAGTTTTTCCAAGCATTCTTATAAATTTTAAATAATTTTCGTCTCATCGATATTTGTAAAAAAATATCCACCGATATTTTCGATATATCTGTAAAATAAGTACCGATATATCCGTAATTACGGATATTTTCATCCTTAGTTTAGAGCAAAGAGTTTCAAACCCTAATCTCTCAAAATGAATATCGGGTTTTGAGAAAATGAGGAGTGTTCTTTGTAAATACCACAGAGAACCTTGACAGGTAATTATAACATGATATCTTGACTTGTAATCCATAGGTCATTTAAGATCATTTTAGTACAATTAAAATGACATATATGTTTAAAATCATGCCTTGACTTTTGATTTTATGTCAAGCTAGCCACATTATAAATAAAGTTTATTGTTTTGAATTTACACATATGTCATGGTTGCTTACATATAAATTATATAAGTCATTGTTGCCTATTAAAACAACATATAATGACATAAATTGCCTTTAAGTCAATAAACAATATGTCAATATAGGCTTTTTTTCTTGTAGTGAATACTTATGCAACCCCAACTGGTTGGGATTATGGATGACGAATGATGAAGAAGAAAGGAGACCAAGTTTGAAGAAAGCTCCGTGGAAGCCCTAAGCCATACAAGACGTACCCTTATAGCTTAATATGTTTCTTTTATGGGTTTTTCGATTTCAAAATATGAATAATTTAGAGGTTGAAGAGAAATTGCTCACCACCATATATATCTACAATTCTTGATGGATTCTTCCTTTCCCATAATCATTATAATTTGGAGCTTAGCAGCTCCATCTCTCTTCTATCATCTTTGTGCGGAGTAGTTGCCAAGCCAAGTTTAGGAGAGTTGTGGTGTGTAGAAAAATTGTCTTTGAATCACAGCGCCCGTTAGGTCGTATAGACGAAGAACTTGGAAGACAACCGGTGTTTAAAGATCAAGAAAATGAATCTAATGTTTTACGTCTTTAATGTTTCTTTGAAAATAGCATACTCAAATTTTGGGAAAGTAAAGAAATAAAGAGATAGAAAGGTTAAGAGTGTGTTTGGGAATGTTTTAAAAAATGGTTCTAAAAAATAATTTTTGAGAAAAGTTTTTAAAAATTGTTTTATATTATTTTTCATAAATAAAATTGTATTTGAAAACTAAATGTTAAGAGACCATTTTATATTCTTAATAACAAGAAAACACGTTTGGTTGAATAAAAAAAACAGTTTTATAAAATAGCAAAAACAAAAACCTTGTTTGGAATTTGTTTGGTAAAATGAGTGTTTTTTTACCATTATTAACATCATGTAATAAAAACAAATAATATATGAAATTAAAATTTTAAAATATAAATACATACTTGATTGGAACAGAAAAAATTTTCATTAATTTAAAATTTTAAATTTCATCTTTTTAAAAAAAATTTCATTATTAGCATCATCTTCAATCCTGTTAAACATGGGTTTGCAGCCTTACTGTTGCTAATCGGGCCCATACTTTTTGTTGGGCTGAATTGGTCAGCCCACTCAAATGGGCCACGGCTGCATGGGCCAGACTTAAATAACTCTTATTTAAAAAAAGACTCCATAACCTGTATAAAATTTATTATTATTAAAAAAATCCTAATTAAACTAAAATATTCATAAATAAAATTATTGAAATAAACCTTATTTACAAGTATATGCACTATTCATCCTTTAAAAAAAGATCAATATAAAAAAGATACAAACAAAAATATTAAATAGTTGAAAATAATAGAATATTTTGCGTCAACCAATATGAAAAATATTGTTATAAGAGATTAAAAAAAAAAAAAATTTGTCTAGGTAGTTATTAATTTTAAAATAATTTAGTAAGACTAAAATTCATTAGATAGATGAAAATAATAGAAAAAAGAAAAAAATCCTAATAATAATAATAATAAAAGAACATTCCTTGCCTAGATACTTATTAATTTTCAAATAGTTTAGTTATAATAAAATTTATTAAATACATAAAAAAAATAAAAGAGAAAAGAAATTTTTTTTTAAAAAAATTCCTAGCCTTTCATGTTTCTTAGAAAAGAATCAATATGAAAAATATAGTTATAAAAGAGAGATAAAAAAAAAAAAAAGAACATTCTTTCCCAAGCACTTATTAAATTTAAAGTAGTTTATTTAGACAAAAAATTTAGGGAAAAAAGTTAAATAACCTTTTTTTTTAAGACCTATAAAATTTATAATCATAAAAATGAGTCTTAATTAAATTAAAGTAAAATTTTATTTGGATTAAACACATTATCCATCCTTTAAAGGGTGTGTTTGGGAAGTATGAAAATAAAGAGATAAAAGGTTAAAGGATGTGTTTGGGAATATTTTCAAAAATAATTCCAAAAAATAATTTTTGATAAGAGTTTTTAAAATCTGTTTTATGTTATTTTCATAAATAAAATTACGTTTAGAAGCTGAATTTTAAAAAACAATTTTTTATTTTTAAAAACAAGGAAACACATTTGGTTGAATAAAAAAAAAAAACAGCTTTATAAAATAATAAAAATAAAAAACTTGTTCAGAGTTTGTTTTGTAAAATGAGTGTTTTTTTTACCATTATTAACATCATGTGGTAAAAACAAATAATGTATGAAATTAAAATTTTAAAATATAAATACACACTTGATTAGAACAGCAAAAATTTTCTATTTTTAAGTAATTTTATCTTTTTTTTTTAATTTTTATTATTAACGTCATCTTCAATCCCGTTAAACATGGGTTTGCAGCCTTACTGTTGCCAATCGGGCCCACACCCAAATGGGCCACGGCTGCATGGGCCCAACGGAAACTCAATACGAAGGGTTTTGGTGGACTCATCTTAAAGATGAAAGTAGATGGCTAATGCTGGCAGCCATGGGTGGAGGAATGCAAAGAGGGTGAGGAAAAATCTACTGCAAATCCGCAAGGGGAAGGATGAATTCATGTGGGTGTGTAAACCCATTTTCATGATCGTCTCAGTAGCTTCAACCCCAAAATGATTCAAGAATGGAGGCATCCTGAAACAATCTCAGAAACTTTTCGTACACCATCAAACTCAGGGTTTTGGAGTGGGAAAAGCTCTGCCACTTTATTTGTTCCTTTGCTGTTTTGGGAAGAATTTCCTAAAAATAGTTTTTAGAAAACTTTGGAGCCATACGTGTTTTTTTACCTTAAAAAAAAGGTGTTTTCAGTTTTAAAAATTTGAAAACTATTTTTGAGATTTGTTACCAAATACGCCGTAAATAACTCTTATTTAAAAAAAAAACTCCATAACCCGTATAAAATTTATTATTATTAAAAAAAATCCTAATTAAACTAAAATATTTACAAATAAAATTATTGAAATAAATCTTATTTACACGTATATGCATTATTCATCCTTTAAAAAAAGATCAATATAAAAAAGATACAAACAAAAATATTAAATAGTTGGAAATAATAGAATATTTTGTGTCAACCAATATGAAAAATATTGTTATAAGAGAGAAAAAAAACATTTCTTGCCTAGGTAGTTATTATTTTTAAAATAATTTAGTAAGACTAAAATTCAGTAAATAGATGAAAATAATAGAAAAAAGAGAAAAAAAGAAAAAAAAAATCCTAATAATAATAATAATAATAAAAGAACATTCCTTGGCTAGAAACTTATTAATTTTCAAATATTTAGAATAAAATTTATTAAATACATAAAAATAATAAAAGAGAAAAAAAAAAAAAAGAAGAATCCTAGCCTTTTATGTCTCTTATGTTTCTTTGAAAAGAATCAATATGAAAAATATAGTTACCAAAGAGAGATAAAAAAAGTAGCATTCTTTTCTAAGGACTTGTATAAAATTTATAATCATAAAAATGAGTCTTAATTAAATTAAAGTATATTCTTACTTAGATTAAACACATTATCCATCCTTTAAAAAGGGTACGATATCCAAAAGATAGAGAAAAAAATAATTTTTTTAACTTCTCCAATTTTTCTCTTTGAAAATATAAATTTCATGGGCTTAGAAAAAAAAAAAAAAAAAAAAAAAGGAGAACTTGAAAAAAATAAATAAATTTACAAACAAGAAATTGAAATCATTTTAAAACTAAACATTTCAAAACTAGTGTATGATCATTGAACAACTTATAAACCAAATAATAAAGTTAGAACCAAAAGAACCGATAATTAGGTTCTTGAAGGCTTGAGCCAAAGAAAATAGAGATTTGTTGCAATCAACCTACAAAAAATAAAACACATGAAATAATAAAATTAAGTGATTTTGATGTAAAAGATTAAGTTAAAATAACCAAGGATTCTTACAAAAGCAAAATTAGTTTTTAAATTAACAAAATGAAGTTCTTGAGTGAGCCGATAAAAAGAAGAGTTAAAATTGTAGGGTTTCATAAAAAAATTAAAATAAATTATAGGTAATATTTTATTTTAATCAATTATTAACAATTCATATGCTTCTCTAGTATTTTATTTCTATAAAATTAAAATTTTTGCTTATGTGACTCTTTTAATAAAACGTTATAAATATTATTTTTATTGACAAATTTTTTGTATTAAATAAAATGCATTTATATTTCATGAAGTTAAGTGTTGAAGTTCAATTAAAATCATATTTTACAAATTTACATTTTCAAAGAGATAAAGACACTTGTACAATTTTATTCTCTCTACTAATCTAATATTTTGTGTTTTAGGTAGTGTTTGTTTTTTGGTTGAATAGAAAAAATAAAAATATTTGACTTTTTTTCTTCAGTTAAAAGTAACATGTTGATATCGTCCAACACAACTAAAATGAACTTATTATCTATAGGTTCAATTTAGTTATGTTGGACGATATCAACAGATTACTTTTAACTAAATAGAAAAAGTCAAATATTTTGACTTTTTCTATTCAGCCAAAAAATAAACATTATTAGTGCAATTAATTTGTACCCAATCTTTTATCCTTGTATTTTTGTTCATGGTGCAAATTTATTCATACATATCAATGATTCGGATTCATAATTTGGTATGATTGAAATTGAATATTCTAAAGTTTTCCAAGTTTTCCATTACGATTTAGAATTTTGAAGGAATTTTAACAAATGTTGTTCCTAAATATATAGCCTTTGAATTGTTTATATTTTAGAGTCCTCCTCCAAACGCAACTTATTGGTCCATTTCCCAGTTCAAGCCTTGAAGAAGCCGAAACACTAAGTGCATACAAAAGACGGAGAAGAATCTCGAGAGAATAGAAAGGTCCATTCTCAAAGCTCTATTGACTCAATTACAAAGGTTTTATGGCGGACGCGTTGATCTCCAACCTAGAAGCCAATGCTCAGGAAAATGGTCTCTCGGCTTCGCCGCACCCGTTTTCAGCTGGGTCCTTATTCCATAGAAGAATCGAGTTTCATCTCACAAGACAGCCTTCCTCTGGCTTCACCAACGGCGGTGGAGGAGGTTTTCGACTAGAAACTCTGAACCCCACCATAGATCCAAAGCAGTCTGGGCACAGTATGGGTCCAGCGGCTTCGAGTGGAAAGAAGCAAGATGGGTCTGATCATGTGGAGAACGGGTTGGATCCGGAGCTCAGTATTGGAATCACATTTAGGAGAATTGGTGTTGGTTTGGAAAATCTGGGAAAAACCTATTTTCTTAAATCAGTATTGCAATGTCTGACTTACACAGAGCCTTTAGCAGTATATTTGCAAAGCGAAAAGCATCAAAATTCGTGTCACATTGCTAGATTTCGTGCTTTATGTGCTATTCAGAAGCATGTACAACCGTGCATGGCCACTTTTTGGTGGGGCTTATTTTTATTTTTAACTCAATGCCCTCATTTCTTTCTTAATTCCCCATTTATGCTTTCAAATATTAATTTTCAAAACTTCGGCTTTTCAAATAACTTTCAAAACTCCAATTTTCAAATTTAATTTTCAAAATTTCAATTTCCAAATAATTTCCAAAACTCCAATTTTTAATTTAATTTTTAAAACTCCAATTTTTAAGTTTAATTTTCCAAACTTTAATTTTCAAATTTAATCCTCAAAACTTCAATTTTCAAAACTTCAATTTCTAAATTTAATTATCCAAGATTCCAATTTTCAAATAATTTTTCAAAATTTCAATTTTCAAATTTAATTATTAAGAAATCCATTCTCAAATAATCTTCCAAGATTCCAATTTTAAAATTTCCAATTTTCAATTTATTTCTTAAGAATTCCCCATCTCAAATAATCCTCCAAGATTCCAATTTTCAAATAATTTTCCAAAATTCCAATTTTCAAATTTAATTCTTAAGAAATCTCATTCTCAAATAATTCTCCAAGATTCAAAATTTCAAAATTTCTATTTTCAAATAATTTTTCAAAATCCCAATT
Source organism: Vitis rotundifolia (assembly GCA_030254885.1). Taxonomy (NCBI): domain Eukaryota; kingdom Viridiplantae; phylum Streptophyta; class Magnoliopsida; order Vitales; family Vitaceae; genus Vitis; species Vitis rotundifolia. Next base: position 19,377,277 of record CM058151.1, read on the forward strand.
TTCAAATTTAATTATTAAGAAATCTCATTCTCAAATAATTCTTCAAGATTCCAAATTTCAAATTTTCCATCTACAAATAATTTACCAAAATTCCAATTTTCAAATTTAATTTTCAAAACTCCCATTTTCAATTTTTTTTTTTTTAAATTCCAAATTTTAAATTTAATTTTTAAGATTTTAATTTTCAAATAATTTTAATTCTACTTCAGTTTTCAAATATTTTTAATTTTACAACTTTTCATCCTTTATTAGAGTTTTAAGTAAAAAAAATCTCATTTTTAATAAACTTATTACATTTCCCATATAGTAAACATTTTCACAAATTTTCTTTGATTTTCAAATAATCTTTTGTTTCTCTTGATTTTAAATAAGCATGAATATGATTTTCATAATTCCAAAACAATGGAATTTGTGGGATTAATTCATGCAAAATCAATTGGGCTTTGGTGGGACCCTGCATATGAGTTTTCTTTTCTAATTGTTAACTACTATACTTAATGAATATTGTTTTATCTTCTTTGATATACATGTGATATATTTTGTATTTATTATTATACACTAACTTTGTTTCATAATAGTGCTTTATTACCTATTGTCAAGGTACGCTCTCACTCTCACTTTGTTTATTTATTCGTTATCATGACTGCTTTTGATTTATGGTCATTTTGGTATCCATTAATCTTCTAATTAATTGTCATATTTGTTTCACTTTATTTAGTAAAGACCCATTTTTGGGGACCTAGAGAGGTGTTACGGTCTTTACTGTACCTTCCCAATAAGTAACCTGACCCCAAACCCAAGTTTGGTTTTTCATAAACCGTATTTTCCAAATAAAGAGTTACACTTAGGGTTTTCTTTTTTATTTTGTTTTTCCTTTAAAAATAAAATAAAAATAAGTGGCGACTCCAAGTATTTTTCAAAAAATCAAAATTTCACCAAATAAATAAATAAATAACGAGTCATCATCGTGGGAACGCACGTGAAAAAGGCAGGTCCACAATAGGATAAGTTATAGGATAATTAATTTTATTTCATTACCAATTAAACATGTGATAAAATAGGGATAACTCATCTTATCTCATCACTAACCAAACATGAGATAAAGATATAATATATGTTTTCTCATCCTATCTCATGTTATATTGGGCTAACCAAATATGACCTTATGGTTTTATAAAAAAATTATAAATAATATTTTAAGTTTAATTAATTATAAATAATTTATATGCTTATGTAATATTTTATTTTTATAAAAGCAAAATTGTTGGCTTACATGGTATTTTGATTTTATAAATTAAAGACTTTTTTAATTATTTAATAGAAGATCATAAATATGATTTTTACTTACAATTTGGTTAAGTTAAATAAAATGTATTTGGTCTTTTTGTATACAAAAGGTAACTCATATATATTTTTTTCAAATAATTTTATTTTATTACGTTATATCCAAAATTAAATTATTGAGGAGTTTACTTTTCCCAAACTTTATTATTTTTTTGCAAGAAAAGTCTTATAATATTTTCCCCTTTTTTCATGGTATTAACAATTCCTTTTAAAAATTAAACTTAAAGAAAAATAATTTATTAAAACAAATATTATTCAACTAATGGTTGGATACCCTTATCACTTAGGATAGTTTGGTCTCCAATTTAATTGGGCCAAATCATAAGCCCACAAAAAGTGATTATTTATTTATTTAAAATTTAAATGTGTATTCAATCTAAATAGAAATAAAAATTGATATAAAAATTTCATATAGATTCTGAATTATTGAGTTAAAAAAAAGGTAAAATTCTAATTTTTAGATTTAAAATGAATATTTAAAATTCTTTAATAATATTAAAAAAAATATATATATTTACTCATTTATCTCTCTATGAAAAAGATGAAGTTATAAGGATAAGGATATTAAAAAGATAACTACTTTCTTATCTCTTTCTTATTTATCTTTTAAACTAATCTTAACTAAATAAAACATTAAAATAAATAAACAAAACAAACTTTTAATACTTTAAAAGATTATAGGAAAATATAAACAATTTAAATATTAAAACTATATTTATACACAATATAATTTAGTACTAATATATGGTATTGTTTAATATAATATTTAATATTTGTAAAATACTTTTATATCTTAACAATGACTATTATCAACAAATAGATAAATAATTATTCATTAAATTATAAATTATGGAATAATTTCTAAATAATATTAAACCTAAGAATTGAAACCTATTTTAGTCATACAGTATGGTATGAAACTCCTCCTTCAAAATAAATAAATAAATAAATATCCGTCAAAAACTTATAGAAAAAAGATTAATAAATAAATCCAAAAGGATATTCCCTGTGGAACTAAACATTTATATTTATTGAATCCAACAACAAATATAATATAAATGTTCATATGAAAACATCATATAGATTCTGAATTATTGAATTAAAAAAAAAAAGAGTAAAAATTCTAATTTTAAAAGTTAAAATGAATATCTAAAATTCTTTAAAAATATTTAATCTTTTATCTCTCTATGAAAAGGAGGAAGATATAAGGATAAAGATATTAAAAGGATAACCAACTATTTTTATTTATTTATTTTTAAAAGTAATCTTAACTAAATTAAAATATAAAAATAAATTAAATTGTAGTTTAAAAGATTCTAGAAAAAATATAATCAATTCAAATATTAAAAACCAAAATAATTTAAAGAAGCATAATAAAAAGGAATTTGGATAATTAAAATTTAAAACTATATCTATAATACAATCTAATGTAATACTAATATATAGTATTTTTTAATATAATATTAATATTTATAAAATACTTTTGTATCCTAACTATTATCAGCAAATAAATAAATAATTATTTACTACAATAAAAAGGAATTTGGACGTTAAAACTATATGTATAATACAATATAGTATGATACCAATATATAGTATTGTTTAATATAATATTCAATATTTACAAAATATTTTTATATCTTAAACAAGACTATTGTCAACAAAAATATAAATAAATATTTAACAAATTATAAATTATAAAATAATTTCTAAATTAATATTAAAATTTAGGTGGTGTTTGTTTGTTTTTTTTTTTTTTACTTAATTCTAAATATAAATTAAAACTAAATAACGTTTAATAGTATTAAGTATTAGATTATTTATTTTTATAACAATATTTTATTTCTGTTAAGCATTAAAAAGGAAAAAAAAACAACATATTACTTTTTTCATTTAGAAAAAGTCAAAATATTTGATTTTTCTATTCAGTAAAAAATTTATAAAAAATTATAAAAATAAAAAATAAAAAATAAATAAAAAACCCTATTCTAGTCATATAGTATGATAGGAAAATTCTTCTTCAACAATTTAAAAAAATCCATTAAATAATCATATAACAAATGATAGCAACTAAATTTTTATATTTATTGACATCATCAACAAATATAATATAAATGTTCCAAGATCTGCAAATGCTCAAATTACCATAAATCCAAAAGAAAATAAAGTTATATAAGAGTTGTCTTCAAAATTAGTTTCAAAAACATGATTTGATGATTGATATTAAGGGAAACTTTTTATTTAACTTCAAGGATTAGGAAAAAAAATAATAGAAAAGACGTTTATGAAAATAATAACAAGTAAAAGATTGACTTGAAATGTTGACACTTACCCTTGTAAGTCCTTAATTACCATGAGGAAGTTGCTTTGATCCCATTTTATGAATTAAAAGTAAGGGTGGATGACCATCCTATATTCCTTTTTAGTGTTCCAATATGTGGAACCCTATCAGAGAATCGCACCCACACTAACTATTATTAAACCGTAAGATAAACGACTTCACATCACCTCACCTTCGCAATAACATATTTAAATTAGATACAAAGAGATATGAAAATACAAGAGAGATGAAAAAAAATAACTTTTCAAAAAATATAGATATAGAGGCAGGAAGGAATCCAATACTTATGCAGATCCCAACTGGTTGGGATTATGGACCACGAATGATGATGAAGAAGAAAGGAGACCAAGTTTGAAAAAAGCTCCATGGAAGCCCTAAGTCATACAAGACTACCCTTATGGTTTAATATGTTTCTTTTATGGGTTTTCCGATTTCAAAATAAGAAAAATTCAGAGGTTGAAGAGAAATTGCTCACCACCATATATGTATCTTCTCCCTTAAGTTGATAGATTAAAAAAAAAAAATACAATCCAGATTTCCAAATACACTCTGCTCTGTTTTTTTTCAATCGCCAGTTTCAACCCCAAAATGGTTCAAGAATGGAGGCATCCTGAATCACATGTATTCCCCAACCAGACCTCAGATCAAGCGAGTACATAGGCTTAATCACATCGTCAGCACCTTCTCTCCACGCTGCTCAAAGATCCAAGATCGTCCAAGAATCCTTTCACCATCCGCCGGGACGGCCGCCGGAGCTCCCGCGCATCGATCTCGCACCTCATCGCCTTCTTAGATGAGGTCACGAGGTAGTTCCCATCAGAAGATAAAATTTTGGGGAGTTGTAACCAAGGATTGAAATATCGAAAAATATTCGTCACCGATTATTGGTCGACGGAAATTTTGGTAATTTTTCGAAAATATCGCCGATATTTATTTTTACCGATTTTTCGGAAAATTTCCCGATATTTCCTACCAGCCCAGCCCGCGCACAGGATACAAAATCTGTCCAATTTTTTTTTTTTAAAAAAACGCTATTTGGTGATCTGATCATGATTTGCTGGCAAAGGTTGTGTTTTTCAGCCTGGCTCAATTATCGTGGATTTAGGGTTCGTGAAATTTAAATCCAATGACACAAAAGCAAAGAGACCCGTAGAACAGATCCAGAAAACACAGGGAGCAAAAAAAAAAAGAAAGCAATTTTTTTGGTTTTCCTTGGGGGTTTTGCATGGATTTTCTCGGAAATCAAACGAGGATGAATTTTCCCGGAAATCGAATAGGGGATGGATTTTCTTGGGAATCAAACGGGGGTTGCAAAATAATAATAATAATAATAATAATAACATGATTAGATTAGTACCTGCGAGGATTGAGAGTGGCTGAGGAAAATAGGGCCTTTTTAGGGATTCTCTCGTCTGGACGGCAACTTCAGAAAAGGACTTCTTGATGCCCGAGTGAGAGAAGTGGGTGGCCCTTTTGATTTTTAGAGTTAGTAGAGATAAAAAAAAAAAAAAACAAATCATGAGAACAATTTTTCTCTGTCAATATAAATAATTATTAATTATTGACCTTTATTTTGATTATTAAATAAATTAATATTAATAAAAAAAATTGTTACTACATATTTTTAATAAAATTTTAAAAATTAAATCTCAAATAAAATATTTTATATAAATTAATTTAAATTTTTATTTAAAATAAATAAAATATATTTTAATAAAAGTATTTAAAATTTTTAAAAATAAATATTGTCTTCAACAATATGAGCTCTCTTCATCTAATAATATAATTGAATCACACCGATTCTCCTTTTGATATTAAGGACTATTGCAATGTCTCCCTTTATCTAATAATATAATTGAATCACATCGATCTTCCTTTTGATATTAAAGACTATTACAATGTCATATGTATTATATTTATATATAAATTATTTTTATTTAATAAAATCAAATATTTCTTAACTCAATTCTAACTTTATACACTTTCAAAATTCATATTTGTTATTTTTAAAATTCAAATATCGAATCTATCGATATATCTCTGTTTAATTACACTTACAAGATAACTTTTAAAATGTGTATTCTTACTAATTTTATCATTTTTTTTAGAGGTTTTCCAAGCATTCTTATGAATTTTAAATAATTTTCACTCAATCTATATATTCATACCGATATATCCGTAAAATAGATAAGGATATTAAAAAGATAACTAACTTCTTATATAATTTTCATTTATCTTTTAAAGTAATCTAATACTTTAAAAGATGCTAGGAAAATATAAACAACTTAAATATTAAAAACCAAAATAATTTAAAGATGTACAATAAAAAGGAATTTGGATAATTAAAACTATATCTATACACAATATAATATAGTACTAATATATGGTATTGTTTAATATAATATTTAATATTTGAAAAATACTTTTATATCTTAATCATGACTATTATCAACAAATAAATAAATAATTATTCATTAAATTATAAATTATAGAATAATTTTTAAATAATGTTAAACATAAGAATTGAAACTTATTTTAGTCATATAATATAGTGGTATTGTTTAATATAATATTTAATATTTGAAAAATACTTTTATATCTTAATCATGACTATTATCAACAAATAAATAAATAATTATTCATTAAATTATAAATTATAGAATAATTTTTAAATAATATTAAACCTAAGAATTGAAACCTATTTTAGTCATATAATATAGTATGAAAAAAAAAATCCATTAAAATTTATCTAATCTCATTTATCTTTTTCCATATTTGTTCAACATAGGATATGATAAGTGATAGGATAACTCATCTTATCTCATCACCAACTAAACATGAGATAAGATAGGGATAACTCATCTTATCCCATCACTAACCAAACATAAGATAAAATATATTATTTGATTTCTTATCCTATCCCATGCTATATTAGGCCAACCAAACATGATCTTACGATTTTATAAAAAAATTATAAATAATATTTTAAGTTTAATTAATTATAAATAATTTATATGCTTATGTAATATTTTGTTTTTATAAAAGCAAAAATTTTGGCTTACATGGTATTTTGATTTTATAAATTAAAAACTTTTTAAATTATTTAATAGAAGATCATAAATATGATTTTTACTTACAATTTGGTTAAGTTAAATAAAATGTATTTGGTCTTTTTGTATTCAAAAGGTTACTCATATTTTTTTCAAATAATTTTATTTTATTACATTATATCCAAATTTTTCTAAAAAAAAAAAATAAATTATTGAGGAGTTTACTTTTCTCAAACTTTCTTATTTTTCCAAGAAAAGTCTTCTAATATTTTCCCCCTTTCTCATGGTATTAACAATTCTTTTTAAAAATCACACTTAAGAAAAATAATTTATTAAAACAAATATTATTCAACTAATGGTTGGGTACCCTTATCACTTATGATAGTTTGGTCTCCAATCTAATTGGGCCAAATCATAAGCCCACAAAAAGTGGTTGTTTATTTATTTAAATTTAAAATGTGTATTAAATCTAAATAGAAATAAAAATGGATATAAAAATTTCATATGGATTTTGAATTATTGAGTTAAAAAAAAGATAAAATTCTATTTTTTAGATTTAAAATGAATATTTAAAATTCTTTAATAATATATATATATATATATATATATATATATATATATATATATATATATATATATATATATATATATATTTACTCTTTTATCTCTCTATGAAAAAGATGAAGTTATATGGATAAGGATATTAAAAAGATAACTAACTTATTATCTCTTTTTTATTTATATTTTAAACTAATCTTAACTAAATAAAAATATTAAAATAAATAAACAAAACAAACTTTTAATACTTTAAAAGATTATATGAAAATATAAACAATTTAAATGTTGAACCTATATGTATACACAATATAATATAGTACTAATATACGGTATTATTTAATATTTGAAAAATAGTTTTATATCTTAACCATGACTATTATCAATCAATAAATAAATAAATATTTATTAAATTATAAATTATAGAATAATTTTTAAATGATATTAAACCTAATAATTGAAACTTATTTTAGTCACATAGTATGATATGAAACTCCTTAAAAAAAAAAAAGAAAAAAATCCTTTAAAAAATTATATAAAAAAATATTTAAAAAAAAAATCCAAAAAGATGTTCCTTGTGGAACTAAACATTTATATTTATTGAATCCAACAAATATAATATAAATATTTATATGCAAACATTAGATAGATTTTGAATTATTGAATTAAAAAAAAAAAAAAAAACAGAGTAAAATTTCCAATTTTAAGAGTTAAAATAAATATCTAAAATTCTTGAAAAATATTTAATTCTTTATCTCTTTATGAAAGGAAGGAAGATATAAGGATAAGGATATTAAAAGGATAATCAACTATTTTTGTTTATTTATTTTTTAAAGTAATCTTAACTAAATTAAAATATAAAAACAAATTAAATTGTAGTCTAAAAGATTCTAGAAAAATATAATCAATTCAAATATTAAAAATGAAAATAATTTAAAGAAGTATAATAAAAAGGAATTTGGATAATTAAAATTTAAAACTATATCTATAACACTAATATATAGTATTTTTTAATATAATATTAATATTTATAAAATACTTTTATATCCTGACTATTATCAACAAATAAATAAATAATTATTTACTACTATAAAAAGGAATTTGAACCCTTAAAACTATATGTATAATACAATATAGTATGATACCAATATATAGTATTGTTTAATATAATATTTAATATTTACAAAATATTTTTATATCTTAAACAAGACTTTTATAAACAAATATAAAAATAAATATTTAACAAATTATAAATTATAAAATATTTCTAAATTAATATTAAAATTTAGGTGGTGCCGGTTTGCTTTTTTTTTTTTTTTTTACTCAATTCTAAATAGAAATTAAAACTAAATAACGTTTAATAGTGTCAAGTATTAGATTGTTTATTTTTTAACATTTGTTTTCTATTAAGTATTAAAAAGTAAAAAAAACAACATATTACTTTTTTAATTTAGAAAAAGTCAAAATATTTGATTTTTTTTATTCAGTAAAAAATTTATAATAAATTATAAAAAAAGTAAAAAATAAAAACAAATAACCTAAAGTTTGAAATCAAATTGCTTTTAATAAAAAGTTTTTTTTTTTTTTTTTAAAAAACCCCTATTTTAGTCATATAGTATGATAGGAAAATTCTTCTTCAACGATTTAAAAAAATCCATTAAATATTTATATAAAAAATAATAGCAACTAAACATTTATATTTATTGAAGTCATCAACAAATATAATATAAATGTTTAGTTTGGGATCTATAAATGCTCAAGTTACTATAAATCCAAAGGAAAATAAAGTTATACAAGAGTTTTCTCCAAAATTGGTTTTAATAATATGATTTGATGATTGATTTTAAGGGAAATTTTTTATTTTACTTCAAGGATTAGGAAAAAAAAATTATGTAAAAGATGTTTATGAAAGTAATAAAAAGTAAAAGATTGGCTTGAGATGTTGATACTTACCCTTGTAAGTCCTTAATTACCATGAGAAAGTTGCTTTGACCCCATTTTATGGATTAAAAGTAAGGGTGGGTGACAATCCTATATTCCTTTTTAGTGTTCAAACATGTGGAACCTTATCAGAGAATATAGAATCACACCCTCACTAACTATTATTAAACCATAAGATAAATGACTTCACATCACCTCACCTCACCTTCACAATAACATATTTAAATTAGATATAAGTGAGATGAAAAAAGAACAACTTTTGATCATAACTTTTGAAAAAATATAGAGATAAAAAAGAAACAATGGGAAGATTTCCCAGGTTCTAGACATTGATATAGAGCCAAGGAAGGAATCCAATACTTATACAATCCCAACTGGTTAGGATTATGGATGACGAACGATGAAGAAGAAAGGAGACCAAGTCTGAAAAAGGCTCCATGGAAGCCCTAAGCCATACAAGACATATGTTTCTTTTATGAGTTTTCCGATTTCAAAATAAGAAGAATTCAGAGGTTGAAGAGAGATTGCTCACCACCATATATCTGCAATTCTTGATGGATTCCTCCTTTCCCTTTGTTATTCTGATTTGGAGTTTAGCAACTCCCTCTCTCTTCTATAATCTATGTGCAAGAGTAGATGCCATGCCAAGCCAAGTGTAAGAGAGTTGGGATTGCTTCTTTGAGTCATAGTGCCCGTCGAGTCGTATAGATGAAGAACTCGGAAGACAACCAATTATTAAATAGATTAAAATAATAAAAGATCAAGAAAATGAATCCCAATGTTTTATGTCTTTAACTTTTCTTTGAAAATAGCCTATATAAAAAATATGCTTATAAAAGAGATAGACACTTACTAATTTAAAAATAATTCAGCTAAGCTCAAATTTTGGGAAAGTACGAAAATAAAGAGATAAAAAAGTTAAGGGTGTGTTTGTGAATGTTTTAAAAAATGGTTGCAAAAAATAATTTTTGAGAAGAGTTTTTAAAAACTGTTTTATGTTATTTTCATAAATGAAATTGTGTTTGAAAATTGAATTATAAGAAACTGTTTTTGTTTCCTATTATTTTGCTTATATTGCAAGACCTTGGTGAAATTTGTACATACAATTTTTTTTTAACTTATATTTAAATTCACACAAAATATTAAATCATAAGGGGAAAATACAAAATAAATGAATAATAAATAATGTAATGATAAATTTTATACATGTTGAAAATTATAGAAAATAAATATTAATATTTTAATAAATCTATGGATTGTATTTATTTGTTAAAAATAAATAATAAGTATTAATAAAATTTTATTTAAAATAATTTTAACCATAAAATATAATTTATGTTTTAAATATGCAAATTACTTTGAATTTTAGTTATTAAACAAGAAAAGAGTATTTGAAAAGAGTTTAAATGTTTTGATTTTGGAGTTTTAACCTATATTCAATTATATATTTTCTTTAATTTTTTTTTAAAATGTGTTATTAATTTCATTTACTAACTGAAATGGAATATAGAAAGTTGGTTAATTTACTTGCATTTAAAAAATTGAATTGTATTTTATTCTTATAATTATTCTTAATATAATATTATTAATGCTTATTATTTATCGAAATATTATTAAAAATAAATACAAATTCTAGATTTATTAAGTTTAAAAAAAAATTATCATTACATTATTTGTGGACAAATTATTATTCATTTATTTTGTAAATTGTTTATGATTTAATATTTTGTGGGGATCTTCTTCTTTGCCTTTTAGGGTTCTTGGCTAATATATATATTTTCTCTTGCTGTAATTCTTGAAGATTGTGGTTGATTTCAATATCAAAGTGGTAAATTCCTTTTTCTTTTTCTTTTTATAAATTTAATTATTATTATTATTTTAAACCTAAAAAAATACCGAATTCCTTCTATTTATATTTATATTGATATTTGTTGATGAGTTCAAGAAATATAAATATTTAGCTGGACATTGAACATACTTTTGGATTTTTTTTTCTGTTTTTAAATCTTTTCTTGTATAATTTTTTTAATGGATTTTTTTATGTGTGGAAGAAGGATTTTCTTATGAATTAAAATAGGTCTCATTTCTTTACATCCATGTACTATTTCTTTTTACCAGATCAGTGAGTCAGCGGCGGCAACGAGACGAGATTGGTGGTTTGTGCGAGGTTAATGCCTGGGAGCTCCGGTGGTGAACGGTGAAGCCGTGAAGCAATCTTGGAGGATCTTGGATTTTTGAGCAGCTTAGAGAGAGATGGTGTACGTTGATGATAAGATTAAGCATTTGTCTCCCGAAAGCAAACTAGATCGATGAAAAAACAAGAAAATTACCTCTGCATTCCAAGATTGACAAGCTCGCTAATGGCAGCATCCAAACCGATCCTCCTTCCTCGCCAACAAGTTCACCTCCTGAATCACATGTGAATCCCAACCAGACCTCAGATCAAGCGAGTACATATGCTTAATCACATTGTCAGCACCTTTTCTCCACGCTGCTCAAAGATCCAAGATCTTCCAAGAATCATTTTCACCATCCGCCGGGACAGCCGCCGGAGCTCCCGCGCATCGATCTCGCACCTCATCGCCTTCTTAGATGCAGTGACGAGGCAGTTCCCATCAGAAGAAAAAATTTTAGGGAGTTGTAATAAATTCTTTCAAGATCAAGAAGACTTCCTTTTGGGAGTTGTTAAAGAAACTCTTTAAAAGTTGTTTTCTTGTGAAAATTGAAGATGGCTTAGATGAAAAACGCATATATTGAAGAGCTGACAAAGGTAATTTTGAAGATATGCATATTCACATTAATTTAAAAAAATTTCAATATTGCTAGACATATTAATGACTTTGTAATAGATCATAAATTTTTCTTCTCAAGAAATTAGAAATTTTTTCCTATTTCTTTTGCTAGCTAGTCATTTGAAAATTAAAAAAATCCATATACAGCCATTTAATAAAAGAGACCAAGAACTAGAAAATATGAATAGTAACCAAAGGTTCTATAATTCCCATAGCCCACTGAAGAAGAAGCGATTAGACATGCATGGAGCCCACCAACTCCACAAGAGTGAACGGCTACATGTTTTTGGCGTAACATACGATGTACTGTTTCAACCATGCATGTCTCTTTCTGGGCTGAGCAGTAGAGTCTTAACAATAAATATTGCAGTTCATATGTTCACACATATATACCTTGAAAAAGGATTTTAAAAATGCTTTGATTGAATCCGTTGAAAAACAAAAATCCTACTCGCTGTAATATTAGAATGTACCAAAGCTAGCTTAACGCCATTAAGTAAACCACCAACCAATTCATCTTCATTTTCATTGTTCTAAGTTGAATATTATTTTCATCTATTTAAAATATTATTTTAAAATTTGTTTTTTGTTTTAGGACGCTATTTTTGGGACATTGATTTTGAAAAATATAATATAATTTGTTAATTTATTTATTAAAAAAATATATCAGATCACTTTTTCTACGCGCCCCAACTCTATTTTTCTACGCACCTTAATTTCTCGTAGACTCGTATTGGCTGAATTTATATTCTGACTTCTTCTTATACTCCAAGTAAGGGATTGAGCATGATTTGCAGTGCCCGGGTTGCAGTACTATATTTATTCAACTATTTGTTGGACATCCTGATCACTTAGGGATAGTTTGGTGTCCAACCTAATTGGGCCAAATCATAGGCCCACAAAAAAGTGGTTGTTTATTTATTTAAATTTTGAATGTGTAATCAATCCAAATAAAAATTAATGTAAAAATTTCAATAGATTTTGAATTGTTGAGTTAAAAAAAAAAAAAAAAATCTAATTTTTAGATTTTAAATGAATATCTAAATTTTTTTAATAATATTAAAAAAAAAATTTAGTCATTTATCTAAGAATGAAGTTATAAGGATAAGGATATTAAAAAGATAATTAACTTTGTATATCTTTCTCATTTATCTTTTAAAATAATCTTAACTAAATAAAAATATTAAAATAAATGAATAAAACAAACTTTTAATACTTTAAAAGATGCTAGGAAAATATAAATAATTTAAATATTAAAAGCCAAAATAATTTAAAGATGTACAATAAAAAGGAATTTGAATAATTAAAACTATATCTATACACAATATAATATAGTACTAATATATGGTATTGTTTAATATAATATTTAATATTTGTAAAATACTTTTATATCTTAATCATGACTATTATCAACAAATAAATAAATAATTATTCATTAAATTATAAATTATAGAATAATTTCTAAATAATATTCAACCTAAGAATTGAAACTCATTTTAGTCATATAATATGGTATGACAAATAAAAAAAAAATCCATTAAAATTTATCTTATCCCACTTATCTTATTTCATGTTTGTTGAATATAAGATATGATAAGTGAAAGGATAATTCATTTTATTTCATTACTAACGGATAAGATAGAAATACCTCATCTTATCCCATCACTAACCAAACATGAGATAAAATATAATATATATTTTCTTATCATATCCCATAATCAAATATGACCTTATGATTTTATAAAAAAATTATAAATAATATTTTAAGTTTAATTAATTATAAATAATTTATATGCTTATGTAATATTTTATTTTTATAAAAGCAAAATTTTTGCCTATTTTTACCCACAATTTGGTTAAGTTAAATAAAATGTATTTGGTCTTTTTGTATACAAAAGGTTACTCATATGTGTATTTTTAAATTATTTTATTTTATTACATTATATCCAAAATTAAATTATTGAGGAGTTTACTTTTCCCAAACTTTCTTACTTTTCCAAGAAAAATCCTCTAATATTTTCCCTTTTTTCATGCTATTAACAATTCTTTTTAAAAATCAAACTTAAAGAAAAATAATTTATTAAAACAAATATTATTCAACTAATGGTTGGATATCCTTATCACTTAGGATAGTTTGGTCGGGCCAAATCATAAGCCCACAAAAAGTGGTTGTTTATTTATTTAAATTTTAAATGTGTATTCAATCTAAATAGAAATAAAAATGGATATAAAAATTTCATATAGATTTTGAATTATTGAGTTAAAAAATAAAAGTAAAATTCTAATTTTTAGATTTAAAATGAATATTTAAAATTTTTAATAATATTAAAAATATATATATTTACTCCTTTATCTCTCTATGAAAAAGATGGAGTTATAAGGATAAGGATATTAAAAAGATAACTAACTTCTTATCTCTTTCTTATTTATTTTTTAAACTAATCTTAACTAAATAAAAACATTAAAATAAATAAATAAAACAAAGTTTTAATACTTTAAAAGATTATATGAAGATATAAAAAATTTAAATGTTAAAACTATATGTATACACAATATGATATAGTACTAATATATGGTATTATTTAATATTTGAAAAATAGTTTTATATCTTAACCATGGCTATTATCAACAAATAAATACATAAATATTTATTAAATTATAAATTATAGAATAATTTTTAAATAATATTAAACCTAAGAATTGAAACCTATTTTAGTCATATAGTATGGTATGAAATTCCTCCATAAAAAAAAAAAAAAAAAAAATCCATTAAAAATTATATAAAAAAGATTTAAAAATTCCAAAAGGATGTTCCTTATGGAACTAAGCATTTATATTTATTGAATCCAACAAATACAGTATAAATGTTTATATGTAAAACATCATATAGATTCTGAATTATTGAATTAAAAAAAGAGAGTAAAATTTCTAATTTTAAGAGTTAAAACGAATATCTAAAATTCTTTAAAAATATTTAATCCTTTATCTCTCCGTGAAAGGGAGGAAGATATAAAGATAATGATATTAAAAGGATAACTAACTATTTTTATTTATTTATTTTTTAAAGTAATCTTAACTAAATTAAAATATAAAAACAAATTAAATTGTAGTTTAAAAGATTCTAGAAAAAAAAATATAATCAATTGAAATATTAAAAACTAAAATAATTTAAAGAAGTATAATAAAAACGAATTTGGATAATTAAAATTTAAAACTATATCTATAATACTAATATATAGTATTTTTTTTAATATAATATTAATATTTATAAAATACTTTTGTATCCTGACTATTATCAACAAATAAATAAATAATTATTTACTACAATAAAAAGGAATTTGGACCATTAAAACTATATGTATAATGCAATATAGTATGATACCAATATATAGTATTGTTTAATATAATATTTAATATTTACAAAATATTTTTATATTTTAAACAAGACTATTATCAACAAATATATAAATAAATATTTAATGAATTATAAATTATAAAATAATTTCTAAATTAATATTAAAATTTAGGTGGTGTTTATTTTTTTTACTTAATTCTAAATAGAAATTAAAACTAAATAACATTTAATAGTGTTAAATATTAGATTGTTTAATTTTATAACATTTTGTTTTTATTAAACATTAAAATGCAAAAAAAAAAAAGAACATATTACTTTTTTCATTTAGAAAAAATAAAATATTTTGATTTTTTCTATTCAGTCAAAAATTTATAATAAATTAAAAAAATTAAAAAAAAAAACAAATAATTTAAAGTTTGAAATCAAATTACTTTCAATAAAAAGTTTTTGTTTTTGTTTTTTGTTTTTTTTTTTTTTAAAAAAAAAAAACAAACAAACAAACACCCTCTAAGAAATGAAACCTATTTAGTCATATAGTATGATAGGAAAATTCTTCTTCAACGATTTAAAAAAATCTATTAAATAATTATATAACAAATAATAGCAACTTTGGACAGATCTGTACTGCAATTTATGAGTGTTGTATGGTCGAATGAAAGGATAACAGAGGCAGCCAAACACACGAAGAGATTTATAATCAGGATGCCTTCTAAAAAGAGTGAAGTAAGGAGAGTCATACTTGAGAACTTTGCTTGACATCCGATTGATAAGAAAAGTTGCTGTCTGAAAAGCGTAGTGCCAGTACTTCATTGGCAAGGAAGCATGAGACAACAAAGCTAACCCAGTCTCAACTACATGTCTGTGCTTCCGCTCAACTCTACCATTTTGAGCTGAGTTGTATGGACAGGAGAATCGATGGGCAATACCAACTTCTTGAAGAAAGGTCATAAAAGATCGAAATTCTCCACCATTATCAGACTGTAAGCACTTAATTTTCGTGTCAAACTGATTCTCCATTTGAAGCTTGAATCGCTTAAAGATGGGAAGAGCCTGATCCTTGGTTTGTAATGAATAAAACCAAGTGTACCTGGAATAATCATCTACAAAAAGAATGAAATATTTCGCTCCAGATGTAGATTTAATTGAGGCAGGTCCCCAAATATCAGTATAAACCAGTTCTAAAGGTTTAGATGCACGAAAATTTGAGAGCTGAGTGGGTAGTCTATGACTTTTAGCTAACTGACAATCAGAACAAACAGTAGATTTATATTTTCCAGAAGCAACATTACAAGCATTCATGACTTTTGAAACAATTTCAGGAGCAACATGGCCTAGTCTATTGTGCCATAACTCTGCTTTATTTTCAACAGAACTAGACAGATGGGAATGAAAACCAGAAGTATTATTAAGGCTACTATAAGGTTTCTTATTGCTGAACACAGGAAATTTGTAAAGCCCATTTTCAAGCTTGCCTTGAGCAAGAACCATCTTCGAATGTCGATCCTTCACAAAGAAAGCATTAGAATGAAACTCAATCAAGGCATTGTTATCTGAGCAGAATTTAGCCACACTAATCAAATTAGCTGAGATAAAGGGAACATGAAACACCTTCTTGAGTTGAAAAGAATGTGTATGAGAATGAAGTTGTTTAGAGCCAATATTGGAGATGGAGAGATGCTTACCATTACCAATAGTGACTCTATCTGTTCCCGTGTATGGTGAAGTACTGGTTAGATTTCCCAAATTCTGAGTTAGATGGTGACTTGCTCCAGAATCTAAATACCAACTCTCATCTGCAGGACTATTAGAAGAAGAAGCAACCATAGCAGGTATATTGTTTTGATTCCCATTATTCAAAGAAGGAGAAGTACTAGACTGACCACCTTGAAAAGAGATATCAAACCTGTGATAACAGATTTGAGCAGTGTGGCCAAACTTACCACACAATTGACACTGAGGTTTCTCACTTGGACTGGAATTTTGTCTTCCACCATGTCCATTTCTACCTCCACGTCCACGGCCTCTGTAAGTGTAATTGTTGTTATTTGGAGCGTAGCCTTGTCCACGACCTCCATTAAACTTCCTTCCAGCACCTCTGTTATTAGAGGAAGAGGCATAATTGGCAGATATTTGTTCAATCGAGCTTTGTTGCTCAAGACGATGCTCAAAGGCTAATAGCATACTATGTATAGCTTCAAGAGAGATCTTATCATCTCTAATGTTGATAGCAGTAACAACAGCATTGTAATCAGATCCAAGGCCTCCAAGAAGATTCATAACCTGTTCTTGTTCTGAGACAGGTTCTCCAATAGCAGCTAGATTATCAGCAGCTCCTTTGATCTTCATTATGTAGTCTATCATCGACATTGATCCTTTCTTTGTGGATTGTAATTCGAACCTGAGTTGCATTATCCTAGCTCTTGAAGAAGATGAAAAAATACTTTCCAAGGCATTCCAAGCAGAGTGAGAAGTATTATGGCCTATGATCTGTGCCATGATACCTGGTGTGAGGGACGAGTAGATCCAACTGAGGATTGTTCGATCTTGTCTCCTCCATGCAACAAAGGCTGGATTGATCACTCCTGGACTCAGATTTCTCTCCGGACAGATAGAGGTTCCATCAATGAAATCCTCAAAGCCATTAGCAAAAATGACATTATCAATCTGAGATCTCCACAGAATGTAATTCGTCCGATCAAGCTTCACAGGTAGCGTGTGATTAAGCATCTGATAGGAAGGAATGGACGCCATTGTTGAGCTTTGTCCAGATCCAATCGAACCAGAGGAAGAAGAAGATAGTGTTGGAGTAGAGGCCATGTTTGGATCGAGAGAAAACAGAGGGAAAGTGAGAAAGAGAAGAGAAATTCACACCTTGAACGAGGCTCTGATACCAAGATAGAAATGGAAGCTGAACCTCTGCTCTCTTGTGTTGAAGACAAGAGAAAGCAATTTTAATATATATATGTTAAGAAGTACACGGTTACAGCAGGTGAGGACAGGCTGTAATTACAGCTGCTATAACTAACAAATAACAAACTAATTAACAAACTAATTAACAAATAACAACTCCTCTGTTTTTGGTTCAGTAGCTAACTCCTCTGTTTATCAAACTAAACATTTATATTTATTGAAGTCATCAACAAATATAATATAAATGTTCAATTTAGGATCTACAAATGCTCAAGTTACTACAAATCCAAAGGAAAATAAAGTTATACAAGAATATCTTTGAGTAGTCTCCAAAATTGGTTTTAAAATTATGATTTGATGATTGATTTTAAGGGAAACTTTCTATTTTACTTCAAGGATTAGAAAAAAAGATTATGTAAAAGATGTTTATGAAAGTAATAAAAAGTAAAAGATTGACTTGAGATGTTGACACTTACTTTTGTAAGTCCTTGATTACCATGAGAAAGTTGCTTCACTGCATTTTATGGATTAAAAGTAAGGTTTGGTAATGATCCTATATTCCTTTTTAGTGTTCAAACATGTGGAACACTATCAGAGAATATAGAATCACACCAACACTAACCGTTATTAAACCATAAGATAAATGACTTCACATCATCTCCCCTTCACAATAACATATTTAAATTAGATATAAGAGAGATGAAAAAATATTGGACAGATTTTGTATCCTGTGCGTGGGCTGGACTGGTAGGAATATCGGTGACGAAATTTTTTAACATTTCAATGCTTGTGTTGTAGCTTCATATGCTTTTAGGATCACCAAGAAACATTAAAATCATCTACTCAATTAACTGTCACGAAATAGAAGTCATGAAAAATGTAAAGATGTAGCAAACTCTCTCCCTAGACAGTAGTTTGTATGAAAGAAAAAGTAATTAAAAACCATGATTAATGCGTATCAAATTAAAATAATAATAATTCACATATTCAGACCCAGGACGAAAGGAATCAAGAAAAAGAGCAAGATCAAGCACGAACCTAAAGATCCAAGAACAATGCCAAGGATGAGCAAAGCAACGGTGTAAGGGACCTTGGTTCCCCGAAATAATTGCCTACAAGCTATGCCCAAAACCAAACAAATCGCAACAAAAATCACGGCATCCGTTGGATTCGATGATGATAAAGAACTCTCCTCCCCCATTTCCACACAAGACCTATAGGAACTGAAAGAGGAGAGGAACCATACCACACCGTAATTTGGTGGCGATAAAAATCTTTCTTAGATTTAAAATGAATATCTAAAATTCTTTAATAATATTTTTAAAAATACATATTTACTCTTTTATCCTTCTATAAAAAGAATGAAGTTATAAGGATAAGGATCCAAAAAGAAGATTTAAAAAAAAAAAAATTCCAAAAGGATGTTCCTAGTGGGACTAAACCCAACAACCCACTAAACATTTATATTTATTGAACTCACAACAAATATAATATTAATATGAATGTTTATATGCAAACATGGTATAGATTCTGAATTATTGAATTAAAAAAAATAAAAAGTAAAATTTCTAATTTTAAGACTTAAAATGAATATCTAAATTTTTTTTTTAAATATTTAATCATTTATCTCTCAATAAAAAGGATGAAGATATATAAGAATAAGGATATTATAAAAAAAAAAAAAAAAACCAACTATTTTTCTTTTTATTATTTATTTTTAAAGTAATCTTAACTAAAGTAAAATATAAAAACAAATTTTTAGCAGTTTAAAGAAGTATAATAAAAAGGAATTTAGATAATTAAAACCATATCTATAAAACAACACTAATATATAGTATTTTTAATATAATATTTAATATTTGGAAAATAATTTTATATCCTAACCATGACTATTATCAACAAATAAATAAATAATTATTTAGCATATAAAAAAAAGTCCAAAAGGATGTTCTTGTGGAACTAAACATTTATATTTATTGAATCCAACAAATATAATATAAATGTTTATATGCAAACAACATATAGATTCTGAATTATTGAATTAAAAAAAAAAATTCTAATTTTGAGAGTTAAAATGAATATCTAAAATTCTTGAAAAATATTTAATCCTTTATCTCTCCATGAAAGGGAGGAAGATATAAGGATAAAGATTAAAAGGATAACCAACTATTTTTATTTATTTATTTTTTAAAGTAATCTTAACTAAATTAAAATATAAAAATAAATTAAATTGTAGTCTAAAAGATTTTAGAAAAATATAATCAATTCAAATATTGAAAACCAAAATAATTTAAAGAAGTATAATAAAAAGGAATTTGGATAATTAAAATTTAAAACTATATCTATAATACAATGTGGTATAATACTAATGTATATAATAATTTTTAATATAATATTAATATTTATAAAATACTTTTATATCCTTACTATTATTAACAAATAAATAAATAATTATTTACTATAATAAAAAGGAATTTAGACCGTTAAAACTATATGTATAATACAATATAGTATGATACCAATATATAGTATTGTTTAATATAATATTTAATATTTACAAAATATTTTTATATATTAAACAAGACTATTATCAACAAATATATAAATAAATATTTAACAAATTATAAAATATAAAATAATTTCTAAATTAATATTAAAATTTAGGTGGTGTTTGTTTTGTTTTTTGTTTTTTGTTTTACTTAATTCTAAATAGAAATTAAAACTAAATAATGTTTAATAATGTTAAGTATTAGATTGTTTATTTTTGTAACATTTTGTTTATATTAAGCATTTAAAAGCAAAAAAAAAACAACATATTACTTTTTTCATTTAGAAAAAGTCAAAATATTTGATTTTTTCGATTCAATCAAAAATTTATAATAAATTATAAAAAATAAAAAAATAAAAAAAAACCTAAAATTTGAAATCAAATTACTTTTAACAAAAAGTTTTTTTAACAAAAAAAAACTTTATTTTAGTCATATAGCATGATAGGAAAATTCTTTTTCAACGATTTAAAAAAAATCATTAAATAATTATATAACAAATAATAGCAACTAAACATTTATATTTATTGAAATCATCAACAAATATAATATAAATGTTCAGGTTAGGATCTACAAATGCTCAAGTTATTATAAATCCAAAGGAAAATAAAGTTATACAAGAGTTGTCTCCAAACTTGGTTTTAAAAATATGATTTGATGATTGATTTTAAGGGAAACTTTCTATTTTACTTCAAGGATTATGAAAAAAGATTATGTAAAAGATGTTTATGAAAGTAATAAAAAGTAAAAGATTGGCTTGAGATGTTGACACTTACCCTTGTAAATCCTTGATTACAAGGGTAATGATCCTATATTCCTTTTTAGTGTTCAAACATGTGGAACCCTATAAGAGAATATAGAATCACACCCACACTAACTATTATTAAACCATAAGATAAATGACTTCACATCACCTCACCTTCACAATAACATATTTAAATTAGATACAAGAGAGATGAAAAAAGAACAATCTTTTATCATATCTTTTGAAAAAATATAGAGATGAATGAATATAAATAGAGATAAAAGTTTGCAATCCCAACTGGTTGGGATTATGGATGATGAATGATGAAGAAGAAAGGAGACCAAGTCTGAAGAAAGCTCCATGGAAGCCCTAAGCCATACAAGATGTACCCTTATGGCTTAATATGTTTCTTTTATGGGTTTTCCAATTTCAAGATAAGAAGAATTCAAAGATTGAAGAGAAATTGCTCACCACCGTATATATCTGCAATTCTTGATGGATTCCTCATTTCCCATAATCATTCTGATTTGGAGTTTAGCAACTTCCTCTCTCTTCTATCATCTTTGTGCAAGAGTAGATGTCATGTCATGTCAAGCCAAGTTTAGGAGAGTTGGGATTGCCTCTTTGAGTCACAGCGCCCGTTAGGTCGTATAGACGAAGAACTCGAAAGACAATCGGTTATTAAATAGATGAAAATAATAAAAGATCAAGAAAACGAATCCTACGGTTCTTTGAAAATAGGTTATAAAAGAGATAAACACTTACTAATTTAAAAATAATTAGGTGGACTCAAATTGGAAAGTACGAAAATAAAGAGATAAATAGGTTAAGGGCGTGTTTGGTAATGTTTTTAAAAAGGGTTTCAAAAAACAATTTTTGAGAAGAGTTTTTAAAAATTGTTTTATGTTATTTTCATAAATAAAATTACGTTTGAAGACTAAATTCTGAAAAATCATTTTCTATTCTTAAAAACAAGGAAACACATTTGGTTGAATAAAAAAAAACAGTTTTATAAAATTACAAAAATAAAATACTTGTTTGAAATTTGTTTTATAAAATGGGTGATTTTTTTACCATTATTAACATCATGTAGCAAAAACAAATAATATATAAAATTAAAATTTTAAAATATAAATACATACTTGATTAGAACAGAAAAAATTTTCATTAATTTTAAATTTTCTATCTTTAAGTAATTTCATCTTTTTTTAAAAATTGCATTATTAACATCATCTTCAATCCCCTTAAACATGGGTTCGCATCCTTACTGTTGCCAATCGGGCCCATACTTTTTGTTGGGCTGAATTGGTCAGGCCACCCAAATGGGCCACGGCTGCATGGGCTCAATCGAAACTCAATACGGTGGGTTTTGGTGGACTGATCTTAAAGATGACAGTAGATGGCTAATGCTGTCAGCCATGGGTGGAGGAATGCAAAGAGGGTGAGGAAAAATCTACTGCAAATCCGAAAGGGGAAGGATGAATTCATGTGGGTGTGTAAAACCCATTTTCATGATCGTCTCAGTAGTTTCAACCCCAAAATGGTTCAAGAATGGAGGCATCCTGAAACACTCCTGAATCACATGTATTCCCCAACCAGACCTCATATCAATCGAGTACATATGCTTAATCACATCGTCACCTTCTCTCCACGGTGCTCAAAGATCCAACATCGTCCAAGAATCGTTTCACCATCCGCCGGAACGGCCGCCGGAGCTCCCGCGCATCGATCTCGCACCTCATCGCCTTCTTAGATGCAGTTCCCAGAAGATACATGGATGGGATGTTAAACCCCAAGTCAGAATGATTATGGGAAAGGAAGAATTCATCAAGAAAGAGGAAGAAGGGCATGCAGATATTTCGGTATTTTTACCGATTTTTCGGGAAATTTCCCGATATTTCCTACCAGTCCTGCCCGCGCACAGGATACAAAATCTGTCCAATTTTTTTTTTTATAAAAAAAACATAAGATGAATTTGGTAATCTGATCATGATTTGCAGGCCAAGGTTGTGTTTTTCAGCCTGGCTCAAAAATCGTGGATTTAGGGTTCGTGAAATTTAAATCCAATGGCACAACAGCAAAGAGACCCCTAAAACAGATCCAGAAAACACAGGGAGCAAAAGAAAAGCAATTTTTTTTGGTTTTCCCTGGGGGTTTTGCATGTATTTTCTCGGAAATCAAACGAGGATGAATTTTCCCGGAAATCGAATGGGGGATGGATTTTCTTGGGAATCAAACGGGGGTTGCCAAAAATAATAATAATAATAACATGATTAGATTAGTACCTGCGAGGATTGAGAGTGGCGGAGAAAAACAGGCCTTTTTAGGGATTCTCTCGTCTGGAGAGCAACTTCAGAAAAGGGCTTCATGATGCCCGAGGCCCTGAGTGAGAGAAGTGGGTGGTGGCCCATTTGAATTCTAGATTTAGTAGAGATAAAATAAATAAAAAGGAAACAAATCATGGGAACAATTTTCCTCTCTCTATATAAATAATTATTAATTATCCATCATTATTTGGATTAAATCACTAAAATTTCGGTTTTTATCGACTGTATTTTATAAATTAAAATTAATTTAATAAAATAAATTATTAATAATTTTAATTATTTAAATAAATTAATGTTAATAAAAAAAGTTATTACCACATATTTTTAAAAATTAAATCTCAAATAAAATATTTTATATAAATTAATTTAATTTTTCATTTAAAATGTAATAAAACATATCTTAATAAAAGTATTTTAAAAATTTTAAATAAATATTGTCTTCAATAAGATGGACTCCCTTCATTTAACAATATGATAGAATTACATCAATCTTCATTTTGATACTAAGACTATTGCAATGTCATATGTATAAATTATTTTTATTCAATAAAATCAAATATTTCTTAACTCAATTCTTACTTTATACACTTCCAAAATTCATATATATTATTCTTAAAATTCAAATATCGAATCTATCGATATATCTCTGTCTATTGATGTTTTTCTTTTTTATCATATTTATGTCAATTACATTTACAAAATAACTTTAAAATATGTATTCTTACTTATTTTATCATTTTTTGGAATTTTTCCAAGAATTCCTATAAATTTTAAATAATTTTTGCTCCATCAATATTTGTGAAAAAATATTCACCCATATTTTCGATATATCTGTAAAATAAGTACCGATATGTCTGTAATTACAGATATTTTCATCCTTCATTTAGAGCAAAGAGTTTCAAATCCTAAGCTCTCAAAATGAATATTGGGTTTTGGGAAAATGAGGAGAGGAGTGTTCTTTGTAAATACCATAGAGAACCTTGACAGGTAATTATAACATGATATCTTGACTTATAATCCATAGGTCATTTTACTAAAATTAAAATGACATATATGTTTAAAATCATACCTTGACTTTTGATTTTATGTCAAGCTAGCCACCCACATTATAAATAAAGTTTATTGTTTCGAATTTACACATATGTCGTGGTTGCTTACATATAAATGATATAAGTCATTGTTGCCTATTAAAACAACATATAATGACATAAATTGCCTTTAAGTCGATAAAAATATGTCAATATAGGCCTTTTTTCTTGTAGTGAATACTTATGTAATCCCAACTGGTCAGGATTATGGATAACGAATGATGAAGAAGAAAGGAGACCAAGTCTGAAGAAAGCTCCGTGGAAGCCCTAAGCCATACAAGACGTACCTTTATGGCTTAATATGTTTCTTTTATGGGTTTTCCGATTTCAAAATATGAAGAATTCAGAGGTTGAAGAGAAATTGCTCACCACCATATATATCTACAATTCTTTATGGATTCTTCTTTTCCCATAATCATTCTGATTTGGAGCTTAGCAGCTCCGTCTCTCTTCTATCATCTTTGTGCAAAGTAGATGCCAAGCCAAGTTTAGGAGAGTTGGGGCGTGTAGAAAAATTGCCTTTGAATCACAGCGCTCGTCATGTCGTATAAACAAAAAACTCGAAAGACAACCAGTGTTTAAAAATCAAGAAAACGAATCCTTAATGTTTTACGTCTTTAATGTTTCTTTGAAAATAGCATACTCAAATTTTGGGAAAGTATAGAAATAAAGAGATAGAAAGGTTAAGAGTGTGTTTGGGAATGTTTTAAAAAATGGTTCTAAAAAATAATTTTTGAGAAAAGTTTTTAAAAATTGTTTTATGTTATTTTTCATAAATAAAATTGTATTTGAAAACTAAATGTTAAGAGACCATTTTATGTTCTTAAAAACAAGAAAACACGTTTGGTTGAATATAAAAAAAAAACAGTTTTATAAAATAGCAAAAACAAAAACCTTGTTTGGAATTTGTTTGGTGAAATGAGTGTTTTTTTTACCATTATTAACATCATGTAATAAAAAAAAAAAATGTATGAAATTAAAATTTTAAAATATAAATACATACTTGATCGGAATAGAAAATTTTTTCATTAATTTTAAATTTTAAATTTCATTTTTTTTTTTAAATTTCATTATTAACATCATCTTCAATCCTCTTAAACATGGGTTTGCAACTTTACTGTTGCCAATCAGGCCCATACTTTTTGTTGGGATGAAATTGGTAAGCCCACCCAAATGGGCCACGGCTGCATGGGCCAGACTTAAATAAGGTGGTGTTTGTTTTTTTGGATTTTTGCTGAAAGCAATTTGTTTTCAGAATTTAGGTTGTTTGTTTTTCTACTTTTTCATAACTTATTATAAACTTTTTACTAAATAGAATAAGTCAAAATATGTAACTTTTTCTAAATAGAGAAAATAACATATTAATTTTTTTTTACTTTTTAATACTTAATAGAAATAAAATACTACAAAAACAAACAAGAATGTGTAATCAATCCAAATTTAAATAAAAATTGATGCAAAAATTTCATATAGATTTTGAATTGTGAGTTAAAAAAATAAATAAATAAAATCTAAGTTTTAGATTTTAAATGAGTATCTAAAATTCTTTAATAATATTAAAAAAAATATTTAGCCCTTTATCTAAAAATGAAGTTATAAGAATAAGGACATTAAAAAGATAACTAACTTCTTATATCTTTCTCATTTATCTTTTAAAATAATAGTAACTAAATAAAAATATTAAAATAAATGAACACAAGAAACTTTTAATACTTTAAAAGAAGCTAGGAAAATATAAACAATTTAAATATTAAAAACCAAAATAATTTAAAGATGTACAATAAAAAGGAATTTGGATAATTAAAACTATATCTATACACAATATAATATAGTACTAATATATTGTATTGTTTAATATAATATTTAATATTTGAAAAATACTTTTATATCTTAATCATGACTATTATCAACAAATAAATAAATAATTATTCATTAAATTATAAATTATAGAATAATTTCTAAATAATATTAAACCTAAGAATTGAAATTCATTTTAGTCATATAATATGGTATGACAAATAAATAAAAAAACCATTAAAATTTATTTTATTCCACTTATCTTATTTCATGTTTGTTGAATATAAAATATGATAAGTGATAGGATAATTCATTTTATTTCATTACCAACTAAATATGGGATAAGATAGAGATAACTCATCTTATCCCATCACTAACCAAACATGAGATAAAATATAATATCTATTTTCTTATCATATCCCATGCTATATTGGGCCAAAAAAATTATAAATAATATTTTAAGTTTAATTAATTATAAATAATTTATATGGTTATGTAGTATTTTATTTTATAAAAGCAAAATTTTTCCCTTACATTGTATTTTGATTTTATAAATTAAAGACTTTTTAAATTATTTAATAGAAGATCATAAATATGATTTTTACTTACAATTTGGTTAAGTTAAATAAAATGTATTTGGTCTTTTTGTATACAAAAGGTTACTCATATTTTTTTTTTCAAATAATTTTATTTTATTACGTTATATCGAAAATTAAATTATTGAGGAGTTTACTTTTCCCAAACTTTCTTATTTTTCCAACAAAAGTCTTTTAATATTTGGTATTAACAATTCTTTTTAAAAATCAAACTTAAAGAAAAATAATTTATTAAAACAAATATTATTCAACTAATGGTTGGATATCCTTATCACTTAGGATAGTTTGGTCCCCAATCTAATTGGGCCAAATCATAAGCCCACAAAAAGTGGTTGTTTATTTATTTAAATTTTAAATGTGTATTCAATCTAAATAGAAATAAAAATGGATATAAAAATTTCATATAGATTCTAAATTATTGAGTTTAAAAAAAGAAGAAGTAAAATTCTAATTTTTAGATTTAAAAGGAATATTTATAATTCTTTAATAATATTAAAAAATATGTATTTACTCATTTATCTCTCTATGAAAAAGATGGAGTTATAAGGATAAGGATATTAAAAAGATAACTAACTTCTTATCTCTTTCTTGTTTATTTTTTAAACTAATCTTAACTAAATAAAAACATTAAAATAAATAAACAAAACAAAGTTTTAATACTTTAAAAGATTATATGAAGATATAAAAAATTTAAATGTTAAAACTATATGTATACACAATATGATATAGTACTAATATATGGTATTATTTAATATTTGAAAAATAGTTTTTTATCTTAACCATGGCTATTATCAACAAATAAATAAATAATTATTAAATTATAAATTATAGAATAATTTTTAAATAATATTAAACCTAAGAATTGAAACCTATTTTAGTCATATAGTATGGTATGAAAATCCTCCATAAAAAATTAAAAAAAAAAAAATCCATTAAAAATTATATAAAAAAGATTTAAAAATTCCAAAAGGATGTTCCTTGTGGAACTAAGCATTTATATTTATTGAATCCAACAAATACAATATAAATGTTTATATGTAAACATCATATAGATTCTGAATTGTTGAATTAAAAAAAAAGAGTGAAATTTCTAATTTTAAGAGTTAAGACGAATATCTAAAATTATTTAAAAATATTTAATCCTTTATCTCTCCGTGGAAGGGAGGAAGATATAAAGATAAGGATATTAAAAGGATAACTAACTATTTTTATTTATTTATTTTTTAAAGCAATCTTAACTAAATTAAAATATAAAAACAAATTAAATTGTAGTTTAAAAGATTGTAGAAAAAAAATATAATCAATTGAAATATTAAAAACTAAAATAATTTAAAGAAGTATAATAAAAAGGAATTTGGATAATTAAAATTTAAAACTATATCTATAATACTAATATATAGTATTTTTTTAATATAATATTAATATATATAAAATACTTTTGTATCCTAACTATTATCAACAAATAAATAAATAATTATTTACTACAATAAAAAGGAATTTGGACCATTAAAACTATATGTATAATACAATGTTGAAATAGGTCAACAATAAATGCTGATAAATAACTTCAAAAAATATATGTATAACTTCTTTTCCAAGATAAATCTGAGTCAAAAATATTCTCTAATGATAATAATAATAAACCTCCTTTACAGATAAATGTCATTAGAAAAAGATATATTAAAAGAAATCCTTTTATTCCTGATGTAGAAAAAATCAAATTAGATTATTTTTCTCCTGAAAATACTGCAAAAAGAAATTATTTTCAACAACTTCCTCCTCAAGTTAGAAATGCATTAAGAAAACAATACGAAAAATATATGCAACAATTTAGGATTACTATTACTTTTTTCCTTTGGTTTTTTAAATTTAGGAAACCCCTTAAAAGAATTGCAACAATAACTTCAAGAAAAGCCATAGAAAATTCCCCACATAATAAAAAATTATTAGATCAACAAAATAAAAATTTAAATCAAAAGAGAGCAAAAGTGAGAGCCAAAAATCAGAGCAAATTCCTAGAGCTTCAAAAATTTCTCTTTTTGTAATTTTCCTTTTCAAAAATTTCTCTTCTCTTGTAATCATCATTCAGAGTCATCCCTCTGCTGTCAACGAGCTTTTTTTCTTCAAGAATTTCTTCAACTTTATCATCATCATCATCTTCATCTTCTAAGTCTTTAGATCAACCTTTCATTATTCCAATAAATGCTGCAAAATCAAACATACAATTAGCTACACCTGCAGAAACAATGTTAAAAGAAATACAGCTTAGATTAGACAAACTTAATATTAATGGCATTAATCAAACTAAAAATCAAATTCAAACTATAACTAAAGGAAACTCAAAAATCAATAAGATAGAAGAACAATTCAAAATGTCTCCAGATTCAAACCCTTCAACAATAAATGCAGTTTCTAATAATTTCGTAAGCAGAAAAAATTATTATTCAAAACCTTCTTTTCCTGATGTTCAATTAGAAGAAAGAAACTTTCAATTAGCTGCTAGTTATGATGGTAGTAGTTTTTATGAATGGAATATAGATGGAATGAGTGAACATCAAATAATTAATTTACTTCATGAAATGATGATGGCCGCTAATGCTTATAGATGTAAAACTAATAATTCTGACTTTCATGCTGCCGGTGCCTTAGTCATAGGATTTACTGGGTTACTTAAAGGATGGTGGGATCATTACTTGAGTCAAGTTGATAGAGAATATATATTAAATGCAACAAAAACAATAGTAAAAGAAGAAGGAACATCGGTACAAACTTATGAAGAAGATGCTGTAAACACCTTAATATTTGCAATAACAAAACATTTCATAGGAGATCCTGTTTATTTTCAAGAAAGAACTTCTGAAATCCTTAATAATCTCAGATGTCCAAAACTTCAAGATTTCAAATGGTATAAGGATATGTTTTTAGTCAAAGTTATGTCTAGACATGATTGTGGTAGTCATTATTGGAAAGAAAAATTTATATCAGGATTACCCACTTTATTTGCAGAAAAGGTTAGACAGAGAATAAGAAATATTCATAATGGTAGAATACCTTATGAGTCATTAACCTATGGAGAATTAATTACTTTTGTTAATAATGAAGGGTTAGCCCTTTGTACTGATCTCAAATTAAAGAGTCAAATGAAAAAGGAAAAACAAGATAGTAAAAAAGAATTAGGAAAATTCTGTTCATACTATGGATATGATACGATAGTTGCTCCCTCAAAAAGAAAAAATAAACAAATTAATTTAAAAGGTAAAAAAACCCCAACAGAGTCAAAATTTCAAAAGAAGTTTGTAAGATCTACTCCTAATAAATCAAAATCTCCAAATAAATCTACTTTAAAAAAGAAAACTCCTACTTGTTATAAATGCGGAAAGATAGGTCATTACTCAAGAGATTGTAAATTAGAAAATAAAATTAATTCATTAGAAATAAGTGATAAACTTAAAAACTTAATGATAGGATTAATGATTGATAAAGAAAATGATGAATCAAGTGAAGACTATGAATCAGAAGAGGATAATCAAATATTAATAACTCAAGAACTATCAAGCGAAGAGTCGAGTCAAGAAGAATCAGAAAATCAACAAAACTGTGATGGTATTTGTTCCTGCTCATATAAGTCAATAAATGTGATTTCAAAATATTCAACAATTCCTTTAAAGTTTGTCAGTCATAATAATGTGTCTTTAATAAATTCTGTTTATTCTCAACTGTGGTATATTCATGATAAACTCATTAGATCTCTAACTCATTTTGAATTTTCTCTACAAATGGAACGACAAAAAATTACCTTTGGGAAAGTCACTCTTCCAGTGATTCCTAAAAGTAATTTATCTTTCAGAATCCATAAAGATATAGAGAACTTAGACAGATCACAGAAGTGCATTCTAGACCACATCTGGAATGCAAAGAGTGATGTCCAAAAGCTAGAAGGTCTAAATGCTCTATCTTTTTATTTTAAACAGATTAATGACAGATTAGAAAGTTTTGCTAACACCTCAAGTTCTAATATTCATTGCAACCCAATGGATATGGATCTTAAATATTTTAACTGCAAGAAGAAAGCTAAAGAGAGCATATTTTCAAATCCTATTCAAAAAGAATTTCAAAATGAAGATCAAAAACTTTCCAAATATGAGCAAGGATGTCAATTTGTAAGACTGTCGTTTTTTGGAAAAAAGATTTTAAACCTTTCTCAAGACCTTTCTCCTGACATTAAACAGTTTATATTTCAACAAGCCAGAGATTCAGGAGAAGCCCAGCAAGAACATATAATGAATTTCTTGGCTGATTGTAGCAAGTTTGGAGTCCATATTCAAGGAATGACTTTCACCTGGAAGACTCATTATGAATACCCTTTTGATGACTGCCCACAAACTGACCCTCTGTGTCAAGACCTTCCTCTAGAAAGGTATGGCTGTAAGTGTGCCCTCATTTACAGTATTTGTAAAGCAAATATTGACTTAGACAGTTATAAGCCCATCTTCATCAAGTTCAACAATGAGTCAATAGAGTTAACACCTGCCCTTCTCATGGACTATGGGTTACTCTATCAACTAATTTTCTCTAATCCCGATCAAACTGATGGATTTGGAAGAAAATTAGCAGTCTGTGTTTTAAATACTTTCATCAGTGGATATCAATCAGCTGAAGTCATTATCGAAAGCAAGCCCCCTGAATGGTTAAATGATGGAGGAATCCATCCTGCTCAACACACCATACTCATCAAGACTGGTCATAAAAAATATCAACTGCTTGGTACAGAAAGCCCTTGGCCCTGTACTAGATTCAACATCAAAAAACAGGTCAGACATTGGAGATCCAGAATGATTGCCAGAAACCTTGATTCAGAAATTTATAGTTTATCCAGAAACTATAATCTCCTTGCTGAAGATAACATTCAAAAAATCTTCTCTGTTACTGATCTCCCATTAGTCCCCTTTCTGTTCCAAACTCAATTCACATCTCTTGTGGATAAGTACAAAAAGGAATATGCGTTTGAACAGGAAGCTTGTCAGCGTTTGGAAAAAGATCTCTTAGATATTTTTAGATAAAGATTTCAAGAATCTTTTATAGCTGTAAATCTGTACAAAGGTTGTCTGTGTTTATTCAGTAAAAATAAAAAAAATAAAAAAAAATAATAAAAAAAAAAATTTCGTGCATCACCTGTGGAATCTGCTGGAAAGCTGATTATTGTAAAAAAAAAAAAAAGAGAAAAGAGGTTTTGTCTTTTACATGA
Source organism: Vitis rotundifolia (assembly GCA_030254885.1). Taxonomy (NCBI): domain Eukaryota; kingdom Viridiplantae; phylum Streptophyta; class Magnoliopsida; order Vitales; family Vitaceae; genus Vitis; species Vitis rotundifolia. Next base: position 19,409,909 of record CM058151.1, read on the forward strand.
GTCATAGGCATGACTCATTCCTCCATGTGAAAATGAAGATCAAGAATTCAAGAAAGAAAGCCTACCTCTCTGCTGCAAGGACCTCCACGTGTGAACTTAAAAGAATTACATTTTCTTCTGAAGTCCGCACTTCGGCTATAAATAGGAAGGAGTTCTTCTTCATAGAGGCAGAGCAAAAGTGAGAGCCAAAAATCAGAGCAAATTCCTAGAGCTTCAAAAATTTCTCTTTTTGTAATTTTCTTTTTCCAAAATTTCTCTTCTCTTGTAATCATCATTCTGAGTCATCCCTCTGCTGTCAACGAGCTTGTAATCATCAACTCCCTGTAATCAAGGTATAATTTCAATAAACAAAATTTTCAGATTCAAATATTTGTGTTTTTATGCTTAAATTTCTGCAATAAATTAGACAGAATTAGACAGTAATTATTTCCGTTTTCATGCGTGAAGTTCATTAGACAGCATTAAATTACTGTGTGCTTAATTAAATTCCATTTTCTTCTGAAGTCCGCACTTCGGCTATAAATAGGGAGGAGTTCTTCTTCATCAAGGCAGAGCAAAAGTGAGAGCCAAAAATCAGAGCAAATTCCTTTAGCTTCAAAAATTTCTCTTTTTGTAATTTTCCTTTTCCAAAATTTCTCTTCTCTTGTAATCATCATTCTGAGTCATCCCTCTGCTGTCAACGAGCTTGTAATCATCAACTCCCTGTAATCAAGGTATAATTTCAATAAACAAAATTTTCAGATTCAAATATTTGTGTTTTTATGCTTAAATTTCTGCAATAAATTAGACAGAATTAGACAGTAATTATTTCCGTTTTCATGCGTGAAGTTCATTAGACAGCATTAAATTACTGTGTGCTTAATTAAATTACTGCGTGCATGATCTGTTGTCCGTCCTGGGTGCAAATGGTATCAGAGCCACGTTCTGCTTGAGAACCGGGTGGTGTTGCTGTTGGAACAGTAATTTAATCACTGGTTTAGTCCTGACTTAGTTCGGGTTGAATTTCCTGTGAACGGCTTGGTCAGCCTAGATAGCGGTGTGTAAGGGCAGAAGAAGCGTAAGTCCCGTGTTGATCCGCTTGTGGTGGTCCCTGTTCAGGAAATTATCCGAATTGATCAAGGATAAAATTTGTGATTATTTTCTGTGACAATGAGTAATACTGTTAGGCAATTAAGTGGAACCAGTTCTTCCAGATCTCTTAGGTCCCATAATAGTCATGCATCTGCATTAATTAATTTTGCACATAATTTAGAAAGCCCTTCATATAAGATAATGAAATTTAATAATCTATCTGCATCATCATCTGCATCATCTACTATCTCATCATCTGCATCACCTACTGCATCATTATCTGCATCATCAGAAAATTATATAAAATTTAATACTTCAAAATTAGAAAAGGAAATGAGTCAAATAGAAAATCAAATAAAAAATATAAAAAATTTTGTATTAGAAACCCCTCTTTTCCAAGATAAATCTGAGTCAAAAATATTCTCTAATGATAATAATAATAAACCTCCTTTACAGATAAATGTCATTAGAAAAAGATATATTAAAAGAAATCCTTTTATTCCTGATGTAGAAAAAATCAAATTAGATTATTTTTCTCCTGAAAATACTGCAAAAAGAAATTATTTTCAACAACTTCCTCCTCAAGTTAGAAATGCATTAAGAAAACAATACGAAAAATATATGCAACAATTTAGGATTACTATTACTTTTTTCCTTTGGTTTTTTAAATTTAGGAAACCCCTTAAAAGAATTGCAACAATAACTTCAAGAAAAGCCATAGAAAATTCCCCACATAATAAAAAATTATTAGATCAACAAAATAAAAATTTAAATCAAAAGGAGTCAACAGAAGAATTAAGACTTAATAATCAAGAAGAGTCAAGTAAAACAAAATTTAATCAAATTTTGTTTTCTTCTGCCCCGGGAGAGGTGGAGGAAACATCATCAAAAATAAAAGAAGAAACAATAACAGAAATAAATAAAATTAAAAATGTAGAAAATCAAGAAAAACAAAAATTTATAAATGTTATATCATCAAAGGTAGATAAACAAATATTTTTTGATGTTGTAGACAAAATACAAGATGAAGAAACACAAAGAACTTATTTACAAAATTTAAAAAATTTAATTCTCACAGAAGATTCAAATAAAACTCAAATTAAACCTACTCAATATTCAATGGATGAAATTTATAGCAGATTTAGAAAAACTCAAAGACCTATAACTATTAAAGACTTGGAAGAAGAAATACAAGAAATAAAAAAGCAAATAAGTCTATTAAAATTAGAAAATGAACAGATGAAATCAGAAAATGAGTTAATAAAACAAGAAAATGAACAAATTAGAAATATAATACAATATAAACAAGATCCGGCTGAAACATCTGATAATCAAGATTTAGGAATAATAATACCTAATAAACAAACTCCCATAGAATCATTTATCAATACAATATCTAAAATAGATTTTCAAAGATGGTATACTAATATAAAACTCATAGTTGAAGATTTTGAAATAGAAATTGTAGCATTAATAGACTCAGGAGCTGATATGAATTGTATTCAAGAAGGATTAATTCCTATTCAATATTACGAAACTACTGGAGAAGAATATTTTGCTGCAAATAAAGGAAAATTAGAAATTGAATATAAACTTCAAAATGTTCATATATGTCAAGATAATTATTGTTTTAAAACTCAATTTATATTAGTAAAAAATATGAATGAACCCTTAATATTAGGAACCCCTTTTATTACATTACTTTACCCTTTCCAAGTAAATGATAAAGGTGTCAAAACCATAATATTAGGAAATACTATATTTTTCCCTTTTATATATCCATTAACTAAGAAAGAAATACATCAAGTTCAAAGTGATTCAATAAATAAAAGAATAAATTTAATTCAAAGAAAACAAGCCCATATAAATTTTATATCAAAAGAAATTCAATATAGAAAGATAGAAGAACAACTTTAGAAGGATGTTCCTAGTGGGACTAAACCCAACAACCCACTAAGTGATAGGATAACTCATCTTATCTCATCACTAACTAAACATGGGATAAGATAGGGATAACCCATCTTATCCCATCACTAACCAAACATAAAATAAAATATAATATTTGCTTTCTTATCCTATCTCATGCTATATTAGGGTAACCAAATATGATCTTACCATTTTATAAAAAAATTAATAAATAATATTTTAAGTTTAATTAATTATAAATAATTTATATGCTTATGTAATATTTTATTTTTATAAAAGCAAAATTTTTGGCTTACATGGTATTTTGATTTTATAAATTTAAAACTTTTAAAATTATTTAATTGAAGATTATAAATATGATTTTTACTTACAATTTGGTTAAGTTAAATAAAATGTATTTGGTCTTTTGTATTCAAAAGGTTACTCATATTTTTTTCAAATAATTTTATTTTATTCCATTATATCCAAATTTTTCTATAAAAAAAAATTAAATTATTGAGAAGTTTACTTTTCTCAAACTTTCTTATTTTTCCAAGAAAAGTCTTTTAATATTTTCCCCCTTTTTCATGGTATTAACAATTCTTTTTAAAAATCAAACTTAAGAAAAATAATTTATTAAAACAAATATTATTCAACAAATGGTTGGATACCCTTATCACTTATGATAGTTTGGTCTCCAATCTAATTGGGCCAAATCATAAGCCCACAAAAAGTGGTTGTTTATTTATTTAAATTTTAAATGTGTATTAAATCTAAATAGAAATAAAAATGGATATAAAAATTTCATATAGATTCTGAATTATTGAGTTAAAAAAAAGTTAAAATTCTATTTTTTAGATTTAAAATGAATATTTAAAATTCTAAATTAATATTAAAATTTAGGTGGTGTTGGTATGTTTTTTTTTTTTACTCAATTCTAAATAGAAATTAAAACTAAATAACGTTTAATAGTGTTAAGTATTAGATTGTTTATTTTTGTAACATTTTTTTCTATTAAGTATTAAAAAGTAAAAAAAACAACATATTACTTTTTTCATTTAGAAAAAGTCAAAATATTTTATTTTTTTTATTCAGTAAAAAATTTATAATAAATTATAAAAGAGTAAAAAATAAAAACAAATAACCTAAAGTTTGAAATCAAATTGCTTTTAATAAAAAGTTTTTTTTTTAAGAAAAAAAAAAACCCTATTTTAGTCATATAGTATGATAGGAAAATTCTTCTTCAACGATTTAAAAAAATCCATTAAATATTTATATAAAAAATAATAGCAACTAAACATTTATATTTATTGAAGTCATCAACAAATATAATATAAATGTTTAGTTTAGGATCTACAAATGCTCAAGTTACTATAAATCCAAAGGAAAATAAAGTTATACAAGAGTTTTCTCCAAAATTGGTTTTAAAAATATGATTTGATGATTGATTTTAAGGGAAACTTTTTATTTTACTTCAAGGATTAGGAAAAAAAATTATGTAAAAGATGTTTATGAAAGTAATAAAAAGTAAAAGATTGGCTTGAGATGTTAATACTTACCCTTGTAATCCTTAATTACCATGAGAAAGTTGCTTTGACCCCGTTTTATGGATTAAAAGTAAGGGTGGGTGACAATTCTATATTCCTTTTTAGTGTTCAAATATGTGGAACCCTATCAGAGAATATAGAATCACACCCACACTAACTATTATTAAACCATAAGATAAATGACTTCACATCACCTCACATCACCTTCACAATAACATATTTAAATTAGATGTAAGAGAGATGAAAAAAGAACAACCTTTGATATAACTTTTGAAAAAATATAGAGATAAAAAAGAAACAATGGGGAGATTTCCCAGGTTCTAGACATTGATATAGAGCCGGGGAAGGAATCCAATACTTATGCAATCCCAACTGGTTCGGATTATGGATGACGAACAATGAAAAAGAAAGGAGACCAAGTCTGAAAAAGGCTCCATGGAAGCCCTAAGCCATACAAGATGTATGTTTCTTTTATGGGTTTTCTGATTTCAAAATAAGAAGAATTCAGAGATTGAAGAGAGATTGCTCACCACCATATATCTGCAATTCTTGATGGATTCCTCCTTTCCCTTTGTTATTCTGATTTGGAGTTTAGCAACTCCCTCTCTCTTCTATAATCTCTGTGTAAGAGTAGATGTCATGTTAAGCCAAGTTTAAGAGAGTTGGGATTGCCTCTTTGAGTCACAACGCCCATCAAGTCATATAGACGAAGAACTCGGAAGAAGACCGATTATTAAATAGATTAAAATAATCAAAGATCAAGAAAACGAATCCTAATGTTTTACGTATTTAACGTTTCTTTGAAAATAGCCTATATAAAAAATATGCTTATAAAAGAGATAGACACTTACTAATTGAAAAATAATTCACCTGGACTCAAATTTTGGGAAAGTACGGAAATAAAGAGATAAAAAAGTTAAGGGTGTGTTTGGGAATGTTTTAAAAAATGGTTGCAAAAAATAATTTTTCAGAAGAGTTTTTAAAAACTGTTTTATGTTATTTTTAGAAATAAAATTGCATTTGGAAATTGAATTCTAAGAAGCTGTTTTTGTTTCGTATTATTTTGCTTATATTGCAGGACCTTGGTGAAATTTGTACATACAATTTTTTTTAACTTTTGTTTAAATTCATACAAAATATTAAATCATAAGGGGAAAATACAAAATAAATGAATAATAAATAATGTAATGATAAATTTTATACATGTTGAAAATTATAGAAAATAAGTATTAATATTTTAATAAATCTATGGATTGTATTTATTTGTTAAAAATAAATAATAAGTATTAATAAAATTTTATTTAAAATAATTTTAACCATAAAATATAATTTATGTTTTAAATATGCAAATTACTTTGAATTTTAGTTATTAAACAAGAAAAGAGTATTTGAAAAGAGTTTAGATGTTTTGATTTTGGAGTTTTAACCTATATTCAATTATATATTTTCTTTAATTTAAAAAAAAATGTGTTATTAATTTCATTTACTAATTGCAATGGAATAAAGAAAGTTGGTTAATTTACTTGCATTAAAAAAATTGAATTGTATTTTATTCTTATAATTATTCTTAATATAATATTATTAATGCTTATCATTTATCGAAATATTATTAAAAATAAATACAAATTCTAGATTTATTAAGTTTTAAAAAAATTATCATTACATTATTTGTGGACAAATTATTATTCATTTATTTTGTAAATTGTTTATGATTTAATATTTTGTGTGGATCTTCTTCTTTGCCTTTTAGGGTTCTTGGCTAATATATATATTTTCTCTTGCTATAATTCTTGAAGATTGTGGTCAATTTCAATATCAAAGTGGTAAATTCCTTTTTCTTTTTCTTTTTATAAATTTAATTATTATTATTATTTTAAACCTAAAAAAATACCGAATTCCTTCTATTTATATTGTTATTTGTTGATGAGATCAAGAAATATAAATGTTTAGTTGGATATCGAACATACTTTTGGATTTTTTTTTTTCTGCTTTAAAATTTTTTTTGTATAATTTTTTTAATGGATTTTTTTATGTGTGGAAGAAGGATTTTCTTATGAATTAAAATAGGTCTCATTTCTTTACATCCATGTACTATTTCTTTTTACCAGATCAGTTAGTCGGCGGCGACAACGAGATTGGTGGTTTGTGTGAGGTCAATGCGTGGGAGCTCCGGTGGCGAACGGTGAAGCCGTGAAGCGATCTTGGAGGATCTTGGATTTTTTAGCAGCTTAGAGAGAGATGGTGTACGTTGATGATAAGATTAAGCATTTGTCTCCCGGAAGCCAACTAGATCGATGAAAAAACAAGAAAATTACCTCTGCATTCCAAGATCGACAAGCTCGCTAATGGCAGCATCCAAACCGATCCTCCTTCCTCGCCAACAAGTTCACCTCCTGAATCACATGTGAATCCCAACCAGACCTCAGATCAAGCAAGTACATATGCTTAATCATATTGTCAGTACCTTCTCTCCACGCTGCTCAAAGATCCAAGATCTTCCAAGAATCGTTTTCACCATCCGCCGGAACGACGGCCGGAGCTCCCGCGCATCGATCTCGCATCTCATCGCCTTCTTAGATGCAGTGACAAGGCAGTTTCCATTAGAAGATAAAATTTTGGGGAGTTGTAACAAACTGTTTTAAGATCGAGAAGACTTCCTTTTTGGAGTTGTTAAAGAAACTCTTTAAAAGTTGTTTTCCTTGTGAAGATTGAAGATGACTTAGATGAAAACAACTTTATAGATATAGTTTTAAATTTTAATTATCCAAATTCCTTTTTATTATAATTCTTTAAATTATTTTGGTTTTTATTATAATATGATATCTTGACTTATAATCCATAGGTCATTTAAGATAATTTTACTAAAATTAAAATGACATATATGTTTAAAATCATACCTTGACTTTTGATTTTATGTCAAGCTAGCCACGTTATAAATAAAGTTTATTGTTTCGAATTTACACACTTGTCATGATTGCTTACATATAAATTATATAAGTCATTGTTGCCTATTAAAACAACATATAATGACATAAATTGCCTTTAAGTTAATAAAAAAATATGTCAATATAGGCCTTTTTTTTTGTAGTGAATACTTATGCAATCCCAACTTGGGATTATGGATGACGAATGATGATGAAGAAAGGAGACCAAGTCTAAAGAAAGCTCCGTGGAAGCCCTAAGTCATACAAGACGTACCCTTATGGCTTAATATGTTTCTTTTATGGGTTTTCCGATATGAAGAATTCAGAGGTTGAAGAGAAATTGCTCACCACCATATATATCTACAATTCTTTATGGAATCTTCATTTCCCATAATCATTTTGATTTGGAGCTTAGCAGCTCCGTCTCTCTTCTATCATCTCTGTGCAGAGTAGATGCCAAGCCAAGTTTAGGAGAGTTGGGGCATGTAGAAAAATTGCCTTTGAATCTCGTCAAGTCGTATAGACAAAGAACTCGGAAGACAACTGGTGTTTAAAGATCAAGAAAACAAATCCTATTGTTTTACGTCTTTAATGTTTCTTTGAAAATAGCATACTCAAATTTTGGGAAAGTATAGAAATAAAGAGATAGAAAGGTTAAGAGTGTGTTTGGGAATGTTTTAAAAAATGGTTCTAAAAAATAATTCTTGAGAAAAGTTTTTAAAAATTGTTTTATGTTATTTTTCATAAATAAAATTGTATTTGAAAACTAAATGTTAAGAGACCATTTTATGTTCTTAAAAACAAGAAAACACGTTTGGTTGAATATAAAAAAAAACTGTTTTATAAAATAGCAAAAACAAAAACCTTGTTTGGAATTTGTTTGGTGAAATGAGTGTTTTTTTTTACCATTATTAACATCATGTAATAAAAACAAATAATGTATGAAATTAAAATTTTTAAAATATAAATACATACTTGATCGGAACAGAAAATTTTTTCATTAATTTTAAATTTTAAATTTCATTTTTTTTTTTAAATTTTATTATTAACATCTTCAATCCTATTAAACATGGGTTTGCAACCTTACTGTTGCCAATCAGGCCCATACTTTTTGTTGGGCTGAATTGGTAAGCCCACCCAAATGGGCCACGGTTGCATGGGCTAGACTTAAATAAGGTGGTGTTTGTTTTTTTGGATTTTTGCTGAAAGCAATTTGTTTTCAGAATTTAGGTTGCTTGTTTTTCTACTTTTTCATGACTTATTATAAACTTTTTACTAAATAAAATAAGTCAAAATATGTAATTTTTTCTAAATAGAGAAAATAACATATTGATTTTTTTTACTTTTTAATACTTAATAGAAATAAAATACTACAAAAACAAACAAAAATGTGTAATCAATTGAAATTTAAATAAAAATTGATGCAAAAATTTCATATAGATTTTGAATTGTGAGTTAAAAAAAAAAAAAAAAAAAAAAAAAAAAAATCTAAGTTTTAGATTTTGAATGAGTATCTAAAATTCTTTAATAATGTTAAAAAAAATATTTAGCCCTTTCTCTAAAAATGAAGTTATAAGAAAAAGGACATTAAAAAGATAACTAACTTCTTATATCTTTCTCATTTATCTTTTAAAATAAATGAACAAAAGAAACATTTAATACTTTAAAAAAGAAGCTAGGAAAATATAAACAGTTTAAATGTTAAAAACCAAAATAATTTAAAGATGTACAATAAAAAGGAATTTGGATAATTAAAACTATATCTATACACAATATAATATAGTACTAATATATGGTATTGTTTAATATAATATTTAATATTTGAAAAATACTTTTATATCTTAATCATGACTATTATCAACAAATAAATAAATAATTATTCATTAAATTATAAATTATAGAATAATTTCTAAATAATATGAAACCTAAGAATTGAAATCCATTTTAGTCATATAATATGGTATGACAAATAAATAAAAAAATCCATTAAAATTTATCTTATTCCACTTATCTTAGTTCATGTTTGTTGAATATAGAATACAATAAGTGATAGGATAATTCATTTTATTTCATTACCAACTAAATATGAGATAAGATAGAGATAACTCATCTTATCCCATCACTAACCAAACATGAGATAAAATATAATATCTATTTTCTTATCATATCCCATACTATATTGGGCCAAAAAAATTATAAATAATATTTTAAGTTTAATTAATTATAAATAATTTATATGGTTATGTAATATTTTATTTTATAAAAGCAAAATTTTTCCCTTACATTGTATTTTGATTTTATAAATTAAAGACTTTTTTAATTATTTAATAGAAGATCATAAATATGATTTTTACTTACAATTTGGTTAAGTTAAATAAAATGTATTTGGTCTTTTTGTATACAAAAGGTTACTCATATTTTTTTTTTCAAATAATTTTATTTTATTACGTTATATCGAAAATTAAATTATTGAGGAGTTTACTTTTCCCAAACTTTCTTATTTTTCCAACAAAAGTCTTTTAATATTTGGTATTAACAATTCTTTTTAAAAATCAAACTTAAAGAAAAATAATTTATTAAAACAAATATTATTCAACTAATGGTTGGATATCCTTATCACTTAGGATAGTCTGGTCCCCAATCTAATTGGGCCAAATCATAAGCCCACAAAAAGTGGTTGTTTATTTATTTAAATTTTAAATGTGTATTCAATCTAAATAGAAATAAAAATGGATATAAAAATTTCATATAGATTCTGAATTATTGAGTTAAAAAAGAAGAAGTAAAATTCTAATTTTTAGATTTAAAAGGAATATTTATAATTCTTTAATAATATTAAAAAATCTATATTTACTCATTTATCTCTCTATGAAAAAGATGGAGTTATAAGGATAAGGATATTAAAAAGATAACTAACTTCTTATCTCTTTCTTATTTATTTTTTAAACTAATCTTAACTAAATAAAAACATTAAAATAAATAAACAAAACAAAGTTTTAATACTTTAAAAGATTATATGAAGATATAAACAATTTAAATGTTAAAACTATATGAATACACAATATGATATAGTACTAATATATGGTATTATTTAATATTTGAAAAATAGTTTTATATCTTAACCATGGCTATTATCAACAAATAAATAAATAAATATTTATTAAATTATAAATTATAGAATAATTTTTAAATAATATTAAACCTAAGAATTGAAACCTATTTTAGTCATATAGTATGGTATGAAACTCCTCCATAAAATTTAAAAAAAAAAAAAAAATCCATTAAAAATTATATAAAAAAGATTTAAAAATTCCAAAAGATGTTCCTTGTGGAACTAAGCATTTATATTTATTGAATCCAACAAATACAATATAAATGTTTATATGTAAACATCATATAGATTCTGAATTATTAAATTAAAAAAAAAAGAATAAAATTTCTAATTTTAAGAATTAAAACGAATATCTAAAATTCTTTAAAAATATTTAATCATTTATCTCTCCATGAAAGGGAAGAAGATATAAGGATAAGTATTAAAAGGATAATTAACTATTTTTATTTATTTATTTTTTAAAGTAATCTTAACTAAATTAAAATATAAAAACAAATTAAATTGTAGTTTAAAAGATTCTAGAAAAAAAAAATATAATAAAAAGGAATTTTGATAATTAAAATTTAAAACTATATCTATAATACTAATATATAGTATTTTTTTAATATAATATTAATATTTATAAAATACTTTTGTATCTTGACTATTATAAACAAATAAATAAATAATTATTTACTACAATAAAAAGGAATTTGGACCATTAAAACTATATGTATAATACAATATAGTATGATATCAATATATAGTATTGTTTAATATAATATTTAATATTTACAAAATATTTTTATATCTTAAACAAGACTATTATCAAAAAATATATAAATAAATATTTAATGAATTATAAATTATAAAATAATTTCTAAATTAATATTAAAATTTAGATGGTGTTTATTTTTTTTACTTAATTCTAAATAGAAATTAAAACTAAATAACGTTTAATAGTGTTAAATATTAGATTGTTTAATTTTATAACATTTTGTTTTTATTAAGCATTAAAATGCAAAAAAAAAAAGTACATATTACTTTTTTCATTTAGAAAAAATAAAATATTTTGATTTTTTCTATTCAGTAAAAAATTTATAATAAATTAAAAAAAAGTTAAAAAAAAAAAAAACAAATAATTTAAAGTTTGAAATCAAATTGTTTTCAATAAAAAGTTTTATTTTTTTAATTAAACTTGTTTTAGTCACATAGTATGATAGGAAAATTCTTCTTCAACGATTTAAAAAAATCCATTAAATAATTATATAACAAATAATAGCAACTAAACATTTGTATTTATTGAAGTCATCAACAAATATAATATAAATGTTCAATTTAGGATCTACAAATGTTTAAGTTACTATAAACCCAAAGGAAAATAAAGTTATACAAGAATATCTTTGAGTAGTCTCCAAAATTGGTTTTAAAACTATGATTTGATGATTGATTTTAAGGGAAACTTTCTATTTTACTTCAAGGATTAGGAAAAAAGATTATGTAAAGGATGTTTATGAAAGTAATAAAAAGTAAAAGATTGACTTGAGATGTTGACACTTACCTTTGTAAGTCCTTGATTACCATGAGAAAGTTGTTCCGACTGCATTTTATGGATTAAAAGTAAGGTTTGGCGATGATCCTATATTCCTTTTTAGTGTTCAAACATGTGGAACACTATCAGAGAATATAGAATCACACCAACACTAACCGTTATTAAACCATAAGATAAATGACTTCACATCACCTTCCCTTCACAATAACATATTTAAATTAGATATAAGAGAGATGAAAAAAAATTGGACAGATTGGGCTGGACTAGTAGGAAATATCGGTGACGAAATGTTTTAACATTTCAATGCTTGTGTTGTAGCTTCATATGCTTTTAGGATTACCAAGAAACATGAAATAATCAACTCAATTAACTGTCACGAAACAGAAGTCGTGAAAAATGTAAAGCTGCAGCAAACTCTCTCCCTAGACAGCAGTTTGTATGAAAGAAAAAGTAATTAAACACCATGATTAACGCGTATCAAATTAAAATAATAATAATAATAATAATTCACATATTCAGACCCAGGACGAAAGGAATCAAGAAAGAGAGCAAGATCAAGCACGAACCTAAAGATCCAAGAGCAATGCCAAGGATGAGCAAAGCAACGGTATAAGGGACCTTAGTTCCCCGAAATAATTGCCTACAAGCTATGCCCAAAACCAAACAAATCGGAACAAAAATCACTTGGATTCGATGATGATGAAGAACTCTCCTCCCCCATTTCCACACAACACTTATAGGAACTGAAAGAGGGGAGGAACTATACCACAACGTAATTTGACGACGATAAAAATCTTTCTTAGACTTAAAATGAACATCTAAAATTCTTTAATAATATATATATATATATATTTACTCCTTTATCCCTTTATGAAAAGAATGAAGTTATAAGGATAAGGATCTAGAAAGAAGCTTTTAAAAAAAAATTCCAAAAGGATGTTCTTACTGGGACTAAACCCAACAACCCATTTATTGAGCCTAACAACAAATATAATATTAAAATGAATGTTTGAATATCTAAAATTTCTAATTTTGAGAGTTAAAATAAATATCTAAAATTCTTGAAAAATATTTAATCCTTTATCTCTTTATAAAAGGGAGGAAGATATAAGGATAAGGATTAAAAGAATAACTAACTATTTTTATTTATTTAGTTTTTAAAGTAATCTTAACTAAAGTAAAATATAAAAACAAATTAAATTGGAGTCTAAAAGATTCTAGAAAAATATAATCAATTCAAATATTAAAAACCAAAATAATTTAAAGAAGTATAATAAAAAGAAATTTGGATAATTAAAATTTAAAACTATATCTATAATATAATATAATATAATACTAATATATATAATAATTTTTAATATAATATTAATATTTATAAAATACTTTTATATCCTTACTATTATCAACAAATAAATAAATAATTATTTACTACAATAAAAAGGAATTTGGATCATTAAAACTATATGTATAATACAATATAGTATAATACTAATATATATAATAATTTTTAATATTAAAAAAAAAACATAAGATGCTATTTGGTAATCCGATCACGATTTGCAGGCAAAGGTTGTGTTTTTCAGCCTGGCTCAAAAATCGTGGATTTAGGGTTCGTGAAATTTAAATCCAATGGCACAAAAGCAAATAGACCCCTAGAACAGATCCAGAAAACACAGGGAGCAAAAAAAAAGCAATTTTTTTGGTTTTCCTTGGGGGTTTTGCATGGATTTTCTCGGAAACCAAATGCAGATAAATTTTTCCGGAAATCGAATGGGGGATGGATTTTCTTGGGAATCAGACGGGGGTTGCCAAAAAAAAAAATAATAACATGATTAGATTAGTACCTGCGAGGATTGAGAGTGGCGGAGAAAAACAGGGCCTTTGTAGGGATTCTCTCGTCTGGAGAGCAACTTGAGAAAAGGGCTTCTTGATGATGCCCGAGGCCCCGAGTGAGAGAAGCGGGTGGTGGGCCTGGTGACCCTTTTGAATTTTAGATTTAGTAGAGATCAAATAAATAAATAAATAAATAAAAAGGAAACAAATCATGGCAACAATTTTCCTCTCTCCATATAAATAATTATTAATTATCCATCTCTATTTTGATTAAATCACTACTATGGATTGAAATTTCGGTTTTTATCAACGATATTTTATGAATTAAAATTAATTTGATAAAATAAATTATTAATAATTTTAATTATTTAAATAAATTAATGTTAATAGAAAAAGTTACTACCACATATTTTTAATAAAATTTTAAAAATTAAATTTCAAATAAAATATTTTATATAAATTAATTTAATTTTTCATTTAAAATGTAATAAAACATGTTTTAATAAAAGTTTTTTAAAATTTTTAAATAAATATTGTCTTTAATAAGATAGGCTCCCTTCATCTAATAATATGATAGAATTACATCGATCTTTATTTTAATACTAAGACTATTGCAATGTCATATATATTATATTTATGTATAAATTATTTTTATTCAATAAAATCAAATATGTATTATATTATATCATGCATATAGTTTTTAACTATCCAAATTCCTTTTTTCTGTAGTAAATAATTATTTATTTATTTGTTGATAATAGTAAGGATATATAAATATTAATATTATATTAAAAATTATTATATATATTAGTATTATACTATATTGTATTATAGATATAGTTTTAAATTTTAATTATCCAAATTCCTTTTTATTATACTTCTTTAAATTATTTTGGTTTATAATATTTGAATTGATTATATTTTTCTAGAATCTTTTAGACTAAAATTTAATTTGTTTTTATATTTTAATTTAGTTAAGATTACTTTAAAAAGTGGTTGTTTATTTATTTAAATTTTGAATGTGTGATCAATCAAAATTGAAATAAAAATTGATGCAAAAATTTCATATAGATTTTGAATTGTTGAGTTAAAAAAAAAAAAAAAAATCTAATTTTTAGATTTTAAATGATTATCTAAAATTCTTTAATAATATTGTAAAAAATTATTTAGCCCTTTATCTAAGAATAAAGTTATAAGAATAAGGATATTAAAAAGATAACTAACTTCTTATATCTTAATCATTACTATTATCAATAAAAAAATAATAATTATTCATTAAATTATAAATTATATAATAATTTCTAAATAATATTAAACCTAAGAATTGAAACCTATTTTAGTGATATAATATGGTATGAAAAAATAAATCAATTAAAATTTATCTAATCCCATTTATCTTATCTCATATTTGTCCAACATAGGATATGATAAGTAATAACTAAACATGGGATAAAATAGGGATAACTCATCTTATCCCATGAGATAAGATATAATATCTACTTTCTTATCCTATCTCATGCTATACTAAGCCAACCAATCATGATCTTACAATTTTATAAAAAAATTATAAATAATATTTTAAATTTAATTAATTATAAATAATTTATATGCTTATATAATATTTTATTTTTATAAAAGCAAAATTTTTGGTTTACATGATATTTTGATTATATAAATTAAAAACTTTTAAATTATTTAATAGAAGATCATAAATATGATTTTTACTTACAATTTGGTTAAATAAAATGTATTTGGTCTTTTTGTATTCAAAAGGCTACTCATATTTTTTTCAAATAATTTTATTTTATTACATTATATCGAAATTTTTCTAATAAATAAATAAATTTTTGAGGAGTTTACTTTTCCCAAACTTTCTTATTTTTCCAAGAAAAGTCTTCTAATATTTTCCCCTTTTTTCATGGTATTAACAATTCTTTAGAAAAATCAAAATTAAAAAAAAATTTATTAAAACAAATATTATTCAACTGATGGTTGGATATCCTTATCACTTAGGATAGTTTGGTCTCCAATCTAATCGGGCCAAATCATAAGCCCACAAAAAGTGGTTGTTTATTTATTTAAATTTTAAATGTGCATTCAATCTAAATAGAAATAAAATTGGATATAAAAATTTATCTAAATTATGAATTATTGAGTTAAAAAAAGAGAGTAAAATTCTAATTTTTAGATTTAAAATGAATATCTAAAATTATTTAATAATATTAAAAAAAATTAATCCTTTATCTCTCTATGAAAAAGATGAAGTTATGAGGATAAGGATATTAAAAAGATGACTAACTTCTTACCTTTTCCTTATTTATCTTTTAAACTAATCTTAACTAAATAAAATTATTAAAATAAATAAATAAAACAAACTTTTAATACTTTAAAAGATTATAGGAAAATATAAACAATTTAAATATTAAAACTATATTTAAAGACAATATAATATATTACTAATATATGGTATTGTTTAATATAATATTTAATATTTATAAAATACTTTTATATCTTAACAATGACTATTATCAAAAAACATAAATAATTATTCATTAAATTATAAATTATAGAATAATTTCTAAATAATATTAAACCTAAGAATTGAAACCTATTTTAGTCATATAGTATGGTATGAAACTCCTCCTCCTCCAAAAAAAAAAAAAAAAACAAAAATTCCATTAAAAACTTATAGAAAAAAGATTTTTAAAAAAAAAATCCAAAAGGATGTTCCTGTGAAACTAAACATTTATATTTATTGAATCCAACAACAAATATAATATAAATGTTTATATGCAAACATCATATAAATTCTGAATTATTGAATTTAAAAAAAAAAGGTAAAATTTCTAATTTTAAGAATTAAAATGAATATCTAAAATTCTTTAAAAATATTTAATCATTTATCTCTCTATGAAAAAGATGAAGATATATAAAAATAAAGATATTAAAAAGATAATCAACTATTTTTCTCTTTATTATTTATTTTTAAAGTAATCTTAACTAAAGTAAAATATAAAAATAAATTTTTAGTAGTTTAAAGAAGTATATTAAAAAGGAATTTGGATAATTAAAACTATATCTATAATACAATACTAATATATAGTATTTTTAATATAATATTTACTATTTGGAAAATACTTTTATATTCCAACCATGACTATTATCAACAAATAAATAAATAATTATTTACTATAATAAAAAGGAATATGGATAGTTAAAACTATATGCATAATACAATATAGTATAATACCAATATATAGTATTGTTTAATATTTACAAAATATTTTTATATCTTAAACATGATTATTATCAACAAATATATAAATAACTACTTAACAAATTATAAATTATAGAATAATTCTAAATAATATTAAAACTTAAGAAATGAAATAGGAAAATTCTTCTTCAACGATTTCAAAAAATCCATTAAATAATTATATAACAAATAATAGCAACTAAACATTCATATTTATTGAAGTCATCAGCAAATATAATATAAATATTCAATTTGGGATCTACAAATGCTCAAGTTACTATAAATCCAAAGGAAAATAAAGTTATACAAGAATATATTTGAATTTTCTCCAAAATTGGTTTTAAAAACATGATTTGATGATTGATTTTAAGGGAAACTTTCTATTTTACTTCAAGGATTAGGACAAAAAAATTTATGTAAAAGATGTTTATGAAAGTAATAAAAAAAAAAAGATTGGCTTGAGATGTTAACACTTACCCCTTGGAAGTCCTTAATTACCATGAGAAAGTTGTTTTGACTGCATCTTATGGATTAACAGTAAGGGTAGGTAACGATCTTATATTCCTTTTTAGTGTTCAAACATGTGGAACCGTGTCAAAGAATATAGAATTGCACCCACACTAACTATTATTGAACCATAAGATAAATGACTTCACATCACCTCACCTTCACAATAACATATTTAAATTAGATACAAGAGAGATGAAAAAAATACAACCTTTGATCATAACTTTAAAAAAATATAGATATAGAGCCAGGGAAGGAATCTTAACATATATACACTATAAGGTGTGAATATTTCACTACTTATCATATGCAATGATCTCCCTAACATATGTTAAGATTAAAAGGATATGTCAAGATTGCTCTAACATATGTTGAAATTATGAACCACATGGGTCTTGGTGGGCACCATATATGTTAAGGATAGGTACCACATATGTCATGGGTGATCCCATATATCTCAAATTTGAGTATAATGTATGTCAAGGTAGGGAATAAGTACAACCGTCAAGATTCCCCTCGAAAAATTTTAAAATTATTTTTTAATGTAAAAAACTGAACCTATTGCCATGTATAATCAATTTGATATTATTTAAAAATGATAATAACAATCAAATTATAATGATTTTATATATAATCAAAACATATTTAATATATGTTTGATTATTAATTAAAGCACAAATCAATGAATTTGTTTAAAGTTGTCCCCAATTCCTTTATATAGAAAAAAACTCATATAATATTTGACAAAATTAAAAACACACTATAAGACAATATACATAAACTCAAATTAAGTTGTTCATGTATATATCTACAACCAAGTCTCTTGCCTCCATCTTGAAGCATTACTTTACAAGAAAGCCTTAAATTTCCAACACCCAAACTTCGAATCTGTAGCAAAAAATATAGAGCATATTAACAAATTAAAAAGAAAAATGTATAATGAGGAGCAATCAAATATCAAGTTTTATGAAGAATTTTAATAGCAAGCTAGCCACTACACCTTTATTAGACAATAATAGATTATTTCTTAATAACGTATACAAACCAACTCTCAAATATTAAAATATTGATATAGCAAAAACATACGGATGCTAAACCTAGGAGCAAAACCTAAAACATAAATCCACACTTTTTCCTCAATAAATCACAAAGCAAGCCAGAACGTACCCAATCTAATATGTGGAAAATTTGAGGTTTCTGATTTCAAGTTTAATGTAGGAGAAACCAAAATCAACATAATCTTGATTGAATGATGTTCTACATGACGAAAAGAGGAAAATAGATTATTAGAATTTAACTAACAAGAACAAATAAAAAGATGAAATATTACCATTTAATTTAATCGATTGAAAGAGGCAAAGACCCATTCAAAGCCACAAAATTAAGTCCCTAGGGAAGAAGAACCCATTTGATTTGAAACCCAACAAGCATGTCATTCCAAAACAATACGAATATGAATGTAAGAATCCAAAAAACCCCTAACCTACCCATTTCTATAGCTTGAAAGAAAGAACACAAATGTTATTTCTAAACCCTAGCCTACCCATTTCAAGAATATAAATAAAAAACCGAAATTAGAAAATAAATTCAAGGTTTCAAAAAGAAATCCTCTGCAATAGCAGCCAAATTAGAAAATTGAAATGAGGATTAGGTTAGGGTTTAGAGCAAGGATTGAAATGTCGAAAAATTTCGGCGATATTTCTCCGAAATATCGCTTATCGGTCGGCTCCGACACAATATTCGTCACCGATTATCGGTCGACGGAAACTTCGGTAATTTTTCGGTATTTATGGGTATTTTTACCGATTTTTCGAGAAATTTCCCGATATTTCCTAGCAAGCCAGCCCGCGCACAGGATACAAAATCTGTCCAATTTTTTTTTTTTTTTTTTAAAAAACATAAGATGCTATTTGGTAATCTGATCATGATTTGCAGGCAAAGGTTGTGTTTTTCAGCCTGGCTCAAAATTCGTGGATTTAGGGTTCGTGAAATTTAAATCCAATGGCACAAAAGCAAAGAGACCCCTAGAACAGATCCAGAAAACACAGGGAGCAAAAAAAAGCAATTTTTTTGGTTTTCCCTGGGGGTTTTGCATGGATTTTCTCGGAAATCAAACGAGGATGAATTTTCCCGGAAATCGAATGGGGGATGGATTTTCTTGGGAATCAAACGGGGGTTGCCAAAAAAATAATAATAATAACATGATTAGATTAGTACCTGCGAGGATTAAGAGTGGCGGAGAAAAACAGGCCTTTTTAGGGATTCTCTCGTCTGGAGAGCAACTTCAGAAAAGGGCTTCTTGATGCCCGAGGCCCTGAGTGAGAGTAGTGGGTGGTGGCCCATTTGAATTCTAGATTTAGTAGAGATAAAATAAATAAAAAGGAAACAAATCATGGGAACAATTTTCCACTCTCTATATAAATAATTATTAATTATCCATCTTTATTTGGATTAAATCACTAAAATTTCGGTTTTTATCTACTATATTTTATAAATTAAAATTAATTTAATAAAATAAATTATTAATAATTTTAATTATTTAAATAAATTAATGTTAATAAAAAAAGTTATTACCACATATTTTTAATAAAATTTTAAAAATTAAATCTCAAATAAAATATTTTATATAAATTAATTTAATTTTTCATTTAAAAAGTAATAAAACATGTTTTAATAAAAGTATTTTAAAATTTTTAAAATAAATATTGTCTTCAATAAGATGGACTCCCTTCATCTAACAATATGATAGAATTATATCGATCTTCATTTTGATATTAAGACTATTGCAATGTCATATGTATAAATTATTTTTATTCAATAAAATCAAATATTTCTTAACTCAACTCTAACTTTATACACTTCCAAAATTCATATTTATTATTCTTAAAATTCAAATATCGAATCTATCAATATATCTCTGTCTACTGATATTTTTCTTTTTTATCATATTTATGTCAATTACATTTACAAAATAACTTTAAAATATGTATTCTTACTTATTTTATCATTTTTTGGAGTTTTTCCAAGCATTCCTATATATTTTAAATAATTTTCACTTCATCGATATTTGTAAAAAAATATCCGCCGATATTTTTGATATATCTGTAAAATAAGTACCGATATGTCTGTAATTACGGATATTTTCATCCTTAATTTAGAGCAAAGAGTTTCAAACCCTAAGCTCTCAAAATGAATATCGGGTTTTGAGAAAATGAGGAGAGGAGTGTTCTTTGTAAATACCACAGAGAACCTTGACAGGTAATTATAACATGATATCTTGACTTATAATCCATAGGTCATTTAAGATAATTTTACTAAAATTAAAATGACATATACGTTTAAAATCATACCTTGACTTTTGATTTTATGTCAAGCTAGCCACATTATAAATAAAGTTTATTGTTTCGAATTTACACATATGTCATGGTTGCTTACATATAAATTATATAAGTCATTGTTGCCTATTAAAACAACAAATAATGACATAAATTGCCTTTAAGTCAATAAAAAAATGTCAATATAGGTCTTTTTTCTTGTAGTGAATACTTATGCAATCCCAACTGGTTGGGATTATGGATGACGAATGATGAAGAAGAAAGGAGACCAAGTTTGAAGAAAGCTCCGTGGAAGCCCTAAGCCATACAAGACGTACTCTTATGGCTTAATATGTTTCTTTTATGGGTTTTTCGATTTCAAAATATGAAGAATTCAGAGGTTGAAGAGAAATTGCTTACCACCATATATATCTACAATTCTTTATGGATTCTTCATTTCCCATAATCATTCTAATTTGGAGCTTAGCAGCTCCGTCTCTCTTCTATCATCTCTGTGCAGAGTAGATGCCAAGCCAAGTTTAGGAGAGTTGGGGCGTGTAGAAAAATTGCCTTTGAAAGGAAAATAAAGTTATACAAAAGTTGTCTCCAAAATTGGTTTTAAAAATATGATTTGATGATTGATTTTAAGAGAAACTTTCTATTTTTTTTCAAGGATTAGGAAAAAAAAATTAGGTAAAAGATGTTTATGAAAGTAATGAAAAGTAGACGATTGGCTTGAGAATTTCTAAACCTAAGAATTGAAACCTATTTTAGTCATATAATATGGTATGAAAAAAAAATCCATTAAAATTTATCTAATCTCATATTTGTTCATATGATAAGTGATAAGATAACTCATCTTATCTCATCACCAACTAAACATGGAATAAGATAGGGATAACTCATCTTATCCCATCACTAACCAAACATGACATAAGATATAATATCTGTTTTCTTATCCTATCCCATGTTATATTGCCTAACCAAATATGATCTTATGATTTTATAAAAAAAATATAAATAATATTTTAAGTTTAATTAATTATAAATAATTTACATTTTTATGTAAAATTTTATTTTCATAATAGCAAAATTTTTGGCGTACATGGTATTTTAATTTTATAAATTAAAAAATTTTTAAATTATTTAATAGAAGATCATAAATATAATTTTTACTTACAATTTGGTTAAGTTAAATAAATAGTATTTAGTCTTTTTGTATTCAAAAGGTTACTCATATTTTTTTCAAATTATTTTATTTTATTACATTATATCCAATTTTTTCTATAAAAAAAAATTTAAATTATTGAGGAGTTTACTTTTCCCAAACTTTCTTATTTTTCCAAGAAAAGTCCTCTAATATTTTTCCCTTTTTTCATGGTATTAACAATTCTTTTTAAAAATCAAACTTAAAGAAAAATAATTTATTAAAACAAATATTATTCAACTAATGGTTGGATATGCTTATCACTTAGGATAGTATGGTCTCCAATCTAATTGGGCTAAATTATAAGCCTACAAAAAGTGGTTATTTATTTATTTAAATTTAAAATGTGTATTCAATCTAAATAGAAATAAAAATGGATATAAAAATTTCATATAAATTCTGAATTATTGAGTTAAAAAAAAAAAAAAAAAGGTGAAATTCTAATTTTTAGATTTTAATTTTTTTAATAATATTATATATATATATATATATATATATATATATTTACTCTTTTATCTCTCTATGAAAAAAGATAAAGTTATAAGGATAAGAATATTAAAGATAAGAATATTAAAAAGATAACTAACTTCTTATCTCTTTTATTATTTATCTTTTAAACTAATCTTAACTAAATAAAAAACATTAAAATAAATAAACAAATAAACTTTTAATACTTTAAAAGATTATAGGAAAATATAAACAATTTAAAATTAAAACTATATTTATACACAATATACCGTCTTTTCCAAATAAGGAGTCGCACTTAGGATTTCTTTCTTATTTTGTTTTCCTTTTAAAAATAAAACAAAAATGAGTTGCACTTAGGATTTCTTTCTTATTTTGTTTTCCTTTTAAAAATAAAACAAAAATAAGTGGTGACTCAAATCTTTTTCAAAAAATAAAATTTTCACCAAATAAATAAATGACGAGAACGCACATAAAAAACGCGAGTCCACATTAGGATAAGTGATAGGATAATTCATCTTATTTCATTACCAATTAAACATGGGATAAAATAAGGGTAACTCATCTTATCTCATCACTAACCAAACATGAGATAAAGATATAATATATGCTTTCTCATCCTATCCCATATTATATTGGACTAACCAAATATGGCCTTATGGTTTTATAAAAAAATTATAAATAATAATTTAAGTTTAATTAATTATAAATATTTTATTTTTATAAACGCAAAATTGTTGGCTTATATGGTATTTTTATTTTATAAATTAAAGATTTTTTTAATTATTTAATAGAAGATCATAAATATGATTTTTACTTACAATTAGGTTAAGTTAAATAATGTATTTGGTCTTTTTGTATACAAAAGGTTACTCATATATTTTTTTTTTCAAATAATTTTATTTTATTAAGTTATATCCAAAATTAAATTATTGAGGAATTTAGGTTATTGTGGACCCCGCATTTTGGCTCAATGCGTTTCCCATTCAAATGGCGCGAACTCGATTTTTATTTTTGAAAAATGATTTATTGATTAAAAAAAAAATGACTTGGAGTCGCCACTTATTTTTGTTTTATTTTTAAAGGGTAAACAAAATAATAAAGAAAAAACTCTAAGTGTGACTTCTTATTTGGAAAAGGTGGTCTGTGAAAAACCAAAAATGGGCTCGAAGGTCAGGTCACTTAGTGGGAAGGTACGGTAAAGACCGTAGTACCCCTCTAAGTCCCTAAAGTCGGGTCTCTACTAATGAAATGAAGCGGACATGAAAATCGACAAGAAAATCAACGAATACCGACATGATCACATACCAAAGCAAGCACGAGAAAGCGATCAGAGTGAGAGAGGATGCGTACCTTAGCAGCGAGCTATCAAGAGATGGGTTGGTGTACAAAGATAAGCATAAAATACGTCACTCATGTCACTAAACAAGATAAATAAATCAACAAATATCACACTTCACCCAATTTTATTTTCAAAGCAAACATTCTCTGATGTTGGGCCTCTACCAAAGCCCAATTCATTTTTGCATAGATCAATTCCATAAATCCCATCACTTGGAATTATGAAATCGAACTCTTACTTATTTTAAAACATTTTGAAAACATGAAAGATGTGAAAATGACTTGCCGAAGAGAAAATGGCAACCAAATTTTATTAAGATGGACTCTTGGGACTTAAGAAAAGTCTAAGGATGAAAATTTTGGAGATTTGAAATCATTTGAAAACCAGAATTTGGAAGATTATTCATAAAATGGGATTTGGAGCAATTATTTTCAAAATCATGAGATGAGGAAATAGGATATGGCATGCGGCCCAGAGATGGCCATGCATAGGTGGCCATGCAGTGGGATTGGATGCTTGAGCAATCACCAGGTCAGGCAATGATGTCATAGGGTTCTGCTTGCCCTAGGGATCCCAATAGAATAATGATCTTGACCTTGACGCCCAAGAAGCCTTGTCTGAAGAGAACATGCCTTACAGTCGAGTCAACGGGATCCTTAACAGGTTGAACAGAGGAGATCAGTTGCCTATCTTTAAACTTTATTTACTTAGCATGCTGAACACAGAGCTTCCCACTCACAATAATCTCTCATCCTCTCACCCTACTTTCCATAACAAACCCCAAAATACCATAGCCAGTCATCCGAACAGCAAGTCTCCTAAAAAGCTTGGACCACAGTGGCTCTGCCTTTTCTGAACCGTTGAAGTCAGCTTGCTGAGGTCTAAGTTTAGTTGGTAAGGAAACCTCAGGTATCAAATCATCCAAACCATAGCCGCGGAGACCAAGTGGTTCAAGTCACTAAAGCTAGGAATGCAGAGCTTGAGAATCTTGAAACTGAAAAGCTTCATGGTCCAGAACCATGCATTTATCAACATTCTCCTTCAACTGGTGTATCAAGAGGAAGGCATTTTATGGCCTCACAACTACTTCAGAGCCTCTTGGGGATGAGGAGACAGAGAAAATAGGCATCATTCCGTATGGGAATGCTTTTCTCATCCTTAATATGACGAGGGCCTCCTGCCTGAACCAGTGCCGCCTCTCCAAACGAATAGTACACCTGGAAGCCTTGCAGGCAATCCTAATTCACAACCTTCCTTCCACTAGAAACCGCATGAATTAATTTCGATTTGTCGTTTATCTCCTGAGAGAGCGGTGTCACTTTGTTCCTGACTGAAGGCATAGATCGCTGTAGGTGAGTCCACTACTTTGCATGAATGCTTCTTGAATGTTAATCCCGATCTCAAAAGCAAGCAAGCCTACTAACTTTAGAATTTCGGCTTGTCATCTGATGAAAATATGGTTTCATGTATGGGTCGAGGATGCTGAGCTCTATCATATATAGAATCATCTCCATCCCTATCTAGGGCATGAGAATCGTTTGCTTCAACCTCGAGGACCTCAAGATTAGGCAATGGTCCAAAACAGGTGGTGGAGGGATGGCCTTCTAATCAATTTCTGGAAACGCTATTGACCAGATTTCGCCAGTCCAGGAGTAGTTGTGAATTCACCCTTTAGAAACTGTCGAAGTACCCATTTTTTTCTCTGTATTCTGAGGTCTTCGTCATCCTGTACATATGCTTCAAGAGAAGAGTAGACAGGATAGCCTCTGGACCTGAGCGTTCTATCTGACTCAAGAAGAAGGATCTCGTTCCTTTGAAGCCAATCAACCCCAAGACGAGAACGATGGGCAAGTTCAGAAGATCTGCTAGGGTATGGGAGCCCCTTTTGTCCATGAAACACCAAGATATGCAGGAATTCCTTTCTTAAAACTGACGGGCAGTAACGCTGAAGCTCTAAAAAAAACTGGGTAAATTAATCTTTTTTGCTCATTCGGCTACTTTGTGATTTTCTCTGTTCCATAGCACATACTCGTATCACCACTCAAAGACGCTGAAATGAAAAAAAACTACGTGGAGTGAGACTCCTGGCACATCTAAACTGGGTTTGCATGTGAAGTGACGGAGGGTGGAGGCGGGTTAGTGTGAGACTAGCTCTTGATGGCGGGCGTGAGGAGTGACTAGATGTGCATGATGAAGGGTAGGTCTACGGGTAGTGGGTATGATGATCTCGGATGGGTAGAAGTGGGTATGGTAGTGAAGCGAGTGGTGGAATTGATAGATGGGTTCAATGGGTATTGATGAAATATAGAGAGAGAAAGGTGATCATGAGCATGTGGGGCATGGAGGATGATTTAAATGGGCTTGATGGGTATGAAGGGTGGAAAGGTGGTGAAATGGAGTGGGTTGGTGTGGTGAAAAGCTGGGAATGAGTAGTGGGCAGTAGATATGCAAGTGGTGGGTATTATTGACGGAATGGGTATTGAAAGGCAGTGAGGGAAGATGAGTTTAGTGGGTGTTGAGAGAGAAAGATGGTAAGAAAGATAGGTAGGTGGGTATAGGAGGGTGGTGATATGCACGGGGTAGGAAAGGTGTGGGGTACGTGAATGAAGCTCAAGGTGAGGGTGTAATGGTGATCGAGTCTGATGAATTCCAGATATGAATAATGGGTTTAAGGGCATTGAAGATGGGTGTGAAGGATATGGAAAATGGGTATAGTGGGTAGTTGAGAGATGAGAGGTGGTGAGCATGAGGAATGGGTATGGATGATAAACTGGAGGTAGTGTGCGTGTTAATGGGGTATGAGGGGTGTGATGGCATGGGGGAGAAGTGATGATGAACGGCAAGTGGGCTGTGGCGAAGGTATTGAGAATGAGTGGAGGGTGATGGAAGAATGGGTATGGGACATGGGTACGAAGGGTACTAAGAGGTAGAAAGATACATAGGGTAATGGACATGTTGAGTGGTTTTTGGTTTAAGAAACAAGTGGAACGGATTCACCACAGGATGCAAGTCTTTGACCCAGCTTTGATACAGAATTACTGGAACCAACCATTGTCGAACTTCAGAGAAACAAACTCTGCTTTGAGATGATTTGACTCCTTCTATTTCCCCAGAGTCACTTTCTGAAACACTCACATTCACACTACAATTTCCTGCATTGCCTTTAGTGAACCGCTCCAAATGCATATTCCACAGTCACATGTTCATGGCCCTGGTTGCTGATTAGTCAAATCAGCCCCTTCAGCAAACTGAAAAACTCTTTTGGCCCTGGTGATATAATCTACTTTCTTCTGCCATATCAATGCAAGATCCCAAGCTTAATACCAAATAAACTAGAGACATTTCCTCAGAGCAAACAAGATCATTCCATAGGTTCTTCGTCCATGAGAGGTCATGCTTTTCAGGGTTCATAATCAAAACGGACTACATTGAGGTCTCTTCCATCCATCTGAAGGAGTGCCATCCAACCTCAACACTCATGAGCCATGTCTTGTGACTGCATTGCTCGGCTCACTCAGGCAGGGACGAGTAAACTGATGTGTAACAGGGCAGAATACCAAGAACAGAGGAATGGCGAAACAAAAACACAGCACAGGCGAACAAAGCAAGCATGAAAACAAAGCGTCAAATGAACCAAAAAAAAGCATCAACCCAAACCCCATCTCATATAGAAATCAATGAGCTTATGTATAGGTGGGAAAAAACCAATGGAAATAAGATCCAAAGATATAACTCAGATGCCCAAAGGATCTAAAAAGGAGTCAGAACATTCTTAAACAAATCTCACATAAAGAGCCAGGAACAGATTTATTAAACATAATCACAACATCATCAAGAAAATCAACTGCAATATGTATGTGGTCCAGAAAGCGCACCTGAAAAGGCTCCCCTCCAACGAGACTAGCTGGGTATCAAGCTGCTTCTCTTCTTTTCTTTCACTTCCTGCTATCTTGCTTACCCCAAACCAGAGGAACCCCCTTCCTTAAACCAGAAACCAGTTCCTCTCTCTCTCACAGCCAAAAGAAACACACTCAAGAATATCTCCCCGGAAACCCAACCCCCCCCCCCCCCCCCCCCCAAATCTCAAAAACTCTGTAAAACCTCTCTGGTTTTTCTTTTTTGTTCCCTGGAGCTCTCCCTCAAAAATATCTCCTACCGCCACCCAAAAGCCCCTCCCACTCTAACGGCCTCCTGCCAAAAAAACGCTCCCCTCCTTTACAGGTGTCCCTTTCTGATAGCCTCTCCAAAACATCAACCTGATTCATTGCCAGCCTCTCCAAAGACGACAAGTGGCCCCCCAGGATCGTGACACCTAGCAAAATAGTCTGCACAAAGGCTGAAAAAGAAAGTGCCTCAAAATGGGTCTACACCCAGGACATACAACAGTTCATGCACACAAAATATTAAATTTGTTTAAGGAATCCAAGTATAAAATAGAAATAATTAATATCTAATTCTGTTTAATTTATTGCAAAAATTTAAACATAAGAACACAAATATTTGAATATGAAAATAACTTTTGTATTTAAAATATACTTTGATTACAAGAGAGAGTTGTTGATTACAAATAGGTTTGTTGATAGTAGAGGGATGACTACATAGGAATAACTACAAAGGGATGAATACAAAAGACTAGATTTTTTAATTAAAAGATTACAAAAGCTAGAAAGAGAATTTTTAGAAAACTTGTTGCTCGTTCTTGTGCATCTACCTTGTGATGAAGGTTGCATTTCTATTTATAGGAAAAATATCGGACTTAAATCTTGATGAAATCCACGTGCTTGAATAATTGCAGAAGACAACTGACTTTCTTTTCTCCATCTTCAGACGAAAACATTAAGTTTCTGTAGGGCTGCTGAAGGTGAAAAAATCATGTATCTTGCACGTTTTCGTTTTGAAATCAAGGTTGTTAAATTAATATACAACTTTTACTATTTAGACACTATTTGATACTATTTATCACTATTCATTACTATTTGAATATTCTATGAGAGGATGTCAAAGCAACTTCCTTGTGACAATTAGAGACTTATAAGGATAATGGTATGTATCAAATTAGAACTTTCCTTATTCTTTCATATTTTTATTTTATTTATTTATTTACATTTTTATCTTTCTTTTGTCTTTATACTTTCATAAAATCAAAATTTTCATATTTATGAAAGATCACACAATATTTTTAAAAACTATTTTCCATATTTAATATTATTTAGAAATGATAATAAAATAAAAGATAGATATTTTATAAACTTTGTAATTGTGTGCATGAAATCAAGATTTTTTAGTTTTTTATACTATTATTTATCTTATCTTATTTTATCGATTCCTTGAATAATGTTGATAAAATAAAAATTTAGTTCTTAATCAATTTTGCAATGTTTTTTAATTTAGACCAAATTTTATTTTGTAATTTATGTAAATCAAAATTTTAATTTAAAATTGGTTTGTAGAAAATTAATATTTAAGAATCTTGAATTTTGTCTTGGAATTGATTGTTTATAAAATTTAAAATATTGTTATTTAATTTTATCTTATCTATACAAATAAAATCATGCAATTTATAGACATTTTCTAGCTATTATATCCATAAATTAATAAATAAATGCCAAAGAATATCCAAGCATTAGGTGACTAATATTTGTTTTAATAAATTCTATGTGAAAGGAGTTTTATTTCTTGTTAATCTTTCCATATATTTAATGAATTTATCCTATTTTAATTATTCTAATACAAACAAATATTATAATTATCATAAATAATTAATTACAATAA
Organism: Vitis rotundifolia; assembly: GCA_030254885.1. Taxonomy (NCBI): domain Eukaryota; kingdom Viridiplantae; phylum Streptophyta; class Magnoliopsida; order Vitales; family Vitaceae; genus Vitis; species Vitis rotundifolia. Next base: position 19,439,695 of record CM058151.1, read on the forward strand.
TTAAAAAATAAACAACTTAAAATCCGAAATTACTTTCAGGAAAAAAAAAAAAACTAAAAAAAAAAAACAACCTTTCCTCAAAATTTATATGGAGGAATAATATCAAAATAATTATATTACATTTATGAAATATAATACAATATTTTATTATGAAATATTTTTATATCATAAAATTAGAATTATATAATATGATTTAAGTTTTAATTAAAATAAAAATAATATTTTTATATTTATGAAACAAAATAAAAAATTTCATATTTATGAAAGATAATACAGTTTTTAAAAAAAGCTATTTTTCATATTTAATATTTTGACCTCTATTTTATCTAAGTATTTTTTATTTTTCCTTAGAATATAGTAATACATAACTAATTTGTATATCTGTGGACTTAGAAGATGTCATATCATTTTTTTTTCAAATTAAATTAAAATTTTGCCCATTATAACTAATAAATAAAAAAAACTCTACTTTTATATCAAATTGAATAATGATTTATTTGTATTAATTTAATTTTGTATTGAAAATTAATTTACATCAATTAATTATAAAAGAAAAAATATATTTTTGTTTCTTTTTACTAAGAAATGGTCTTCAAATTGTGATTAAAACTTTTAAATTTTTAAGTTTATCTAATAAAATTATTTAACAATTAAAGCAAAATAAAAATTATTAAAATTCTAAAAAATAATTTAACACACTTAAAATAAAATATGATAATAGTTTTCTTGAATAAAATAAAATTTATAATGATTTTAAGATTTTCATGTTTTTAAACCTTTTTGTAACAAGTTAAATGTATTTGATTTAAGAAAAAAAATTTGATAAAATTTTTCTTCAAAAAACGATTTTTAAGAAAATAGTTTCTTAAATAAAAAAAAGGGACAATTGTGTTTTGGGCCAGATCTTAATTTTTGGGCCCAGTTGGGCCCAAAACACAATTCTCCCATTAAAAAAAGATTTCATTTATTTTATTATTTTATTATTTTATCCAATTATTTTATTTTTTTATTCAAACGGCGGAGAAGTGGATCCCCGTGGCAATGTCTCTTCTTCTTAACTGCGTCTACGGAGGCGATGAGGTACGAGATCGATGCGCGGGAGCTCCGGCGGGGACGGTGAAACGATTCTTGGACGATCTTGGATCTTTCAGCAGCGTGGAGAGAAGGTGCCGATGCGATTAAGCATACGTACTCGCCTAATCTGAGGTCTGGTGGTGTAATACTTGTGATTAGGAGGTGAGGTCGTTGGCTAGGAGGGAGGATCGAGAGTTTGGATGCTTCCATTAACGAGCTTGTTCATCTTGGAATGCAGAGGTAATTTTCTTGTTTTTTCATCGATGAAAGGCTCTGTTAGGTTGGTGGAAAAAGGCTCTCTTTCTTGAGCATTTTCCCCTTGGTTTGGTTGTTGGGACTTGGAAGAGGAAAAGAATGGGAAATGCTGTAAACGTTCTCTTTCTTGGGCTCTTCTCCCTTCATTTCTTTTCTCTTACTTTCTCCCTTCTCTCAGTAACCAAACGGAGGGTCAGGGCATCTGGTTGTTACTCTAAATGCATGTTGGTTTCTGCTGAATCTTTCTTTGTTATTCTTGGATTGGATTGGGTTGCAGAGATTGATTTTAATGAACCTTGCTTTAGAAATGTAAAAGTACGTTAAAGAAAATTCTGATGTATGAAAAAAAGCTTAAACTGATGATGAATTTGGCCGGTTGTTGTAACATTAAGTTCTATCAATTTGTTTTCTGAGGTTTTATTATTTGACTTTTCATGATTGAAGAGAAACGGCAGCAGAGTGTATTTACAAAGAGAGATGTATTGCTGTGGATGACGGGTGGAGTTGGGCCAAATACATGTCTATCTCTGGTTCTCCTCATCTCTTTGCAATATACCGAGGAGTGTCTATTGAGTGTAGATGAGAATAGAGAAGGTCAGGCAGCGGCTTTTGGAGATGATATAGCCATTGGATGTCTTGCCACAGAGTTCAAGCGAGAGATATTTGTTGTAAGAAGACATTGGTCACTTCATCGGATAAGAAAAGATTTGAGAATAAGATACAGGCTTTAAGAGATCGGAATTCCAAGCAAATGGGCATATTGAAAAACCATGGAAAATAGAAACTACTTTTACACAGCCTTTCGACGCTCGGAAAGGGCAAGAAAATTACGTCTTCATTCCAAGATCAACAAGCTTGCTGATGGCAGCATCCAAACCATTCCGATCCTCCTTCCTCCTCAACAACTTTACCTCCTGAATTACATGTATTCCCCAACCAGACTTCAGGTCGGGTGAGTACAAATGCTTAATCGCATCATCAACATCTTCTCTCTAAGCCGCACAAAGGTCCAAGATCCTCCAAGAACTGCTTCACCATCCAGGTACTTCCACAACACGCCTTTCTGGTGGATTCTCTGTAAATGCCTTCTCTGCCCATGTGACCTGGTCCACCACATCGATGGCCTCGCTGTGATCAACCGCAATCACCTGCGGATCTCTCCATTTTACCATCATCTTAAGTTTAAAATAATAAATTCATAAAAAAATAAGATAAATAAGTAACGTTATGTTTGATTCTCGGAAAATAATAAGGAAAGAAAAAAAATACAAAAAAAAAATGATTTTTTGATGTTTGATTGTCCTATAAAAAATATAAAAGAAAATCAAATATAATTAAAACTAATTAAAAATTTATGTATTTTTAAATTATTTAATTTTTATATTGATGAGTTAAAACAAATAAAATAAATTTAAAGCAACAAGAAAAAAAAAAATATCGACTTTTAATCTATTTTTTATTTTCCTTCACTTTTTCTTTCCTCCTATTTTTTCTTTGTATTTTCTTTTCTTTGCATTTTTTCTTAAATTTTTTGGGAACCAAACATAGTCTTAAAATTTACATGGAGAAATAAAATTAAAATAATAAATTATGATAAATAAAAAAATTATGTGAAGATATGAAAAAAGATGAAAGGTAAGTTTACAAAAATTATACATTTTTTTAATTCACTTCTTAATTTAAGTTTTTAAACAAGAAAAGAGTAATTGAAAAAAGTTTAAATACTTTGATTTATGGAGTTTTCATCGATATTCAATTATAGTTTTTTTTTTTTTAACTTAAAAAAAAAAAATATCAACCACATAGAAAGGACAAATGTTTCAATCTAATTAAACTATTCCAAATAAGTTAATATTTATTTTTGTTTTTAATCTTTCCATATATTTAATAAAATTTTCTTATTTTTGGTTTAACCACTCTAAGCTGTACATTGATTTAGAAAAAAATATATTTTATTGATTTATTAATTAAAAACTTTAAAATACAATTTGTAGACCCCAAATGGGGCTTCTGTTTTTTTTCATCGCCCTTTGCCATGCGTAGGATGCAGTTTTTGCAGGAGAGGGAGTATTTGGGACCAAAACAATGACTCTTTTCAGCGGGAGGTTTCTCATTCTGAGAGTTGGTTTTGGAAGGACTCACTTTTCAGAGGATTCAGATTTTTGGGAGGCTGTGAGAAAGCCATTTGAGAGTGTGAGCTGGTGATAGAGAGGGGGAGAAGGAGAAACTAGCTCGCGGGTTTTTGCGTATGGTAGAAAGGGAACGCAGTGCTTGAAGCCAAGCAAGTTATTGCTTGAGTGGAGTTTCTTCCAGGTATGGTTACCACGACATTTTTATCTTCTTACCTCTACATGATTTTACATTGTTTTTTTGTGCATTTCTGAGTGTTTTCTGGTCGATTGGTGCGGGCATCAACAATTGTTTGTTTATCTTGCTGAATATGATTATGTATATACATGCTCTGTTTTGGGTTTTACTTTGGTTTCTGTTATTTCTCATGTAAATGACTGATGCATGGATGTATCTCTTTGAACCTGATATCTGAGAATCATGGCTCTTGTTCCCCGATATTTCCGCCTGTTTTTTAGCCCATGGTTGTCACCTGAAATGAGGCTCTCTACATTCATGATTTGCTTGATTTCCTATTTGTTCTTGAAGGGAATTAAGCAGAATTCCCAACCTGTGAGAAACAAAAATAGAGAAAAAACACACGCCAAAGAAAAACAATCACATGCACAAGATAGTATTTACGTGGTTCGATAATTTGCCTATGTCCACGGAGTTGCAGGGATATCACTATTATCAAGGAAGAATCCAGAGTACAACCCATGGTTAGCATAATATTTTTTCCCTCATGACCTAGAATATTTATAGAGATATTTCCAACAACCTTCCTTATTCTATAAGGAAGTCTAATATTACAATAATATATCAACCTGGAAATATTCTATATAATGTTCTTTATAAAAAGGAAACTATACTAATTAGGAATTTGGGACACTTCCTAACAAAACTAGGCTCCACAAAGCCCAGCAAATCTCCCACTTGGAGACTAGTTCAATCACCAACATCAAACCGCTATCCCCAAGAAACAATCCCTCATCCTTGCAACTCATCCTCCTGTCTTCAAGCTAGAAGACCAATTGAAGCTGCGCACAGCTTCAACTTCTCAATAGTGAAACCCTTAGTCAACATGTCTGTCGGGTTCTTAGATCCACAAATCTTCTCAAGTATTACTAGTTTATCTTCAACAAGGTAACGGATAAAGTGGTATTTTGTTTGTATATGCTTCGATTTTGAATGAAAAACCGAATTTTTGGCAAGAAAAATTGCACTCTTACTGTCACTATGTAGAATGCCCATCTCCTGCTTCTTACCCAATTCATCTAAGAAACCATGTAGCCAAATCATCTCCTTTCCAGCTTCAGTTGCTGCAACATACTCAGCTTCTGTAGTAGACAAAGCAACAATCTTCTATAGATTTGAAGCCCATGATATAGTTGCACCACCTAGAGTATAAACAAACCTAGTAGTACTCTTTCTACTATCAATATCACCAACAAAATTAGCATCTACATAACCCTACAGTTTCAAACTTGCACCTGTGAAGCAAAGACATGTATCTAATGAACCCTTCAGATATCTTAGAATCCACTTGACTGCCTCCCAATGCTGTTTTCCAGGCCTACTCATGAATCTGCTCACAACTCCCACTACATGTGCAATGTCTGCCTTGTACACACCATAGCATACATCAAGTTGCCAATAGCTAAGGCATAGGGCACCTTACTCATATGGTCCCTTTCTGCTTCTGTCTTCGGTGATTGTTCTTTGCTTAGTTTGAAATGACTACCCAAGGGTGTGCTCACTAGTTTAGCTTCATTCGTGTTGAACATGCTGAGAACTTTCTTCACATACTCTGACTGTGAAAGCTTCAATGTACCATTAACCTTGTCTCTAATGATTCTCATACCAAGGATTTGCTTTACAGCTCCCAAATCCTTCATTGCAAATTGTTTGGACAATTGCTTCTTCAGATTATTAATCTTCTCAATGCTAGACCCTGCAATAAGCATATCATCCACATACAACAGTAATATGATGTAAGAATTGTTAAAAGACTTAATATAGCAACAATGATCAGCTTCACATCTCTTGAACCCAATTCTATGCATAAAACTGTCAAACTTCTTGTACAATTGTCTAGGAGCTTGTTTAAGGCCATACAAGCTCTTTTTCAGTTTGCAGACTAGATTCTCTTGTCCCTGAACAATGAACCCTTTTGGATGAATCATGTAAGGGTCTTCCTCCAAGTCACCATGAAGGAATGCTGTCTTCACATCTAACTGCTCAAGATGTAAGTTTTCTACAGCCACCATTCCCAATACAAGTCTAATTGTTGACATCTTCACAACTGGAGAAAATATCTCTGTGTAGTCAATGCCCTCTTTCTACTGGAACCCTTTAACAACTAATCTGGCTTTGTAACGTTTGCTACCATCATGCTCATTCTTTATTCTGTATACCCACTTATTGTGCAAAGCCTTCTTTCCTACTGGCAATTCAGTTAGTTCTCATCTCTGATTCCCCAACAAGGAATCCATCTCATCCTTCATGGCTAACTCCCACTTGCTTGAATTCTCATCTTGCAAGGCTTCATCATAACACTCTGGCTCACCATCATCAGTCAATAGGAGATAATTTAAAACAGGTGAATAACGCTGTGGAGGTCTAATGTTCCTGGAAGATCTGCGAACTTCAGCTACAGCTGTCCTCAAATCTACCTGTGAATTTGCATTCTCCTTATCTTCTTCACCCCCCTTTTGGATAGTACTTTCAGTCAATTCATCTAAGTTGAAAAACTCAGATTTCTTTTGATCTATCTTTGTAGCATTTGACACTACAGTTGACCTGTTCTTGTACATAACCTGTTCATTAAATATCACATTTCTAATTCTAATGATTTTCCTGTTTTGTTCATCCCAAAACCTATAACCAAATTTCTCATCACCATGGCCAATGAAAAAACATATTTTAGACTTCGTATCAAGTTTACTACGAGCATCAGAATCAATATGAACATAAGAAACACAACCAAAAACTTTTAAATGTGAAAACTTTACCTTTTTACCACTCCAAACCTCCTCATGAAGTCTGAACTCCATGGGAATTGATGGTCATTGGTTTATTAGGTAAGCTGCAGTGCTAACAGCATCAGCCCAAAAAGTTTTTGGTAGTCCAACATGCAACCTCATACTTTTAGCACGCTCATTTAGAGTTTTGTTCATGCGCTCAGCCATACCATTCTACTATGGTGTCCCAGGAATGGTCTTCTCCATCCTAATTCCCTATGCAGCACAATACTCACCGAACCCTCCATCTATGTACCCTCCTCCATTATTTGACCTCAAACATTTTACTTTCAAACCGGTTTCTGTCTCAACTATGGCCTTCCACTTCTTAAAAGTTTTAAATACATCAGATTTATTTTTCAAAAAATAAACCTATACCTTTCTGCTTGAGTTATCAATAAAAGTGATGTAGTACCTTGAACCTCCAAAGGATGCAACCGGAGAAGACCCCCACAAATCAGTGTGTACTAGTTCCAATTTTTTAGCCTTCGGTGTCCTGCCAGTTTTCAAGAAGCTCACATTTTTTTGCTTTCCTAAAATGCAACTTTCACACATGTCAAAATCAATGGACTTCAATTCTGGTAGTTTTCCTTTTGACAACAGCATCTTCATCCATTTCTCACTCATGTGACCAAGTCTGTAGTGTCATAAGCTTGTATCAGTACTTGCATCAGCAACTGCAATTGTGTCTCTTGGACATGAGGTCATATACAGAGTACCAGTCTTCTTTCCACGAGCCAATACCCTAGCTTCCTTTGTAACCTTCCAAGTACCACTAACAAATAGTATTGCATGTCCTTCATCATCAAGTTGTCCAATATAAATCAGATTCCTCCTCAGGTTAGGAATATGTCGAACCTTCTCCAGTAACCAAATAGACCCATTGGACAACGATATCCAGACGTCTCCTAGACCCACAACATCCAAGGCTGAACCATAAGCCAAATACACCTTACCAAAATCACCTGCAGCATAATTCTGTATGATTTCTCGGTGTGGAGTGGTATGAAACAAAGCTCCTGAATCCAAAACCCAATCATCAAGTGGACTGTCTACTGCAAGAAGTAATGCATAATGTACCTCTTCTGTTACAACATTAGCAGAGTCATTTTCATTTTTTTCCTTAGGACTTTTGTATTGCCTTTTAAAGTGACTTGTTTTCCCACAGTTCCAGCGTTGTACTTGTTGGCCTGATCTAAATTTGCTTCTGTTCCGATTAGAATTTCTGGATTTTGATCTACCCCGGTTTGAATTTCTGTCATTACCTCTGCCTTTTGTTTCAAGGTTTAGGGTAGAACTAGATCCTAAGGTTTCGCCTGCATATCTTCGGCGAATCTCCTCAGCCAGAATTAAATCTCGTATATCATTGTACTTGAGCTTTTCATTTCCTGTAGAATTGCTTACTGCCATTCTCATTACCTCCCAATTGTTTGGCAAAGAAGCCAAGACGATCAGAGCACGAATCTCATCATCAAAATCAATTTCTACAAGCGATAATTGATTTGTGATTGTATTAAATTCATTCAGATGTTGTGCTACTGATGCATTCTCTACTTTCTTCAAATTGAACAATTTCTTCATCAAATGCACCTTATTGTTTGCGGATGACTTTTCATACATACTGGACAAAGCCTTCATCAGATTTGCTGTGGTCTTCTCCTTTACAACATTATGTGCAACAGACCTAGACAGAGTTAACCTAATAACTCCTAGAACTTGTCTGTCAAGAAGCGTCCATTCTTCAGCCTTCATACTCTCAGGTTTTGTCCTCAAAAGTGGCAGATGCAATTTCCTCCCATAGAGATAATCTTCAATCTGCATCTTCCAATATGCAAAGTCTGTGCCATCAAAATTTTCTATTCCAGACGCCTTTCTTGTTTCCTCTGTCATTGCTTCCACTCAAACCTAACCCTAGGCTCTGATACCAGTTGAAGGGAATTAAGCAGAATTCCCAACTTGTAAGAAACAAAAATAGAGAAAAAACACACGCCAAAGAAAAACAATCGCATGCACAAGACAGTATTTACGTGGTTCAACAATTTGCCTACGTCCACGGAGTTGCAGGGATATCACTATTATTAGGGAATAATCCAGAGTACAACCCACGGTTACCATAATATTTTTTCCCTCATAACCTAGAATATTTATAAAGATATTTCCAACAACCTCCTTATTCTATAAGGAAGTCTAATATTACAATAATATTTCAACCTGGAAATATTCTGTATAATGTTCTTTACAAAAAGAAAACTATACTAATTAGGAATTTGGGACACTTCCTAACAAAACTAGGCTCCACAAAGCCCAACAGTTCTTCCTTCAGTTTTACTCTGGCACCTATTTATGCTTTTATTCCTCTGTTACTTAGCTGGGTTGACCATTTGGGTTGGGGTGTTTCTGGGACGCATATCTGGTATTTTTGGTCTTCTATACAGTAAGCTTCACTGCGGATGGTGACACTCTTATGTTAAGCTCTGATGACGGGCTCCATTGGAATCATATGCTGAACTAGAAGGTTAGATGCCCAGATGCAGGAAATCAAAGAAGTAGTTCAACTGCCTCTTAACACATCCTGAATCGTATGAGGACGTAGGCATCATGCCTCCTAAGGAGGTTATCTTATATAGAGAGCCAAAACTGTTCTGCAACAAGAAGCAATTAGTAGATGTTGTTACTAGCTGGAACATTCCATTTGCTAGTACTGGGAGTATGAATATGGGTTCAAGGATTTGAGCGAGGAGTCTAATGCCTTCTATGAGGTTTTGATGGATGTGAAGGAAATCATGTTGCTGATTTTGTTTACTTTCATCTGCCAAGGCTCGTTGTTGAGGATGGAGACCTTCAAAGCGAGATTGAAACGATTGTTGTTCTTACTTTCTGCAAATGGACAATGCTTTTGCAGAAGTTTGCTCTCTAGATGCTGCCCTCGTATTGATGATATCATCATTCATGTTGACAAGTTAATCTCCAAGTTTTGCTTTAAGATGAAAGAAATGCTGGACTTGAATGCATAGTTGTACTATCCATATTTCTCCAGTTCTTTCTTCTGCCTTTAAATCATCCCCTATTAGAATTTACAAACTTCTTTTAGTAGTTGGGGAGAAAATTCAGCTTCTAAAGACAAGTGAAACAGAGGACTCATTGAATGCTTAAGTTCCATTTCTTCCACTTGTTGAAGTTTTAGTGAAGACTTTAATTGTGATACCATGGAGAGGTTGTGGATGGAATCCAGATTGATGATGATAGCTCATAGAATCAAGAGGTTCAACTTTCCATCCGGCTTTTCAATTACCAGGTTGCCCTGACTCCCTTTACGCAGGGGTTGGTGATGATGGGTCAGATACAGAAATGGAAGAGATGTCCGAAAGAAGCAACCTTGTACGAGGATTAAAGGAAAAATGGGCCAAAATTGGGAAGATGTGGACGGATATAAGAGAGAGACGAGATTTTATCACAAAGTCACCCTATTACAGAGAACTCTAGTGATAAAGAAGACAAGTCTAAAGCTTATCTGTAGAAACAAGGGATGGGAAACCTGAATTTAATCTATTAGGAACAATAGCAATAAACCAAATTTGATGAATCTTTTGGAAATGCATGGCCACCCTAGTGTGTGCTACGTCAAAGCACACATGACTCATTCCTCCACTCATTCACCTGTTTCTTCTCTGCTCAGGGATCTACAAACGAAACCAGCTCTTGGCAGACGCTCAATTGAAGGGCACCTTCGGTCATAACACACTAGATTCAAAAAGGGCAATGGAATATTTACCTTCAACCTCACATGGGAGAATATTCAAACCTTGACCCTGGCCATACCAAACCCATATTCAATCTGCAGATTGTTTCGAAACCCCATCCATTTGATTATCTAACATGTCGGCCACATGCAGAGACCTCAGTTTTGGTCTCATATTTCTTTCTATTGGTCAAAGAACATCCACAATGGTAGCTTCGTATCAATTCAGGATTCATAGACTTTCTTTTGAAGCCAGAACTTCTTTGGGCCATTCTGGACTCGGGGTTTGAGCATCATTTTGAACTCTGAAGCGCAACATGAGTGTATCCCTCAGGCTATCTTGAGAAGATCCGCAAGAGTCCGTGTGGATTTTGGAAAGGGCGTGGGTCCATTTGTAGACCGCCACGTGTCTTTAACGGCCTCATGCTTGGATGTTGAAACATGACATCGTGACGCGTGTACACCACCTTGCCTACCTTAACATTTCATCACCACTTTCCTAATACCACGTCTAATAATGTGTAAAAAAAGAAAAAGAGTAAACAATTACTAAAAATGCCACGTAAAGTGTTTCAAAATTAATCTGGATGATAATTGTTTTATGACTTTTTAATATTAATTAAATTAATTTTTAATTAAAATTTAATATTTTTTAGTAAAAAATGTTATTAAGATAAAAAAAAATTATGAAAACACCGATTATTCAAAGAAATATGATATTTGAATATTTTCGGGATTGGATCGAAAGAAGAAGAAAAATTAAATCATGATCAATTTAATTTGTTTTTTATGGTTTTTTTTATAATAAATTTATGAAAACGTTGATTATTCAAAAAAAAAATTATAAATAAAGATCATTCTTTATTTCACTTTATTTTTAAAATTTATGGATCAGTAATAATTTTTTTAAAATGTTTTATATTGAAAATATAACCAAACTAGCTCTAAGTAAACCCTTTTTTAAAGACTCTATAAAATTTATTATTATAAAAGTATTAAATTGAAATATTTATAAATAAAATTATGAAAATAAGTCTTATTTAAATTAAAGATGATTATTCATTCTTGGAAAAGAGACTAATATAAAAAAGATACAAACAAAAATATTAAAAGAATCACTTTTTTCTAGTTCTCCATTGTTTCTCTTTAAAAATATAAATTTTATAATAAACATTAAAAAATTAAATATATGGGGAGAATTCAAAGAAAAGTAAATTCACAAACGTGGAATTATCTCAACAATTTACAACTAAATATTATTTTATCTTGATTTCATCTAATAAAAAATTTTCTTATTATTTTTATCAATGTTTTTAGAACCGAACCCGATCATTGAACTAAAAAAGTTATCGGTTTTATCGGTTTAATGGTTCAATTGTTACTGGTTCACGGTTCAATGGTTGGACTAGCGGTTGAATCGATGATGTCATAAATATATATTTTATATATTATTAAATTTAAAAAAATTAATAAATAAAAATAATAAATTCTATCTAAATTTTGATAATATTTACTTTGCTTGTTGAGTTTTTTACCTATAGATGTCAATTAACCCAATAATTTTAATAAATTAAAATTTCAATGTGCAATAAATAAAATAAAATAAAAATTTAAATATTAAATATATTATTACAATTACAATCAACAAAAAATTAAGAAATTAAATATTAAGATATTAAATATAAAAAATAAAAATGATTTTGGGAGAGAAGAGGAAGATGGGGGAATTTTGCAGCTAGGCTTAGGAGCGCACGCCGGGGGGCGGGGGGTGTTGGCGATGGGGCTTTGCAACGTTTTGGGAGGGGTGCTGCTAGTAGGACGATGCTCTAGTGGCTAGCGACAATGGGAACAACTGCGCATCGAGGAAAAAATAAAAAAAATTGAACCGACTAGTTTTTAAAACCATGATTTTTATTGATGAATTTTTAATTTACTTTTTCCAAACATATCCATGATAGGTAGTTTGGTGTACAACCTAATTGGGCCAAATAATGTGTAATAAATCTTGATAGAAGTAAAAATGGATATAAAAATTTCATATAGATTCTAAATTATTGAGTTAAAGAAAAAAAATGTAAAATTCTAATTTTTAGATTTAAAATGAATATCTAAAATTCTTTAATAATATTAAAAAAATATATTTAATCCTTTATCTCTCTATAAAAAAAGATGAAGTTATAAGGATAAAGATATTAAAAAAATAACTAACTTCTTACCTCTTTCTTATTTATCTTTTAAACTAACCTTAATTAAATAAAAACATTAAATAAATAAACAAAACAAGCTTTTAGTACTTTAAAAGATTATACGAAAACATAAACAATTTAAATGTTAAAACTATATGTATACACAATATAATATAGTACTAATATATGGCATTATTTAATATTTGAAAAATAGTTTTATATCTTAACCATGACTATTATCAACAAATAAATAAATAAATATTTATTAAATTATAAATTATAGAATAATTTTTAAATAATATTAAACCTAAGAATTGAAACCTATTTTAGTCATATAGTATGGTATGAAATTCCTCCTTAAACCAAAAAAAAAAAAAAATCCATTTAAATTATATAAAAAAAGAGTTAAAAAAAATCCAAAAATATGTTCCGAACTAAACATTTATATTTATTGAATCCAACACATATAATATAAGTGTTTATATGCAAATATCATATAGATTCTAAATTATTGAATTAAAAAGAAAGAGTCAAAATTTTAATTTTAAGAGTTAAAATGAATATCTAAAATTCTTTAAAAATATTTAATCCTTTATCTCTCCAAGAAAGGGTATTAAAAGGATAACAAACTATTTTTATTTATTTATTTTTTAAAGTAATCTTAACTAAATTAAAATATAAAAACAAATTAAATTGTATTTTAAAAGATTCTAGAAAAAATATAATCAATTCAAATATTAAAAACCCAAATAATTTAAAGAAGTATAATAAAAAGGAATTTGGATAATTAAAATTTAAAACTATATCTATAATACTAATATATAGTATTTTTTAATATAATATTAATATTTATAAAATACTTTTATATCCCGACTATTATCAACAAATAAATAAATAATTATTTACTACAATAAAAAGGAATTTGGACCGTTAAAACTATATGTATAATACAACATAGTATGATACCAATATATAGTATTGTTTAATATAATATTTAATATTTACAAAATATTTTTATATCTTAAACAAGACTAGTATCAATAAATATAAAAATAATTATTCAACAAATTATAAATTATAAAATAATTTCTAATTTAATATTAAAATTTAGGTGGTGTTTATTTATTTTTACTTAATTCTAAATAGAAATAAAAACTAAATTCTGTTTAATAGTTTTAAGTATTAAATTGTTTGTTTTTGTAACATTTTGTTTATATTAGGCATTAAAAAACAAATAAAAAACAGAATATTTCTTTTTTTCTTTGGAAAAAGTCAAAATATTTAATTTTTTCTATTCAGACAAAAATTTATAAATAAGTTATAAAAAAGTTTAAAAAAAAAAAACGACAAATAACCTAAAGTTTGAAATCAAATTGCTTTCAACAAAAAGTAAAAAAACAAAAAAACAAAAAAACAAACAAACACCTTCTAAGAAATGAAACGTGTTTTAGTCATATACTATAATAGGAAAATTTTTCTTCAACGATTTTAAAAAATCCATTAAATAGTTATATAACAAATAATAGCAACTAAACATTTATATTTATTGAAGTCATCAACAAATATAATATAAATGTTCAGTTTAGGATCTACAAATGCTCAAGTTACTATAAATCCAAAGGAAAATAAAGTTATACAAGAGTTGTCTCCAAAATTGGTTTTAAAAATATGATTTGATGATTGATTTTAAGGGAGCTTTCTATTTTTCTTCAAGGATTAGGAAAAAAAATTAGGTAAAAGATGTTTATGAAAGTAATAAAAAGTAAACCATTGACTTGAGAATTTCTAAACCTAAGAATAATTTCTAAATAATATTAAACCTAAGAATTGAAACCTATTTTAGTCATATAATATGGTATGAAAAAAAAATCCATTAAAATTTATCTAATCTCATATTTGTTCATATGATAAGTGATAGGATAACTCATCTTATCTCATCACCAACTAAACATGGAATAAGATAAGGATAACTCATCTTATCTCATCACTAACCAAACATGACATAAGATATAATATCTGTTTTCTTATCCTATCCTATGTTACATTGGGCCAACCAAATATGATCTTGCCATTTTATAAAAAAATTATAAATAATATTTTAAGTTTAATTAATTATAAATAATTTATATGCTTATGTAAAATTAAATTTTATTTTCATAAAAGCAAAATTTTTGGCGTACATGGTATTTTGATTTTATAAATTAAAAACTTTTTAAATTATTTAATAGAAGATCATAAATATGATTTTTACTTACAATTTGGTTAAGTTAAATAAAATGTATTTGACCTTTTTGTATTCATAAGGTTACTCATATTTTTTTCACTTAATTTTATTTTATTACATTATATCCAAATTTTTCTACATAAAAAAAAAAATTAAATTATTGAGGAGTTTGCTTTTCCCAAACTTTCTTATTTTTCCAAGAAAAGTCTTCTAATATTTCCCCCTTTTTTCATGGTATTAACAATTCTTTTTAAAAATCAAACTTAAAGAAAAATAATTTATTAAAAAAAATATTATTCAACTAATGGTTGGATACCCTTATCACTTAGGATAGTTTGGTCTCCAATCTAATTTGGCCAAATCATAAGCCCACAAAAAGTGGTTGTTTATTTATTTAAATTTTAAATGTGTATTCAATCTAAATAGAAATAAAAATGGATATAAAAGTTTCATATAGATTCTGAATTATTGAGTTAAAAAAAAGGTAAAATTCTAATTTTTAGATTTAAAATAAATATTTAAAATTCTTTAATAATATTAAAAAATATATATATTTACTCATTTATCTCTCTATGAAAAAGATGAAGTTATAAGGATAAGGATATTAAAAAGATAACTAACTTCTTATCTCTTTCTTATTTATCTTTTAAACTAATCTTAACTAAATAAAAACATTAAAATAAATAAACAAAACAAACTTTTAATACTTTAAAAGATTATAGGAAAATATATACAATTTAAAATTAAAACTATATTTATACACAATATAATATAATACTAATATATGGTATTGTTTAATATAATATTTAATATTTGTAAAATACCTTTATATCTTAACAATGACTATTATCAACAAATAGATAAATAATTATTCATTAAATTATAAATTATAGAATAACTTCTAAATAATATTAAACCTAAGAATTGAAACCTATTTTAGTCATATAGTATGGTATGAAACTCCTTTAAAAAAAAAATCCATTAAAAGCTTATAGAAAAAAGATTTAAAAAAAAATAAAAATCCAAAAGGATGTTCCCTGTGGAACTAAACATTTATATTTATTGAATCCAATAACAAATATAATATAAATGTTTATATGCAAACATCATATAGATTCTAAATTATTGGATTAAAAAAAAAAAGTAAAATTTCTAATTTTAAGAGTTAAAATAAATATCTAAAATTCTTTAAAAATATTTTATCTTTTATTTCTGTATGAAAGGAAGAAAGATATATGGAGAAGGATGTTAAAAGGATAACCAACTATATTTATTTATTTATTTATTTTTAAAGTAATATTAACTAAATTAAAATATAAAAAAAATTAAATTGTAGTTTAAAAGATTCTAGAAAAATATAATCAATTCAAATATTAAAAACCCAAATAATTTAAAGAAGTATAATAAAAAGGAATTTGGATAATTAAAATTTAAAACTATATCTATAATACAATCTAATGTAATACTAATATATAGTATTTTTTAATATAATATTAATATTTATAAAATACTTTTGTATCCAGACTATTATCAACAAATAAATAAATAATTATTTACTACAATAAAAAGGAATTTGGACCGTTAAAACTATATGTATATTACAATATAGTATGATACCAATATATAGTATTGTTTAATATAATATTTAATATTTACAAAATATTTTTATATATTAAACATGATTATTATCAACAAATATATAAATAATTACTTAACAAATTAAAAATTATAGAATAATTCTAAATAGTATTAAAACTTAAGAAATGAAACTTGTTTTAGTCATATAGTATGATAGGAAAATTCTTCTTCAATGATTTAAAAAAATCCATTAAATAATTATATAACAAATAATAGCAACTAAACATTTATATTTTTTGAAGTCATCAACAAATATAATATAAATGTTCAGGATCTACAAATGCTCAAGTTACTATAAATCCAAAGAAAAATAAAGTTATACAAGAGTTGTCTCCAAAATTGGTTTAAAAAACATGATTTGATGGTTGATTTTAAGGGAAACTTTCTATTTTACTTCAAGGATTAGGAAAAAAAATTATATAAAAGATGTTTATGAAAGTAACAAAAGTAAAAGATTGGCTTGAGGTATTGACACTTACCCTTGTAAGTCCTTAATTACCATGAGAAAGTTGCTTTGACCCCATTTTATGGATTAAAAGAAAGGGTGGGTGACTATCCTATATTCCTTTTTAGTGTTCAAACATGTGGAACCCTATCAGAGAATATAGAATTGCACCCACACTAACTATTATTAACCCATAAGATAAATGACTTCACATCACCTCACCTTCGCAATAACATATTTAAATTAGATACAAGAGATGAAAAAAGAACAATCTTTGATCATAACTTTTGAAAAAATTTAGAGATGAATGAATATAAATAGAGATAAAAGTTTGCAATCCCAACTGGTTGGGATTATGGATGATGAATGATGAAGAAGAAAGGAGACCAAGTCTAAAGAAAGCTCCATGGAAGCCCTAAGCCATACAAGACATACCCTTATGGCTTAATATGTTTCTTTTATGGGTTTTCCAATTTCAAGATAAGAATAATTTAGAAGGTTGAAGAGAAATTGCTCACCACCATATATATATATCTGCAATTCTTGATGGATTCCTCATTTCCCATAATCATTCTGATTTGGAGTTTAGCAACTCCAAATCTCTTCTATCATCTCTGTGCAAGAGTAGATGTCATGCCATGCCATGCCAAGCCAAGTTTAGGAGAGTTGGGATTGCCTCTTTGAGTCACAGCGCCCGTCAGGACAAAGAACTCGGAAGATAACCGATTATTAAATAGATGAAAATAATAAAAGATCAAGAAAACGAATCCTAATGTTTTAGGTCTTCACCGTTTCTTTGAAAATAGCCTATATAAAAAAAATTGGTTATAAAAGAGATAAACACTTACTAATTTAAAAATAATTCAGGTGGACTCAAATTGGAAAGTACGAAAATAAAGAGATAAAAAGGTTGAGGGCGTGTTTGGTAATATTTTTAAAAACAATTCCAAAAAACAATTCTTGAGAAGAAATTTTAAAGACTGTTTTATGTTATTTTCATAAATAAAATTTGAAAACTAAATTTTGAAAAATCATTTTCTATTCTTAAAAACAAGGAAACACATTTGGTTGAATAAAAAAAAACAGTTTTATAAAATAACAAAAATAAAATACTTGTTTGAAATTTGTTTTATAAAATGGATGTTTTTTTTACCATTATTAAAATCATGTAGTAAAAACAAATAATGTATAAAATTAAAATTTTAAAATATAAATACATACTTGATTAGAACAGAAAAAATTTTCATTAATTTTAAATTTTCTATCTTTAAGTAATTTCATCTTTTTAAAAAAATTGCATTATTAATATCATCTTCAATCCCGTTAAACATGGGTTTGCACTCTTACTGTTGCCAATCGGGCCCATACTTTTTGTTGGGCTGAATTGGTCAGCCCACCCAAATGGGCCACGGCTGCATGGGCTCAATCGAAACTCAATACGGTGGGTTTTGGTGGACTCATCTTAAAGATGACAGTAGATGGCTAATGCTGTCAGCCATGGGTGGAGGAATGCAAAGAGGGTGAGGAAAAATCTACTGCAAATCTGAAAGGGGAAGGATGAATTCATGTGGGTGTGTAAAACCCATTTTCATGATCGTCTCGGTAGTTTCAACCCCAAAATGGTTCAAGAATGGAGGCATCCTGAAACACTCCTGAATCACATGTATTCCCCAACCAGACCTCAGATCAAGCGAGTACATATGCTTAATCACATCGTCAACACCTTCTCTCCACGCTGCTCAAAGATCCAACATCGTCCAAGAATCGTTTCACCATCTGCCGGGACGGCCGCCGCAGCTCCCGCGCATTGATCTCGCACCTCATCGCCTTCTTAGATGTAGTGATGAGACAGTTCCCATAAGAAGATAAAATTTTGGGGAGTTGTAGCAAACTCTTTCAAGATCAAGAAGACTTGAACATAGAAAAACTTTTGGGAGTTGTTAAAAGAAACCTATTAAAAGTTATTTTCCTTGTGAAGATTGAAGATGGTTTAGATGAAAAACACATATATTGAAGAGTTGGCAAAGGTAATTTTGAAGGTACAGATATTGACATTAATTTGAAATTTTTTCAATAATACTAGACATATAAATGACTTTGTAATAGATCATAGATTTTTCCTATTTGTAATGAATTATCTTCAGATAATTCACCATCAAATGGAAAGATTCAGCAAGCTGACGGACTCAAGCAGAGTTCCTAACTCTTAAAAGCAAATGTCAACCTTCATTAGTAGTTGTTACAAATTAACTTCATTAGTAGTTGTTACAGATTTAGAACAATATTGTCAAGGACTTACTAACTCTTAAAAGCAAATGTCAACCTTCATTAGTAGTTGTTACAGATTAACTTCATTAGTAGTTGTTACAGATTTAGAACAATATTGTCAAGGACTTATTCAAACGCTTAAACAGTTTGACGATAATCAAAATAATGAAGAAATTGAAGATACAACTTTATTAGATGATTCATATGTAAACCCTGAGTTCATCCTGTATGGTAGAACTATGAGTCAATTTAGATAAAAGATTTCAAGAATTTTTTGTACATTTATATCTTTGTACATTTGTCTCTTTGTATTTATCCAGTAAAAAATAAATAAAAATTATAGTGAATAGTGATAAATAGTATCTAAATAATGTCAAATAGTGTTTAAATAGTAAAAGTTGTATATTAATTTGACAACTTTGAAGTTGTATATTAATTTGGTAACTTTGATTTCAAAATGAAAACGTGCAAGATACGTGACCTTTTCACCTTCAACAGCCCTACAGAAACTTAATATTTTCGTTTGAAGATGGAGAAAATGAAACCAGCTGTCTTATGCAATTATTCAAGCATGCGGATTTTATCAAGACTCAGGTTCGATATTTTTCCTATAAATAGATATACAACTTCAAAGCCTATTTGTAATCAACAATTCTCTCTTGTAATCAAAGTATATTTTCAATGCAAAAGTTATGAAATCTTTCTTATAATTAAGGTATATTTTCAATACAAAAGTTATTTTTAGATTCAAATATTTGTGTTCTTATATTTAAATTTTTGCAATAATTAGACAGCAATTATTTATGTTTTATGCTTGGATTCCTTAAATAAATTTAATATTTTGTGTGCATGAACTATTGTATGTCCTGGGCGTGAAATGCTCTGATACCATTTCACACACAGGACATATAACAGTTCATGCACACAAAATATTAAATTTGTGTAAGGAATCCAAGTATAAAATAGACATAATTACTATCTAATTCTGTCTAATTTATTGCAAAAATTTAAACATAAGAACACAAATATTTGAATATGAAAATAACTTTTGTAATTAAAATATACTTTGATTACAAGAGAGAGTTGTTGATTACAAATAGGCTTGGCTTGTTGACAGCAGATGGATGACTACATAGGGATGACTACAAAGGGATGAATACAAAGGACTAGATTTTTTAATTGAGAGATTACAAAAGCTAGAAAGAGAATTTTTAGAAAACTCGTTGCTCGTTCTTGCGCATTTACCTTGTGATGAAGGTTGCATTTCTATTTATAGGAAAAATATCGGACTTAAATCTTGATGAAATCCACGTGCTCGGATAATTGCAGAAGATAGCTGACTTTCTTTTCTCCATCTTCAGACGAAAGCAGCTGAAGGTGAAAAAATCATGTATCTTGCACGTTTTCGTTTTGAAATCAAGGTTGTTAAATTAATATACAACTTTTACTATTTAGACACTATTTGATACTATTTATCACTATTTATTACTATTTGAATATTCTATGAGAGGATGTCAAAGCAACTTCCTTGTGACAATTAGAGACTTATAAGGATAATGGTATGTATCAAATTACAACTTTCCTTATTCTTTCGTATTTTTATTTTATTTATTTATTTACATTTTTTATCTCTCTTTTGTCTTTGTACTTTTATAAAATCAAAATTTTCGTATTTATGAAAATCATACAATATTTTTAAAAACTATTTTTCATATTTAATATTATTTAGAAATGATAATAAAATAAAAGATAGATATTTTATAAACTTTGTAATTGTGTGCATGAAATCAAGATTTTTTAGTTTTTTATACTATTATTTATCTTATCTTATTTTATCGATTCCTTGAATAATGTTGATAAAATAAAAATTTAGTTCTTAATCAATTTTGCAATGTTTTTTAATTTAGACCAAATTTTATTTTGTAATTTATGTAAATCAAAATTTTAATTTAAAATTGGTTTGTAGAAAATTAATATTTAAGAATCTTGAATTTTGTCTTGGAATTGATTGTTTATAAAATTTAAAATATTGTTATTTAATTTTATCTTATCTATACAAATAAAATCATGAAATTTATAGACATTTTCTAGCTATTATATCCATAAATTAATAAATAAATGCCAAAGAATATCCAAGCATTAGGTGACTAATATTTGTTTTAATAAATTCTATGTGAAAGGAGTTTTATTTCTTGTTAATCTTTCCATATATTTAATGAATTTATCCTATTTTAATTATTCTAATACAAACAAATATTATAATTATCATAAATAATTAATTACAATAATTAAAAAATAAACAAATTAAAATCCGAAATTACTTTCAGGAAAAAAAAAACTAAAAAAAAAAACAACCTTTCCTCAAAATTTATATGGAGAAATAATATCAAAATAATTATATTACATTTATGAAATATAATACAATATTTTATTATGAAATATTTTTATATCATAAAATTAGAATTATATAATATGATTTAAGTTTTAATTAAAATAAAAATAATATTTTTATATTTATGAAACAAAATAAAAAATTTCATATTTATGAAAGATAATACAATTTTTTTAAAAATCTATTTTTCATATTTAATATTTTGACCTCTATTTTATCTAAGTATTTTTTATTTTTCCTTAGAATATAGTAATACATAACTAATTTGTATATCTGTGGACTTAGAAGATGTCATATCATTTTTTTTTTCAAATTAAATTAAATTTTTGCCCATTATAACTAATAAATAAAAAAAACTCTACTTTTATATCAAATTGAATAATGATTTATTTGTATTAATTTAATTTTGTATTGAAAATTAATTTACATCAATTAATTATAAAAGAAAAAATATATTTTTGTTTCTTTTTACTAAGAAATGGTCTTCAAATTGTGATTAAAACTTTTAAATTTTTAAGTTTATCTAATAAAATTATTTAACAATTAAAGCAAAATAAAAATTATTAAAATTCTAAAAAATAATTTAACACACTTAAAATAAAATATGATAATAGATTTCTTGAATAAAATAAAATTTATAATGATTTTAAGATTTTCATGTTTTTAAACCTTTTTGTAACAAGTTAAATGTATTTGATTTAAGAAAAAAAATTTGACAAAATTTTTCTTCAAAAAACGATTTTTAAGAAAATAGTTTCTTAAATAAAAAAAAGGGACAATTGTGTTTTGGGCCAGATCTTAATTTTTGGGCCCAGTTGGGCCCAAAACACAATTCTCCCATTAAAAAAAGATTTCATTTATTTTATTATTTTATTATTTTATCCAATTATTTTATTTTTTTATTCAAACGGCGGAGAAGTGGATCCCCGTGGCAATGTCTCTTCTTCTTAACTGCGTCTACGGAGGCGATGAGGTGCGAGATCGATGCGCGGGAGCTCCGGCGGGGACGGTGAAACGATTCTTGGACGATCTTGGATCTTTCAGCAGCGTGGAGAGAAGGTGCCGATGCGATTAAGCATACGTACTCGCCTAATCTGAGGTCTGGTGGTGTAATACTTGTGATTAGGAGGTGAGGTCGTTGGCTAGGAGGGAGGATCGAGAGTTTGGATGCTTCCATTAACGAGCTTGTTCATCTTGGAATGCAGAGGTAATTTTCTTGTTTTTTCATCGATGAAAGGCTCTGTTAGGTTGGTGGAAAAAGGCTCTCTTTCTTGAGCATTTTCCCCTTGGTTTGGTTGTTGGGACTTGGAAGAGGAAAAGAATGGGAAATGCTGTAAACGTTCTCTTTCTTGGGCTCTTCTCCCTTCATTTCTTTTCTCTTACTTTCTCCCTTCTCTCAGTAACCAAACGGAGGGTCAGGGCATCTGGTTGTTACTCTAAATGCATGTTGGTTTCTGCTGAATCTTTCTTTGTTATTCTTGGATTGGATTGGGTTGCAGAGATTGATTTTAATGAACCTTGCTTTAGAAATGTAAAAGTACGTTAAAGAAAATTCTGATGTATGAAAAAAAGCTTAAACTGATGATGAATTTGGCCGGTTGTTGTAACATTAAGTTCTATCAATTTGTTTTCTGAGGTTTTATTATTTGACTTTTCATGATTGAAGAGAAACGGCAGCAGAGTGTATTTACAAAGAGAGATGTATTGCTGTGGATGACGGGTGGAGTTGGGCCAAATACATGTCTATCTCTGGTTCTCCTCATCTCTTTGCAATATACCGAGGAGTGTCTATTGAGTGTAGATGAGAATAGAGAAGGTCAGGCAGCGGCTTTTGGAGATGATATAGCCATTGGATGTCTTGCCACAGAGTTCAAGCGAGAGATATTTGTTGTAAGAAGACATTGGTCACTTCATCGGATAAGAAAAGATTTGAGAATAAGATACAGGCTTTAAGAGATCGGAATTCCAAGCAAATGGGCATATTGAAAAACCAAGGAAAATAGAAACTACTTTTACACAGCCTTTCGACGCTCGGAAAGGGCAAGAAAATTACGTCTTCATTCCAAGATCAACAAGCTTGCTGATGGCAGCATCCAAACCATTCCGATCCTCCTTCCTCCTCAACAACTTTACCTCCTGAATTACATGTATTCCCCAACCAGACTTCAGGTCGGGTGAGTACAAATGCTTAATCGCATCATCAACATCTTCTCTCTAAGCCGCACAAAGGTCCAAGATCCTCCAAGAACTGCTTCACCATCCAGGTACTTCCACAACACGCCTTTCTGGTGGATTCTCTGTAAATGCCTTCTCTGCCCATGTGACCTGGTCCACCACATCGATGGCCTCGCTGTGATCAACCGCAATCACCTGCGGATCTCTCCATTTTACCATCATCTTAAGTTTAAAATAATAAATTCATAAAAAAATAAGATAAATAAGTGACGTTATGTTTGATTCTCGGAAAATAATAAGGAAAGAAAAAAAATACAAAAAAAAAATGATTTTTTGATGTTTGATTGTCCTATAAAAAATATAAAAGAAAATCAAATATAATTAAAACTAATTAAAAATTTATGTATTTTTAAATTATTTAATTTTTATATTGATGAGTTAATATAAATAAAATAAATTTAAAGCAACAAAAAAATATAATTTATTGACTTTTAATCTATTTTTTTATTTTCCTTCACTTTTTCTTTCCTCCTACTTTTTCTTTGTATTTTCTTTTCTTTACATTTTTCCTCAAATTTTATGGGAACCAAACATAGTCTTAAAATTTACATGGAGAAATAAAATTAAAATAATAAATTATGATAAATAAAAAAATTAAGTGAAGATATGAAAAAAGATGAAAGGTAAGTATACAAAAATTATACATTTTTTTTAATTCACTTCTTAATTTAAGTTTTTAAACAAGAAAAGAGTAATTGAAAAAAGTTTAAATACTTTGATTTATGGAGTTTTCATCGATAGTCAATTATAATTTTTTTTTTAACTTAAAAAAAAAAAAAAAATCAACCACATAGAAAGTACGAATGTTTCAATCTAATTAAACTATTCCAAATAAGTTAATATTTATTTTTGTTTTTAATCTTTCCATATATTTAATAAATTTTTCTTGTTTTTGGTTTAACCACTCTAAGTTGTACATTGATTTAGAAAAAATATATTTTATTGATTTATTAATTAAAAACTTTAAAATACAATTTGTAGACCCCAAATGGGGCTTCTGTTTTTTTTCATCGCCCTTTGCCATGCGTAGGATACAGTTTTTGCAGGAGAGGGAGCATTTGGGACCACAACAGTGACTCTTTTCAGCGGGAGGTTTCTCCTTCTGAGAGTTGGTTTTTGAAGGACTCACTTTTCAAAGGATTCGGATTTTTGGGAGGCTGTGAGAAAGCCATTTGAGAGTGTGAGCTGGTGATACAGAGGGGGAGAAGGAGAAACTAGCTCGCGGGTTTTTGCGTATGGTAGAAAGGGAACACAGTGCTTGAAGCCAAGCAAGTTATTGCTTGAGTGGAGTTTCTTCCAGGTATGGTTACCACGACATTTTTATCTTCTTACCTCTACATGATTTTACATTGTTTTTCCGTGCATTTTTGAGTGTTTTCTGGTCAATTGGTGCGGGCATCAACAATTGTTTGTTTATCTTGCTGAATATGATTATGTATATACATGCTCTGTTTTGGGTTTTACTTTGGTTTCTGTTATTTCTCATGTAAATGACTGATGCATGGATGTATCTATTTGAACCTGATATCTGAGAATCATGCCTCTCGTTCCCCGATATTTCCGCCTGTTTTTTAGCCCATGGTTGTCACCTGAAATGAGGCTCTCTACATTCATGATTTGCTTGATTTCCTATTTGTTCTTCCCTCACTTTTTACTCTGCCTCCTATTTCTGCTTTTATTCCTCTGTTACTGGTGTTTGGGGTACTGAGTATCCCAGTTGGGTTGACCATTTTGGTTGGGGTGTTTCTGGGACGCATATATGGTATTTCTGGTCTTCTATACAGTAAGCTTCACTGCAGATGGTGACACTCTTATGTCAAGCTTTGATGACGGGCTCCATTGGAATCATATGTTGACATAAAAGGCTTAGATGCCCAAATGCAGGAAATCAAAGAAGTAATTCAACTGCCTCTTAACAAATCCTAAATCGTATGAGGACGTAGGCATCATGCCTCCTAAGGGGGTTATCTTATATAGAGAGCCAAAACTGTTCTGCAACAAGAAGCAATTAGTAGATGCTCTTAATAGCTGGAACATTTCATTCGCTAGTACTGGGAGTATGAATATGGGTTCAAGGATTTGAGCGAGGAGCCTAATGCCTTCTATGAGGTTTTGATGGATGTGGAGGAAATCATGCTGCTGATTTTGTTTACTTTCATCTGCCAAGGCTCGTTGTTGAGGATGAAGACCTTCAAAGCGAGATTGAAACGGTTGTTGTTCTTACTTTCTACAAATGGACAATGCTTTTGCAGAAGTTTGATCTCTAGATGCTGCCCTCGTGTTGATGATATCATCATTCATGTTGACAAGTTAATCTCCAAGTTTTGCTTTAGGATGAAAGAAATACTGGACTTGAATGCACAGTTGTACTATCCATATTCCTCTAGTTCTATCTTTTGCCTTGTAAATCATCCCTAATCAGAATTTACAAACTTCTTTCAGTAGTTGGGGTGAAAATTCAGTTTCTAAAGATAAGTGACACAGAGGACTCATTGAATGCTCGAGTTCCATTTCTTCCACTTTTTGAAGTTTAAGTGAAGGCTTTAATTGTGATACCATAGAGAGGCTGTGGATGGAATCCAGATTGATGATGATAGCTCATAGAATCAAGATGTTCAACTTTCCATCTAGCTTTTCAATTACCAGGTTGCCCTGACTCCCTTTACGCAGGGGTTGGTGATGATGGGTCAGATACAAAAATGGAAGAGATGTCCGAAAGAAGCAAGCTTGTACAGGGATTAAAGGAAGAATGGGCCAAAATTGGGAAGATGTGGACGGATATCAGAGAGAGACGAGATTTTGTCACAAAGTCACCCTGTTACAAAGAATTCTAGTGATAAAGAAGACAAGTCTGAAGCTCATCTGTAGAAACAAGGGATGAGAAACCTGAATTTAATCTATTAGGAACAATAGCAATAAACCAAAT
This sequence comes from Vitis rotundifolia, assembly GCA_030254885.1. Lineage (NCBI taxonomy): Eukaryota > Viridiplantae > Streptophyta > Magnoliopsida > Vitales > Vitaceae > Vitis > Vitis rotundifolia. The sequence goes on from CM058151.1 coordinate 19,466,209, forward strand.
TTGATGAATTTTTTGGAAATGCATGGCCAACCTAGTGTGTGCTACATCAAAGCACACATGACTCATTTCTCCACTCATTCACTTGTTTCTTCTCTGCTCAGGGATCTACAAACGGAACCAGCTCTTGGCAGACGCTCAACTGAAGGCACCTTTGGTCATAGCACATTAGATTCAAAAAGGGCAATGGAATATTTACCTTCAACCTTACATGGGATGTGAACGTTTGCAAAAACCACCACACATTATTGTGGTGAGTGAGACATCGGAGGAGGGTCAATATGAGGCATGCTTGGTTCAAGGAAATTCGAAAAATAGAGAGAAGAAGGGGGTTGGGCCTGGGAGCCATCTCTGGAGGGAAAGTGGTTTTCATCAAATTGAGCATGGCGGGTGATATAAAGCTTAGAGGTGGTGGGATCAAGACAGCGAAAACCTTTGTGGGAAGGGTTGTGCCCTAGAAAGATGTAAGGAATGCTGCGAGGGAAAATTTGTGAGACATATAATCATGAAGACAAGGATAAACACAACAACCAAAAGGATGAACATTCTCATAATTAGGTGAGGAACCATAGAGAAGCTCAAAGAGAGACATACCTCCAAGAAGCGGTGTGGGCAAACGGTTGATGATGTAGGCTGCAGTGCTGAAGGCGTCAACCCAAAAGCGAGGAGAAAGATGAGAATGGAAAAGGAGGGCCAGATCGGTTTCTGTCACATGTCGGTGTTTTCTTTTAGCGCGACCATTTTGGGCGAGGTTATAGGGTCAAGAGAGTTGATGATTAATACCCGAGGTGCTAAGGTGGGCTTTGAAGTGATTGCTTGTAAACTCAGCACCACCATCACTTTGATGTGAGTGGAATGTTGGTTTTCAACAAGATTTTGAAAGTGAATAAAAACATCATAAAATTCAGATATTAATTTCAAAGGGTAAAGCCAAGTAAAACGGGAATAATCATCAATAAATAGCACATAATAAATAAATCCCGAAGTTGACTTAACAAGGGAGGGACCCTAAATATCGCAATGAATAAGATCCAACACATGAGACAAGCGACGTTCATTACGAGAATAAGGCAAGCGATGATTTTTTGCAATTTGACATGTGTCACATAATGAAGGAGAAGACAACAATGAGGTAAGTTAAAGATGGCCATTTTTATTTAATAAAGAAATAACAGAATTGCTCACATGTCCAAGACGAGCATGCCATAAATTATACGAGGCATGAAGAGCCTTATTTTTAAGAACAGAAATGAAAGTGGAATTTCCACGCTCTAGCACACATAGGCCACCATCTCTTTTACCGGTTGCCACCACCCTTCCCGTTTGACGATTTTGGATAGAAACAAAGTTATTAGTGAATGTAACAGAAAAAGGAAAATCATATGTTAATTTACTAATTGACAAGAGATTTTTCGTTAAGCGAGGAACAACTAATACATCCAATAAATCAAGAGATGGGGAAGGAGAGATGGTACCAGTGTGGGTAATGGGAAGGGAAGCACCATTCCCGACAACTACACAATCCTTACCCGTGTAATTACTTGCTTGATCCAAGTGGGAGAGGTCTGGTGTCATGTGGGCCGAAGCCCCTGTGTCCAGGTACCAGTCATTGGGCTCGAGCCCATTAAGAGAGCAGAAGGCTTTAAAGGCCTCGGCAAGGTTGGTTGTGGTGCCAACAAGTTCTCCACCTCGTGCATATCGATGGTTGCACTTATCAGCGTAGTGCCCTTCCTGGCAGCAGATTTGGCAGCATGGCGAACGGCGGCCCTGCCCGGAGTTGGAACTGTCATTACCACGGTGGGAAGATGAGTGGCGACCTGATTGATGGCGAGGCAGGTTTTTGAAAGTTGAGCAAGGTTGACCGTGATTGGTGGCTGTGAAAGCAGCTGTGGGTGGACCAGATAAGTCAAGGGATTTTTGGAAAAGCTCAAAGCTTTCAGCCTTGGAGACCAAATCGGGAAAGGAAGGTAGTGGCGTTTGAGCCATTTGGGCGGTGAAAAAGCTAGTGAAATTCGAACCAAGGCCACGGAGGAACCAGTGGACTTTATCAATGCCATCAACTGGTCTTCCAATGGCGTGGAGTTGATCACAAAGGGCCTTGAACGCCTGTGCATATTCGGTTACCGATCGCATCCCACGTCTCATCAATTGAAGGTCATCCTTGAGCTGAATTTCTCTAGCTTTTGATCGGTGACTGAATGTATTTTCGAGTGCTAACCAGACCTCGCGTGAGGTGAAGAGGCCCACGACCTCGGCCATGGCTTCCTCTGTGAGGGAAGAGAGCAAAAGACTCAAGAGGAGTTGGTCAATATTTTTCCATGCCAAGTGCTTGATGTTTAGCGTTTGAGAGTTAACAGGAGTAAACCGTGGAGAAGGTGCAAGAGTTTCATCCACATGGCCGAGAAGTTCTTGGCTTTCAAGGAGAGGAAAAATTTGGCTCTTCCATAGGAGATAATTGGAGGAGGAGAGTTTGATGGTCACCATGTGAATCATGGTGTGGAAAGGGAGAAGGGTGGGGGAGGTGTTTTCGGCAGCCATTGAAGCAAAAGGGATCGATGGAGGCTAGTCCGAGAGGGCTCTGATACCATGTGAACATTTGCAAAAACCACCACACATTATCGTGGTGAGTGTTACTTCTATATATTGCCATTTACAAAGTACATAAGAATAGAAAGAATAAATATGTACAAGAAAATAGCCTAGAATTAAGGACAAGATATTGAGCTGAATATTAAGGTAGCTAATTAAGGTAACGTATCCTTGACATGGGAGAATATTCCAACCTTGACCTATGGCCAAACCCATATTCAATCTGCAGATTGTTTCGAAACCCCATTCATTTGATTATCTAACATGTCTGCCACATGCAGAGACCTCAGTTTTGGTCTCATATTTCTCTCTATTGGTCAAAGAACATCTACAATGGTAGCTGTCACACCCTCGATTTTGGCCTAAATTTTTCACCTTGGATGTACGGTGCTAAGGACCGTTCCTTAGCCAACCCAACACGCTTTGAAAATCAAAGCAACACAAAGCAAATAAAGAAAGAACAAGGCAACAACAAAGCAAACAAGAATAGGGACAACAGAGATACGGGAACCTTCCCAACTTGTATTAAACTCTCAACTACAAGATTACAAAATTGTTTCTCCCTGAGTTAGAGAGCAAGCTTACACCCCTAAGCTTTCAGAGAACCCCATCTCACAATTCTCTCATTTTCTCTCCTTTGCTCGTCTTAAGGATGCAGGTGCCCTTTTAAAAGAGGCACAGCTGCAGTTACATTTCAAATTTCAAAATTTCAAGCTTGGAGCCAATTTGGGTGGTTATGCAACTGGCTGGAACTGCCCTCAACTGCCTTGCATAACCACCCATCATTCAGGTCGTGGCCTGCTCGTAGACCACCCCCATGCATCAAGCCTTCAGCATCTCAGCCAATTGCTGCTTGTTGACCTGGTCCTCTGCTGCCCCAACTAGCTGCCACTGACTAGCTGTCCTAACCAGCTACCTTGTCTTGAGCCCATCTCCTCAGCTGCTGGTGAGTGTCCTCCTAACAAGCTGCTTTCCTCCCCCAAGGTGTTGCTTGTGATCGAGTGCTTCACCAACGTGCCTTGATCAAGGCTCTTTGAACTAGGCAGCATGCACGAACCAACTTGACCAGGTCTGGTGCTTCAGTGTGCCTTCCCCACACTGATGGTTGAGCCCACGCCATGTCTAGGTGCCCATGGCTTGAGCATGTCTGCTTGATCTCTTCTTGGTGCACAGGGCATTGCGCCCTTGTGCTGTGAGTAGGTGTGTCATGATGTGAGTCAGCTGCTGCCCCATCAAGCCATGACGTTGCGCCCATGGCTTGCTCAGCTGGCTCACCGCACAAGGATTAGGAGCCCTCGTGCCTGCGCGGGGAGGAAGTAGGCTGCACCTAGCCTCGTGCCGTTGCGACCACGGGGTGCACACCTCACATGTCGTGGAGCCCATGTGGATGTGCGCTCGAGTGCCTTTTGTGTGTCCTAGGCACGCCCAAGGCCATGCCATGGTGCCCCCTTGGTGCGCTCAAGACTTCCCCTCGGCGCCCCTTTGAGTCACCTACCCCCCCCCCCCTTTAAAAAGCAATACGGGCCGATTCCAAAGTTTCTCCAAGAGACATCAAAATGTATAAGGAGACATAATTGAATTATTTAATAAATAAAATAATTTCCAATATTAACCCTCAGCCCCCATCTGCACCCACTTCATAGCCAACAAGTGTCTAGTGCGCGCGCGGTGCCTGCCTGGTGCGCGTCTGACTCGCTCGTGGTGCTCGTCTGGCTCGCTCACGGTGCGCGCGTGGTGCGTGTCTGGCTCGCCCACGATGCGCACGCGGTGCATGCCTAGCTCGCCCACGGTGCGTGTCCGACTTGTATTTTGCCTTCTCACTTAGCTCCTTGGGTTTGAACCACCAAACCTCCAGGTCCTCCTGCTTCACTGTCTAGGCTCTCATGGGTGCAAGGCCTACCCATGAGGCCCTTTTCTCCCTATCCGGGTCAAGTGGCTAAGGGGCTGACAGTAGCTTCGTATCAGCTTAGGATTCATAGACTTCTTTAGGCCATTCTGGACTCAGGGTTTGAGCATCATTCTGAACTTTGAAGCACAACATGAGTGTATCCCTCAAACTATCTTGAGAAGATCCGCAAGAGTCCATGTGGATTTTGGAAAGGGCGTGGGTCCATTTGTAGACCGCCACGTGTCCTTAACGGCCTCATGCTTGGATGTTGAAACATGACATTGTGACGCGTGTACACCACCCCGCCTATCTTAACATTTCATCACCACTTTCCTAATACCACGTCTAATAACGTGTAAAAAAAGAAAAAGAGTAAACAATTACTACAAATGCCACGTAAAGTGTTTCAAAATTAATTTGGATGATAATTGTTTTATGACTTTTTAATATTAATTAAATTAATTTTTAATTAAAAATTAATATATTTTAGTAAAAAATGTTATTAAGTTATAAAAAAATGATGAAAACACCGATTATTCAAAGAAATATTATATTTGAATATTTTCGGGATTGGATGGAAAGAAGAAGAAAAATTAAATCATGATCAATTTAATTTGTTTTTTATGGTTTTTTTTTAAAGAAATTTATGAAAACATCGATTATTCAAAAAAAAAATTATAAATAAAAATCATTCTTTATTTCACTTTATTTTTAAAATTTGTGGATCATTCATAATTTTTTTAAAATGTTTTATATTGAAAATATGACCAAACTAGCTCTAAGTAAACCCTTTTTTAAAGACCATAAAATTTATTATTATAAAAGTATTAAATTAAAATATTTATAAATAAAATTATGAAAATAAGTTTTATTTAAATTAAAGACGGTTATTCATTCTTGAAAAAGAGACTGACATAAAAAAGATACAAACAAAAATATTAAAAAAATCACTTTTTTCTAGTTCTCCATTGTTTCTCTTTAAAAATATAAATTTTACGATAAACATTAAAAAATTAAATATATGGGGAGAATTCAAAAGAAAAGTAGATTCACAAAAATGTAATTATCTCAACATTTCACAACTAAATATTATTTTCTCTTGATTTCATATAATAAAAAATTTTCTTATTATTTTTATCAATATTTTAGAGTCGAACCGATCATTAAACCGAAAAAGTTATCAGTTAAGTTACCAGTTCACGGTTCAATGATTGGACTGACAGTTGAATCGATGACGTTATAAATATACATTTTATGTATTATTAAATTTTAAAAAATTAATAAATAAAAATAATAAATTCTATCTAAATTTTCATAATATCTACTTTGTTTGTTAAGTTTTTTCACAAATTTTTTTACATGCAGATGTCAATTAACCCAATAATTTTAATAAATTAAAATTTCAATGTGCAATAAATAAAATAAAAATAAAAAATTTAAATATTAAATATATCATTACAATTATAATCAACAAAAAATTAAGAAATTAAATATAAAAAATAAAAATTAAATTTTAAAAAACAAAAATGGAAGGCCGTGGGAACTAGGAAGGGCGCAAGGGGATTTTGGGAGAGGAGAGGAGGATGGGGGAATTTTGCAGCTGGGCTTAGGAGCGCATGGCAGGGAGTGGGGGGGTTGAGTGGCCGGTGACGGGGCTTTGCAGCGTTTTGGGGAGGGGTGCTGTAGGGGAATTTTGCAGTTGCTGGGCTTGGGGGCACGCAGGGGGGTTGGGGTGGGGTGTTGAGTGGCTGGTGACGGGGCTTTGCAATGTTTTGGGAGGGTGCTGCCAGCGGGACAACGCTCTAGTGGCTGGTGACAATGGAACAACTGCGTATGGAGGAAAAAAATAAATAAAATTGAACTAAATGATTCGGAATGAACCGACAGGTTCGTCCAGTTCGATCACGATCGCCGAATCGAATCAAACCATAACCAACTGATATAGTTTTTAAAACCATGATTTTTATTGATGATTTTTTTTTTAATGTTAAATAAAATATATTTTTGAATTTACTTTTTCCAAACATATCCATGATAGGTAGTTTGGTGTCCAACCTAATTGGGCCAAATAATGTGTAATAAATTTCGAAGTAAAAATGGATATAAAGATTTCATATAGATTCTAAATTAGAGAATTAAAGAAAAAAATGTAAAATTTTAATTTTTAGATTTAAAATGAATATCTAAAATTCTTTAATAATATTAAAAAAATATATTTAATCATTTATCTCTCTATAAAAAAAATGAAATTATAAGGATAAGGATATTAAAAAGATAACTAACTTCTTACCTCTTTCTTATTTATCTTTTAAACTAACCTTAATTAAATAAAAACATTAAATAAATAAACAAAACAAACTTTGAGTACTTTAAAAGATTATATGAAAATATAAACAATTTAAATGTTAAAACTATATGTATACACAATATAATATAGTACTAATATATGAAATTATTTAACATTTGAAAAATAGTTTTATATCTTAACCATGACTGTTATCAATAAATAAATAAATAAATATTTATTAAATTATAAATTATAGAATAATTTTTAAATAATATTAAACCTAAGAATTGAAACCTATTTTAGTCATATAGTATGGTATGAAACTCCTCCTTAAACCAAAAAAAAAAATCCATATAAAAATTATATAAAAAAAGATTTAAAAAAAAATCCAAAAGAATGTTCCGAACTAAACATTTATATTTATTGAATCTAATACATATAATATAAGTGTTTATATGCAAACATCATGTAGATTCTAAATTATTGAATTAAAAAAAAAAAGTAAAATTTCTAATTTTAAGAGTTAAAATGAATATCTAAAATTTTTAAAAAATATTTAATCCTTTATCTCTCCATGAAAGGGTATTAAAAGGATAACAAACTATTTTTTAATTTTTTTTTTTTAAAGTAATCTTAACTAAATTAAAATATAAAAACAAATTAAATTGTACTTTAAAATATTCTAGAAAAAATATAATCAATTCAAATATTAAAAACCAAAATAATTTAAAGTATAATAAAAAGGAATTTGGATAATTAAAATTTTAAACTATATCTATAATACTAATATATAGTATTTTTTAATATAATATTAATATTTATAAAATACTTTTATATCCTGACTATTATCAACAAATAAATAAATAATTATTTACTACAATAAAAAGGAATTTGGACCGTTAAAACTATATGTGTAATACAATATAGTATGATACCAATATATAGTATTGTTTAAAATAATATTTAATATTTACAAAATATTTTTATATCTTAAACAAGACTAGTATCAATAAATATAAAAATAATTATTTAAAAAATTATAAATTATAAAATAATTTCTAATTTAATATTAAAATTTAGGTGTTGTTTATTTATTTATACTTAATTCTAAATAGAAATAAAAAGTAAATTCTGTTTAATAGTATTAAGTATTAGATTGTTTGTTTTTGTAACATTTTGTTTATATTAGACATTAAAAAGCAAAAAGAAAAACAACATATTACTTTTTTATTTGGAAAAAGTCAAAATATTTGATTTTTTCTATTCAGACAAAAATTTATAAATAAATTATAAAAAAGTAAAAAAAGTAAAAAAAAAAAAAAAAAAAAAGACAAATAACCTAAAGTTTGAAATCAAATTGCTTTCAACAAAAAGTAAAAAAACAAAAAAAACAAACACCTTCTAAGAAATGAAACTTGTTTTAGTCATATGGTATAATAGAAAAATTCTTCTTCAATGATTTTAAAAAATCCATTAAACAGTTATATAACAAATAATAGCAACTAAACATTTATATTTATTGAAGTCATCAACAAATATAATATAAATGTTCAGTTCAGGATCTACAAATGCTCAAGTTACTATAAATCCAAAGGAAAATAAAGTTATACAAGAGTTGTCTCCAAAATTAGTTTTAAAAATATGATTTGATGATTGATTTTAAGGGGACTTTCTATTTTTCTTCAAGGATTAGGAAAAAAAATTAGGTAAAAGATGTTTATGAAAGTAATAAAAAGAAAACCATTGGCTTGAGAATTTCTAAACCTAAGAATAATTCCTAAATAATATTAAACCTAAGAATTGAAACCTATTTTAGTCATATAATATGGTATGAAAAAAAAATCCATTAAAATTTATCCAATCTCATTTATCTTATCCCATATTTGTTCATATGATAAGTGATAGGATAACTCATCTTATCTCATCACCAACTAAACATGGAATAAGATAAGGATAACTCATCTTGTCCCATCACTAACTAAACATGAGATAAGATATAATATCTGTTTTCTTATCCTATCCTATATTATATTGGGCCAACCAAATATGATCTTATGATTTTATAAAAAAATTATAAATAATATTTTAAGTTTAATTAATTATAAATAATTTATATGCTTATGTAAAATTTTATTTTCATAAAAGCAAATTTTTTGGCGTACATGGTATTTTGATTTTATAAATTAAAAACTTTTTAAATTATTTAATAGAAGATCATAAATATGATTTTTACTTACAATTTGGTTAAGTTAAATAAAATATATTTGGCCTTTTTGTATTCAAAAGGTTACTCATATTTTTTTCAAATAATTTAATTTTATTACATTATATCCAATTTTTTCTATAAAAAAAAAAAAAATTATTGAGGAGTTTGCTTTTCCCAAACTTTCTTATTTTTCCAAGAAAAGTCTTGTAATATTTTTCCCTTTTTTTCATGGTATTAACAATTCTTTTTAAAAATCAAACTTAAAGAAAAATAATTTATTAAAACAAATATTATTCAACTAATGGTTGGATACCCTTATCACTTAGGATAGTTTAGTCTCCAATCTAATTGGGCCAAATCATAAGCCCACAAAAAGTGGTTGTTTATTTATTTAAATTTTAAATGTGTATTCAATCTAAATAGAAATAAAAATGGATATAAAAATTTCATATAGATTCTAAATTATTGAGTTAAAAAAAAGGTAAAATTCTAATTTTTGGATTTAAAATGAATATTTAAAATTCTTTAATAATATTATATATATATATATATACTCCTTTGTCTCTCTATGAAAAAAATGAAGTTATAAGGATAAGAATATTAAAAAGATAACTAACTTCTTATCTCTTTCTTATTTATCTTTTAAACTAATCTTAACTAAATAAAAACATTAAAATAAATAAACAAAACAAACTTTTAATACTTTAAAAGATTATAGAAAAATATAAACAATTTAAAATTAAAACTATATTTATACACAATATAATATAATACTAATATATGGTACTGTTTAATATAATATTTAATATTTGTAAAATACCTTTATATCTTAACAATGACTATTATCAACAAATAGATAAATAATTATTCATTAAATTATAAATTATAGAATAACTTCTAAATAATATTAAACCTAAGAATTGAAACCTATTTTAGTCATATATTATGGTATGAAACTCCTTCAAAAAAAAAAAAATCCATTAAAAGCTTATAGAAAAAAGATTTAAAAAAAAAATCCAAAATGATGTTCCCGTGGAACTAAACATTTATATTTATTGAATCCAATAACAAATATAATATAAATGTTTATATGCAAACATCATATAGATTTTGAATTATTGAATTAAAAAAAAAGTAAAATTTCTAATTTTAAAAGTTAAAATGAATATCTAAAATTCTTTAAAAATATTTTATCTTTTATTTTTGTATGAAATGAAGGAAGATATATGGAGAAGGATGTTAAAAGGATAACCAACTATTTTTATTTGTTTATTTATTTTTAAAGTAATATTAACTGAATTAAAATATAAAAACAAATTAAATTGTTGTTTAAAAGATTCTAGAAAAATATAATCAATTCAAATATTAAAAACCAAAATAATTTAAAGAAGTATAATAAAAAGGAATTTGGATAATTAAAATTTTAAACTATATCTATAATACAATCTAGTGTAATACTAATATATAGTATTTTTTAATATAATTTTAATATTTATAAAATACTTTTGTATCTTGACTATTAACAAAAAATAAATAAATAATTATTTACTACAATAAAAAGGAATTTGGACCGTTAAAACTATATGTATAATACAATATAGTATGATACCAATATATAGTATTGTTTAATATAATATTTAATATTTACAAAATATTTTTATATCTTAAACAAGACTATTATCAACAAATTTATAAATAAATATTTAACAAATTATAAATTATAAAATAATTTCTAAATTAATATTAAAATTTAGGTGGTGTTTGTTTGTTTGTTTTTTTACTTAATTCTAAATAGAAATTAAAACTAAATAACGTTTAATAGTGTTAAGTATTAGATTGTTTAATTTTATAATATTTTGTTTTTATTAAGCATTAAAATGTAAAAAAAAAAACAACATATTACTTTTTTCATTTAGAAAAAATAAAATATTTTGATTTTTTCTATTCAATCAAAAATTTATAATAAGTTAAAAAAAAAAAAAAACAAATAACTTACAGTTTGAAATCAAATTGCTTTTAATAAAAAGTTAGAAAAAAAAAAAAACAAACAAATAAACATCCTCTAAGAAATGAAACCTATTTTAGTCATATAGTATGATAGAAAAATTCTTCTTCAACGATTTAAAAAAATTCATTAAATAATTATATAACAAATAATAGCAACTAAACATTTATATTTATTGAAGTCATCAACAAATATAATATAAATGTTGGATCTACAAATGCTCAAGTTACTATAAATCCAAAGGAAAATAAAGTTATACAAGAATATCTTTGAGTAGTCTCCAAAATTGGTTTTAAAACTATGATTTGATGATTGATTTTAAGGGAAATTTTCTATTTTAGTTCAAGGATTAGGAAAAAAGATTATGTAAAAGATGTTTATGAAAGTAATAAAAAGTAAAAGATTGAATTGAGATGTTGACACTTACCTTTGTAAGTCCTTGATTACCATGAGAAAGTTGCTTCGACTGCATTTTATGGATTAAAAGTAAGGTTTGATGACGACCCTATATTCCTTTTTAGTGTTCAAACATGTAGAACACTATCAGAGAATATAGAATCGCACCAACACTAACCATTATTAAACCATAAGATAAATGACTTCACATCACCTCCCCTTCACAATAACATATTTAAATTAGATATAAGAGAGTTGAAAAAAAATTGGACAGATTTTGTATCCTGTGCGTGGGTTGGACTGGTAGGAAATATCGATGACGAAATTTTTTAACATTTCAATGCTTGCATTGTAGCTTCATATGCTTTTAGGATCACCAAGAAACATGAAATAATCAACTCAATTAACTGTCACGAAACAGAAGTCGTGAAAAATGTAAAGCTACAACAAACTCTCTCCCTAGACAGCAGTTTGTATGAAAGAAAAAGTAATTAAAAACCATGATTAATGCGTATCAAATTAAAATAATAATAATAATAATAATAATTCACATATTCAGACCCAGGACGAAAGGAATCAAGAAAAAGAGCAAGATCAAGCACGAACCTAAAGATCCAAGAGCAATGCCAAGGATGAGCAAAGCAACGGTGTAAGGGACCTTGGTTCCCCGAAATAATTGCCTACAAGCTATGCCCAAAACCAAACAAATCGCAACAAAAATCACGGCGTTCGTCGATGATGAAGAAGAACTCTCCTCCCCCATTTCCACACAACACCCATAGGAATTGAAAGAGGAGAGGAACCATACCACACCATAATTTGGTGGCGATAAAAATCTTTCTTAAATTTAAAATGAATATCTAAAATTCTTTAATTATATTAAAATATATATATATATATATATATATATATATATATATTTACTCTTTTATCCTTTTATAAAAAGAATGAAGTTATAAGGATAAGGATCTGGAAAGAAGATTTAAAAAAAAAAAATTCCAGAAGGATGTTCCTAGTGGGACTAAACCCAACAACCCACTAAACATTTATATTTATTGAACCAATATTTATATGCAAACATGGTATAGATTCTGAATTATTGAATGAAAAAAAAATAAAAAGTAAAATTTCTAATTTTAAGACTTAAAATGAATATCTAAAATTCTTTAAAAAATATTTAATCATTTATCTCTCAATAAAAAGGATGAAGATATATAAGGATAATGATATTAAAAAAAATAACCAACTATTTTTCTTTTTATTATTTATTTTTAAAGTAATCTTAACTAAAGTAAAATATAAAAACAAATTTTTAGTAGTTTAAAGAAGTATAATCAAAAGGAATTTGGATAATTAAAACCATATACATAATACAATACTAATATATAGTATTTTTAATATAATATTTAATATTTGGAAAATAATTTTATATCCTAACCATGACTATTATCAACAAATAAATAAATAATTATTTACTATAATAAAAAGGAATTTGGATAGTTAAAACTATATGCATAATACAGTATAGTATAATACCAATATATAGTATTGTTTAATATAATATTTAATATTTACAAAATATTTTTATATCTTAAACATGATTATTATCAATAAATATATAAATAATTACTTAACAAATTATAAATTATAGAATAATTTCTAAATAATATTAAAACTTAAGAAATGGAACTTGTTTTAGTCACATAGTATGATAGGAAAATCCTTCTTCAAGGATTTGAAAAAAACTATTAAATAATTATATAACAAATGATAGCAACTAAACATTTATATTTATTGAAGTCATTAACAGATATGATATAAATGTTCAATTCAGGATCTATAAATACTCAAGTTACTATAAATTGAAAGAAAAATAAAGTTATACAAGAATATCTTTGAGTAGTCTTCAAAATTGGTTTTAAAACTATGATTTGATGATTGATTTTAAGGGAAACTTTCTATTTTACTTTAAGGATTAGGAAAAAAAAATTATGTAAACTTACGAAAGTAATAAAAAGTAAAAGATTGACTTGAGATGTTGACACTTACCCTTGTAAGTCTTTGATTACCATGGGAAAGTTGCTTTGACCCCGTTTTATGGATTAGAAGAGTAAGGATGGGTGACGATCCTATATTCTTTTTTAGTGTTCAAACATGTGGAACCCTATCAGGGAATATAGAATCGCATCCACACTAACCATTATTAAACCATAAGATAAATGACTTCACATCACCTCACCTTCACAATAACATATTTAAATTAGATATAAGAGAGATGAAAAAAGAATAACCTTTTATCATAACTTTTGAAAAAATATAGAGATAAAAGAGAAACAATGGGGAGATTTCCTAGGTTCTAGACATTGATACAGAGACAAGGAAGGAATCCAATACTTATGCAATCCCAACTGGTTGGGATTATGGATGACGAACGATGAAGAAGAAAGGAGACCAAGTCTGAAAAAGGCTCCATGGAAGCCCTAAGCCATACAAGACGTATGTTTCTTTTATGGGTTTTCCGATTTCAAAATAAGAAGAATTCAGAAGTTGAAGAGAGATTGCTCACCACCATATATATCTGCAATTCTTACTGGATTCCTCATTTCCCATAATCATTCTGATTTAGAGTTTAGCAACTCCCTCTCTCTTCTATCATCTTTGTGCAAGAATAGATGTCATGCCAAGTCAAGTTTAGGAGAGTTGGGATTGCCTCTTTGAGTCACAACGCTTGTCAGGTCGTATAGACGAAGAACTCGGAAGACAACCGGTTATTAAATAGATGAAAGTAATAAAAGATCAAGAAAACGAATCCTAATGTTTTACATCTTCAACATTTCTTTGAAAATAGCCTATATAAAAAATATGGTTATAAAAGAGATAGACACTTAGTAATTTAAAAATAATTCAAGTAGACTCAAATTTTGGGAAAGTACGGAAATAAAGAGATAAAAAGGTTAAGGGTGTGTTTGGGAAGGTTTTCAAAAACAATTCCAAAAAACAATTTCTAATAAGAGTTTTTAAAAACCGTTTTATGTTATTTTTCATAAGTAAAATTGTATTTGGAAACTGAATTTTGAGAAACCATTTTCTATTCTTAAAAACAAGAAAACACATTTGGTTGGATAAAAAAAATCAGTTTTATAAAATAACAAAAGCAAAAAACTTGTTTGGAATTTGTTTTGTAAAATAAGTGTTTTTTTTTACCACTATTAACATCATGTAGTAAAAACAAAAAATATATGAAATTAAAAATTTTAAATATAATACTTGATTAGAACAGATAAAAATTTCATTAATTTAAAATTTTCTATTTTTAAGTAATTTTATCTTTTTTAAAAATTTTCATTATTAACATCATCTTCAATCCCGTTAAACATGGGTTTGCAGCCTTACTGTTGCCAATCGAGCCCACACCCAAATGGGCCACAGCTGCATGGGCTCAACTGAAACTCAATACGGTGGGTTTTGGTGGACTCATCTTAAAGAAGAAAGTAGACTGGCAGCCATAGGTGGAGGAATGCAAATAGGGAGAGGAAAAATCTACTGCAAATCCGCAAGGGGAAGGATGAATTCATGTGGGTGTGTAAAACCCATTTTCATGATCGTCTCAATAGCTTCAACCCCAAAATGATTCAAGAATGGAGGCATCCTCAAACAGTCTCAGAAACCTTCCGTTCACCATCAAACTCAGGGTTTTGGAGTGGGACAAGCTCTGCCACTTCATTTCTTCCTTCGCTATTTTTTTTTTTAAGAGGAAAAGGGTTTTGCATAAGGGGTTTTTTTTGTTTTTTTTTTTGTTCTCTGTTTTTATGTTCTATACACGATAGCAAAAACAAGAGAAAACTTCTTTTCAGTATGATGTTGAAATGAATTTCTTAAAAATAGTTTTTCGAAAACTTTGGAGCCAACATGTTTTTTTACCTAAGAAAAAGTGTTTTCTATTTTAAAAAATAAAAAACTGTTTTTGATAATTGTTACCAAATACGTCCTAAATAACTCTTATTTAAAAAAAAAAAACTCCATAACCCGTATGAAATTTATGATTATTAAAAAAATCCTAATTAAACTAAAATATTCATAAATAAAATTATTGAAATAAATCTTATTTACAAGTATATGCATTATTCATCCTTTAAAAAAAAATTGTTGAAAATGATAGAATATTGTGTGTCAACTAATATGAAAAATATTGTTATAAGAGAGATATAAAATAAAAATAAAAAAACGTTTCTTGCCTATGTAGTTATTAATTTTAAAATAATTTAGTAAGACTAAAATTCATTAAATAGATGAAAATAATAGAAAAAAGAAAAAAAGAACAAAATCCTAATAATAATAAAAGAACATTCCTTGCCTAGACACTTATTAATTTTCAAATAGTTTAGTTAGAATAAAATTTATTAAATACATAAAAATAATAAAAGAGAAAAGAAAAAATTAAGAAAAAAAAAAAAAAAAAAAGAATCCTAGCCTTTTAGGTCTCATATGTTTCTTTGAAAAGAATCAATATGAAAAATATAGTTATAAAAGAGAGATAAAAAAAAGAACATTCTTTTTTAAGCACTTATTAATTTTAAAGTAGTCTACTTAGACTAAAATTTAGGGAAAAAAGTTAAATAACCTTTTTTTAGACTTGTATAAAATTTATAATCATAAAAATGAGTCTTAATTAAACTAAAGTATAGTCTTATTTAGATTAAACACATTATGCATCCTTTAAAAAGGGTACGATATCCAAAAGATGGAGAAAAAAACAATTTTTTTAACTTCTCCAATTTTTCTCTTTGAAAATATAAATTTCATGGACATAAAAAAATAAAAAGTAAGAGGAGAACTCTAGAAAAAATAAATAAATAAAAATAAAAGAATAAAGAAAATCAAGAAATTTACAAACAAGAAATTGAAATCATTTTAACTAATATTTTGAAACTAAACATTCCAAAACTAGTGTATGACTGTTGAACAACTTAGAAACCAAATAGTAAAGTTAGAACCAAAAGAACCTATAATTAGGTTCTTGAAGGCTTGAGCCAAAGAAAATAGGGATGAAAATATTACGAAAAAAAAAAAAATCCTTTTTGGTTTTTCATAAGAAGGTTGAGGTAAAGATAACATGGGAATATTAGGAAAAGCAATGACGTAATCAAAATATTTGAAAAAGATTAAAATATATTTTATTGAGGCTAATCGGCATTATTAAAAATAATGCCTAAAGTTTTATAATGACTTCTTTGACTGTATTCGTACTATCCCAAACCAAATAAAAAATAAAAAGCGAATAATTTTAAGATTTGTTGTAATCAACCCACAAAAAATAAAACATATGAAATAATAAAATTAAGTGATTTTGATGTATAAGATTAAGGTGACATATATTTTTTTGACTTTTTACTAAAAGCAATATGTCCTACACATATTTGACATATGAAAGAATTAAGAAAATGTTTTTATTGTCGTCTTTCAACTTGTGATCAACATGAAATAATTTTTGAAGATCGTGGTAAATTTATATATATATATATATGGTTTTATTCTCTCAACTCTTTCAATTATATTTTCTTCTTTGCCTTTCAGGGTTCTTGGCTAATATATATATATTTTCTCTTGATATAATTCTTGAAGATTGTGGTCGATTTCAAGTGGTAAATTCCTATTTTTTTATTCTAATAAATTTAATTATTATTATTATTATTGTTATTAATATTATTATTATTATTATTATTATTATTATTATTTTAAACCTAAAAAATTACCGAATTCCTTCTATTTATATTGTTATTTGTTGATGAGTTCAAGAAATATAAATGTTTAGTTGGACATTAAACATACTGTGGACCCCGCATTTCGGCTCATGCGTTCCCCACTCGATGGCGAGCTCACATTTTTATTTGAAAAATTGATTTTTATTGATTAAGAAAAATTTGACTTAGAATCGCCACTTATTTTTGTTTTATTTTTAAAGGGTAAACAAAATAAGAAAGAAAAACTCTAAGTGTGACTCCTTATTTGGAAAAGGTGGTCTGTGAAAAACCAAGTCTGGGCTCGGGGGTCAAGTTACTTATCGGGAAGGTACGGTAAAAATCGTAGCACCCTTCTAAGCCCCTAAAATGGGTCTCTACTAATAAGATGAAGCAAGCATGGCAATTGATTGAGGGAATCAATGAATACTCAGAGTGATCATGCGCACGTGAGAATCTAAACATGTATACAGAAAATGACTAGAGCGGATGTGGATGCGTACCTGGGCAGTGATCCATAAAGCGCTATCAAGAAGTGAGGTCAGTGCACAATTGAGGAATAATTTCGAGCATGTCATAGAGCAGAATAAAATCAAGCACGCATGGCAATTAAATCAAACAAACAATCAATCAATCATAAGGAAAACACATATGTTGGGCCCCCACCAAAGCCCATTTATTTTGCATGAATTAATCTCATAAATTTCATTATTTTGGAATTATGAAAATTGTTCCGTGCTTATTAAAATAGTGAAACAGAAGATTATTTGAAAATCAGAGTGGAATTAAAATTGTTCGAAGGAAAACTGGATTTTTGAAATTTATTTGAAAATTTGAGCCTCGAAAATTATTTGAAAATTGGAGTCTTGGGAATGAAATTTAAGAATTAGAATTTCGGAAATTAATTTTGAAAGAAATTAGCATTTTGAAAATTGTTTGAGAGTTAGAACTATGAAAATTAAATTATGAAAGTTGGAACCTTGGAATTTATTTGAAGGTGGAATTTTTGAAAATAAATAAATAAATAAAATGATGATAATAATAAATAAATAAATGTGAAAATTGGAAATTTGAAAATTGAAAATTAAATTCAGAAATTGGAAAATAAGAATTTCATAAACTGAGAATTAAATTTGGAAATCGGAACTTTGAGGAATTATTTAAAGATAGAATTTTTAATAAATGGGTAGGTGGACAATCAAATAAATCGAATGATGGAAATGACAAAAATAGTAATGATTAAGCAAAAGATCGTGGAAATTTAGAAATTTTGGGAATTGTAAATTGAATTTAGAAATAAGAAATTTAAAGAATTAATTGAGGAAGAAATTTTGAATAAATAAATGAGCGTGCATATAAATGAATTGAGTGATGATTATAACGGGAATAATAACGGTTAAGTAAATAAGTGCGGAAATTTAGAAATTGAATTTATGAATTTGGCAATTATGAAAATTAATTAAGGATTGAATTTCGGGTAAATGAAGTAATAGGTAAATGGGCGACAATTTTAATGGAAATGATAATAATTAAGCGGGTAAATACGGGGATTGAGAAATTGAATTTATGAATTTGGTAATTTGAGAAATTAAATAAGGGTTGAATTTTAAATAAATGAATAAATAGGTAAATAAACGAATTAAATGATAATTATAACAATTAAGCAAATGGATACGGAAATTAAGGAATTAAATTTATGAATTTGGTAATTTGAGGAATCGAATAAGGGTTGAAATTTTAAATAAATGAATAAATAGGTAAATAAATGAATTGAATAATAATTATAACAAATTAAGCAAATGGGTACGGAAATTGAGGAATTGAATTTATAAATTTGGCAATTTGAGAAATTAAATAAGGATTGAATTTTGAATAAATGAATAGATAGGTAAATAAGTGAATTAAATAATGATTATAACAATTAAGCAAATGAGTACGGAAATTGAGGAATTGAATTTATAAATTTGGTAATTTGAGAAATTAAATGAGGATTGAATTTTGAATAGATGAATAAATACGTAAATAAATGAATTAAATAATAACTATAATAAGAATAAAAAGGGTTAAGAGGGTGATAGGCCTTAAGGAGTAAGGGGACCTTTCATCAGCAGCATTGGGCCGGGGCTCCAACTTAAGCCCATACCCGAATATAAATTAATCAAGCCTAAACTCAAAGAAAGGGGCTTAAGGTCCACATGAACTAACCTAGGCCCACAACTCAATTCCTTGGAGGCCCACCAACAGAACCCATTGCTCATAATACCCACCATGGCGATCAAAAAACAGTTTCACCCCCATTTTTAAAATTCTGGGCTGAAGGTCAGTGGGTGGCAGGCTAATGGTGAGGAACAAAGACTGCACCTTGATGATGGCAGTGGTGAAATGGGGAAAAAGGGATGGGAGCTGCCACTCATGAGCCACCGCATGGACAGGCGAACAAAGGCATGGGTGCGGCGAAGAGCTTCGTCGGTCGGGTCTGGCCGTTTGAGGGAAAGCTCGCCGCGGACGCCATCGCCGACGTCGCTGCCACCAAGTTCCTGCAGCAGGCGGGCTGCATGGGGAAAGCGAACTCGGAGAAGGAGAGCAGAGGGAACTGGCGATGTAGGAATTGGTATCGAAGTTGATTGGATGCGCGGGTGCAAATGAGGGAATAGGTTGGGGGGAAGAAGGCAAATTAAGATGGGACCTTGGGCTTGATGAATCGTTTCCTAAGGATGCAAGGGATGGGGCTGTAGACCTGGAGCAAATACCTGCTGCTGCACTTGCATTTTCCCCAATGCACACCCAAATACAAAGACAAGGATTCGAACACCGTGCCGGAAAATGATTTAAATGAAAACAGAGCATGAGCAGATTCAGGCATGGAGTTATATATTTCCGAAGACATCAATGGCACACAAAAATAATCAAAATCAAAATAGGGCAAAAAAGTAAACGACCAATCTCAGCGGAACAACTTGTGGCCCTTAACGTTCACACCAATCAGCAAAAAATGAACATTCCGAAACCACAAAAATGGAGGAATCACATATGGGTAAGAACTCCGAGAGTAATCAGAGGCGTACCTCGACAGTCTTGATTGTAGTCTCTTGGCTTTCGGCTATCGTTCCTCTATGTGCTTTCCTCTCGAAGTCCCCTCCTCCCCAAACGCCTGCAACCTTCCTTTCTTTTAACTTCCTTCCCACGCCAACGAAATAGCTTCCTCTGTCATGTCACCACCTCTGTCACTAGCCTAGCTAGCCACTCAATGCCACACTCCATCTCGGATGGCAAGGAGTAAAATAAAATATAAAAAAAACCCTCATCTAAAGGGGGTCTACACATACTTTTGGATTTTCTTTTTTTCTCTTTTTAAATATGTTCTTGTATAATTTTTTTAATGGATTTTCTTATATGTTGAAGAAGGATTTTCTTATGATACCTATTATTAAAAGGGACAATTACTGGGCCCAAAAATTAAAGTTTTATCCATATAACTTATATAATTGATGAAAAGATATAAGATATCAAAAAACTAAATAAAAATATTAAAATAAATAAACAAAACAAACTTTTAATACTTTAAAAGATTATAGGAAAATATAAACAATTTAAATATTAAAACTATATTTATACATAATATAATATAGTACTAATATATGGTATTGTTTAATATAATATTTAATATTTGTAAAATACTTTTATATTTTAACAATGACTATTACCAACAAATAGATAAATAATTATTCAGTAAATTATAAATTATAGAATAATTTCTAAATAATATTAAACCTATTATAGTCATATAGTATGGTATGAAACTCCTTCTTCAAAATAAATAAATAAATCCATTAAAAACTTATAGAAAAAAGATTTTAAAAAAAAAAATCCAATAGATGTTCCCTGTGGAACTAAACATTTATATTTATTGAATCCAACAAAAAATACAATATAAATGTTTATATGCAAACATCATATAGATTTTGACTTATTGAATTAAAAAAAAAAGTAAAATTTCTAATTTTAAGAGTTAAAATGAATATCTAAAATTCTTGAAAAAAATTTAATTATTTATCTCTCTATGAAAGGGAGGAAGATATAAGGATAAAGATATTAAATGGATAATTAACTATTTTTATTTATTTATTTTTTAAAGTAATCTTAACTAAATTAAAATATAAAAACAAATTAAATTGTAGTCTAAAAGATTCTAGAAAAATATAATTAATTCAAATATTAAAAACTAAAATAATTTAAAGAAGTATGATAAAAAAGGAATTTGGATAATTAAAATTTAAAACTATATATATAATACTAATATATAGTATTTTTTAATATAATATTAATATTTATAAAATACTTTTGTATCCTGACTATTATCAACAAATAAATAAATAATTATTTACTACAATAAAAAGGAATTTGGACCGTTAAAACTATATGTATAATACAATATAGTATGATACCAATATATAGTATTGTTTAATATAATATTGAATATTTACAAAATATTTTTTATATCTTAAACAAGACTATTATCAACAAATATAAAAATAAATATTTAACAAATTATAAATTATAAAATAATTTTTAATTTAATATTAAAATTTAGGTGGTGTTTATTTATTTTTACTTAATTCTAAATAGAAATTAAAACTAAATAGTGTTTTCGTAACATTTTGTTTCTATTAAGCATTAAAAAACAAAAAAAAAACAACATATTACTTTTTTCATTTAGAAAAAGTAAAATATTTTGATTTTTTCTTTTCAGCCAGAAATTTATAATAAGTTATAAATAAAAACTAAAAAATAAATAAATAACTTAAAGTTTGAAATCAAATTGCTTTCAATAAAAAGTTAAAAAAAAAAAAACAAACAAACACCTTCTAAGAAATGAAACTTGTTTTAGTCATATAGTATAATAAGAAAATTCTTCTTCAACAATTTAAAAAAACCCATTAAATAATTATATAACAAATAATAGCAACTAAACATTTATATTTATTGAAATCATCAACAAATATAATATAAATGTTCAGTTTAGGATCTACAAATGCTCAAGTTACTATAAATCCAAAGGAAAATAAAGTTATACAAGAGTTGTTTCCAAAATTGGTTTTAAAAACATGATTTGATAGTTGATTTTAAGGGAAACTTTCTATTTTACTTCAAAGATTAGGAAAAAAAATTATGTAAAAGATGTTTATGAAAGTAATAAAAAGTAAAAGATTGACTTGAGATGTTGACACTTACCTTTGTAAGTCCTTGATTACCATGAGAAAGTTGCTTCGACTGCATTTTACGGATTAAAAGTAAGGTTTGATGACGACCCTATATTCCTTTTTAGTGTTCAAACATGTGGAACACTACCAGAGAATATAGAATCGCACCAACACTAACCGTTATTAAACCATAAAATAAATGACTTCACATCACCTCACCTTCACAATAACATATTTAAATTAGATACAAGAGAGATGAAAAAAGAACAATCTTTGATCATAACTTTTGAAAAAATATAGAGATGAATGAATATAAATAGAGATAAAAGTTTGCAATCCCAACCGGTTGGGATTATGGATGACGAATGATGAAGAAGAAAGGAGACCAAGTCTAAAGAAAGCTCCATGAAAGCCTTAAGCCATACAAGACGTACCCTTATGGCTTAATATGTTTCTTTTATGGGTTTTCCAATTTCAAGATAAGAAGAATTCAGAGGTTGAAGAGAAATTGCTCACCACCATATATATTTGCAATTCTTGATGGATTCCTCATTTCCCATAATCATTATGATTTGAAGTTTAGCAACTTCCTCTCTCTTCTATCATTTCTGTGCAAGAATAGATGTCATGTCATGCCATGCCAAGCCAAGTTTAGGAGAGTTGGGATTGCCTCTTTGAATCACAGCGCCCGTCAAGTGGTATAGACGAAGAACTCGGAAGACAATCAATTACTAAATAGATGAAAATAATAAAAGATCAAGAAAACGAATCCTAATGTTTTAGGTTTCTTTGAAAATAGCCTATATATAAAAAATATGGTTATAAAAGAGATAAACACTTACTAATTTAATAATAATTCAAGTGGACTCAAATTGGAAAGTAAGAAAATAAAGAGTTAAGAAGGTTAAGGGCGTTTTTGGTAATATTTTTAAAAACGGTTCCAAAAAATAATTTTTTATGGTTCCAAAAAACAATTTTTGATAAAAATTTTTAAAAACTGTTTTATGTTATTTTCATAAATAAAATTACGTTCAAAAACTAAATTCTGAAAAATCATTTTGTATTCTTAAAAACAAGGAAACACATTTGGTTGAATAAAAAAAAAAAGTTTTATAAAATAACAAAAATAAAATACTTGTTTGAAATTTGTTTTATAAAATGGGTGTTTTTTTTACCATTATTAACATCATGTAGTAAAAACAAATAATATATAAAATTAAAATTTTAAAATATAAATACATACTTGATTAGAACAGAAAAAATTTTCATTAATTTTAAATTTTCTATCTTTAAGTAATTTCATCTTTTTTTAAAAATTGCATTATTAACATCATCTTCAATCCCCTTAAACATGGGTTCGCATCCTTACTGTTGCCAATCGGGCCCATACTTTTTGTTGGGCTGAATTGGTCAGGCCACCCAAATGGGCCACGGCTGCATGGGCTCAATCGAAACTCAATACGGTGGGTTTTGGTGGACTGATCTTAAAGATGACAGTAGATGGCTAATGCTGTCAGCCATGGGTGGAGGAATGCAAAGAGGGTGAGGAAAAATCTACTGCAAATCCGAAAGGGGAAGGATGAATTCATGTGGGTGTGTAAAACCCATTTTCATGATCGTCTCAGTAGTTTCAACCCCAAAATGGTTCAAGAATGGAGGCATCCTGAAACACTCCTGAATCACATGTATTCCCCAACCAGACCTCAGATCAAGCGAGTACATATGCTTAATCACATCGTCAACACCTTCTCTCCACGCTGCTCAAAGATCCAACATCGTCCAAGAATCGTTTCACCATCCGCCGGAACGGCCGCAGGAGCTCCCGCGGATCGATCTCGCACCTCATCGCCTTCTTAGATGCAGTTCCCATCAGAAGATACATAGATGGGATGTTAAACCCAATTCATCAAGAAAGAGGAAGAAGGGCATGCAGATATTTCGGTATTTTTACCGATTTTTCGGGAAATTTCCCGATATTTCCTACTAGTCCAGCCCGCGCACAGGATACAAAATCTGTCCAATTTTTTTTTTAAAAAAAAAACATAAGATGCTATTTGGTAATCTGATCATGATTTGCAGGCAAAGGTTGTGTTTTTCAGCCTGGCTCAAAAATCGTGGATTTAGGGTTCGTGAAATTTAAATCCAATGGCACAACAGCAAAGAGACCCCTAAAACAGATCCAGAAAACACAGGGAGCAAAAGAAAAGCAATTTTTTTGGTTTTCCTTGGGGGTTTTGCATGGATTTTCTCGGAAATCAACGAGGATGAATTTTCCCGGCAATCGAATGGTTTGCCTATTTTTACCTACAATTTGATATAAATAAAATGTATTTGGTCTTTTTGTATACAAAAGGTTACTCATATGTATATTTTTAAATTATTTTATTTTATTACGTTATATCCAAAATTAAATTATTGAGGAGTTTACTTTTCCCAAACTTTCTTACTTTTCCAATAAAAATCCTCTAATATTTTCCCTTTTTTCATGCTATTAACAATTCTTTTTAAAAATCAAACTTAAAGAAAAATAATTTATTAAAACAAATATTATTCAAGTAATGGTTGGATATCCTTATCACTTAGGATAGTTTGGTCCTCAATCTAATTGGGCCAAATCATAAGCCCACAAAAAGTGGTTGTTTATTTATTTAAATTTTAAATGTGTATTAAATCTAAATAGAAATAAAAATGGATATAAAAATTTCATATAGATTCTGAATTATTGGGTTAAAAAAAAAAGTAAAATTCTAATTTTTAGATTTAAAATGAATATTTAAAATTTTTAATAATATTAAAAATATACATATTTACTCCTTTATCTCTTTATGAAAAAGATGGAGTTATAAGGATAAGGATATTAAAAAGATAACTAACTTCTTATCTCTTTCTTATTTATTTTTTAAACTAATCTTAACTAAATAAAAACATTAAAATAAATAAACAAAACAAAGTTTTAATACTTTAAAAGATTATATGAAGATATAAACAATTTAAATGTTAAAACTATATGTATACACAATATGATATAGTACTAATATATGATATTATTTAATATTTGAAAAATAGTTTTATATCTTAACCATGGCTATTATCAACAAATAAATAAATAAATATTTATTAAATTATAAATTATAGAATAATTTTTAAATAATATTAAACCTAAGAATTGAAACCTATTTTAGTCATATAGTATGGTATGAAACTCCTCCATAAAAATAAATAAATAAATAAAATCCATTAAAAATTATATAAAAAAGATTTGAAATTTCCAAAAGGATGTTCCTTATGGAACTAAGCATTTATATTTATTGAATCCAACAAATACAATATAAATGTTTATATGTAAACATCGTATAGATTCTGAATTATTGAATTAAAAAAAAAAAGTAAAATTTCTAATTTTAAGAGTTAAAACAAATATCTAAAATTTTTTAAAAATATTTAATCTTTTATCTCTCTGTGAAAGGGAGAAAGATATAAGAATAAGGATATTAAAAGGATAACTAACTATTTTTATTTATTTATTTTTTAAAGTAATCTTAACTAAATTAAAATATAAAAACAAATTAAATTGTAGTTTAAAAGATTCTAGAAAAAAAATATAATCAATTGAAATATTAAAAACTAAAATAATTTAAAGAAGTATAATAAAAAGGAATTTGGATAATTAAAATTCAAAACTATATCTATAATACTAATATATAGTATTTTTTAATATAATATTAATATTTATAAAATACTTTTGTATCCTGACTATTATCAACAAATAAATAAATAATTATTTACTACAATAAAAAGGAATTTGGACCATTAAAACTATATGTATAATACAATATAGTATGATACCAATATATAGTATTGTTTAATATAATATTTAATATTTACAAAATATTTTTATATCTTAAACAAGACTATTATCAACAAATATATAAATAAATATTTAATGAATTATAAATTATAAAATAATTTCTAAATTAAAATTTAGGTGGTGTTTTTTTTTTTTTTTTACTTAATTCTAAATAGAAATTAAAACTAAATAACGTTTAATAGTGTTAAATATTAGATTGTTTAATTTTATAACATTTTGTTTTTATTAAGCATTAAAATGCAAAAAAAAAAAAAAATAAAGAACATATTACTTTTTTCATTTAGAAAAATTAAAATATTTTGATTTTTTCTATTCAGTCAAAAATTTATAATAAATTAAAAAAAAGTTTAAAAAAAAAAAACAAATAATTTAAAGTTTGAAATCAAATTGCTTTCAATAAAAAGTTTTTTTTTTTTTTTTAAAAAAAAAGGAACAAACAAACAAACAAACACCCTCTAAGAAATGAAACATGTTTTAGTCATATAGTATGATAGGAAAATTCTTCTTAAACGATTTTAAAAAATCCATTAAATAATTATATAACAAATAATAACAACTAAACATTTATATTTATTGAAGTAATCAACAAATATAATATAAATGTTCAATTTAGGATCTACAAATGCTCAAGTTACTACAAATTCAAAGGAAAATAAAGTTATACAAGAATATCTTTGAGTAGTCTCCAAAATTGGTTTTAAAACTATGATTTGATGATTGATTTTAAGAAAAACTTTCTATTTTACTTCAAGGATTAGGAAAAAATATTATGTAAAAGATGTTTATGAAAGTAATAAAAAGTAAAAGATTGACTTGAGATGTTGACACTTACCTTTGTAAGTCCTTGATTACCATGAGAAAGTTGCTTCGATTGCATTTTATGGATTAAAAGTAAGGTTTGGTAACGATCCTATATTCCTTTTTAGTGTTCAAACATGTGGAACACTATCAGAGAATATAGAATCGCACCAACACTAACCGTTATTAAACCATAAGATAAATGACTTCACATCACCTCCCCTTCACAATAACATATTTAAATTAGATATAAGAGAGATGAAAAAAATTGGACAGATTTTGTATCCTGTGCGTGGGCTGGACTGGTAGGAAATATCGGTGACGAAATTTTTTAACATTTCAATGCTTGCGTTGTAGCTTCATATGCTTTTAGGATTACCAAGAAATATGAAATAATCAACTTAATTAATTGTCACGAAACAGAAGTCGTGAAAAATGTAAAGCTGCAGCAAAATCTCTCCCTAGACAGCAATTTGTATGAAAGAAAAAGTAATTAAAAACCATGATTAATGCGTATCAAATTAAAATAATAATAATAATTCACATATTCAGACCCAGGACGAAAGGAATCAAGAAAAAGAGCAAGATCAAGCACGAACCTAAAGATCCAAGAGCAATGCCAAGGATGATCAAAGCAACGGTGTAAGGGACCTTGGTTCCCCGAAATAATTGCCTACAAGCTATGCCCAAAACCAAACAAATTGCAACAAAAATCACGGCATCCGTTGGATTCGATGATGATGAAGAACTCTCATCCCCCATTTCCACACAACACCACCTATAGGAACTAAAAGAGGAGAGGAACCATACAACACCGTAATTTGGTGGCGATAAAAATCTTTCTTAGATTTAAAATGAATATCTAAAATTCTTTAATTATATTAATATATATATATATATATATATATATATATATTTACTCTTTTATCCTTTTATAGAAAGAATGAAGTTACAAAGATAAGGATACAGAAAGAAGATTTTAAAAAAAAAATTCCATAAGGATGTTCCTAGTGGGACTAAACCCAACAACCCACTAAACATTTATATTTATTGAACCAATGTTTATATGCAAACATGGTATAGATTCTGAATTATTAAATTAAAAAAAATAAAAAGTAAAATTTCTAATTTTAAGACTTAAAATGAATATCTAAAATTCTTTAAAAAATATTTAATCATTTATCTCTTAATAAAAAGGATGAAGATATATAAGGATAAGCATATTAAAAAAGATAACCAACTATTTTTCTTTTTATTATTTATTTTTAAAGTAATCTTAACTAAAGTAAAATATAAAAACGAATTTTTAGTAGTTTAAAGAAATATAATAAAAAGGAATTTGGATAATTAAAACCATTTCTATAATGCAATACTAATATATAGTATTTTTAATATAATATTTAATATTTGGAAAATAGCTATATAATTATTTAATGGATTTTTAAAAAAAAATTGTTGAAGATGGATTTTCCTCTCATACTATATGACTAAAACAAGTTTCATTTCTTAGGTTTAATATTATTTAGAAATTATTCTATAATTTATAATTTATTAAATAATTATTTATATATTTGTTCATAATAGTCATATTTAAGATATAAAAATATTTTTTAAATATTAAATATTATATTAAACAATACTATATATGGATACTATACTATATTATATCATACATATAGTTTTAACTATCCAAATTCCTTTTTATTTTAGTAAATGATTATTTATTTATTTGTTGATAATAGTCGCGATTAGGATATAAAAGTATTTTTTATATATATTTTTTATAATATATATATATATATAATCTAACTTAAAGGAAAACATTTTATTAAAACAAATATTATTCAACTAATTGTTGGACATCCTTATCACTTAAGATAGTTTGGTGTCCAACCTAATTGGGCCAAATCATAGGCCCATAAAAAGTGGTTGTTTATTTATTTAAATTTTGAATGTGTAATCAACCGAAATAAAAATTGATGCAAAAATTTCATATAGATTTTGAATTGTTGAGTTAAAAAAAAAAAAAAAAAAATCTAATTTTAAGATTTTAAATGAATATATAAAATTCTTTAATAATATTTTTTTAAAAATATTTATTCCTTTATCTAAGAATGAAGTTATAAGGATAAGGATATTAAAAAGATAACTAACTTCTTATATCTTTCTCATTTATCTTTTAAAGTAATCTTAACTAAATAAAAATATTAAAATAAATGAAACAAACTTTTAATACTTTAAAAGATGTTAGGAAAATATAAATAATTTAAATGTTAAAAACCAAAATAATTTAAAGATGTACCATAAAAAGGAATTTGGATAATTAAAACTATATCTATACACAATATAATATAGTACAAATATATGGTATTGTTTAATATAATATTTAATATTTGAAAAATACTTTTATATCTTAATCATGACTATTATCAACAAACAAATAAATAATTATTCATTAAATTATAAATTATAGAATAATTTCTAAATAATATTAAACCTAAGAGTTGAAACCTATTTTAGTCCTATAATAGGGTATGACAAATAAATAAAAAATTCATTAAAATTTATCTTATCCCATTTATCTTATTTCATGTTTGTTGAACATAGGATATACTAAGTGATGAGATAATTCATCTCATTTCAGTACCAATTAAACATGTGATAAAATTGGGATAACTCATCTTATCTCATCATTAACCAAACATGAGATAAGATATAGTATATGTTCTCATGTTATATTGGGCCAATCAAATATGACCTTATGGGTTTATAAAAAAATTATAAATAATTTATATGCTTATGTAATATTTTATTTTTATAAAAGCAAAATTTTTGCCTATTTTTACCTATTTTTACCTACAATTTGGTTAAGTTAAACAAAATGTATTTGGTTTTTTTTGTATACAAAAGGTTACTCATATATATTTTTTTAATTATTTTATTTTATTAAGTTATATCCAAAATTAAATTATTTTACTTTTCCCAAACTTTCTTACTTTTCCAAGAAAAATCCTCTAATATTTTCCCTTTTTTCATGCTATTAACAATTCTTTTTAAAAATCAAACTTAAAGAAAAATAATTTATTAAAATAAATATTATTCAACTAATGGTTGGATATCCTTATCACTTAGGATAGTTTGGTCCCCAATCTAATTGGGTCAAATCATAAGCCCACAAAAAGTGGTTGTTTATTTATTTAAATTTTAAATGTGTATTCAATCTAAATAGAAATAAAAATGGAGATAAAAATTTCATATAGATTCTGAATTATTGAGTTAAAAAAGAAGAAGTAAAATTCTAATTTTTAGATTTAAAAGGAATATTTATAATTCTTTAATAATATTAAAAAATTTATATTTACTCATTTATCTCTCTATGAAAAAGATGAAGTTATAAGGATAAGGATATTAAAAAGATAACTAACTTCTTATCTCTTTCTTATTTATTTTTTAAACTAATCTTAACTAAATAAAAACATTAAAATAAATAAACAAAACAAAGTTTTAATACTTTAAAAGATTATATGAAGATATAAACAATTTAAATGTTAAAACTATATGTATACACAATATGATATAGTACTAATATATGGTATTATTTAATATTTGAAAATTAGTTTTATATCTTAACCATGGCTATTATCAACAAATAAATAAATAAATATTTATTAAATTATAAATTATAGAATAATTTTTAAATAATATTAAACCTAAGAATTGAAACCTATTTTAGTCATATAGTATGGTATGAAACTCCTCCATAAAATTTAAAAAAAAAAAAAAATTCCATTAAAAATTATATAAAAAAGATTTAAAAATTCCAAAAGATGTTCCTTGTGGAACTAAGCATTTATATTTATTGAATCCAACAAATACAATATAAATGTTTATATGTAAACATCATATAGATTCTGAATTATTGAATTAAAAAAAAAAAAGTAAAATTTCTAATTTTAAGAATTAAAACAAATATCTAAAATTCTTTAAAAATATTTAATCCTTTATCTCTCCGTGAAAGGGAGGAAGATATAAGGATAAGGATATTAAAAGGATAATTAACTTTTTTTTTTTTTTTAAAGTAATCTTAACTAAATTAAAATATAAAAACAAATTAAATTGTAGTTTAAAAGATTCTAGAAAAAAAAAATAATCAATTGAAATATTAAAAACTAAAATAATTTAAAGAAGTATAATAAAAAGGAATTTGGATAATTAAAATTTAAAACTATATCTATAATACTAATATATAGTATTTTTTTAATATAATATTAATATTTATAAAATACTTTTCTATCTTGACTATTATAAACAAATAAATAAATAATTATTTACTACAATAAAAAGGAATTTGGACCATTAAAACTATATGTATAATATAATATAGTATGATATCAATATATAGTATTGTTTAATATAATATTTAATATTTACAAAATATTTTTATATCTTAAACAAGACTATTATCAACAAATATATAAATAAATATTTAATGAATTATAAATTATAAAATAATTTCTAAATTAATATTAAAATTTAGATGGTTTTTATTTTTTTTACTTAATTCTAAATAGAAATTAAAACTAAATAACGTTTAATAGTGTTAAATATTAGATTGTTTAATTTTATAACATTTTGTTTTTATTAAGCATTAAAATGCAAAAAAAAAAAAAAAGTACATATTACTTTTTTCATTTAGAAAAAATAAAATATTTTGATTTTTTCAATTCAATAAAAAATTTATAATAAATTTAAAAAAAGTTAAAAAAAAAAAACAAATAATTTAAAGTTTGAAATCAAATTGTTTTCAATAAAAAGTTTTATTTTTTTAATTAAACCTGTTTTAGTCATATAGTATGATAGGAAAATTCTTCTTCAACGATTTAAAAAAATCCATTAAATAATTATATAACAAATAATAGCAACTAAACATTTATATTTATTGAAGTCATCAACAAATATAATATAAATGTTCAATTTAGGATCTACAAATGCTCAAGTTACTATAAATCCAAAGGAAAATAAAGTTATACAAGAATATCTTTGAGTAGTCTCCAAAATTGGTTTTAAAACTATGATTTGATGATTGATTTTAAGGGAAACTTTCTATTTTACTTCAAGGATTAGGAAAAAAGATTATGTAAAGGATGTTTATGAAAGTAATAAAAAGTAAAAGATTAACTTGAGATGTTGACACTTACCTTTGTAAGTCCTTGATTACCATGAGAAAGTTGCTCCGACTGCATTTTATGGATTAAAAGTAAGGTTTGGCGATGATCCTATATTCCTTTTTAGTGTTCAAACATGTGGAACACTATCAGAGAATATAGAATCACACCAACACTAACCATTATTAAACCATAAGATAAATGACTTCACATCACCTTCCCTTCACAATAACATATTTAAATTAGATATAAGAGAGATGAAAAAAAATTGGACAGATTTTGTATCCTGTGCGTGGGTAGGAAATATCGGTGATGAAATTTTTTAACATTTCAATGCTTGTGTTGTAGCTTCATATGCTTTTAGGATTACCAAGAAACATGAAATAATCAACTCAATTAACTGTCACGAAACAGAAGTCGTGAAAAATGTAAAGCTGCAGCAAACTCTCTCCCTAGACAGCAGTTTGTATGAAAGAAAAAGTAATTAAACACCATGATTAACGCGTATCAAATTAAAATAATAATAATAATAATAATAATTCACATATTCAGACCCAGGACAAAAGGAATCAAGAAAAAGAGCAAGATCAAGCACGAACCTAAAGATCCAAGAGCAATGCCAAGGATGAGCAAAGCAACGGTGTAAGGGACCTTAGTTCCCCGAAATAATTGCCTACAAGCTATGCCCAAAACCAAACAAATCGGAACAAAAATCACTTGGATTCGATGATGATGAAGAACTCTCCTCCCCCATTTCCACACAACACCTATAGGAACTGAAAGAGGGGAGGAACTATACCACAACGTAATTTGACGACGATAAAAATCTTTCTTAGACTTAAAATGAACATCTAAAATTCTTTAATAATATTAATATATATATATATATATATATATATTTACTCCTTTATCCCTTTATGAAAAGAATGAAGTTATAAGGATAAGGATCTAGAAAGAAGGTTTTAAAAAAAAATTCCAAAAGGATGTTCTTACTGGGACTAAACCCAACAACCCATTTATTGAACCTAACAACAAATATAATATTAATATGAATGTTTGAATATCTAACATTTCTAATTTTGAGAGTTAAAATGAATATCTAAAATTCTTGAAAAATATTTAATCCTTTATCTCTCTATGAAAGGGAGGAAGATATAAGGATAAGGATTAAAAGAATAACTAACTATTTTTATTTATTTAGTTTTTAAAGTAATCTTAACTAAATTAAAATATAAAAATAAATTAAATTGTAGTCTAAAAGATTCTAGAAAAATATAATCAATTCAAATACTAAAAACCAAAATAATTTAAAGAAGTATAATAAAAAGAAATTTAGATAATTAAAATTTAAAACTATATCTATAATACAATATAATATAATACTAATATATATAATAATTTTTAATATAATATTAATATTTATAAAATACTTTTATATCCTTACTATTATCAACAAATAAATAAATAATTATTTACTACAATAAAAAAGAATTTGGACCATTAAAACTATATGTCTAATTCAATATAGTATAATACTAATATATATAATAATTTTTAATATAAAAAAAAAAAACATAAGATGCTATTTGGTAATCCGATCACGATTTGCAGGCAAAGGTTGTGTTTTTCAGTCTGGCTCAAAAATCGTGGATTTAGGGTTCGTGAAATTTAAATCCAATGGCACAAAAGCAAATAGACTCCTAGAACAGATCCAGAAAACACAGGGAGCAAAAAAAAGCAATTTTTTTGGTTTTCCTTGGGGGTTTTGCATGGATTTTCTCGGAAACCAAATGTAGATAAATTTTCCCGGAAATCGAATGGGGGATGGATTTTCTTGGGAATCAGACGGGGGTTGCCAAAAAAAATAATAATAACATGATTAGATTATTACCTGCGAGGATTGAGAGTGGCGGAGAAAAATAGGGTCTCAGTAGGGATTCTCTCGTCTGGAGAGCAACTTGAGAAAAGCGCTTCTTGATGATGCCCGAGGCGGCGAGTGAGAGAAGCGGGTGGTGGGCCTGGTGGCCCTTTTGAATTTTAGATTTAGTAGAGATCAAATAAATAAATAAATAAAAAGGAAACAAATCATGGTAACAAGTTTCCTCTCCCTATATAAATAATTATTAATTATCCATCTTTATTTTGATTAAATCACTACCATGGATTGAAATTTCGGTTTTTATCGACGATATTTTATGAATTAAAATTAATTTGATAAAATAAATTATTAATAATTTTAATTATTTAAATAAATTAATGTTAATAGAAAAAGTTACTACCACATATTTTTAATAAAATTTTAAAAATTAAATTTCAAATTTTATATAAATTAATTTAATTTTTCATTTAAAATGTAATAAAACATGTTTTAATAAAAGTTTTTAAAAATTTTTAAATAAATATTGTCTTTAATAAGATAGGCTCCCTTCATCTAATAATATGATAGAATTCCATCAATCTTTATTTTAATACTAAGACTATTGTAATGTCATATATATTATATTTATGTATAAATTATTTTTATTCAATATAATCAAATATGTATTATATTATATCATGCATATAGTTTTTAACTATCCAAATTCCTTTTTTCTGTAGTAAATAATTATTTATTTATTTGTTGATAATAGTAAGGATATATAAATATTAATATTATATTAAAAATTATTATATATATTAGTATTATACTATATTGTATTATAGATATAGTTTTAAATTTTAATTATCCAAATTCCTTTTTATTATACTTCTTTAAATTATTTTGGTTTTTAATATTTGAATTGATTATATTTTTCTAGAATCTTTTAGACTACAATTTAATTTGTTTTCATATTTTAATTTAGTTAAGATTACTTTAAAAAGTGGTTGTTTATTTATTTAAAATTTGAATGTGTAATCAATCAAATTTGAAATAAAAATTGATGCAAAAATTTCATATAGATTTTGAATTGTTGAGTTAAAAAAAAAAAAAAAATCTAATTTTTAGATTTTAAATGATTATCTAAAATTCTTTAATAATATTTAAAAAAAAATATTTAGCCCTTTACCTAAGAATGAAGTTATAAGAATAAGGATATTAAAAAGATAACTAACTTCTTATATCTTAATCATGACCATTATCAATAAAAAAATAAATAATTATTCATTAAATTATAAATTATAGAATAATTTCTAAATAATATTAAATCTAAGAATTGAAACCTATTTTAGTCATATAATATGATATGAAAAAATAAATCCATTAAAATTTATCTAATCTCATTTATCTTATCTCATATTTGTCCAACATAGGATATGATAAGTGATAACTAAACATGGGATAAGATAGGGATAACTCATCTTATCCCATGAGATAAGATATAATATCTACTTTCTTATCTTATCTCATGCTATATTAAGCCAACCAATTATGATCTTACAATTTTATAAAAAAATTATAAAAAATATTTTAAGTTTAATTAATTATAAATAATTTATATGCTTATATAATATTTTATTTTTATAAAAGCAAAATTTTTGGTTTACATGGTATTTTGATTATATAAATTAAAAACTTTTAAATTATTTAATAGAAGATAATAAATATGATTTTTACTTACAATTTGGTTAAATAAAATGTACTTGGTCTTTTTGTATTCAAAAGGCTACTCATATTTTTTTCAAATAATTTTATTTTATTACATTATATCCAAATTTTTCTAAAAAATAAATAAATTTTTGAGGAGTTTACTTTTCCCAAACTTTCTTATTTTTCCAAGAAAAGTCTTCTAATATTTTCCCCTTTTTTCATGGTATTAACAATTCTTTAGAAAAATCAAACTTAAAAAAAAATAATTTATTAAAACAAATATTATTCAACTGATGGTTGGATATCCACTTAGGATAGTTTGGTCTCCAATCTAATCGGGACAAAAAGTGGTTGTTTATTTATTTAAATTTTAAATGTGTATTCAATCTAAATAGAAATAAAATTGGATATAAAAATTTCATATAAATTCTGAATTATTGAGTTAAAAAAAGAGAGTAAAATTCTAATTTTTAGATTTAAAATGAATATCTAAAATTATTTAATAATATTAAAAAAAATTAATCCTTTCTCTCTTTATGAAAAAGATGAAGTTATGAGGATAAGCATATTAAAAAGATGACTAACTTCTTACCTTTTCCTTATTTATCTTTTAAACTAATCTTAACTAAAAAAAATATTAAAATAAATAAATAAAACAAACTTTTAATATTTTAAAAGATTATAGGAAAATAAAAACAATTTAAATATTAAAACTATATTTAAAATCAATATAATATATTACTAATATATGGTATTGTTTAATATAATATTTAATATTTATAAAATACTTTTATATCTTAACAATGACTATTATCAAAATAGATAAATAATTATTCATTAAATTATAAATTATAGAATAATTTCTAAATAATATTAAACCTAAGAATTGAAACCTATTTTAGCCGTATAGTATGGTATTAAACTCCTCCTCCAATAAAAAAAAAAAAACAAAAAAAACAAAACAAAAAAACAAAAAAAGTCCATTAAAAACTTATAGAAAAAAGATATTTTTAAAAAAAAAATTCCAAAAGGATGTTCCCTGTGAAACTAAACATTTATATTTATTGAATCCAACAACAAATATAATATAAATGTTTATATGCAAACATCATATAAATTCTGAATTATTGAATTAAAAAAAAAAGATAAAATTTCTAATTTTAAGAATTAAAATGAATATCTAAAATTCTTTAAAAATATTTAATCCTTTATCTTCCTATGAAAAATATGAAGATATATAAAGATAAGGATATTAAAAAATAATCAACTATTTTTCTTTTTATTATTTATTTTTAAAGTAATCTTAACTAAAGTAAAATATAAAAATAAATTTTTAGTAGTTTAAAGAAGTATAATAAAAAGGAATTTAGATAATTAAAACTATATCTATAATACAATACTAATATATAGTATTTTTAATATAATATTTACTATTTGGAAAATACTTTTATATTCCAACCATATTATCAACAAATAAATAATTAATTATTTACTATA
The DNA here is from genome assembly GCA_030254885.1 of Vitis rotundifolia. Lineage (NCBI taxonomy): Eukaryota > Viridiplantae > Streptophyta > Magnoliopsida > Vitales > Vitaceae > Vitis > Vitis rotundifolia. The sequence goes on from CM058151.1 coordinate 19,503,412, forward strand.
ATAAAAAGGAATATGGATAGTTAAAACTATATGCATAATACAATATAGTATAATACCAATATATAGTATTATTTAATATTTACCAAATATTTTTATATCTTAAACATGATTATTATCAACAAATATATAAATAACTACTTAACAAATTATAAATTATAGAATAATTCTAAATAATATTAAAACTTAAGAAATGAAATAGGAAAATTCTTCTTCAACGATTTCAAAAAATCCATTAAATAATTAGATAACAAATAATAGCAACTAAACATTCATATTTATTGAAGTCATCAGCAAATATAATATAAATATTCAATTAAGGATCTACAAATGCTCAAGTTACTATAAATCCAAAGGAAAATAAAGTTATACAAGAATATATTTGAATTGTCTCCAAAATTGGTTTTAAAAACATGATTTAATGATTGATTTTAAGGGAAACTTTCTATTTTACTTCAAGGATTAGGACAAAAAAAATTATGTAAAAGATGTTTATGAAAGTAGTAAAAAATAAAAGATTGGCTTGAGATGTTAACACTTACCCCCTTGGAAGTCCTTAATTACCATGAGAAAGTTGCTTTGACTGCATTTTATGGATTAAAAGTAAGCGTAGGTAACGATCCTATATTCCTTTTAAGTGTTCAAACATGTGGAACCCTATCAAAGATCCTATATTCCTTTTTAGTGTTCAAACATGTGGAACCCTATCAAAGAATATAGAATCGCACCCACACTAACTATTATTGAACCATAAGATAAATGACTTCACATCACCTCACCTTCACAATAACATATTTAAATTAGATACAAGAGAGATGAAAAAAAATACAACCTTTGATCATAACTTTAAAAAAATATAGATATAGAGCCGGGGAAGGAATCTTGACATATATACACTATAAGGTGTGAATATTTCACTACTTATTATATGTCATGATCTCCCTAACATATGTTAAGATTAAAAGGAACATACGTCAAGGTTGCTCTTAACATATGTCGAAGTTATGAACCACATGGGTCTTGGTGGGCACCATATATGTTAAGGATAGGTACCACATATGTCATGGTTGATCCCATATATCTCAAATTTGAGTATAATGTATGTCAAGGTAGGGAATAAGTACAACCGTCAAGGTTCCTCTCGAAAAATTTTAAAATTATTTTTTAATGTGAAAAATTGAACCTATTGCCATGTATAATCAATTTGATATTATTTAAAAATGATAATAACAATCAAATTATAATGATTTTATATATAATCAAAACATATTTAATATATGTTTGATTATTAATTAAAGCACAAATCAATGAACTTGTTTAAAGTTGTCCCCAATTTCTTTATATAGAAAAAAAACTCATATAATATATGACAAAATTAAAAACACACTATAAGACAATATACATAAGCTCAAATTAAGTTGTTCATGTATATATCTACAACCAAGTCTCTTGCCTCCATCTTGAAGCATTACTTTACAAGAAAGCCTTAAATTTCCAACACCCAAACTTCGAATTTGTAGCAAAAAATATAGAGCATATTAACAAATTAAAAAGAAAAATGTATAATGAGGAGCAATCAAATATCAAGTTTTATGAAGAATTTTAATAGCAAGCTAGCCACTACACCTTTATTAGACAATAATAGATTATTTCTTAATAACACAGGTATACAAACCAACTCTCAAATATTAAAATATTGATATAGCAAAAACATACGGATGCTAAACCTAGGAGCAAAACCTAAAACATAAATCCACACTTTTTCCTCAATAAATCACAAAGCAAACCAGAACGTACCCAATCTAATATGTGGAAAATTTGAGGTTTCTGATTTGAAGTTTAATGTAGGAGAAACCAAAATCAACATAATCTTGATTGAATGATGTTCTACATGACGAAAAGAGGAAAATAGATTATTAGAATTTAACTAACAAGAACAAATAAAAAGATGAAATATTACCATTTCCACACCTTCATTTAATCGATTGAAAGAGGCAAAGACCCATTCAAAGCCACAAAATTAAGTCCCTAGGGAAGAAGAACCCATTTGATTTGAAACCCAACAAGCATGCCATTCCAAAACAATACGAATATGAATGTAAGAATCCAAAAAACCCCTAACCTACCCATTTCTATAGCTTGAAAGAAAGAAGAACACAAATGTTATTTCTAAACCCTAGCCTACCCATTTCAAGAATATAAATAAAAAACCGAAATTAGAAAATAAATTCAAGGTTTCAAAAAGAAATCCTCTGCAATAGCAGCCAAATTAGAAAATTGAAATGAAGATTAGGTTAGGGTTTAGAGCAAGGATTGAAATGTCGAAAAATTTCGGCGATATTTCTCCGAAATATCGCTTATCGGTCGGCTCCGACACAATATTCGTCACCGATTATCGGTCGACGGAAACTTCGGTAATTTTTCGGTATTTATGGGTATTTTTACCGATTTTTCGAGAAATTTCCCGATATTTCCTACCAGGCCAGCCCGCGCACAGGATACAAAATCTGTCCAATTTTTTTTTTTTTTAAAAAAAAACATAAGATGCTATTTGGTAATCTGATCATGATTTGCAGGCAAAGGTTGTGTTTTTCAGCCTGGCTCAAAAATCGTGGATTTAGGGTTCGTGAAATTTAAATCCAATGGCACAAAAGCAAAGAGACCCCTAGAACAGATCCAGAAAACACAGGGAGCAAAAAAAAGCAATTTTTTTGGTTTTCCCTGGGGGTTTTGCATGGATTTTCTCGGAAATCAAACGAGGATGAATTTTCCCGGAAATCGAATGGGGGATGGATTTTCTTGGGAATCAAACGGGGGTTGCCAAAAAAATAATAATAATAACATGATTAGATTAGTACCTGCGAGGATTAAGAGTGGCGGAGAAAAACAGGCCTTTTTAGGGATTCTCTCGTCTGGAGAGTAACTTCAGAAAAGGGCTCCTTGATGCCCGAGGCCCTGAGTGAGAGTAGTGGCCCATTTGAATTCTAGATTTAGTAGAGATAAAATAAATAAAAAGGAAACAAATCATGGGAACAATTTTCCTCTCTCTATATAAATAATTATTAATTATCCATCTTTATTTGGATTAAATCACTAAAATTTCGGTTTTTATCGACTATATTTTATAAATTAAAATTAATTTAATAAAATAATTTATTAATAATTTTAATTATTTAAATAAATTAATGTTAATAAAAAAAGTTATTACCACATATTTTTAATAAAATTTTAAAAATTAAATCTCAAATAAAATATTTTATATAAATTAATTTAATTTTTCATTTAAAATATAATAAAACATGTTTTAATAAAAGTATTTTAAAATTTTTAAAATAAATATTGTCTTCAATAAATGGACTCCCTTCATCTAACAATATGATAGAATTATATCGATCTTCATTTTGATACTAAGACTATTGCAATGTCATATGTATAAATTATTTTTATTCAATAAAATCAAATATTTCTTAACTCAACTCTAACTTTATACACTTCCAAAATTCATATTTATTATTCTTAAAATTCAAATATCGAATCTATCAATATATCTCTGTCTACTGATGTTTTTCTTTTTTATTATATTTATGTCAATTACATTTACAAAATAACTTTAAAATATGTATTCTTACTTATTTTATCATTTTTTGGAGTTTTTCCAAGCATTCCTATATATTTTAAATAATTTTCGCTCCATCGATATTTGTAAAAAAATATTCACCGATATTTTTGATATATCTATAAAATAAGTACCGATATGTCTGTAATTACGGATATTTTCATCCTTAATTTAGAGCAAAGAGTTTCAAACCCTAAGCTCTCAAAATGAATATCGGGTTTTGAGAAAATGAGGAGAGGAGTGTTCTTTGTAAATACCACAGAGAACCTTGACAAGTAATTATAACATGATATCTTGACTTATAATCCATAGGTCATTTAAGATCATTTTACTAAAATTAAAATGACATATACGTTTAAAATCATACCTTGACTTTTGATTTTATGTCAAGCTAGCCACATTATAAATAAAGTTTATTGTTTCGAATTTACACATATGTCATGGTTGCTTACATATAAATTATATAAGTCATTGTTGCCTATTAAAACAACATATAATGACATAAATTGCCTTTAAGTCAATAAAAAAATGTCAATATAGGTCTTTTTTCTTGTAGTGAACACTTATGCAATCCCAACTAGTTGGGATTATGGATGACGAATGATGAAGAAGAAAGGAGACCAAGTTTGAAGAAAGCTCCGTGGAAGCCCTAAGCCATACAAGACGTACTCTTATGGCTTAATATGTTTCTTTTATGGGTTTTTCGATTTCAAAATATGAAGAATTCAGAGGTTGAAGAGAAATTGCTTACCACCATATATATCTACAATTCTTTATGGATTCTTCATTTCCCATAATCATTCTAATTTGGAGCTTAGCAGCTCCGTCTCTCTTCTATCATCTCTGTGCAGAGTAGATGCCAAGCCAAGTTTAGGAGAGTTGGGGCGTGTAGAAAAATTGCCTTTGAATCACAGCGCTCGTCAGGTCGTATAGACAAAGAACTCGGAAGACAACCAGTGTTTAAAGATCAAGAAAACGAATCCTAATGTTTTACGTCTTTAATGTTTCTTTGAAAATAGCATACTCAAATTTTGGGAAAGTATAGAAATAAAGAGATAGAAAGGTTAAGAGTGTGATTGGGAATGTTTTAAAAAATGGTTCTAAAAAATAAATTTTGAGAAAAGTTTTTAAAAATTGTTTTATGTTATTTTTCATAAATAAAATTGTATTTGAAAACTAAATGTTAAGAGACCATTTTATGTTCTTAAAAACAAGAAAACACGTTTGGTTGAATATAAAAAAAAAAACAGTTTTATAAAATAGCAAAAACAAAAACCTTGTTTGGAATTTGTTTGGTGAAATGAGTGTTTTTTTACCATTATTAACATCATGTAATAAAAACAAATAATGTATGAAATTAAAATTTTAAAATATAAATACATACTTGATCGGAACAGAAAATTTTTCATTAATTTTAAATTTTAAATTTCAGCTTTAAAAAAAAAACTCATTATTAACATCATCTTCAATCCTGTTAAACATGGGTTTACAACCTTACTGTTGCCAATCGAGCCCATACTTTTTGTTGGGCTGAATTGGTAAGCCCACCCAAATGGGCCACGGCTGCATGGGCCAGACTTAAATAAGGTGGTGTTTGTTTTTTTGGCTTTTTGCTGAAAGCAATTTGTTTTCAGAATTTAGGTTGTTTGTTTTTCTACTTTTTCATGACTTATTATAAACTTTTTACTAAATAGAATAAGTCAAAATATGTAATTTTTTCTAAATAGAGAAAATAACATATTGATTTTTTTTACTTTTTAATACTTAATAGAAATAAAACACTAAAAAAACAAACAAGAATGTGTAATCAATCGAAATTTAAATAAAAATTGATGCAAAAATTTCATAAAGATTTTGAATTGTGAGTTAAAAAAAAAAAAAAAAAATCTAATTTTTAGATTTTGAATGAGTATCTAAAATTCTTTAATAATATTAAAATATATATTTAGCCCTTTATCTAAAAATGAAGTTATAAGAATAAGGACATTAAAAAGATAACTAACTTCTTAAATCTTTCTCATTTATCTTTTAAAATAATAGTAACTAAATAAAAATATTAAAATAAATGAACAAAAGAAACTTTTAATACTTTAAAAGAAGCTAGGAAAATATAAACAATTTAAATGTTAAAAACCAAAATAATTTAAAGATGTACAATAAAAAGGAATTTGGATAATTAAAACTATATTTATACACAATATAATATAGTACTAATATATGGTATTGTTTAATATAATATTTAATATTTGAAAAATACTTTTATATCTTAATCATGACTATTATCAACAAATACATAAATAATTATTCATTAAATTATAAATTATAGAATAATTTCTAAATAATATTAAACCTAAGAATTGAAATCCATTTTAGTCATATAATATGGTATGACAAATAAATAAAAAATCTATTAAAATTTATCTTATTTCATGTTTGTTGAATATAGAATATGATAAGTGACAGGATAATTCTTTTTATTTCATTACCAACTAAATATGGGATAAGATAGAGATAACTCATCTTATCCCATCACTAACCAAACATGAGATAAAATATAATATCTATTTTCTTATCATATCCCATGCTATATTGGGCCAAAAAAATTATAAATAATATTTTAAGTTTAATTAATTATAAATAATTTATATGGTTATGTAATATTTTATTTTATAAAAGCAAAATTTTTCCCTTACATTGTATTTTGATTTTATAAATTAAAGACTTTTTTAATTATTTAATAGAAGATCATAAATATGATTTTTACTTACAATTTGGTTAAGTTAAATAAAATGTATTTGGTCTTTTTGTATACAAAAGGTTACTCATATTTTTTTTTTTCAAATAATTTTATTTTATTACGTTATATCGAAAATTAAATTATTGAGTAGTTTACTTTTCCCAAACTTTCTTATTTTTCCAACAAAAGTCTTTTGATATTTGGTATTAACAATTCTTTTTTAAAAATCAAACTTAAAGAAAAATAATTTATTAAAACAAATATTATTCAACTAATGGTTGGATATCCTTATCACTTAGGATAGTTTGGTCCCCAATCTAATTGGCCAAATCGTAAGCCCACAAAAAGTGGTTGTTTATTTATTTAAATTTTAAATGTGTATTCAATCTAAATAGAAATAAAAATGGATATAAAAATTTCATATAGATTCTGAATTATTGAGTTAAAAAAAAAGTAAAATTCTAATTTTTAGATTTAAAAGGAATATTTATAATTCTTTAATAATATTAAAATATATATATTTACTCATTTATCTCTCTATGAAAAAGATGGAGTTATAAGGATAAGGATATTAAAAAGATAACTAACTTCTTATCTCTTTCTTATTTATTTTTTAAACTAATCTTAACTAAATAAAAACATTAAAATAAATAAACAAAACAAAGTTTTAATACTTTAAAAGATTATATGAAGATATAAACAATTTAAATGTTAGAACTATATGTATACACAATATGATATAGTACTAATATATGGTATTATTTAATATTTGAAAAATAGTTTTTTTATCTTAACCATGGCTATTATCAACAAATAAATAAATAAATATTTATTAAATTATAAATTATAGAATAATTTTTAAATAATATTAAACCTAAGAATTGAAACCTATTTTAGTCATATAGTATGGTATGAAAATCCTCCATAAAAAAATAAAAATAAAAATCCATTAAAAATTGTATAAAAAAGATTTAAAAATTCGGAAAGGATGTTCCTTGTGGAACGAAGCATTTATATTTATTGAATCCAACAAATACAATATAAATGTTTATATGCAAACATCATATAGATTTTGAATTATTGAATTAAAAACAAAAGAGTAAAATTTCTAATTTTAAGAGTTAAAACGAATATCTAAAATTCTTTAAAAATATATAATCCTTTATCTCTCCATGAAAGGGAAGAAGATATAAGGATAAGGATATTGAAAGGATAACTAACTATATTTTTAAAGTAATCTTAACTAAATTAAAATATAAAAATAAATTAAATTGTAGTTTAAAAGATTCTAGAAAAAAAAAATAATCAATTGAAATATTAAAAACTAAAATAATTTAAAGAAGTATAATAAAAAGGAATTTGGATAATTAAAATTTAAAACTATATCTATAATACTAATATATAGTATTTTTTTAATATAATATTAATATTTATAAAATACTTTTGTATCCTGACTATTATAAACAAATAAATAAATAATTATTTACTACAATAAAAAGGAATTTGGACCATTAAAACTATATGTATAATACAATATAGTATGATATCAATATATAGTATTATTTAATATAATATTTAATATTTAAAAAATATTTTTATATCTTAAACAAGACTATTATCAACAAATATATAAATAAATATTTAATTAATTATAAAATAATTTCTAAATTAATATTAAAATTTAGGTGGTGTTTATTTTATTTTTACTTAATTCTAAATAGAAATTAAAACTAAATAACGTTTAATAGTGTTAAATATTATATGGTTTAATTTTATAACATATTGTTTTTATTAAGCATTAAAATGCAAAAAAAAAAAAGAATATATAACTTTTTTCATTTAGAAAAAATAAAATATTTTGATTTTTTCTATTCAGTAAAAAATTTATAATAAATTAAAAAAAAGTTATAAAAAAAAACAAATAATTTAAAGTTTGAAATCAAATTGCTTTAATAAAAAACAAACAAACAAACAAACACCCTCTAAGAAATGAAACTTGTTTTAGTCATATAGTATGATAGGAAAATTCTTTTTCAACGATTTAAAAAAATCCATTAAATAATTATATAACAAATAATAGCAACTAAACATTTATATTTATTGAAGTCATCAAAAAATATAATATAAATGTTCAATTTAGGATCCACAAATGCTCAAGTTACTATAAATCCAAAGGACAATAAAGTTATATAAGAATATCTGAGTAGTCTCCAAAATTGGTTTTAAAACTATGATTTGATGATTAATTTTAAGGGAAACTTTCTATTTTACTTCAAGGATTAGGAAAAAAGATTATGTAAAAGATGTTTATGAAAGTAATGAAAAGTAAAAGATTGACTTGAGATGTTGACACTTACCTTTGTAAGTCCTTGATTATCATGAGAAAGTTGCTTCGACTGCAATTTATGGATTAAAAGTAAGGTTTGGTGATGATCCTATATTCCTTTTTAGTGTTCAAACATGTGGAACACTATCAGAGAATATAGAATCACACCAACACTAACCGTTTTTAAACCATAAGATAAATGACTTCGCGTCACCTCCCCTTCACAATAACATATTTAAATTAGATATAAGAGAGATGAAAAAAAATTGGACAGATTTTGTATCCTGTGCGTGGGCTGGACTGGTAGGAAATATACGAAATTTTTTAACATTTCAATGCTTGCGTTGTAGCTTCATATGCTTTTAGGATCACCAAGAAACATGAAATAATCAACTCAATTAACTGTCACGAAACAGAAGTCGTGAAAAATGTAAAGCTGCAGCAAACTCTCTCCCTAGACAGCAGTTTGTACGAAAGAAAAAGTAATTAAAAACCATGATTAATGCATATCAAATTAAAATAATAATAATAATAATAATAATTCACATATTCAGACCCAGGATGAAAGGAATCAAGAAAAAGAGCAAGATCAAGCACGAACCTAAAGATCCAAGAGTAATGCCAAGGATGAGCAAAGCAACGGTGTAAGGGACCTTGGTTCCCCGAAATAATTGCCTACAAGCTATGCCCAAAACCAAACAAATTGCAACAAAAATCACGGCGTCCGTTGGATTCGATGATGAAGAAGAACTCTCCTCCCCCATTTCCACACAACACCTATAGGAACTGAAAGAGGGGAGGAACTATACCACAACGTAATTTAAATCCAATGGCACAAAAGCAAAGAGACCCCTAGAACAGATCCAGAAAACACAGGGAGCAAAAAAAAGCAATTTTTTTGGTTTTCCCTGGGGGTTTTGCATGGATTTTCTCGGAAATCAAACGAGGATGAATTTTCCCGGAAATCGAATGGGGGGATGGATTTTCTTGGGAATCAAACGGGGGTTGCCAAAAAAAAATATAATAACATGATTAGATTAGTACCTGCGAGGATTGAGAGTGGCGGAGAAAAATAGGCCTTTTTAGGGATTCTCTCGTCTGGAGAGCAACATCAGAAAAGGGCTTCTTGATGCCCGAGGCCCTGAGTGAGAGAAGTGGGTGGTAGCCCATTTGAATTTTAGATTTAGTAGAGATAAAATAAATAAAAAGGAAACAAATCATGGGAACAATTTTCCTCTCTCTATATAAATAATTATTAATTATCCATCTTTATTTGGATTAAATCACTAAAATTTCGGTTTTTATCGACTATAATTTATAAATTAAAAATAATTTAATAAAATAAAATTTTAATAATTTTAATTATTTAAATAAATTAATATTAATAAAAAAAAGTTATTACCACATATTTTTAATAAAATTTTAAAAATTAAATCTCAAATAAAATATTTTATATAAATTAATTTAATTTTTCATTTAAAATGTAATAAAACGTGTTTTAATAAAAGTATTTTAAAATTTTAAAAACAAATATCGTCTTTAATAAGATGAGCTCCCTTCATCTAACAATATAATAGAATTACATCGATTTTCATTTTGATACTAAGACTATTGCAATGTTATATGTATTATATTTATGTATAAATTATTTTTATTCAATAAAATCAAATATTTCTTAACTCAACTCTAACTTTATACACTTCCAAAATTCATATTTATTATTCTTAAAATTCAAATATCGAATCTATGGATATATCTCTGTTTATTGATCTTTTTCTTTTTTTATCATATTTATGTTAATTACATTTACAAAATAACTTTAAAATATGTATTCTTACTTATTTTATCATTTTTTGGAGTTTTTCCAAGCATTCCTATAAATTTTAAATAATTTTCGCTCAATCGATATTTGTAAAAAAATATCCACCGATATTTTCGATATATCTATAAAATAAGTACCGATATATCCATAATTACGGATATTTTCATCCTTAGTTTAAAGCAAAGAGTTTCAAACCCTAATATCTCAAAATGAATATCGGGTTTTGAGAAAATGAGGAGTGTTCTTTGTAAATACCACAGCAAAAATGAGAAGTGTTCTTTGTAAATACCACAGAGAACCTTAACAAGTAATTATAACATGATATCTTGACTTATAATCCATAGGTCATTTAAGATCATTTTACTAAAATTAAAATGACATATATGTTTAAAATCATACCTTGACTTTTGATTTTATGTCAAGCTAGCCACATTATAAATAGAGTTTATTGTTTCGAATTTACACATATGTCATGGTTGCTTACATATAAATTATATAAGTCATTGTTGCCTATTAAAACAACATATAATGACATAAATTGCCTTTAAGTCAATAAAAAATGTCAATATAGGCTTATTTTCTTGTAGTGAATACTTATGCAACCCCAACTGGTTGGGATTATGGATGACGAATGATGAAGAAGAAAGGAGACCAAGTCTGAAGAAAGCTCCGTGGAAGCCCTAAGCCATACAAGACGTACCCTTATGGCTTAATATGTTTCTTTTATGGGTTTTCCGATTTCAAAATATGAAGAATTTAGAGGTTGAAGAGAATTGCTCACCACCATATATATCTACAATTCTTGATGGATTCTTCCTTTCCCATAATCATTCTGATTTGGAGCTTAGCAACTCCATCTCTCTTCTATCATCTCTGTGCGGAGTAGATGCCAAGCCAAGTTTAGGAGAGTTGTGGTGTGTAGAAAAATTGCCTTTGAATCACAGTGCCCGTCAGGTCATATAAACGAAGAACTTGGAAGACAACCGATGTTTAAAGATCAAGAAAACGAATCTAATGTTTTACGTCTTTAATGTTTCTTTGAAAATAGCATACTCAAATTTTGGGAAAGTAAAGAAATAAAGAGATAGAAAGGTTAAGAGTGTGTTTGGGAATGTTTTAAAAAATGGTTCTAAAAAATAATTTTTGAGAAGAGTTTTTAAAAATTGTTTTATGTTATTTTTCATAAATAAAATTGTATTTGAAAACTAAATGTTAAGAGACCATTTTATGTTCTTAATAACAAGAAAACACGTTTGGTTGAATAAAAAAAAAACAGTTTTATAAAATAGCAAAAACAAAAACCTTGTTTGGAATTTGTTTGGTGAAATGAGTGTTTTTTTACCATTATTAACATCATGTAATAAAAACAAATAATGTATGAAATTAAAATTTTAAAATATAAATACATACTTGATTGGAACAGCAAAAATTTTTATTAATTTAAAATTTAAAATTTCATCTTTTAAAAAAAATTTCATTATTAACATCATCTTCAATCCTATTAAACATGGGTTTGCAGCCTTACTGTTGCCAATTGGGCCCATACTTTTGGTTGGGCTGAATTGGTCAGCCCACTCAAATGGGCCACGGCTGCATGGGCCAGACTTAAATAACTCTTATTTAAAAAAAGACTCCATAACCTGTATAAAATTTATTATTATTAAAAAAATCCTAATTAAACTAAAATATTCATAAATAAAATTATTGAAATAAACCTTATCTACAAGTATATGCATTATTCATCCTTTAAAAAAAGATCAATATAAAAAAGATACAAACAAAAATATTAAATAGTTGAAAATAATAGAATATTTTGCGTCAACCAATATGAAAAATATTGTTATAAGAGATTAAAAAAAAAACATTTTTTCTCTAGGTAGTTATTAATTTTAAAATAATTTAGTAAGACTAAAATTCATTAGATAGATGAAAATAATAGAAAAAAGAATAAAATCCTAATAATAATAATAATAAAAGAACTTTCCTTGCCTAGATACTTATTAATTTTCAAATAGTTTAGTTATAATAAAATTTATTAAATACATAAAAAAAAAATAAAAGAGAAAAGAATTTTTTTTTTTTTTAAAAATATTCCTAGCCTTTTATGTTTCTTAGAAAAGAATCAATATGAAAAATATAGTTATAAAAGAGAGATAAGCACTTATTAAATTTAAAGTAGTTTATTTAGAAAAAAATTTAGGGAAAAAAGTTAAATAACCTTTTTTTTAAGACATATAAAATTTATAATCATAAAAATGAGTCTTAATTAAATTAAAGTACAATCTTATTTGGATTAAACATATTATCCATCCTTTAAAGGGTGTGTTTGGGAAGTACGAAAATAAAGAGATAAAAAGGTTAAAGGGTGTGTTTGGGAATATTTTCAAAAATAATTCCAAAAAATAATTTTTGAGAAGAGTTTTTAAAATCTGTTTTATATTATTTTCATAAATAAAATTACATTTAGAAGCTGAATTCTGAAAAACCATTTTCTGTTTTTAAAAACAAGGAAACACATTTGGTTGAATAAAAAAAAAACAGCTTTATAAAATAATAAAAATAAAAAACTTGTTCGGAGTTTGTTTTGTAAAATGAGTGTTTTTTTTTACCATTATTAACATCATGTAGTAAAAACAAATAATGAATGAAATTAAAATTTTAAAATATAAATACACACTTGATTAGAACAGCAAAAATTTTCTATTTTTAAGTTATTTTATCTTTTTATTAAATTTTCATTATTAACATCATCTTCAATCCCGTTAAACATGGGTTTGCAGCCTTATTGTTGCCAATTGGGCCCACACCCAAATGGGCCACGGCTGCATGGGCCCAACGGAAACTCAATACGAAGGGTTTTGGTGGACTCATCTTAAAGATGAAAGTAGATGGCTAACGCTGGCAGCCATGGGTGGAGGAATGCAAAGAGGGTGAGAAAAAATCTACTGCAAATCCGCAAGGGGAAGGATGAATTCATGTGGGTGTGTAAACCCATTTTCATGATCGTCTCAGTAGCTTCAACCCCAAAATGATTCAATAATGGAGGCATCCTGAAACAATCTCAGAAACTTTTCGCTCACCATCAAACTCAGGAGTGGGACAAGCTCTGCCACTTTATTTATTCCTTTGCTGTTTTGGGAAGAATTTCCTAAAAATAGTTTTTAGAAAACTTTGGAGCCATATGTGTTTTTTTACCTTAAAAAAAAAGGTGTTTTCAGTTTTAAAAAATTGAAAACTATATTTGAGACTTGTTACCAAATACGCCGTAAATAACTCTTATTTTAAAAAAAAAACTCCATAACCCGTATAAAATTTATTATTATTAAAAAAATCCTAATTAAACTAAAATATTTACAAATAAAATTATTGAAATAAATCTTATTTACAAGTATATGCATTATTCATCCTTTAAAAAAAGATCAATATAAAAAAGATACAAACAAAAATATTAAATAGTTGAAAATAATAGAATATTTTGTGTCAACCAATATGAAAAATATTGTTATAAGAGAGAAAAAAAAACATTTCTTGCCTAGGTAGTCATTATTTTTAAAATAATTTAGTAAGACTAAAATTCATTAAATAGATGAAAATAATAGAAAAAAAAAGAAAAAATAAAAAAAATCCCAATAATAATAATAATAATAAAAGAACATTCCTTGCCTAGACACTTATTAATTTTCAAATATTTAGAATAAGATTTATTAAATACATAAAAATAATAAAAGAGAAAAAATAAAATAAAATCCTAGCCTTTTATGTCTCTTATGTTTCTTTGAAAAGAATCAATATGAAAAATATAGTTATAAAAGAGAGATAAAAAAGTAACATTCTTTTCTAAGCACTTATTAATTTTAAAGTAGTTAACTTAGACTAAAATTTAGGAAAAAAGTTAAATAACCTTTTTTTAAGACTTGTATAAAATTTATAATCATAAAAATGAGTCTTAATTAAATTAAAGTATAGTCTTACTTAGATTAAACACATTATCCATCCTTTAAAAAGGGTACGATATCCAAAAGATAGAGAAAAGAATAATTTTTTTAACTTCTCCAATTTTTCTCTTTGAAAATATAAATTTCATGGGCATAGAAAAAAAATAAAAAATAAGAGGAGAACTTGAAAAAAATAAATAAATTTACAAACAAGAAATTGAAATCATTTTAAAACTAAACATTTCAAAACTAGTGTATGATCATTGAACAACTTAGAAACCAAATAGTAAAGTTAGAACCAAAAGAACCGATAATTAGGTTCTTGAAGGCTCGAGCCAAAGAAAATAGAGATTTGTTGCAATCAACCCACAAAAAATAAAACACATGAAATAATAAAATTAAGTGATTTTGATGTAAAAGATTAAGTTAAAATAACCAAGGATTCTTACAAAAGCAAAATTGGTTTTTAAATTAACAAAATGAAGTTCTTGAGTGAGCCGATAAAAAGAAGAGTTAAAATTGTAGGGTTTCATAAAAAAATAAAAATAAATTATAGGTAATATTTTATTTTAATCAATTATTAACAATTCATATGCTTCTCTAGTATTTTATTTCTATAAAATTAAAATTTTTGCTTATGTGACTCTTTTAATAAAAGGTTATAAATATTATTTTTATTGACAAATTTTTTATATTAAATAAAATCCATTTATATTTCATGGAGTTAAGAGATAAAGACACTTGTACAACTTTATGCTCTCTACTAATCTAATATTTTGTGTACTAGGTAGTGTTTGTTTTTTAGTTGAATAGAAAAAATAAAAATATTTGACTTTTTTTCTTCAGTTAAAAGTAACAGGTTAACATCGTCCAACACAACTAAAATGAACTTATTATCAATAGGTTAAATTTAGTTATATTGGACGATGTCAACAATTTACTTTTAACTAAATAGAAAAAGTAAAATATTTTGACTTTTTCTATTCAGCCAAAAAATAAACATTATTAGTGCAATTAATTTGTACCCAATCTTTTATCCTTATATTTTTGTTCATGGTGCAAATTTATTCATACATATCAATGATTCGGATTCATAATTTGGTATGATTGAAATTGAATATTCTAAAGTTTCCCAAGTTTTCCATTACGATTTAGAATTTTGAACGAATTTTAACAAATATAGTTCCTAAATATATAGCCATGGAATTGTTTATATTTTAGAGTCCTCCTCCAAACGCAGCTTATTGGTCCATTTTCCTGTTCAAGCCTTGAAGAAGCCGAAACACTAAGTGCATACAAAAGACGGAGAAGAATCTGGAGAGAATAGAAAGGTCCATTCTTGGAGCTCTATTGACTCAATTACAGAGGTTTCATGGCAGACGCGTTGATCTCCAACCTAGAAGCCAATGCTCAGGAAAATGGTCTCTCGGCTTCGCCGCACCCGTCTTCAACTGGGTCCTTGTTCCACAGAAGAATCGAGTTTCATCTCACAAGAAAGCCTTTCTCTGGCTTCACCAACGGCGGCGGAGGAGGTTTTCGACTAGAGACTCTGAACCCCACCACAGATCCGAAGCAGCCTGGGCACAGTATGGGTCCGACGGCTTCGAGTGGAAAGAAGCAAGATGGGTCTGATCATGTGGAGAACGGGTTGGATCCGGAGCTCAGTATTGGAATCACATTTAGGAGAATTGGTGCCAGTTTGGAAAATCTGGGAAATACCTATTTTCTTAAATCAGTATTGCAATGTCTGACTTACACGGAGCCTTTAGCAGCATATTTGCAAAGCAGAAAGCATCAAAATTCGTGTCATATTGCTGGATTTCGTGCTTTAGGTGCCATTCAGAAGCATGTACAACCGTGCATGGCCACCTTTTGGTGGGGCTTATTTTTATTTTTTAACTCAATGCCCTTATTTCTTTCTTAATTCCCCATTTATGCTTTCAAATATTAATTTTCAAAACTTCGACTTTTTAAATAACTTTTAAAACTCCAATTTTCAAAACTTTAAATTTTAAATAATTTTCAAGATTTTAATTTTCAAATAATTTCCAAAACTCTAATTTTTAATTCAATTTTTAAGTTTAATTTTCAAATTTAATCTTCAAAACTTCAATTTTCAAAACTTCAATTTCTAAATTTAATTCTCCAAGATTCCAATTTTCAAATAATTTTTCAAAATTTTAATTTTCAAATTTAATTATTAAAAAATCCATTCTCAAATAATCTTTCAAGATTCCAATTTTCAAAATTTTCATTTTCAAAATTCCAATTTTCAATTTATTTCTTAAGAATTCCTCATCTCAAATAATCCTCCAAGATTCCAATTTTCAAATAATTTTCCAAAATTCCAATTTTCAAATTTAATTCTTAAGAAATCTCATTCTCAAATAATTCTCCAAGATTCAAATTTTCAAAATTTCTATTTTTAAATAATTTTTCAAATTTTTTATTTTTAAATTTAATTCTTAAGAAATTACATTCTCAAATAATCTTCTAAGATTCCAATTTTGAAAATTTCTATTTTCAAATAATTTTCCAAAATCCCAATTTTCAAATTTAATTATTAAGAAATCTCATTCTCAAATAATTCTTCAAGATTCTAATTTTCAAATTTTCCATCTACAAATAATTTACCAAAATTCCAATTTTCAAATTTAATTTTCAAAACTCCCATTTTCAATTTTTTTTTAAATTCCAATATTTAAATTTAATTTTTAAGATTTGAATTTTCAAATAATTTTAATTCTTTTCAAATATTTTTAATTCTACAACTTTTCATCCTTTATTAGAGTTTTAAGTAAAAAAAATCTCGTTTTTAGTAAACTTGCTACATTTCCCATCTAGTAAGCACTTTCACAAATTTTCTTTGATTTTCAAATAATTTTTTATTTCTCTTGATTTTAAATAAGCATGAATATGATTTTCATAATTCCAAAATAATGGAATTTGTGGGATTAATTCATGCAAAATCAATAGGGCTTTGGTGGGACCCTACATAGGAGTTTTCTCTTCTAATTGTTAACTGCTATACTTAATAAATATTGTTTGATCATCTTTGATATGCATGTGATATATTTTGTATTTATTATTATACACTAACTTTGTTTCATAATAGTGCCTTATTGCCTATTGTCAAGGTACGCTCTCACTCTCACTTTGTTTATTTATTCGTTATCATGACTTGCTTTTAATTTATGGTCATTTTGGTATCCATTAATCTCTTAGTTAATTGTCATGTTTGTTTCACTTTATTTAGTAGAGACCTATTTTTAAGGACCTAGAGAGGTGTTACGGTCTTTATCGTACCTTCCCAATAAGTAACTTGACCCCAAACCCAAGTTTGGTTTTTCATAAATCGTCTTTTCCAAATAAAGAGTCGCACCTAAGGTTTTTTTTTTTTTTTTTTTTTCCCTTTAAAAATAAAACAAAAATAAGTGGCGACCCAAGTCTTTTTCAAAAAATCAAATTTTCACCAAATAAATAAATAAATAACGAGTCATCATCGTGGGAACGCACGTGAAAAAGGCAGGTCCACAATAGGATAAGTGATAGGATAATTAATTTTATTTCATTACCAATTAAACATGTGATAAAATAGGGATAACTCATCTTATCTTATCACTAACCAAACATGAGATAAAGATATAATATATGTTTTCTCATCCTATCTCATGTTATATTGGGCTAACCAAATATGACCTTATGGTTTTATAAAAAAATTATAAATAATATTTTAAGTTTAATTAATTATAAATAATTTATATGCTTATGTAATATTTTATTTTTATAAAAGCAAAATTGTTGGCTTACATGGTATTTTGATTTTATAAATTAAAGACTTTTTTAATTATTTAATAGAAGATCATAAATATGATTTTTACTTACAATTTGGTTAAGTTAAATAAAATGTATTTGGTCTTTTTGTATACAAAAGATTACTCATATATATTTTTTTCAAATAATTTTATTTTATTACGTTATATTCAAAATTAAATTATTGAGGAGTTTACTTTTCCCAAACTTTCTTATTTTTTTGCAAGAAAAGTCTTCTAATATTTTCCCCTTTTTTCATGGTATTAACAATTCCTTTTAAAAATTAAACTTAAAGAAAAATAATTTATTAAAACAAATATTATTCAACTAATGGTTGGATACCCTTATCACTTAGGATAGTTTGGTCTCCAACATAATTGGGCCAAATCATAAGACCACAAAAAGTGATTGTTTATTTATTTAAATTTTAAATGTGTATTCAATCTAAATAGAAATAAAAATATATATAAAAATTTCATATAGATTCTGAATTATTGAGTTAAAAAAAAAAAAGGTAAAATTCTAATTTTTAGATTTAAAATGAATATTTAAAATTCTTTAATAATATTAAAAAACATATATATTTACTCATTTATCTCTCTATGAAAAAGATGAAATTATAAGGATAAGGATATTAAAAAGATAACTAACTTCTTATCTCTTTCTTATTTATCTTTTAAACTAATCTTAACTAAATAAAATATTAAAATAAATAAACAAAACAAACTTTTAATACTTTAAAAGATTTTAGGAAAATATAAACAATTTAAATATTAAAACTATATTTATACACAATATAATATAATACTAATATATGGTATTGTTTAATATAATATTTAATATTTGTAAAATACTTTTCTATCTTAACAATGACTATTATCAAAAAATAGATAAATAATCATTCATTAAATTATAAATTATGGAATAATTTCTAAATAATATTAAACCTAAGAATTGAAACCTATTTTAGTCATATAGTATGGTATGAAACTCCTCCTTCAAAATAAATAAATAAAAATCCATTAAAAACTTATAGAAAAAAAATTAAAAAATAAATCCAAAAGGATATTCTATGTGGAACTAAACATTTATATTTATTGAATCCAACAACAAATATAATATAAATGTTCATATGAAAACATCATATAGATTCTGAATTATTGAATTAAAAAAAAAAGAGTAAAAATTCTAATTTTAAAAGTTAAAATGAATATCTAAAATTCTTTAAAAATATTTAATCATTTATCTCTCTATGAAAGGGAAGAAGATATAAGGATAAGGATATTAAAAGGATAATCAACTATTTTTACTTATTTATTTTTAAAAATAATCTTAACTAAATTAAAATATAAAAACAAATTAAATTGTAGTTTAAAAGATTCTAGAAAAAATATAATCAATTCAAATATTAAAAACCAAAATAATTTAAAGAAGCATAATAAAAAGGAATTTGGATAATTAAAATTTAAAACTATATCTATAATACAATCTAATGTAATACTAATATATAGTATTTTTTAATATAATATTAATATTTATAAAATACTTTTGTATCCTAACTATTATCAACAAATAAATAAATAAATAATTATTTACTACAATAAAAAGGAATTTGGACCGTTAAAACTATATGTATAATACAATATAATATGATACCAATATATAGTATTGTTTAATATAATATTTAATATTTACAAAATATTTTTATATCTTAAACAAGACTATTATCAACAAAAATATAAATAAATATTTAACAAATTATAAATTATAAAATAATTTTTAAATTAATATTAAAATTTAGGTGGTGTTTGTTTATTTGTTTTTTTTTTACTTAATTCTAAATATAAATTAAAACTAAATAATGTTTAATAGTATTAAGTATTAAATTATTTATTTTTGTAACAACATTTTGTTTTTGTTAAGCATTAAAAAGGAAAAAAAAAAACAACATATTACTTTTTTCATTTAGAAAAAGTCAAAATATTTAATTTTTTTTATTCAGTAAAAAATTTATAATAAATTATAAAATAAAATAAAAAAACCATGTTCTAGTCATATAGTATGATAGGAAAATTCTTCTTCAACAATTTAAAAAAATCCATTAAATAATTATATAACAAATGATAGCAACTAAACTTTTATATTTATTGAAGTCATCAATAAATATAATATAAATGTTTGCAAATACTCAAATTACTATAAATCCAAAAAAAAAAAAAAAAGTTATACAAGAGTTGTCTTCAAAATTAGTTTCAAAAACATGATTTGATGATTGATATTAAGGGAAACTTTCTATTTAACTTTAAGGATTAAGAAAAAAAAAATGGAAAAGATGTTTATAAAAGTAATAAAAAGTAAAAGATTAACTTGAAATGTTGACACTTACCCTTATAAGTCCTTAATTACCATGAGAAAGTTGCTTTGATCCCATTTTATGGATTAAAAATAAGAGTGGATGACCATCCTATATTCCTTTTTAGTGTTCTAATATGTGGAACCCTATCAGAGAATATAGAATCGCACCCACACTAACTATTATTAAACCATAAAATAAACGACTTCACATCACCTCACCTTCACAATAATATACTTTAATTAGATACAAAGAGATATGAAAATACAACAGAGATGAAAAAAAACAACCTTTTGACCATAACTTTTGAAAAAATATAGATATAAAGGCAGGAAGGAATCCAATACTCGTGCAGATCCCAAACGACGAATGATGATGAAGAAGAAAGGAGACCAAGTTTGAAAAAAGCTCCATGGAAGCCCTAAGTCATACAAGACTAGCCTTATGGCTTAATATGTTTCTTTTATGGGTTTTCCGATTTCAAAATAAGAAAAATTCGGAGGTTGAAGAGAAATTGCTCACCACCATATATGTATCTTCTCCCTTAAGTTGATAGATTAAAAAAAAAAATACACCAGATTTCCAGATTTCCAAATACACTCTGTTCTGCTCTGTTTTTTTTCAATCGCCTCAATAGTTTCAACCCCAAAATGGTTCAAGAATGGAGGCATCCTGAAACACTCCTGAATCACATGTATTCCCCAACCAGACCTCAGATCAAGCGAGTACATAGGCTTAATCGCACCTTCTCTCCACGCTGCTCAAAGATCCAAGATCGTCCAAGAATCCTTTCACCATCCGCCGGGACGGCTGCCGGAGCTCCCGCGCATCGATCTCGCATCTCATCGCCTTCTTAGATGAGGTCACGAGGTAGTTCCCATCAGAAGATAAAATTTCGGGGAGTTGTAAATCCAAGGATTGAAATGTCGAAAAATTTCGGCGATATTTCGGGGAAATATCGCTTATCGGCCGGCTCCGACACAATATTCGTCACCGATTATCGGTCGACGGTAATTTCGGTAATTTTTCGAAAATATCGCCGATATTTATTTTTACCCATTTTGCGGAAAATTTCCCGATATTTCCTACCAGGCCAGCCCGCGCACAGGATACAAAATCTGTCCAATTTTTTTTTTTTAAAAAAACGCTATTTGGTGATCTGATCATGATTTGCTGGCAAAGGTTGTGTTTTTCAGCCTGGCTCAAAAATCGTGGATTTAGGGTTCGTGAAATTTAAATCCAATGGCACAAAAGCAAAGAGACCCGTAGAACAGATCCAGAAAACACAGGGAGCAAAAAAAAAAGAAAAAAGCAATTTTTTTGGTTTTCCTTGGGGGTTTTGCATGGATTTTCTCGGAAATCAAAATGAATTTTCCCGGAAATCGAATGGGGGATGGATTTTCTTGGGATTCAAACGGGGGTTGCAAAAAAATATAATAATAACATGATTAGATTAGTACCTGCGAGGATTGAGAGTGGCAGAGGAAAATAGGGCTCTTTTAGGGATTCTCTCGTCTGGAGGGCAACTTCAGAAAAAGGCTTCTTGATGCCCGAGTGTGAGAAGTGGGTGGCCCTTTTGATTTTTAGATTTAGTAGAGAGAAAAAAAAAAACAAATCATGAGAACAATTTTCCTCTCTATATATAAATAATTATTAATTATCGACCTTTATTTTGATTATTAAATAAATTAATATTAATAAAAAAAATTATTACTACATATTTTTAATAAAATTTTAAAAATTAAATCTCAAATAAAATATTTTATATAAATTAATTTAAATTTTTATTTAAAATATAATAAAATATATTTTAATAAAAGTATTTTAAAATTTTTAAAATAAATATTATCTTCAACAAGATGGACTCCCTTCATCTAACAATATAATGGAATCACTTCGATCTTCTTTTTTATACTAAGGACTATTGTAATATCATATCTATTATATTTATGTATAAATTATTTTTATTCAATAAAATCAAATATTTTTTAACTTAATTATAATTTTATATACTTTTAAAATTCATATTTATTATTTTTAAAATTCAAATATTGAATCTATCGATATATCTTTATTTAATTACACTTATAAGATAACTTTAAAATGTGTATTCTTACTTATTTTATCATTTTTTGAAATTTTTCCAAGCATTCCTATGAATTTTAAATAATTTACGATATATCGGTAAAATCCGATATTTCAATCCATAGTTATAAGGATAAGGATATTAAAAAGATAACTAACTTCTTATATCTTTTTCATTTATCTTTTAAAGTAATCTTAACTAAATAAATATATTAAAATAAATGAACAAAACAAACTTTTAATACTTTAAAAGATGCTAGGAAAATATAAACAATTTAAATGTTAAAAACCAAAATAATTTAAAGATGTACAATAAAAAGAAATTTGGATAATTAAAACTATATCTATACACAATATAATATAGTACTAATATATGGTATTGTTTAATATAATATTTAATATTTGAAAAATACTTTTGTATCTTAATAATGACTATTATCAACAAATAAATAAATAATTATTTATTAAATTATAAATTATAGAATAATTTCTAAATAATATTAAACCTAAGAATTGAAACCTATTTTAGTCATATAATATGGTATGAAAAAAAAATCTATTAAAATTTATTTAATCTAATTTATCTTATCTCATATTTGTTCAATATAAGATATGATAGGTGATAGGATAACCCATCTTATAACATAGCCGGCTCCCTCCCTGATGAGCTCGGTCTCCTGACCGACCTGGCCCTGCTCCATCTAAACTCCAACCGCTTCTGTGGAATCATCCCAGAAACCTTTGCCAACCTCACTCTCCTATTTGAGCTTGATCTCAGCAACAACAGATTTGTTGGTCCCTTCCCTTCAGTTGTGGTCTCTCTTCCTACTCTGAAATTTCTCGACATTCGGTTCAACGAATTTGAGGGGGCATTGCCTCCTGATGTTTTCAACAGAGGCCTTGATGCAATCTTTGTTAATAACAACCTCTTCACTTCAGTAAAACCATCAACTTTCGGCACGAGCCCGGCTTCTGTAGTGGTATTTGCCAACAACAAGTTTGGAGGTTGCCTGCCTCCAAGTATTGCAAATTTTGCAGATACCTTAGAGGAGCTTTTATTGTTCAACACCAGCTTGTCAGGTTGTTTGCCACAGGAAATCGGTTTCCTATACAAACTGAGGGTGCTGGATGTGAGCAACTAAACATGGGATAAGATAAGGATAACTCATTTTATCCCATCACTAATCAAATATGAGATAAAATATAATATTTGTTTTCTTATCCTATCACATGCTATATTGGGCCAACCAAATATGATTTTACCATTTTATAAAAAAATTATAAATAATATTTTAAGTTTAATTAATTATAAATAATTTATATGCTTATGTAATGTTTTATTTTTATAAAAGCAAAATTTTTGGCTTACTTGGTATTTTGATTTTATAAATTAAAACTTTTTAAACTATTTAATAGAATATCATAAATATGATTTTTACTTACAATTTGGTTAAATTAAATAAAATGTATTTGGTCTTTTTGTATTCAAAAGGTTACTCATATTTTTTTTCAAATAAGTTTATATTATTACATTATATCCAAATTTTTCTAAAAAAAAAAAATTAAATTATTGAGGAGTTTACTTTTCCCAAACTTTCTTATTTTTACAAGAAAAGTCTTCTAATATTTCCCCCCTTTTTCATGGTATTAACAATTCTTTTTAAAAATCAAACTTAAGAAAAATAATTTATTAAAACAAATATTATTCAACTAATGGTTGGATACCTTTATCACTTAGGATAGTTTGGTCTCCAATCTAATGGGGCCAAATCATAAGCCCACAAAAAGTGGTTGTTTATTTATTTAAATTTTAAATGTGTATTCAATCTAAATAGAAATAAAAATTGATATAAAAATTATATATAGATTTTGAATTATTGAGTTAAAAAAGTTAAAATTCTAATTTTTAGATTTAAAATGAATATTTAAAATTCTTTAATAATATTAAATATATATATATATATATATATATATATACTCCTTTATCTCTTTAAGAAAAAGAGAGAGTTATAAGGATAAGGATATTAAAAAGATAACTAATTTCTTATCTTTTTCTTATTTATTTTTTAAACTAATCTTAACTAAATAAAAACATTAAAATAAATAAACAAAACAAACTTTTAATACTTTAAAAGATTATAGAAAAATATAAACAATTTAAATATTAAAACTATATTTATACATAATATAATATAGTACTAATATATGGTATTGTTTAATATAATATTTAATATTTGTAAAATACTTTTATATCTTAACGATGACTATTATCAACAAATAGATAAATAATTATTTATTAAATTATAAATCATAGAATAATTTCTAAATAATATTAAACCTAAGAATTGAAACCTATTTTAGTCATGAAACTCCTCCTTCAAATATATTCAAAACTTATAGAAAAAAGATTTAGAAAAAAAAAAATCCAAAAGGATGTTCCGTGTGGAACTAAACATTTATATTTATTGAATCCAAGAACAAATATAATATAAATGTTTATATGTAAACATCATATAGATTCTGAATTATTGAATTAAAAAAATAGAGTAAAATTTATAATTTTAAGAGTTGAAATGAATATCTAAAATTCTTTAAAAATATTTAATCTTTTATCTCTCCGTGAAAGGGAGGAAGATATTATTGACGTGAGTTGTTGAAGGAGCAATTATAGAAATAAAAATATTCTAGTTACCAAGTTAGTTTTATTTGATTGTAAATTATCCAAGATTGTAGCCTAGATTAGTGTGATTAGTTTCTTCCAAATTAACTTCATGTACAGGTTATATATAGCCCTTCTCTGTTGTATCTTTAATATATAGAAGAATACCATTTTTATTTTCCTCAACATGGTATCAGAGCAGAGATTCTAGGGCCATAGAATTTCTGGAAAAAAAAAAAAAAAACAGAAAGAGGAAAATGGAAACACCTCCCACTGGGGTGGAAAAACACGAAGGGGAGAATTCAATTCTCGTAGATCTTACGACAAGAATGACACAAGTACTAAACCACAACCAAACTCAGAACCAGATCACAAGTCATGAACCTGCTACACAGATTGGAATCAAGTTAGATGGTACCAATTATGCACTATGGTCCCAAATTGTCGAGATGTATATCTTAGGTAAAGACAAGTTGAGATACATAAATGGAGATCTTCCATAGCCTCTGCAAACAGATCCTGCATTCAAAAAATGGAGAACCGAAAACGCAGTGGTGAAGGGATGGCTAATCAATTCTATGGATCCAAAGTTAGTCAGTAACTTTATCGGATTCTCAACGACTAAGGCTGTTTGGGATAATATTGCTATTACGTGCTTTGATGGCACTGATACATCACAAGTATATGATCTCAAAAGAAGCGTAATCAGACTCAAACAAGGAGGAGGATCTATCGAGACATACTACAACAATCTGCAAGGCTTGTGGAAAGAAATTGACTTTCGTCAACCAAATCCTATGGAATGTGATATTGATATACAAAAATATAACTCTGTTTTGTAGGAGGATAGAGTCTACACCTTCTTAGACGGACTTGATGATCGGCTTGACAAGATCCAAGCAGATGTGCTGCAGATACAACCATTCCCAACAGTGGAACAAGCTTATGCACAAGTTCGAAGAGAGGATTTGAGGCAATTCGTATTGATGATGAATGAAGATACCATATCTGGTGGTGTTATGCTTTCAAGAGGAGGACAGAAACCTCAACACCAATTATCTTTTCAAACGCCATCAAATGAAATGCCTAACACAACCACAAAACCAAAGTCACAAGGGGAAGGAGGAGGCTGCACACATTGTGGGAATACAAAACACACCAAAGAAACATGCTTCAAACTACTTGGTTATCCAGATTTGTGGCATGAACTCAAGGCAAAGAAAAAGCGTGAAGCAAGTGGAGGCGACAATCCCGATCGTGCAGTTCTTATGAGCGTAGAGCCTCAACTATCTCTTGTACCACAACAAGAATCTTCTATCTTCACTAGTGAACAGATTGCTCAGAATGACTTAGATAACCAAGGTTATGTTTTTTCTTGCTCGAAAACGAGGAACCATGATGGCTGGATCATTGACTCTGGGGCAACGGACCACATGACCTTTGACTCTTGTGACTTCTCTAAAGCCACCCAACCGAAACGAATATGCATTGCCAATGCTAATGGAGTAACATATCTAATAACAGGGGCTGGAATAGTGGCTCTTTCTCCTTCTTTTTCATTACCAAATACCTTACTAGTTCCATCACTTTCCAATAAATTGTTATCTATTAGACAAGTGACTGAGGAATTGAATTGTTGTGCTCTAATGTATCCTAACTTCTGTTTGGTTCAGGATATTCTCACCAAGGAGATTATTGGTCGTGGTACTAAAAGGGAAGGATTGTATTACATGGATGATTTCAGTTATGGTCGAGCAAATAATATGCATTCTGCTAGAGTTAAGGAAAGACAAATTTGGTTATGGCATAATCGATTGGGGCATCCCTCATTTCGGTATTTGAGATATTTATTTCCAAATTTATTTATGAAGTTTAATGAGTCAAATTCTAAGTGTGAAGCTTGTATTCAAGCTAAGAGTCATCGAGTACCTTACTCAATCAGTTTGAATAAATGTGACACTCCTTTGTTTATTGTTCATTCTGACGTTTGGGGCCCTACTCCTATTACTATTTCTTCTGGTGTTCGCTGGTTTGTAACCTTTGTCGATGATTGTACACGAATGACTTGGCTTTATGTGTTGAAGAATAAACATGAAGTGTTTGAAAACAATTTTGGCCAGATGCAGTAATGACTGTTGTATACTTAATGAACAAACTACCATCACGAGTTTTGCACTACAAAACCCTTTTTCAAATTCTCGTACAATATGTGACGTTACCCTCAGTTCTAATGCTTCCTCCAAGAAAGTTTGGTTGTGTTACATATGTTCATATACACAAGAATCAATGGACAAAGCTTGATCCATGTGCTGTCCGTTGTGTTTTTCTTAGCTATGCAGCTCACAAGAAAGGATATCGATGTTACGATCCAACTACAAGGCGACTCTATACCACCATGGATGTCACCTTTATTGAATCAGAGAATTTCTTCACTTCTCAATCTTCCTGCTCCTTTCTTCAGGGAGAGATGATGAGTGAAGAGCAGAATTGGGAAAATTGGCCAGACTTCGAAGAAACTTCAAATGATGTAGGGGAGGTTCAACCAAGAGAACCAATGCCAATACTGATAGATCAAAGAGGAAAAGTTGAAAATGCTGAGCATGTCAAAGTAGAGATCGAACAACAACCAGCAAGAGTAGATCAAAATGGAGAAGTTACGGAAATTGAAAGTGAACAGCCCGTCCATGACCTGACAGTACCACAATCAGACCAATCTCCTGAGAATATTCCTGAGGTACAAGTTCTAAACTCTCCTCACAATATTTCTGCTGGCTATAAACTACCTTTCAGGCATAACCGTGGGCAACCACCAAACCGCTATTCACTCGATCATGGAACGAGCAAGTCAAAGTACCCAATTGCCAACCATATCTCAACTCAAAAATTGTCTGAACCTCTCAAGGCATTGGTTCATAAATTATCTGTAGATGGTGTTCCTGATACAGTGAGTGAAGTCATGAATAATCCCAAATGGATCCAAGCGATAGAGGAAGAGATGAAAGCATTACAAAAAAATGATACTTAGGCGCTTGTGCCATTGCCTGAGGGGAAGAAAACTATGGGATGTCAATGGGTGTTCTCTGTCAAACACAAAGTAGATGGATCAGTTGAAAGATATAAAACAAGGCTTGTTGCGAAGGGATATACTCAGACATATGGGGTAGATAATCAAGAAACTTTCTCACCTATAGCAAAATTAAATACTATGAGAGTACTAATCTCTCTTGCTGCAAACTTGGACTAGCCGTTGCACCAATTTGACGTCAAAAATGCCTTTCTCCATAGGGATCTTGAAGAGGAGGTGTACATGGACATTTCACCGGGTTTTGTTTTTTCGACACAGGGGAAGGTAGTTTGCAAGTTACAAAAGGCATTATACGGATTGAAACAGTCTCCTAGAGCATGGTTTGGATGATTTAGCCTTGCCATGAGAAAGCACAGTTTCAAGCAAAGTAATTTAGATCATACTCTCTTCTTGAAGCACCAACAAGGGAAGGTTACAGCTCTAATAATCTATGTTGATGATATGATAATTACAGGAAGTGACGAGGAAGAAATCTCTAAATTACAAGAGCATTTAGCAACTGAATTTGAGATGAAAAATCTTGGAGGGTTGAAGTATTTTTTGTGGATTGAAGTAGCTCAATCAAAACAAGGCATATTTCTATCCCAAAGGAAGTACGTACTTGACTTGTTGTCTGAAACAGGAATGCTTGATTGTAGACCTGTTGATACACCAGTTGTTCAAAACCATGGCTTGGGAGCTCCTAACCAGACCCCTACCAATAAAGAAAGGTATCAATGCCTTGTGGGAAAGCTGATATACTTATCTCACACACGACCTAATATTGCTTATGCGGTGAGCTTAGTGAGTCAATTTATGCATTGTCCTAGCGAAGATCATATGAGTGTAGTGGTTCGTATTTTACGGTACTTGAAGTCTTCTCCAAGAAGAGGACTGATGTTCATGAAAAACCAACATCTGCACATTGACAGCTATATGGACGCAGACTGGGCAAGGAACATTACTGACAGAAAATCTACATCGGGCTACTTCACATTTGTGGGAGGCAATCTGGTCACTTGGAGGAGTAAAAAACAAAAAGTAGTTGCTTTATCTAGTGCAGAGGCTGAGTTTAGAGGCATGGCTAAAGGATTGTGTGAACTACTTTGGTTAAAAAGATTATTGGAGGAAATTGAGTGTTCATCTCAGGATACAATGAACCTGTTTTGTGATAATAAGGCAGCCATAGCAATCGCGCACAACCTAGTTCAACATGACCGCACCAAGCATGTTGAAGTAGATCGGCATTTCATCAAGCAAAAGCTCGAAGACATGGTCATTCAGTTTCCTTTTGTGAAGTCAGAAGATCAACTAGTAGATATTCTTACAAAGGCTGTCTCTAGCAAAATATTTCACAACTCACTTGACAAATCGGGCATTGATGATATCTATGCACCAACTTGAGGGGAAGTATTGGTGTGAGTTGTTGAAGGAGCAATTATAGAAATAAAAATATTCTAGTTACCAAGTTAGTTTTATTTGATTGTAAATCATCCAAGATTGTAGCCTAGATTAGTGTGATTAGTTTCTTCCAAATTAACTTCATGTACAAGTTATATATAGCCCTCCTCTGTTGTATCTTTAATATATAGAAGAATACCATTTTTCTTCTCCTCAACAGATATAAGAATAAGGATATTAAAAGGATAACCAACTATTTTTATTTATTTATTTTTAAAAGTAATCTTAACTAAATTAAAATATAAAAACAAATTAAATTGTAGTTTAAAAGATTCTAAAAAATATATGATCAATTCAAATATTAAAAACCAAATTAATTTAAAGAAGAATAATAAAAAGGAACTTGGATGATTAAAATTTAAAACTATATCTATAATACAATATAGTGTAATACTAATTTATATAATATTTTTAATATAATATTAATATTTATAAAATACTTTTATATCCTGACTATTATCAACAAATAAATAAATAATTATTTACTACAATAAAAAGGAATTTGGACATTTAAAACTATACGTATAATACAATATAGTATGATACCAATATATAGTATTGTTCAATATAATATTTAATATTTACAAAATATTTTTATATCTTAAACAAGACTATTATCAACAAATATATAAATAAATACTGAACAAACTATAAATTATAAAATAATTTCTAAATTAATATTAAAATTTAGATGGTGTTTGTTTTTTTTTTTTTTTACACTTAATTCTAAATAGAAATTAAAATTAAAAAAAAATATATGTACAATTCACAAAGGTATAAAATCTCCTAAAAAAAACCAAATGTCTTGCTTTATGTTTGGCTAACGCATTTGTTGTATCATATCCTAAGTGAGAAGTCTAAGAGATGGAACGTCCTAACTCTAAAGAAATGCAAATAATCTAGTGCAATCACCCATTAAAATTTTCATGGGTCCCTTTCTTTCTTAGTCACCCATGATATGAAAACAGTAAAATCGTCTTCTACTAGAAACTTCGAAAAACCCAATGCTTTTGCCAATGACAACCCTTCTAGAAGGGTTAGAATTTTTGCAATGGCTAAACCCTGACCTACAGGTTTAGAGAATGCTCTTAATGTTCTACCACAATGATCTCTAATCAACTCTCCAATCCCTAACTGACTTGGGTTGCCTAAAGAACATCCATCAAGATTTAGCTTGACAAAACCTATTGATGGTAGTAGTCATTCACCCTATGACTCCTTAATCAACCTTGTGGTTTTGTAAACCAGGTTCCAATCTAGCATTAAAAAGCAAAAAGTAAAAAGCAAAAAAAAGTTATTTATATTTTTGTTGCCTAAAGTATTAGATTGTTTATTTTTGTAACATTTTGTTTCTATTAAGCATTAAAAAGAAAAAAAAAAAAACATATTACTTTTTTCATTTAGAAAAAATCAAAAATATTTGACTCTTTCTATTCAATAAAAAATTTATAATAAATTATAAAAAATAAAAATAAAAACAAATAACCTAAAGTTTGAAATCAAATTGTTTTTAACAAAAAGTTATATATATATATATATATATAAACCCCGTTTTAGTCGTATAGCATGATAGGAAAATTCTTCTTCAACGATTTAAAAAAATCTATTAAATAATTATATAACAAATAATAGCAACTAAACATTTATATTTATTGAAGTCATCAACAAATATAATATAAATATTCAGTTTAGGATCTACAAATGCTTAAGTTACCATAAATCCAAAGGAAAATAAAGTTATACAAGAGTTGTCTCTAAAATTGGTTTCAAAAACATGATTTGATGATTGATATTAAGGGAAACTTTCTATTTAACTTCAAGGATTAGGAAAAAAAATTATGTAAAAGATGTTTATGAAAGTAATAAAAAGTAAAAGATTGGCTTGAGATGTTGACACTTACCCTTGTAAGTCCTTAATTACCATGAGAAAGTTGCTTTGACCCCATTTTATGGATTAAAAGTAAGGGTGGATGACAATCCTATATTCCTTTTTAGTGTTCAAACATGTGGAACCTTATCAGAGAATATAGAATCGCACCCACACTAACCATTATTAAACCATAAGATAAATGACTTCACATCACCTCACCTTCACCATAACATATTTAAATTAGATACAAGAGAGATGAAAAAAGAACAACCTTTAATCATAACTTTTGAAAAAATATAGAAATGAAGGAATATAAATAAAGATTAAAGTATGCAATCCTAACTGGTTGGGATTATGGATGACGAATGATAAAAAAGAAAGGAGACCAAGTTTGAAGAAAGCTCCATGGAAGCCCTAAGCCATACAAGACGTACCCTTATGTCTTAATATGTTTCTTTTATGGGTTTTCCGATTCCAAGATAAGAAGAATTCAGAGGTTGAAGAGAAATTGCTCACCACCATATATATTTGCAATTCTTGATGGATTTCTCCTTTCCCATAATCATTCTAATTTGGAGTTTAGCAACTCCATATCTCTTCTATCATCTCTATGCAAGAGTAGATGTCATGCCATGCCATGCTAAGCCAAGTTTAGGAGAGTTGGGATTGTCTCTTTGAGTCACAGCGCCCGTTAGGTCGTATAAACGAAGAACTCAAAAGACAACCGGTTATTAAATAGATGAAAATAATAAAAGATCAAGAAAACGAATCCTAATGTTTTATGTCTTCAACGTTTCTTTGGAAATAGCCTATATAAAAAATATAGTTATAAAAGAGATAGACACTAATTTAAAAATAATTCAGGTAGACTCAAATTTTGGGAAAGTACTGAAATAAAGAGATAAAAAGGTTAAGGGTGTGTTTGGGAATGTTTTCAAAAACAATTCCAAAAAATAATTTTTGAGAAGAGTTTTTAAAAACTGTTTTATGTTATTTGCATAAATAAAATTGCATTTGAAAACTGAATTCTAAGAAACCATTTTTTATTCTTAAAAACAAGAAAACATGTTTGGTTGAATAAAAAAAACAGTTTTATAAAATAACAAAAACAAAAAACTTGTTTGGAATTTGTTTTATGAAATGGGTATTTTCTTACCATTATTAATATCATGTAGTAAAATTAAATAATGTATGAAATTAAAATTTTAAAATATAAAAACATACTTGATTAGAACAGCAAAAATTTTCATTAATTTAAAATTTTCTATTTTTAAGTAATTTCACATTTAAAAAAAAAAAATCATTATTAACATCATCTTCAATCCCGTTAAACATGGGTTTGCACCCTTACTGTTGCCAATTGGGCCCATACTTTTTGTTGGGCTGAATTGGTCAGCCCACCCAAATGGGCCACAGCTGCATGGGCTCAATCAAAACTCAATACGGTGGGTTTTGGTGGACTCATCTTAAAGATGACAGTAGATGGCTAATGTTGTCAGCCATGGGTGGAGGAGTGCAGAGAGGGTGTAACGCCCAAGTTTTTTTTTAAAGGGTAATTTAGGAAATTCATAATAATAATATTAAATTAATTAATTAATTAATTTAATAAAATGGAAGAAGGGTGAAAAGGTAATTTTATGAATAATACCCTAGGTATAAATAGGAAATTCTCTTCTTCCTATTCTTTTCTGAATCGCGTTCTTGTTCGCAGAGAGTTTCCAAATAACGTGAAGTTGGGGTCAGATTTCAGGGTTTGAAGAATAGACCTCTATAGGTAAGATTCTAACCCCTAGTTTATTATTTTAAATTCATTAGTTAATTTCAAGCACATTAGATATATTTTTTTTTGGAAAACCCCAAATCTAGATTAGGGTTAGTTTTTTTTTTTTTTTTTTTTAATTCGTTTTAATATCAAAATAGTGAAATTTTAATATTTTGATTTATTGTTGGAAATTGGGAATTCTTAAATTTTTAGAAAAAAAAAAGATTCTTTGGAAATTTTCGTTTTAGGCTAGGGTTAAAAAAAAAAAAAAAAAAAAAAAAAGGACACGTGTGCACTGGTTGCATGGTGTGGGAACTGTGCATCCACTTTTTGTTGCATTATGTAAGGATTTAATGGTTGAAATCTACTTGATGGAGAGTTGTTGTCTATAGGTTATGTTTGATGAAAAAAAAAAAAAAAAAAAAAGAACACGTGCACTAGAAAATAGAAGAATGGTGGAAAAAAAAAATTCCATGCGTGTGGGAATTGGAAAATAGAGGAATGAGGAAAATAATAATAGTTAGTTTTAGGTTAATAAATAAGATATAGTAATAGTGGCTTAATGTAATAAATAGAATGAGAGATTTAGTATAAAATAATAATAATAATAATAATAATAATAATAAATAAAAATAAAAATTGTAGAATTTTATAATGAAATAAAATTTCAATTTGAATAGATTAGTTAAATTATAATAAGTAGCAATAATTATTCCTCTTATATTTTGTTAGGTGAAGAGTAGATTTTTAGCATTATTTCTCTCCAAAGTTTTCAAGGACTTTGAGCTAAGGGAATTAATGCAGTTGTTTTTTTTTTTTTTAGAAATAAATTTTTATATACATCATTTGGAAAAGTTTTGAGTTTTTATTAGTTTTATGCATGGATCAAATATGTTTTGTATGGAAAGCATGTTAGAATCTTATATTCTGTTTATAAAAGAGAAATATGGAGATATTATGTTTTGCAAATTTGAATAATTGAAATAAGTGTTTAACTCTGGTTTGTTTTGCCCTTGTCAACGAGATATAATAGTTGACCTTTATATTTTTGTGGTGGGAAATGTAATTGATTTGGACCCCAGCTTCTAGGGGTTTGGTTAGAGGTTACTAGTACTAGTAGTGTTTGGTTCCATCCACCTTAAAGGAACAATTTGAGGTTAGCCACCTATTTGAAAAGTCTCACCTAACTGGGCACTATTTGATGTTTGATGATTAGAGTAAATAAATGATTTGAATGCTTTGATTGAATTTGATATGAAAATGTTTGAATCAGAATTGAGCGTGTACAGTTAAAAGTTTTGAATGTATTGGCAAAATTGACTCAAAGTTTATGAAAATAATTAAATATAATGTCTCCTATTTTGCAAGTGAATTTGAAATGTTTGATCCATGGACTGCATTAATGTTCCTTCTTGGGTTTTGAGCTCATTCCTATTCGTTGATAATTTTTCAGGTACCCTTAGTTCGGGCGAGGAGTGATAGCTATGTTGGGGAATGGTCATCATTAGGTTTTTGGTTAGGATGTTATTTTTGGACATTGTTAGCCTATAGGTTTATGTTCATTTGAATTTATTTTATTTTATTTTTAAGTTATTTAGATTTGAACTTATAAATTCGTTATGATGGTTTGGAGTTGAGATTTGGAGATTATGAAAATTTGTTATCACTTGATTTATTTGAGTTTGTAATCTATTTGGATAATGGACTTTGGTTGATGGATGCTTAGTTTTAAAGTTAAGTTTCAAGATTTTAGAATTATGGTTCCGCTACTCTGAACAGGTATTTGGTAATTGGTTACTTCTAGTTACAATATGAATGTTTAGGTCAGTTTACACTTAAGCCTTTAGCCTTGAGGTGTGAATTGACCGTCACGCCCTTGGAGTGGGTCTTGGGGCGTGACAGAGGATGAGGAAAAATCTACTGTAAATCTACAAAGGGAAGGATGAATTCATGTGGGTGTGTAAAACCCATTTTCATGATCGTCTCAGTAGCTTCAAACCCAAAATGATTTAAGAATAGAGGCATCCTGAAACAGTCTCAGAAACCTTCCGTTCACCATCAAACTCAGGGTTTTGGAGTGGGAAAAGCTCTGCCACTTCATTTCTTCCTTCGCTGTTTATTATTTTTTTTCAGAGGAAAAGGGTTTTGGTAAGGGTTTTTTCTTGTTGCTCTCTGTTTTTATGTTATGCATACAGTAGCAAAAACAAAAGAAAACTGCGTTTTGGTGTTATGTGAAGACACCTTGTTTTCGGAAGAATTCCCTAAAAATAGTTTTTAGAAAACTTTGGGGCAAAACTTTTTTTCTTTTTACTTAAAAAAAAATGGTTTAGAGAATGGTTACCAAACACGCCCTAAATAACTCTTATTTAAATAAATAAATAAATAAATACTCCATAACTCGTATAAAATTTATTATTATTAAAAAAATCCTAATTAAACTAAAATATTCATAAATAAAATTATTGAAATAAATCTTATTCACAAGTACATGCATTATTCATCCTTTAAAAAAAGATCAATATAAAAAAGATACAAACAAAAATGTTAAATAGTTGAAAATAATAGAATATTTTGTGTCAACCATTCTTGCCTAGGTAGTTATTAATTTTAAAATATTGTTATAAGAGAGATAAAAAAAAAAAAAAACAATTCTTGCCTAGGTAGTTATTAATTTTAAAATAATTTAGTATGACTAAAATTCATTAAATAGATGAAAATAATAGAAAAAAGAAAAAAAATCCTAATAATAATAATAAAAGAACATTCCTTGCCTAGACACTTATTAATATTCAAATAGTTTAGTTAGAATAAAATTTATTAAATACATAAAAATAATAAAAGAGAAGAAAAAAAAAAAGAATCCTAACCTTTTATGTTTCTTATGTTTCTTAGAAAAGAATCAATATGAAAAATATAGTTATAAAAAAAGAGATTTAAAAAAAAAAAAAAAAAACATTCTTTTCCAAGCACTTATTAATTTTAAAGTAATTTACTTAGACAAAAATTTAGGAAAAAAAGTTAAATAACCTTTTTTTTAAGATTTATATACAATATCCAAAGATGAAGTTAAGTGCTGAGGTTCAATTAAAATAATATTTTTACAAATTCACATTTTCAAACAGATAAAGACACTCGTACAACTTTATTCTCTCTTGGATTAATACTAACATTCGCTTTTAATTTGTACCAAATCTTATATCCTTGTATTTTTGTTCATGGTGCAAATTTATTCAAACATATCAAGGATTCGAAATTAGATATTCTAAAGTTTTCCAAGTTTTCCTTTACGATTTAGAATTTTGAAGGAATTTTAATCAATTTTGTTCCTAAATATATAGCCTTGGAATTGTTTATATTTTAAATCAACATAAACCATTGTAAAAATGAATAACAGAAATTTTGTTCAACAAATGGTGTAAACAATTCCAGTTCGGACAAAATCTAGCACAAGATACAACGAATGGTATGCTATTCCAGCTCCGACAAGATCTAGCAAAAGATACAACAAATGGTATACTATTCCAACTCGGACAAAATGGTACCGATATAATAGCAATGTCAAGAAGCTCAACAAAGACAACAGGAGAAGCCGGTAAAAAACCATTGCAAATACAAAAACTACAAGGGTTGCTCAAAGGCAGGCACAGAAACCTGCAAGTTAGACTGAAGTCACCTAATCTAGATATTGTTAACAAAAAAATGGAGTGCAGTGCCACGAAATTCTCTTCGTCTCCAAAAACTGGATTGCATGCCAGACACGGGAAAAATGATTGTCACCAAACTGCAAAACCCATAGCTTCAGAGTACCCAAGCAACTTTCTCCTGGGATACGGCTGAAGAAGGATGAGCAATCAGGGGCTCATAGTGGTCCCCTCCAGCACCACTCCAGCCTGCAGCATGATTAGAAGATCTTCAAAACCCAAAATCTAGCACTAATGGAGAAAACAGCAAAACTGAAGATAATAGAAGAACAAACGGATTTGCCTAGTGATGACTAACAAGCATTCCTCTATTGCTGATCTGATGGACCAAATGGAAAACCATTGCAGCATTCCACAGGTAATGAAAAGCACGCCAAGCTTGGCATCCAATTTCCATCTAGAAACATTAACATGAGGAACAATGGTAAAATCCAATAATGAATAAGATTTCTTACCTGTTCCTTTCATGAAAAGAAAGAAGGGAGGTTCACAAATTCGACCTCTCGGACGATGTGGTAAGAAGAAAACACAATTTTCCTCATCAACCATTGCATCTGATCCATGTGCTTGCACCTGTACAACATGAGATCGAGACAAAGAAGCTCAAAAATAAATAATTTACTTGTAAATATCCAAGAAGTTAAACAAAAAGAAGATACTTTGCTTCAAATGAAAAATATTATTCTGCAAAAAGTAGAAAATTAATTTTAGTCAGACTTCTTTAATTTATTTACTTAAATCATTATATAGGGAAGGATAGTGAATTAGAGTATCTATGGGCATCTAATCCAACTAAACAACAAGGCAAACCTATCAAGTGCATTTGACAGATTCTCCATTTCCCTTACATGGTTAAGATGTCCGCATTTATTAATCTCTTGCTCAATTAGATTGTCTTGGGAATTGATGTTTAAGTAGAATGCATGACTAAAGTTTTCCCAGGCAACAAACACTTTTAGTGGCAATCTGCAACAACTAAATACTATATGCTATTAATAACCAATAGCACCATCAGTCCAAAAGAAAAAATTGAAAAATTAAAACAGAAGCACCATGAAAACAAAAAATTTAAATGCTGGTATGAAAAAATGGGGTATAATGCTCTTATGGAGGCTTAAAATTGTAAAAACTGTAATCTGAATATATGTGTACAACAATATCATCAATTGGAACACCTTCCATACAATAAAATTTAAGTAATAATCAGACAACAGATATTGATTCTATTCACATTTCTGCAAATTCATCTTTAAAGGCATAGACCATGATTGTTTGCTGAAATCAAATCACCAAAGTAACATCCTACAGTAAAATGTACATAAATACATATGTTGTGACAT
The DNA here is from genome assembly GCA_030254885.1 of Vitis rotundifolia. Lineage (NCBI taxonomy): Eukaryota > Viridiplantae > Streptophyta > Magnoliopsida > Vitales > Vitaceae > Vitis > Vitis rotundifolia. The sequence goes on from CM058151.1 coordinate 19,541,953, forward strand.
ACCAATTAAACCACACATCCAATCATTTTGAATGCATTCAAGCAAAAAAAAATCAGATGTAATTGTTATGGGTCTCTTTCTTTTTCATTTTGAATTTCATTAATTTTACACTAATGGACTTAATTGAATAAGAAAAGATTTGAGATGAGGAAAAGGAATAAGAAACCGGCATTAAAAAGTCAGAATTCCAAGCAAATGGGCATATGGAAAGAACAAGGAAAATAGAAACGAACTAAGGGACCAATGTCTTCTTACAACAAATATCTCTCGCTTGAACTCTGTGGCAAGACATTCAATGGCTATATCATCTCCAAAAGCGGCAGCATGACCTTCTCTATTCTCATCTACAGTCAATAAACCCTCCTCAGTATATTGCAAAGAGATGATGTCATATTCATCATCAGGAGAACCAGAGATAGACATGTATTTGGCCCAACTCGAGCCGTCATCCACAGCAATACATCTGTCCTTGTAAATAGCCTCTGCTGCCATTTCTCTTTAATCATGAAAAGCAAAATGATAAAACTTCAGAAAACATATTGATAGAACTTAATGTTACAAAAACCGGCCAAATTCATCATCAGTTTATGCTTTTATTCATACATCAGAATTTTCTTTAACATACGTTTACATTTGTAAAGCAAGGTTCATTAAAATCAATCTCCGCAATCCAATCAAGAATAACAAAGAAAGATTCAGCAGAAACCAACATGCGTTTAGAGTAACAACCAGATGCCCTGACCCTCAGTTTGGTTACCGAGAAAAGGGGGAAAGTAAAAGAAAAGAAATGAAAGGAGAAGAGCCCATGAAAGAGAACGTTTAGATCATTTCCCATTCTTTTCTTCTTCCAAGTCCCAACAACCAAACCAAGGGGAAAATGCTCAAGAAAGAGAGCCTTTTTCCACAAACCTAACAGAGCCTTTCGTCTCCCAGAAACCAACTAGATCGATGAAAAAGCAAGAAAATTACCTCTGCATTCCAAGATTAAGCAGCTTGTTGATTGCAGCATCCAAATCCTCTCGGTCCTCCTTCCTCGCCAACAACTTTATCTCCTGGATTACATGGATTCCCCAACCGGATCTCAGATCCGGTGAGTACATATGCTTTATCGTGTCGTGGGCACCTTCTCTCTCCAAGCTGCTTAACGATCCGAGATCGTCTAAGAATCGTTTCACAGTCCGCCGCCGGAGTTCCCGGGCATCGATCTCGGACCTCATCGCCTTCTTAGACGCAGTGAAGAGGCAGTTCCCATCGGGATCCACATCTCCGCCGTGAGACAACCGGAATACCACCGATTTCGCCGCCGCCGGCGACGACTCACCGTCCGGGTGCTTCCACAGCACGCCCTTCTGGTGGATTCTCTGTAGATGCCTTCTCTGCTGGTCCTGTAGGCCGCTTACGTTCTCCCATGTGACCTGGTCCACCACATCGACGACCTCGTTACTATCGACCGAAGTCACCTGCGGATCTCTCCAATGACCGTTCGGAGGTGGAGTTTGAAACGACTCACCTCCTCCCGACGAATCATACAATAATTTTCCCATTTTCAACTTATTTTTCTTGTTTTCTTTCAAAAAAGAATGTGTCTTCCCCTTTCTCTTCCTCAATGGAGGAGTTGCAGAAGAGAGAGAGAGAGAGAGAGCGCGAGAGGAGAGAGGACAGAGGACAGAGGAGAGAGAAAGGGAGAGGGAGAGATTAGGGTTAACGGATAGATGTACAACGCGGGAGAGTTTTATACACGTGGCAGTATCTTGATGTTTAGAAATTCTAGGTTTTCCTGACCCTGGAGAAGTGCTAGCCTGGGCCGGTTGACCACAATTATTAATTTAAACTTGAGACGGAAATCTTTATTTTGCCAGGTGGCGCACGACCATTAATTTAAGCCTGAGCCAGATTTTTTTTTGCCAGATGGCGGATCATGATTGGACAATTTTTTAACTAGCAGGTCCTATCCAGTGCGAGATTCTAACAGGCGGTGACAGTTATACAATGGAGTGATGCCAAGTCAGATTTGACATAAAGGTGTCGATTAAACCGTTTCAAGATTCATTACCAAACCAAATCCAATTAAAAACATGGAAAGGATGCGTTCATTTCCACCTAATTTTGGCTTATCCTCTCCTTGTCTTGATATTTTATAAAATAAAAGTATCAAAAATCTAATTTTATGAGTCAAAATAGTTTAAAATCAATAATTTAAAAATCAATTTAAACAATATCAAAATATTATTTAACTCATATTTTGGGGAAAGCTGTCTATATTTTTATTTAAATTAATATTAATATAAGAAAAAAAATAAAAATAAAAATTTTGACGAAAAAAAAATTTTATGAATAAAAAGCTAATTATGATAAATTCAGATACGTTAATAATTTCATTTAGGGCACCATCCAATTGGTGAATGAAACCCATGTGGGTTTATCTCTTCTAGTGATGACGTGTCATAATCTTATTGAATGAGGACAGTAACGCCACGTGCAGCTTTTTCTGACGTATTGGGTAACGTAGTCACACTCCGCACCCGCTCGTGGTAACGGTAACATTTCAATAAAGTAAAATTCCCAAAGCACCTACCCTTTTGCAAGACATGGAAGTCGGAGAACTGAAAACGACATCTCAAGTGTCGTTTTAGCCTTTCAGCTACCCTTATAGGCTTCTACAACAGAATTTCAACGGTTGGGCCGCCCTGGAGTCTTGGACCATGACCCGGAATGATAAACATTGGAGGTGTTGGTGCACGGCCAACTTCGACCCGGGCGCCGTCTGGCTTCGCCAGACGGCTGCTTGGGCCCACAGGAGTTCTTTTTTATTTTTATTTTTATTGACAGAGGATTTGATAAATAAAATATATATCGTTTTATTAAAAGGGTTACATCATTTGATCAATTACATGGATATTTCCTCATATCATACTTATACGGAAGTAAATCAAGTTTGACTATTCTTTATCCTATTTTTAAATCAAAATTGATCAATTTTGACTAAGGGAGGATCAATTTAATTTTAGATTTTTAATCTCAAACATTGATATATATAAATTTTAAGAAAAATATTTTAATTTTATAAGGTTTGGTAAATAATATAAATTTAAACAAAATATTTTTTATTTTTTAAAATATTCAAATAATTATCTTGATAATAAGTTATCATATTCACCATGTTTTATTTTTTAAAATTATTTTTTAATTTTAGAAAATTTAATTATATTAAAATAGATATAATTCATAAGTATAATCGGGATGAGGTAAAATAAGGTAATGCCCGATTCTTGCCGCATAAGGTAATAGCTAATTCTTGTTTATAAATAAATAAATAAATAAAATTTTCATGTTTATCTTTTACCTCACATTTCAATTTTTTATGAATGGGGAAAGACACATGCCCAAAAACTCGTTTATTCTCATCCCTAATCACATTAAAACTAACCATTTATTTGAAAAAAAAATTATACTTTCTCATAAGATGATTAAAATCTTTCTAAAAAATCAAAATTTATACGTATTAATTATATATAAAGTTATTTGATTAAAAAAGATAAAATCATTCTCCTTTTATGAATCTAACTTTCAATTTTTTTAACCCAATTTTTTTTCTTTTTAACAAAAATACCTTTATATTTTATAAATAATCAATATATTATGGAGCATTTATATTAAAAATGTGATATTTTTTAAGACAAAAGATATTAAATTTATAAATATGAAATCTTTTTGTCCTTTTTAATTAATTATTTATATATATAAAAAAATTTAAATATTTTTTTATTTTCATTCTCGTTAAAAGGGTTAATTTTAATCTTTGAATACGTGTCTGCTGATTTGTCATTTTATGTTTGAGATTTAGATGCGATATAAAAATGATTGTATCTCATAAAATAAAAAATGAGAAGCATCACACTTCCAAGAAAATGACATTTTGACTGTATAGCACCCCATTAAAAAATAATAATAATAATAATAAATAATAAAATAAAATAAAAAATCTCAGGAGGGGTTGGTTGTGGAGGGTGTGGGTTGTGAGTTGTGGGTTGGCAGAGCAAAAGACAATAAATAAAGAAATATTCTATTGAATATTCTCTATGAAGAAGTTTGACCATTCAGTTGTGCAGCTCCCTCGCATTTTTCACGTTGCAGAAACCTCCACTACACGGTAACAACAGACGTAAGGAAAAAGATTGTATACGACAACAAGGCACACGATTTTTTTCTTGGAAGATGCTATGCATCCTACCACTTTTCTTATTATTTTTATGACATGTTTATATGGTAAAATAATAATTTAATCTCAATAAAAAGTTTTTTTTATTTGTTAAATTCAAAAATTTATTAACATTCAATTATTATCTATTATTTAATAACATGATAAAAATTAGTGTGAAAAAAATTTTATGACTAATATTTTTATAATTTTTTATATTTAGGTAGATTTTGGACTTTTACTTTTTTTCTTTTTCTTTTGGTTATTATTTCAAGGCTTCTCCTAGGAGATTTTTTTTTTCCCTTTTTTCATATAGATAGATAAACTTAATGAATGAATCTAGGCGGTGTTTGATCCCAAGAAATATAGGAGAAAATAATAAAGAGAAAAAGTAAAAAGAAATAAAAGTGAAAAAAAAAAATTTTAAGCCAATATATTATTTTTATATATTTTTTCAAACTCATTTTATTTATTTTTCTTCATTAAATGATTAATTTTTTTTGAACTCATTTCATTTATTTTTCTTCATCATATGATTAATTTCACTAACCTTTTATGAAGTTTGGGCTAAATATACCTATCCATTATGAGTTTGAAAATTTATCAAATACCCAACTATTCTTTTTATTTGTTATTTTACCACCATTTTGATTCAAAATAAAAGGATGTACCTAATAATGTATTTAACTTAAATACTAGGAGAGATAAAACTCTGATTCAATTCGATTGCCCTTGGCTTTAAGGCATCTACCTTATCCCAATCACAAGGAGAGGTTCACCATGATGGGGGTACTTTTTTTTCTTTGTCCCCTTCAATTAAGAATGAAATGCATTGGGGTCCATCTTTTTTATTGCGGCATGCTCCTCAAATTTATAGATTCGTAAGAGGTTTCAGGCCCTACTTAATTGATTGAAAATGACAAAGGCTTGCAAAACTAAATAAGGTCTTTTGACTTGAATATTAAGTAGTCTATCAGTGATGCGAAGCGCCCTTACCTCTTTTTAGTAGGGGAGCGAAAAAGTTAGACCTTAGAAAGTTAGCAAACAATGATCTTTCTATATAGGTAGAGTGAAATTTACCTTCCATTATATAAAGAATAAATAATTTTAAAATATATAAAATTTAATTAATTTTAATTATATTTATTTTTTTTTCATATTTTTTTATGATAAAACCAAATATAAGAAAATCTTTTTCGGTAATATGTTATTTTTCTTTCTTTAATACTTTCCAAAATCAAATATAGCTTTAAGACATGTAAGCAAATATAATAACATTACAACTAAACCAATAATAATAATAATAATAATAAAGCAATATTCATCAGAATGATTCATTTACTCAATTTTTTGGGAATGTTCACAATATCGAACAAGCATTAGTATTTTCCTCACTAAAAAATTGGTAAGGGTATAAATGTTGATAAGGATATTGAGAATTATAATAGAAAAAGTTGGAATCAATTTCATTTCCCCACTGCTCTTCGATTCCCTCCTTTATATCAGTTTTCTTGTCGGTCTTCCTCATCTCCTTCACCTGTTGTTTCTTCTGCTTCTTCTCTTCATCCTGCTTTAAGATTATTGCATGTTTTCCTGCTCGATTTTGGAGATGATCAACCAGCTTCGGTGGATCAAACACTCCTTTCACTGTCACAGTCGAGTTTTTTGTATCTGGCTCCACTGTTCGAACTCCTGAAATTCATAGATATTTTTTTACATATATTTTTCTTACTTCTTAAAGAAAAAATAAATAAATCAAGAATTTTCACTTGAATTATAAAAATTTAATGAAAAGGGAAATATAGGAAGGAATTCAAGGGTTTGTTTGGCAAAGTTTTTAAAAATAGTTATCAAAATTAGTTTTTGAGAATAGTTCTTAAACTAATTTTAGAAATAAAATTCTGATTGGAAAAATAATTTTTTTTTTGTGCATATTTTTAATGAAAAAATCAAACACTTATGTATAATGTGAAATTTTTTTAAATATTTTTTATATTTTCAATTGTTGTTTAGAACACTTAATTTACAAAAATACTTGAAGGTAATTCAAACTTGTTTTAAAAAATAATTTGTTTTCAAAACAAAAAATCTCAAAAAGTAGGTGTTTTTTGAGTTAAAAACAATTTTATGTTTATAGAACAGTTTCAAACAAACCCTAAGAAAAATATTTAAATATTTTAATAAAAAAAATATAATTTTCAAATTCCATATTATTTTATTTAGGTATGCTATAATATTTTTTTCTTAAAAAAAAAAAAACAATTGAAAAATACCTAGGGATAAGTCTGTGAATTGGTTAAGCCCTCTGTATACTTCAAAATGGTTAAATCTCAAGATGAACGAATGACCATGACATTGAATAAGATATAGATGATTAGTTTGATCTCCTTAATAGTCAATTAGTTTTCAAATAAGATGTCAAATTCTTTGATCCTAATAAGTATTATCATAGCTACTTTATTGGCTTCAATCATGGATGCAACATGTTGAAATGACTTGAGATAAGTTAAGGTCCTAAGATGGGGAGATGAGTGTCTTGTTTGGGATAGATTAAACTCAATTAAGTATCTTCATTATTGACTTTGAGATGAGATGACCGAGTCTTTAATTTTAATATATCTGTATAGAAGATAAGAGAAAATAAATGAATTCAAATTGAAATTAAAAAAATAATAATTATGTAAGAGTTTTTTCTTATATATTTTCCTTCTTACTTTTCCTTGTATTAAATTTAAGTGGCCAAAAATTAGTATAAAAATTTTCAATAAAAAAATAATTTTATTTAAAAATTATCAATTTATTTTCTAAAAAATTAAAGACAATTGTTGTTTTTATTTATAATCATGCTAATACGAGTAAAGGGTTAGTTGACTCGTCAAAATGAATATATAGAGAGAGAGATAGGATTAGAAGATGGAAAGGAATATCAAATGAGTGATTTGATTTACCTTTCATTTTCAATATAGTTTTCTTGATTTCTACCGCACAATTCTCACAATGCATATACACCTTGAGCACCACAATCATCACTTTAGGCTGCGAAAATAAAAATAAAAATAAATTAAATATTAAATATAAAATAAATATAATTATTTTGATAAAATTATTATTTTTTAAGAAAATAATATGGACCCAAAGAGAAAAAAAAAAAAATAAAGAAAACCTCTTCTTTCTCTTCTTTCTTATTGTCTTGAGGCTCTTTGGCTTTGGGAATGGGAGAGAGAAGCTCTACATTTTTCCCATATTTCTTCTTAACCCTCTCCAAAACCTTCAATGGATCAGCCTTTTCTCCCTTCACTGTCACTTTATGACTCTTGCGATCTGTCTCAACTTCTTCAACCCCTATCCAAAAAAAAAAAAAAAAGCTATAAATTCTGTTAACTAAAACATGTGATGTGATTATTATTATTTTTGAAAGATAAAATATTGTAGAGTCATACCATCAAAACCTCTCAGGCTTTTCAAAACCTTGTTTGCGCATCCTTCACAGTGCATGTAAACCTTCAAAATGATATCTTCCTTTGACTCTTCTTGCTTCTTATCTCTACTTTTTGGATCAACAGTTGTGTCTTTTTTCTCATTTTCACCATTTTTCTGCCCAAAAATCAAAATTCAGGCTTTGTTTCATAACATTTTTTAAAGTAGTTTCTAGAAAACAATTTATTGGAAGAGTTTTAAAAAGCAGTTAAGAATTCAAATATGAAAAATAATTTTCTCGATTCATTCTTCTCATTCCAGACTTACAATGTAAAAAATTGTATTGAAAAGTTTGAGTTTTTTTTTTTTTTTTTTTAACACTTGAAAACACCTACAAATTTGTTTTAAAAACTAAATATTTTCAAAATAAATTCTCAAAAAATATTTTTTAATAAAAAATTATTAAATATGTTTTTAGACTTAAAAACTTATTTTCAAGAATAATTTCCAAAGAAACTCTTAAAATCATATTAAATTAATAAAACCAAAAGAATTATTGTTATCATGGTTTTTTTTTCCCTTTCTCTTCTTATAATTTCTCAACAACCAAACAAATAAATTAGGGTTTGATACCTTTCCCATAGCTTCTGTTGGGAGCCTCTTTTAGACCAAATGCTGAGTGCAAGGAATGTGGCGGAAACAACAAACTATAAATTGGATAAGAAGGCCTCCCATAATAGGAAATGATTTCATCAATTTGTTTAAATTTCATCTTCTGGAATAATGAAATCATTTCATTTTAGAACATCAATAAAATTATGAACATCATTAATTTTTTTAATGATTTGAGGTATTTTGGAGTTATAACGTAAAATTTAATACCCTTGAAGTAAAATTTTAACTAATAATTAATTCCTCAAATTAAGGAATTGAATTCCAAAAATGGGTCTGAAATTAAAATGAAATAATATCATTGGGTTTTCCAAAATGGTCCCATTATCTTATTTTTGCAATTTTGAAGAGATTGTCCACACTAAATGCAAAGAAAATTTACCTTATCGTATGTATAACTCTTTGCTACATTGATGATAAGAATATTTTATAAGCAAGTTAGAGAGATTCAATCTTAGAAAACCATAAAAACTATTTTAATAAAGGGAAAAGGAAAAAGGAATTCAATTCTATGGAATTTGGAAAAGGTTTAAACATCTTTTTTGTGATTATAATGTACATTAAGGCCCTATTTGATGACTGTTTCTGAAAATTGTTTTTGAAAATTATTTTCTAATGTTTTGTGAAATAAAAGTTTATTTGAGAATTTAAAATATTTTTAACCTACTTTTAATACTTTTTAAATATGTTTTTAAAATATTTTTTTATATCAAGTGGTTTATTTTTAATGATTCTATATACTTATATAATTATTTTCTAAAATAGTAAAAAAAATGTGAAAAAAAAAACAACTAAAAAATATTATTTGAAAATATATTATTTTTTGTTCTCAAGAATAAAAAACAAAAAATAGTTTCTAATTGTCAAACGTATTTTTTTATTTTGAAGAACATAAAATTGTTCTTAAAAATAGTTACCAAACAAACCCTAAATTTTACCATTTTAAAATTTTGGTAAATAGTATTTACCCTCTATATTCTATAAAAATAAATAGACTCTATTTTTGTTAAAGTACAAATTAAACTTATATTTAATTTTTTTTTCTTAAATTTCAAAACTATTCTTATTTTTAATAAAATCATTTTAACTTTTTAGTTTCAAATATAAAATTAATTATATAAAAAATGAATATTTTTATTTATAATTCTCCCATATGGGTTTTTGGAGGTATCTAAAGATTTTGTTAAAATAAATGTTTTCTATTTTAATATGAAAAACAAAATAAAAAGAAAAGAATGAATAAAAAAGTTTTTTTTAAAAAAAAACCAATGATGTCTTTTGTTGTAATATTTCATTGTTATTCCTCTTTATATAAAAAATAAATAAAGGATTTAAAATGTTTTGTTATATATAAAACCATTATTTACACTTTAGTGGGCTAGGCTAGAGCTGGCTTGGTCACGGGCCTAATTGGGTCGAATCTCAAGCCCACGAAATGTTGCACGGCTAGCAACCCATATTGCACTGGACAAATCTTGGGTTGGCCGAAAGGGTGTAAGATTACTGTAGTAGCCCATTATGAGTAATGTTAAACTCACCCACTTTTTCTCTATTTACACCCTCCTTGAGTGTAAAAGGAGAAAAATATGGCTGAATTTACTTCCATCTTTGGAATAATCTTGAGTACGATTTCCATTTCAGATTTTTCTTGACAATTTACCCCATTTTACTTGTAAGAAGGGAATGTGATAGGTTTTTTTGGGTTATCCATCCCAACCAAATGTGATAGGTTTGAGATTAAAGATAAATTAAGGATAAGTTTGAGATTGTTTTGCAAAATTCGAAGCTAAGCAATGAGTGCAAGGAATGTGTTGGAAACAACAAACTATAAATTGGATAGGAAGGTTTCCCATGGTAGAAAATGATTTTATCAATTTGTTTAAATTTCATCTTCGGTTATAATGAAATAATTTTATTTCAAAACATCAATCAAATTATGAAAATCATTAATTTTTTTAATGATTCGAGGTCTTTTGGAATTATAAGGTAAAATTTAATACTCTTGAAGTAAAATCTTAACTAGTAATTAATTCTTCAAATTAGGGAATTGAATTCAAAAAATGGGTCTGAAATTAAAATGAAATAATATTATTGGGTTTTCCAAAATGGTCCCATTATCTGATTTTTGCAATTTTGAAGAGATTGTCCTCACCAAATGCAAAGAAAATTTACCTTATCCTATATATAACTCCTTGCTACATTAATGATAAGAATATTTTATAAGCAAGTTAGACAGATTCAATCTTAGAAAACCATAAAAACTATTATAATAAAGGGAAAAGGAAAAGGAAAAAGGAATTCAATTCTTTGGAATTTGGAAAAGGTTTAAACATCTTTTCGTGATTATAATGTACATTAAGGCCCTATTTGATGATGATTTACGAAAATTATTTTTGAAAATTATTTTCTAATATTTTGTAAAACAAAAGTTTGTTTGAGAACTTAAAATGTTTTTAACCTACTTTTAACATTTTTTAAAATATTTTTTTATATCAAGTAGTTTATTTTTAATCATTCTATATACTTATATAATTATTTTCTAAAATAGTAAAAAAAATGTGAAAATAATAAAAAGAATAACTAAAAGATATTATTTGAAAATATTTTATTTTTTGTTATTGAGAATAAAAAATAGAAAACAATTTCTAATAGTCAAATATATTTATTTATTTATTTTTTATTTTAAAGAACAGAAAATTATTTTTGAAAATAGTTACCAAACAAACCCTAAATTTCACCATTTTAAAATTTTGGTAAATAGTATTTACCCTCTATATTCCATAAAAATAAGTAAACTCTATTTTTGTTAAAGTACAAATTAAACTTATATTTAATTTTTTTTCTTAAATTTCAAATCTATTCTTATTTTTAATAAAATCATTTTAACTTTTTAGTTTCAAATATAAAATTAATTATATAAAAAATAAATATTTTTATTTATAATTCTCCCATATGGGTTTTTGGAGGTATCTAAAGATTTTGTTGAAATAAATGTTTTCTATTTTAATATGAAAAACAAAATAAAAAGAAAAGAATGAATAAAAAAGTTAAAAAAAATTAACTAATGATGTCTTTTGTTGTAATATTTCATTGTTATTCCTCTTTATATAAAAAATAAATAAAGGATTTAAAATGTTTTGTTATATATAAAACCATTATTTACACTTTAGTGGGCTGGGCTTGAGCTAGCTTGGTCACGGGCCTAATTGGGTCGAATCTCAAGCCCACGAAATGTTGCACGGCTAGCAACCCATATTGCACTGGACAAATCTTGGGTTGGCCGAAAGGGTGTGAGATTACTGTAGTAGCCCATTATGGGAAATGTTAAACTCACCCACTTTTTCTCTATTTACACCCACCTTGAGTGTAAAAGGAGAAATGGCTGAATTTACTAACATCCTTGGAATAATCTTGAGTAGGATTTCCATTTCAGATTTTTCTTGACAATTTTCCCCATTTTACTTGTAAGAAGGGAATGTAATAGGTTTTTTAAGGTATTCATCCCAACCAAATGTGATAGGTTTGAGATTAAAAATAAATTAGAGATGAGTTTGAGATTGTTTCGGAAATTCAAAGCTAAGTACTGAGTGTAAGGAATGTGATAGAAATAACAAATTATAAATTGTATAGGAAGGCCTCTCATGATAAAAAATGATTTCATCAATTTCTTCGATTACAATGAAATAATTTCATTTCAGAACATCAATCAAATTATGAACATCATTAATTTTTTTAATGATTCGAGGTCTTTTGGAATTATAACTTAAAATTTAATACTCTTGAAGTAAAATCTTAACTAATAATTAATTCTTCAAATTAAGGAATTGAATTCAAAAAATGGGTCTGAAATTAAAATGAAATAATATTATTGGGTTTTCCAAAATGGTCCCATTATCTTATTTTTGCAATTTTGAAGAGATTGTCCTCACCAAATGCAAAGAAAATTTACCTTATCCTATGTATAACTCCTTATTACATTGATGATAAGAATATTTTATAAGCAAGTTAGAGAGATTTAATCTTAGTTCATACACCTTTTCTTCTCTTCCATTCTTTCTTCAATACTTTTGGGAAACAAATATAACCCACGGGAATCAAAAAACCATCTTCCAAAATAAAAGAAAAGCCCAATTCAATGAACTTGCTTATAAAGATCATATGAACTTTTCTCGGAGGAAAGGGGAAAATTTCAATTAAAGTGTGTAACCAGCCCCACCACCCCCACATGCTTGATTATCTCATTTACAACCCCACTTCCATCTAAATTTGCCTTTTTGTGAACATTTCACCTCACCATGGGGCAATACCATAGTCTTTAAATAAGTTTTAAAGTAGAAAATTAAAACTCATAACTCACTACACTTTATTCTACTTTATGATATGAGAACATCCAGAAATTATCATGGTTTTAACTTAAACAAAAATATATTTTAAATAAATCTGAATTTTCTTTGTTATTTTTATAGTTTATTTAAAAAAATTTACAATATAAATTTATATGTTTTTTGAGTGATTTGCTTAAAGAATACAAAAGGGAAAAAAAAAAATTAATGGATGGTGGTAAAAAAAATTAATGGGATTTTTCACCTAAGTTTCCTTGATTATTAAAGAAGAAAAATACTTAGATATTCATTAATACTTATCAATAAGTCATCTATACTATTAAAATATGCATCATGAAATCTCAATTATTAAATAAGGATATAAACGAATCAGATGCAGATATAAGAATATAAATAAATGAGATCGGTATAAATAATGAGATAAAAATTATATATGTGACAAAGAATTAATAAATGAGATCGGAATACATATAATGAGATAAAAATTTATATACATGAAAATGATTGATTGATGATATTTTTTACGTGACCCAAAAAATATACTTTGGTAGTGTAACGAGACCGAGAAAGGTAAAAGATAAATTCTTTTGATAATGGTAGGAAGTACCTTCTCTCTTGGAATCTAAATATGCTTTTCAAGGTACCCTTTCTATTCTCCATTCAACACCCCTGCAGCCAACTATTTGGATTATAAGAAAATATCTCTGTCATATCAAATGAACAATACTAAAGCACCATATTTCAACCACTAAAGGAATATACTATAAGATGCCTTTCAACCGGCAGTTGTAAGAGTGATTTTAGCCCCTAAGCACTTTTATAAATATCTATCAATATTTAGATATAAACAAAAAAAGAAAAAGAAAAAGAATAAGAAAAAGTATTCTAAAGGTATCTTTGGTGGTAAGATCAAAGAAAAAAAATGCTAATTCAAAAATCATTTCAACCAATTTTTTAGGCTTTCTAAAAGTGATTTCTTTAAACTTTAAATATTAAACCCCTAATTTTTAAAAGGAAAAATACTTTTAAGTACACTACAATCTCAATAAATAAAAATTCAATAAATTAATAATTTTATTTAAATAATAAAATCTTTTAGTTTCAACTCAGATTAATATAATAAATTAATAACCTCTATAAGATAATAATTTTTTTTTAGAAAATTTTAATAATCAAAAGAAATATAAATTAATAATTAATAATTAATAAAATATATATATATATATATATATATATATATATATATATATATATATATATATATATAAAGCAAACAAAAATTTATAATAGCGCACTTTTAAGTTTGCTATAGTAGTGCATCATCCTTCCAAAAGAAATGAATTTGGACTTGGTGTGAATCATGCCACAGAGAAGATATAGTCAAGTCCTTACTCATAATCAATTAGTTATCACAAAATTAAGATGGTTGAAGTCTTAGAATCCCCGTGATAGTGATGCTACAAAACATTTTTAACTTTTTTACTACTTAAAATTTTTTATTTTTAAGAATTATAAATATTAAAAATATTTTTTAAAATCACTATCAAATATACTTTTAAACTCAACAAGTGGTATGATAAGGAGGTCAAATAAGATTAGACCATGATGAAATAGCTATGCACTAACTATTATGTTGGGGAAGGGATTGACATATACGTAACAATACTATTCTTTGGGCCAAAGTTATTCTTTGGCCAAAGTGTTGGTATATTTCTACCTTTATCCAAAATCATAAAACTTTAATTTTTTTTTTTTCTTGCCATATTTTTTGTGACAAACTCCATGGTTGTTTCCTCCCCTTTAAAAGCTGAATATGCTGATGCTCAGTATATATGCTTCTTTTAAGTAATATTTTGGCAGTGGAAAATTCAAAACCATCAACTAGAAGAGTAGAAAGTAAAATGGACGCTAGAAAAGAAAGAATCTTAAGAAGCACCCCACCAATTTTCAAAAAGTAACACCCCATGCCTCAACTATTGAATCCCACTAAAATATCATTGCTCCCCACTATATATATGCCTTTGTTTTTGCTTCTCTTTGTTCATGATCACATGGGAATCATCTACTTTTCCAAGTCTCCCTCTCAAATCTTCCCCAAAATAATCCCATTTGAACCGAGTTGGAAACCCCACTAAATTTCTTCATCTCTTCGCCCATTTCAGCAATGGGCCAGCCTAAGGCCATGAAAATATATCACAAGAACTCTCAGTTTCTTCACAACCTCATTGTTTACTCACTCACTTCATTGGTTTGTAGCTTGTTCTTTTCATATCCCCATTGGTTTCCCTCCCCGTGGTTGTCCATCAACCATTTTCTCTTCACCTCCCTCCCAAATATCTGGACTTTCTTCTTCAACCCCAAGTGCATTTTCCTAGTAGGAAACACCATCATCCTCTTCCTCATTGGAGAATGGAAACTTTTGGGCTCACAGTCTCCAGCTGCTGAGATTTACGACGAGTATGCCGAGAGGAGTCGAGCTTCTAGACGAGTACTGTCTGCTCTTCAAGAGGCAAAAGAGATGGAGTTGGAGAAGAATTTGGTTGAGGAGAGTCTGCATAAGGTTGAAGAAGAGAAAGAAGAGGAAGAAGAGGAAGAAGAAAAATATGGTGATGAAGATGGAGAAGAAGATCAACCTGGATTACCAGCCGAGGAACTCAACAAAAGAGTTGAAGAGTTCATTGCAAGGATTAATAAACAAAGGTGGCTTGAAGCCAAATTACTGGTTCATGATGATAGCAGTCCTGAGGACATGCAGTTCTAACAGAAATCCTCCATAAACTGATTAGTTGTCTGTATGGATTTGTCATTATTGTGACATAAATTAAAGTTAATAAAAATCTTTTATTTGGTGAAAAGTAGCATTATGAGATCCAAAGGCTGATCTCAAAATTGAGGGAGGTGATATTGCCAAACAAAAAAGGAAAAAGAGACTTACTTTTTGGCTTGAGTTGGCAAAAAATATTAAAATTAATTAATATTTTTAACTATATGTTTTGTCCATCAATGTGTAACAATTTAAAATTAACCTTATAATTGCAGAAAAATATAGAAAAAATGGCATAATTTTTGGAAAGTCCATGTAACTTCAGAAAGACATAAATTTTTTGTACAATATGGGATATGAATAAAATAGGAATATCCCATTTTTAAATATGTCTAGTTAAATTTAAATTTTATTTAAAAATTGTTTAATAAGAGCAAGCAATGGAAATTAATTGAGTAAAGCTTATTTGGGATATTGTTTCTTTTGCCTTGAATAGTAGAAGTATTAGTAGAATTAGTTGGTACAATCTGATTTTATATCAAGAAAATATATTTTAAAAATACTTTAGGTTATGTTTAATTTTTGAAAAATTCGAAGAAAAATGTGAGGAAAAAAAAAACAGAGAGGAAAAATAAAATGAAAGAAAATAAAAAATAAATTTAAAATTAATAAATTAATTTTATATGCTTTTTCGAATTCATTTCAGTTATTTTCCCCTATTATATAAATTTAACTAATTTTAATTATATTTGATTTTTGTTTGTATTTTTCGTAGTGAAACTAAACCTAAGAAAATCAATTTTTCTTTTTTTAATACTTTCCGGAAATCAAATATAACCTTACTATACTAAAAAAAAAGTGTTTAATTTTGAAACTTCTAAAAATTTTAATTAGATTAAAATTTGCTTCTTAGAGTACATTTGAAGAAAAGCATGGATCTTCATACCTGTCCAAAATCTACATATTTAGAAGAGTGGAGCCCATACTACAAAGTTCAATTGAAAACCTTCAAACTGCCATTATGAAGCTCTCTCAAAAAGACTTAAATACTTAAAGTAATTTGTAAATGAAGTGAAAATTATGTAGTTTTCACATTTCTTTCACCCTCTTTTTTTCATTAGGCTGAATTTGATTTCTAAAAAGTATTAAAAAAAGATAAAAATATTCTAAAAATAAAAATATTTTCTCCTTGATTTTACCATGAAAAAAACAAAAGAAAGTCAAATATAATTAAAATTAGTAAAAAATTTATATATTTTTAAATTAATTAATATTTATATAGAAAAGTTAAATAAGTAAAATAAGTTTGATATAATATATAAAAATATTTTATTGATTTTAAATCTATTTTCTTTTCCTCTCATTTTTTCTCAAACTTTCCGGTATCAAACATAAACTTAATGTTATGTTAAGTAAGGAAAAGTAAAGAAATATTGTTACTATGCACTTTTTCTTACTCAAGTAAGTATCCTCTAAAAGTAAGTTTAACTAATTACACCAATCACTGCAATAGTAAAAGCATTAATTAGCATTTTTTCTAAAAAGCTCCTTCCTTTGAGCCTTCATCCATCTCTTCCTTTGTTCTCTACATAAATTCTGTGCACAAAAATCTCCCTAGGAGAATCAAAACCACCATTTTCCAAAAGCAAAAAGCTAATTCATTGAACCTTTGCACTCAAAGGTTCAAAAGAAGGGGCCAATAATTATAAATGGTACTGAGAGAAATGGAGAAGATTCCATCAAGAGGGTGTACACACTTACTACTTAACATTAAGTTACAAACCAAGCTCCACCAACTACACATGCTTGATTACCTCACTTATTGCTCCCCTTTACAACCCAAACCCTACCACCCTACCGCCTTCTAAAGCCACTTTTAGTGAACATTTTACCTCATTATTTTGTATTGAGAAATCTTTCAAACATTTTACTCATTTCCCATTTAGAAAATTATTATTGTTTTCCTTTCTGAGAAAATAAATTGACATCTACGGGTGAGTTGCATACAATAGCAGTTAAGACAAAGATCGAGTGCTTATTTATGCTATAAAGCACAAAAAGACTACAACTATAAGTTAAATTTTACCATTTGATTCGTTCTTGTTCTTCCTAAAACTAATCTATCACTTTTTCCCCCTTTCTCCCCAGAGTGAATTTCTTGTTTTACGATCGAATTTTTGTGTTTTGAATGAAATTTTTATAGGGTTTTTTTTGTTAGTCCAATAACCTATCCAGTAGGCAAATTATTTTGACACAATCTTGCACCTCCTCTCTTAAGTCTACATCTACTTTACAAACCTTTCTTTTTTCCCTCACATTTGATCCCCCTGTGCCCCCAACTACTTCAATTACAAGTTGGAAAGTTATACTATGCCCAAACAATGAAAAAGCTTGGTACTTTTCTACCAAGGCGGCTAGCCAAAATGGTATCAGATCTCTAGCTAAGTAAAGGGTCGAGTTCCAAGTCATTTCTTATTTATTTATCTTTTAGATATAATTATGAGGTTAGCTTTTGGAAAAATTAATAATTTTTTTTTTTTAAAAAAAAAAGGAAGAAAAATTCAAAACCATCAACTCAGAGAAGTGAAGAAGAAAAACGGAATCTACATCAGAGGAATCTTAAGAAGCACCTCCCAAACCTACCATGGCTTTTCAAAAAGTAACACCCCATGCATAGAAAAACAATATAGTAAAGCAGCATGTGTTGAATCCCAATAAAATATCTCCTTCTTCTTTCTATATATAGGCCTTTGTTTTTGCTTTCTCTTGGTCCGAATCAGATGGGAATCCTCAACTTTTCCAAGTCTCTCCCTCTCAAATCTTCCCCAGAATCTCCTTTGAGCCCAGACCCCACTAGATTTCTTTTTCTCTTCACCCATTTCAGCAATGTATCAGCCTAGGAGTCAGGTTATTGTCAACCACATTGCTTATTCTCTCATTGCATTGGGTTGTAGCTTGTTCTTTTCGTATCCTTATTGGTTTCCCTCTGTGGTTTTCCATCAACCATTTTCTCTTTTCCTCTCTCCCAAATATATGGTCTTTCTTCTTCAACGCCAAGTGCCTGTTCCTAATAGGAAACACCATCATTCTCTTCCTCATTGGAGAATGGAAACTTCTGGGCTCACAGTCTCCGACTGCCGAGATTTAGGACGAGTTTGTTGAAAGGAGTGGAGGTTTTAGGAGAGTGTCCACGCCTCAAGAGACAAAGAGGGAGATGGGGGTGGAGAAGAATTTGACTAAAGAGGTTCTAAACAAGGTTGAAGAAGAATAAGGAGAAGTACGAGTTTTATTTTTGACTTTTAAAATATATATATCCTAAGAAAAATAATCTTCAAAACATAATAAAATCCTTTATTAAAAAAGATACATGTTTTGAGGAATATTTTCTTGAAAATATATGTACTTAAAAACTTTTTAAAAATATAATTCTTTTGTAAATGGTACATGATTACATGATTCTTCTTTAATTAAATATCTAAATAATTCAAATTGATATAGAAGTTATTATAAAATTTTAACAAAAAAATTTAGTAATCTAAAATTCCCTCTTAGTTATAATATGGGGGATTTGTTGTGTAAAGTTCTCACAAACAACTTCTACCCATCTATCCAAAACAAAAAATCAAAGAATTTTTAGAAAAATGGAAGTTTTTAACTGTTTTATTTATTTTTTATTATTATTATGTTTTTAGCCCAAAAGTAAGAATGGATTTGGTTTTTACTTTTCCATTTATAAATTAACTGATAAAACATTTGATTTGTTGAGATTACAAGCATGCAAACAAACATTCCGTGTCATAAAATATATCATTTGTTGTTCATTTAAAAACTTATCTTATTAAATTTGCCTTAAAAATCATCCTGTTGAATTTGTTACTAAAACTTTTTTATTGTGATTTTGCTGAAAGGTGAACAAAATTACTTGCAAAAAAAATTGAAGTTCCATTAGAAATAATGTTTATCTCTCGTGTTTTTTTTTTTTAACTGAATCTTTGCTTTTGTACCATATTATTGCTGTGGCGTGGAAGGTGATACTGATTACCTATATATATTGGGAGGACATGCCAATACATAGCCCTACATTGAAAGTTATAGGTACGTCCCTAGATGACAAAATTGGCCAAATGTTTGGTGGCCAGCAATAGTGAGGGCCCGAACCATTGTGACAATAAACTCAACCTTATATAACTTTTATGCGATATCAGTCCCCTATTAATACTGATCAGCTTGCTCTTGTATTTAAAAGAGATCAATACACAATTTATGGTACAAAAGGAATAAAATAAGAGGGTACCCTCATAAGAAAGGTGTTTGTAGAATGATTTCATCTATCATGCTTTTTACACTACACGAACATAATTGGATGAATTTAGCTCATAAATACACATGAACATACTTTCCATGAATTTAGCTCATAAATGCTATTTTAGTTTTAATAGATATCATATATCATAGCATTCAACAAGTTAAAATGACATACCATTTAAGATATTAGAGAAAATGACATGTCATTTAAGATATTAGAGGAAATTAAAAAGTATCCAACCTAGTGTATTCTAAGTTTGATTTTTGAAATCTTTTTAATCTTAAAACAATATTTCTTATGCCAAAACAAGAAGTCTTCTGCATTACCAATCAAAATTTTCAAAAGTGTGATTTGAACCCATTTTATATGGCATTTCAATCTTTATTGTAATGTTCAACTTTTACTATAATAAAAATTGTTATAAATAATCCAAATCAAGAATACAAAATTGATTACGATTTTAGTAATGAGATTTCAAATTTGATAATAAAAATATTATGAATGAAAAAAATCAAGTGTAAAATGTTTAAAAATGATTAAGAATATGAATTTAAGTTGAATAACAGTCATTTCAAAGTTTAAATGTCATTAAATAGAAGGATAAGCTGATGTTATTTCAAAGTTTTGAGTTGTGAAAAAAGAAGCAAATCCCGTAGAAATTTCAAAAAAGAAAAAAGTGAAACAAAATTATTGACAAAGTTTCAAATATAAACTGAATTAATTATTTTATTCAATTTTGGATCAAATTCTTTTCAGTTTTCACTCACTACTTCTTTAATGTTTTTGGAGTATATTTGAGCCCTATTTCTAAATGAAAAGGGAGCAAGAGAATTCTATGCCGCTATGGTGAAGCTATCACATTCAATATTAAGAGATAATAAAATACTTAGCATGAAAAAAACGTTAAATATAATGAAAATAATTTGTTTAGTTAGAAGAAGAATAAGATATATTCTCTATTTTAAAATAAAATAAATAAAATAAAAATTTATGATCAGGTATCTATTAGCCTTAAATATAAACATTGAAACAAGATGATTGAAAATTATTTTTTATGTCATCTTCTCTATATGCTCTTTTAATATAATTATTAATTTGGCAAATGAATAATTATTGTATATAAAAAAATGCAGTAAAAATAAAATAAATATAAATAATATATTAAATATTCATTAACAACATAAGAACAAACAAATAAACAAAAGGTCCACATGGGACTAAATTGGAACTCAATCGTCGACCCATTTTCATTATTTTTCAAATTATTGGTCCATTTATTATTGAAATCAGTGAGAAGTTCAGAAAAATTGCCATTTCATGCTTGTTTTCTTATTTGTGTGGGCATGATGTTAAATCATCACCAATTAAAGAATAATTCAAAGTTTTATTTCACCTTTTATGCATCCTATTTCAAATATATAAGATTCTTTCTTAATAATTTTCAAAGATTTAAAAATAAAAAGATGGATTCCAAGTGTGATTTTAATAAGGTTATTTGTATGTGCTAAGTGTTATAGGAAAAAGGATAAGAATCCATTTTCATCCATAAATAAATTTAAATTATTTTTTAGAAGGTATAGGAATAGAACTAAAAATCATAGTAAAACCTATATCTAAAGATATAGAAATCATAATTGCAATCTAGATGTTCCTGAATCAAGTCCAATTTGAAGAAGATGTTGAATCCATGGTAGTCTTTGTAGATCTTGTCTACCCAATGGTCTTCCTCCCAATTTCTCCCTTCGTGGAATCTAAGACAAAAAATGGTGAGTTTCTCTTCCTTTCTTGAGGGTAACTAGGGTTTGCTCTCTTTCTTTGGAAGATGATGGACAAAGTGTCAAAAGTCTCAACTCCAAGCTCCTAAGGGGGTTTATAAACGATTCCCTATGGGTTTAAGTGACAAGGTAAAAACTATCATCCTTTCAAGATCACTTCTTCAATCTTTGAATTACAAATCCTTCTATTATATGATCAATTGCTATACTCTAGGTCACAAAGAATATATGTTAAATTTTAATTAAAAAATTATTATGGTCATGGTTTTTCTAATTACATATCTTTAGGATCACCTAAGGTAACACACTATATTAAACTTATAAGATATTATGGTATCTTTATGGAGAATATCTATTGTCACCTATTTTAATCAATAGTGGGCTAATTTGTACAGAATTTATGACCATCTTAGGGTTATGCCCATAGGTCAAAGCCACCAGTGACCTCAATACTAGCTTAATATTTTCTCAAGGTTGAAAGTCAATGTAGCATAATAGCTCAGTAAATCAAGACAATAGTTAATGTTATGATTTATCATATGTCTTGTCTAAGGTGTAATCATGCACATTAGTGCAAACACTAACGAGAAAATCATTTTGATGATCAAAATAGATTATCCTTCATATTAAAAGATAATGCACTATAATTTTAGATAAATTGCTTAAATTTATGAACCAATTGTGAACTATTTATTATCTTGTAAGAAACCGATGACTTGAATCTTCTGTCAACTCCTAATTCATTATTGGGATGTGCAATATAAGTGATAGGGACATGAATGCTTAGATAATATTTAATGCAAATAAGTATAGAAAAAAAGGAACTAAAATCATAATAAATAAATTTATTAATATAACCATATTATATTACATCATGTCATACTTTCAAGAGTTCAATCTTAATAGACTATTGTTCAAATGAGAGGAAAATTACTTAGTTAGATTTTTTAGAGAGTTTAATATTATATAAAAATAATTTGGAGTATAATATTCTTAAAAAATCTTGAAAATTTTGAGAAATACAACTAATTCATAACTTTCTTGGTAAACCTCTCACCCATGTTCTCTCAAATTATCAAGATTTTTTTCATAAGGAAATGGTTACCTAAATTTATTGAAACTTAGATGCTTAGGCTTGTTATCAAGTCTATTATTTGATAAAAACAACTTGACATAAATTAAGTTATGTCATAATGTATTATAATGTTAGTATATTTATATTATAAGTATAATGCATGTCGTACTTATATTTTATGATAAAATTAATAATTTTAAAAATACCTACCCTATTAGCATTTATATTAACACATCATACTAGTACATTAAGACCATTCACTCAATGCATTAAAAAACAAGTATGAGTCTCGTAACTTCAAATTACTGTTTTATTTGGTTTCAAAGATGATTTGCAATATAAGTATATTAGGGAGTATAGTATGATCATACAAAATATTAGTCTCATAAAAGAGTTCAAAATTTTTACAATTAGATTTTATCATAATGTATTGTAATATATGTATATTTATATAATAATTATAATATATTCTTATATCACCTATTTTTTATAAAAAAAGTAACGGTATTAGAGATACTTTTTATTTCTCACTTACATCCAACCCATCATACCTATTAACATTGTCCACTCAATGCATTGAAAAAAGAAATATATATAATATAAAACTTTGATAATTTTTAAATATTATTTTATTATAAAAAATTAAAAACAATTAAATATTCTTCTTTGTTTGCTAATTCTTTTATACAACCCAAATAGAAAATTAAACATTCTGTCTACCTTAGACTCAATACTGTTTAGCTATAAAAAATTGAATTTTTTTTGTGTTTCTTTATTTATATATATATAACTTCTAGAACTTTCCTACTTTATAGAGAAAATTTTTATCACGTGTCTCAATTTTGTCGCAAACAAGAAAGTTCACTTTCTCACGAACACGAATGGTTCATGTTGCCTCGAATTCAATTATCGTTTAGTAGTGAAATTCGTCCACTTCAAATACAAAAACATAATTTTTCACTTTAAAATTAGAAAAAAAAAATGAAAAATCCATCTTTCTTATTACATAATCATCAAACTTGTTTTTTTTTTTTAATAAAAATAAAAATTATAGTAAAAATATAAATGTGTCAAAAAATAAATTTGATGTTGTTTTGAAAATATTTCTTAAGTATTTATGGTTTCAAATAGCAAATTATACTATCACCGTACATAACAAATTAAAATCCAAAATTTTGGTTTAAAAATTGAGTGTTAATGATAAGAAGTAATGTGGGCCACATGCTTTAAATGCAATGAAAAAATCAAACTTGTGCTTTAAACGCCTTGAATTTCATCCGCTTTTAATTGAAGGAGAAATTTGATGTTCTCATAAAAAATATTATATATATATAAATTTATTTGTAAGTATTTATTTTCTTGTATTTAATTATTCTATAAAATATACATAGAAAGATTCATTCATATATGTTTTATGCAAACTAATATTATTAAAGTCAAATTTGTTTTGGTTATGTAGATGTTTACTGAGTTTAGGAATGGCAACGAAGCGGGTTCGGGACGGGTCGCCCCCATCCCAACTCCGCCCCGTTTATTCAAAACAAATCTCATCCCCGTCTCATTTAAAAAACTTAAACGGGGCGAGGCGGGGCGGAGTGGGTATGATAAATTCTCATACCCACCCCGCCCCGTTCAACAAAATAGGGCATGGAATATGGTTGCACTGTCTGGTAGATGGGTTCCAAAGGATGAGTTTTTTAGGGGGCTTGAGGGAATAAAACCCATAAAAGCAATCAACTACGCACAACAACCCATTACAAGAATCCAGAACTGTTGCAGTGCATTTGTTTGAGATACCCATGTGAAGTTCAAGATCCACCGCCAAATCATCCTTGTGTAGAGGGTCGTCCACGGAGTGTGGAACAACGAGTCCAATTACGGGGCGTTTATGTTGTTGACGGAGGTGGGCTTCAACGAATTAGGGATGGGAGATTAAGGTGCACCAGGCTTTGCATATGCACCTGAACCGTAGCAGAGACTTCACTGGTAGTCTCGATAGAATGTCCACCATAATCACCTCTGGTATGTACGTCATTACTCTCTCTGCTTCACCCCCTATAGAACCCTATCGGAGTCCTAATGGAGATTGTCGTTGTGGGTGGTTAGAGTTGTTGGCGAGGGAAGCCGAGAAGTGGAGAAGAGCTAGTGCTCTTTGGTTTCCAGCGACAGGAAGCTACCATACCCAGAACAGTGGAATGCCAGCCGCTACCCTTCCTTCGACAGTAATGGAAGAATCTGAGACGAGGGAAGAATCAAGGAACACCTGGATTAATTTTAGATATAACCGGGGCGGGGCAATACCCAAACCCGGCCCGAACCCGCCCCGGGTTTTTTAAACAATTCCCAAACTCATCTCAAATTAGTTTATTAAATTTTAACTCCGTCCCATTAGGGGTAGCGTGGGGCGGGGCAGGTACCCGAAAAAACCTGCCTCATTGCCATCCCTAACTGAGTTCAAGAACTTTGGAGTGTTTTAACCTTAATTTTTTTTTGGGTTTTTTCTAACCACGTTAATATTAACACCCAAATTTTGGGATATTTTAATCTCTACTTGTATCTTTATCTCCTTTATTATATGTTTCTCATTTCTCTTTCCCAATTAATTGTTTTTTTGGTTTACTCCAAAATCTTAATATATATCAAAACTGTAATCAAATTCAGAATTTTTAAATTGAATTACCTTTTGTCTACCGACTCGAAATGTCTTGGTACGTTTTATAAGTCAAATTCATATTTTCTGTTCTGCTCATGTAAAAATCATGGAATCATATTTTCTGTTCTTGTCATGTAAAAACCATGGAAATCTTGGTATATATGTTAAATTAAATTTTGTAAATTTGAGTAATCTAAAATTTTAAGTACGAATTTTAGAAATTCCCAATTCTTAAGTTAAAAAATAAGGGATTTATATTGAAAATTTCTTGGAGATAACTACCATACTTTTGTCCAGACAAACATTTTCGATTTTGATGAAAAATGGCCAAAACTTCACCATTTTCGAATGTTCCACCATCTTTAGACATTTTAAGCGAAAAAAGAATGAATTCTGTTTTTCACTTTTGCATTCATAAACTAGTTATATAAAAAGCCAAATTAAGATTACAAGCATTCATTAAACATTACAAGCGATAAAGTATATTATTTAGAAATTTATCTTAACAAATTTGTCTTCAAAAGCAATTCATTTATCTTAATGAATTTGTATATATAACCATTGTGATATGGATCAAATATATTAAAACAAAATTATCCACGATAAATTAAAGTTTTGATTGACATTTAGAGATGAATATTAAGGAGTTTATACCGATAGCTGATAAAAATTGTTTTGTTTATGTCATTATGGTATGTTGTCTATTTTTTTTTTTAAAAAAAAAAAAATCATTAAATTGTAATAAGTTTAATTATCGACAATAAATTAAAGTTTTGATTGACATTTAGAGATGAATATTAAGGAGTTCATTCCAATAGCTTATACAAATGGCTTTGTTCATGTCATTATGATATATTGTTTATTTTTTTTTATAGGAAAAATCATTAAACGTAATAAGGTTAATATTAATCAAATTGCTTGAATTTTGAAGGTTAATATTAATAAAATTACTTGAATTTTG
The DNA here is from genome assembly GCA_030254885.1 of Vitis rotundifolia. NCBI lineage: Eukaryota > Viridiplantae > Streptophyta > Magnoliopsida > Vitales > Vitaceae > Vitis > Vitis rotundifolia. The sequence continues at coordinate 19,568,117 of CM058151.1, forward strand.
ATTCTATATTTCTAGGATTAAATTGGAGGAGACCCTATTTTTGTATAAGATCAATCCGATGCTTAGCTTATTCTTACCGAGATAAAATATATATTTTAATCTTGGAAAATTAAAATAAAAGGATGAATACTTAGTTTATTATCATTTTATAAAGAGATAATAGTCCCTAAAACAAAATATCAAAAAATGCTGTTTTTATAAAGATTTAATTTATCACGTTTTAAAATAAATCATCAAAAAATTATGATTTTAGAATACTTGAATTTGTCCTGTTTTTTCTTTTTTTCTCTGACATTAACATAATTTGGATGAATTCAACACAAATGGCAGTATTCAACTGTCAAAATAGTATAAAGAATGTTATATATATATATATATATATCGAGCAAATTAATTCTAATTTTAATGTTTAAAATTCTTCAAATCCAAAAACAAATTAACATTTTATAGTGGGTGCAGGATAACATTTTATCCCAAAAATAACACAAACTTGTTAATAACTCCACGGTGACTTAAATTTGTTATGTTTATTTATATAATAATAAATTTTGCAATAATGCAAATAAAATAACCCAATATCTTTTTAAAAAATAAATATTATTGATTTCAAGTTTTTTTATACATATTTTAGATTTTTTATAATTATTTTTATTTTTAATAAAATATAAATTATATATTTATAAAATCACCTTAATTATAGTTCAACCACACATTCAATCATTAAATTATAAATTAATAACCTTTTTGTTATTTAATATTTGATTCAATTTTCAAAATATTAAATTTTACTTTAATAATAATATGAATAATTCAAAACAAAAAATATATTAAAAAAATGTTATAAACTTTATAGTTAGATTTAAACTTTTATTCTACCATTAAACTTTTCAAATTATGAATTTAAGGCAGACATAAGAACTTCAACCTGAAAAATTAGACCACTAAGCAATCATGACCAAATAAACCAAAACAAAATGATTTACAATTAAATCTATCCATAAATCTTGTTATTAGTTGTTTCGAGTTATTCATTCAGTTGCAAAAAAAAGTTATATATTCCATAGAAATCTTGGGAAAAAAATAGTGAATAAAAATGATAACAAAGACTTAAATACAAGTTTATTTTTTATTTTTTATTATCCCATGAAATTATGGCCATTTATTTCTTTAATGTTTTTAGTGCATACTTGAACTCTATTCCTATCGTAAAATAAAAAAATAAATTGATGGTGGCATTTTATTCTAAAATAAAAGTTAAACAGTATTTTCCATTTTTAGGAAGTACAAATTCACAAATTTAGTGTTGGTTTGAATGCATTTTTTTTTAAAATAAAAAATAATAAATAATAATAATAACTTTTATATAAATTTGAAATAGTAATAAAACTTTAGCATTTCAATTTGTTTAAATGATTTATAAAAGCCACTACCTTTTTAAAGCAACTATAAAAGAGTTTTATACTTATACAAGATTTGTTATCATTTTTGTTTGTTTTTTTTTTTAAAAAAAAAAACAAAATGTGTATCAAAAAAATCTTAAATGAAGTGTTTTTTAAAATTTGTCTTTTACAACTATTCTATAATATTTTATAAAATAAAATATCTATTTCAGAATTTAAAATATTTTTAATTTGTTTTTTATATTTTTAATTTTTTTATAAAATAACTTTTATCTATGATATTTTATTTTTAATTATTTTCCATATTAAAATAGTTCTCAAGAAAACTTGAAAACATAAAAAATATGTCATAAAAATAATTTTTAAAAACAATGGTTTATTTTATAGAACGAAAATGTGTTTTTAACCTATTTTTATATTTCTAGATATGTTTTAAAAATAACTTTTATTTTTATTTTTAATCATCCATAATGATTATTTTTATTTTTATGTTACAAGTAATTTGTAGTTAACAAAAAAACATAATGGTTAAGTTATAAAGAATTTACTATACCATAATCCTCATTACAAAAATCAAGTATCAACATACATCATTTTGTAAAATGGACATTTACCTAACATTTGAGTCCGACTAAGTAAGAATTTTTTATAATTGAAATGAAAATCAACCTAAATTGAATAAGTTGGAATTTTTTATAATTGGAGTGAAAATCAACCTGATATTAAATTAGTCTACGTTCGGAAATAAATACAATGCTAATCTAAATTCATTTTTTATATTTTCTAGTACCAATATATCTTCCATCCAAATCTTAATCTTGATTTTTAGTTTACTCCAACATCTTAATATTTAAGAAAAAATATTACCGATATGCTAAGAATGAGTATATTAGATGAATTTTTATTTTCCTCATAACTATGTCATTTTAAGCAAATGTTTTCAAATTTCATTTCTTTTGTTTACTTATGATTGTCATATGCTGTTGTTTATGGGCAAATTTCATCGGAATTCTTTTCTTTTCATGCAAAAGAGATGATTAAAAAAAGAATACATAACTGCAAAGCCCATATATCAAAACCCATGATCCGTCAAATGGGCATTAACGTATGGGCTGAAACCCAAATGGTTAAATGTTGAAATGAACTTGGGCTGGAGATGCAGTTCGCCGAGGATTCCAATATTTAAAAATTTTCCAACCATGCTATTAGGACGAGGGATCTGGTAACTCCCTTGTACCATGTCAACATCCTACCACATCAAGAATTAGTTAATAGTAAAAATAAATAAAATGATAAATATTTTATTAAAAACTAAACATCAAAATTTTTTCTCTAATAATTATATTCCATATCTTGATTTTAAACTTTACCTATCAAAAGTTATCTTTTTATCCAATAAATATTAAACCTACGATATATTTGAGAGATGGAAGGTATGTGTGGAGGCATGAATGAGGAGGCTATAATAATGGTGTTTGGGAATGGTTTCCCTTATCATCGCGGTTCTTATATGATAAGAACATAATTTATATGAATATTACTTAAATGATGTAATAAAATAGGGTTGTTTACCTTATTCCAATATTATGGATACAAAGTTGCTATATAATAAAATAAAATAAAATAATTTATTAACATAATTATTATTATAGTTATTTTTCAAAATAAATTTGTGCAGGTATGAATAATAATATTATAATAAAATCATAAATTATATTTTTTTAATAAAAAACTGCTATTTTAGTATATGTTAGAAACATAATAAATATATTATATTAAAATAAGTTAGAAACGTAAGAATATTAACATTTTTGTAATTTTTTAAAGAAATGAATAATAACTATTTAAAAAAATTATTAATAAGAGTTTATTTAAGATGAATCACGAATAAATTTCTCACTTTTTTAACATTTAAATGAACCAAGTTTTTCATTATATGTACATATTTAGTACTCAATTATAAACATAATATTTTAGAATATTTTGACTTAATCTTCAATTAATTGATCCATTTTTTGAATTCCAAATTATTCTTAAATATTAAAAGATTCATTCAATAATTTAAATTATTAATTAGTCTTGCTTAATTTATAATCTATTTACTTAGTGAGAAATTGAAAAAAAAAAATAGTTGTGCGTATGGTAGAAATAGTGAAATTATGGCTCATAAAATATTAATTTTGTTTTATTAAATTTTTAGTGATTGGATCTATTTTTTGAGTTCTAAATTATATTAAAAACTTGATAAATCTATTAAATTCAATACAAAGTATCATTTGATTTGAAGTTTATTTTTCATGTAATTTTTTTTTTAAATATAACTATATGCAAAAAAATAAAATAATAGAATCATTGTAAACTAATTTTTATTCATAAATTTTTAGTATTAGCGAGTTTATTAGTCAAGTTATTTTTAAAAATGATTAGACTTGTTGATGAATCCAATGTATTAAGTGTTGCTTAATTTCAAGTTCATTTGCCTAGTGAAAAAAACCAAAAAATAATAATCCTATGTAAAAGGAAAATAATAGTTTTTCTAATCTAATTTTTGTTTATAAATTTATAGTATTAATTGTATCATCATTTAAATTTTAATTATTTTTAAAAATTTCTAAACTCATTAATGAATCCACCATATTAAGTGTTGTTTAATTTAGAATCATTGCCTAGTGAAAAAAAAATAGAAAGTAGTGATTTTATGTGAAAAAAAAACACAATAAAATCTAATTAAACCAAGTCTATTTCCATAAATTTTTGGTATTAATTGAACATTATTTGAATTTATATTATTTTTAAAAATTACTAGATTTGTTAATGAATCTACATTATGTAAAAATATGAATCCAATACACGATTTGAAATTTATTTGCCTTCTAAAAAAAATATGATATATATATATATATATCTATGTGTGTGTGTGTGTGTAAAGAAGAAACTAATAAAGTCATTTAAAATAAATTTTGGTTTATGACTTTTGAATGTTATTTTCATAATTTTTTAATGCTAATTAATAAGTTTTTTAGTTTTAATTAGTTTATGACTTTTGAATGTTATTGAGTTTCATAATTTTTTAGTACTAATTAATAAGTTTTTTGGTTTTAATTGGTTTATGACTTTTGAATGTTATTGAGTTTTATAATTTTTTAATGCTAATTACTAAGTTTTTTAGTTTTAAATTATTTTTAAAAATTAATCAATTTTATGGATCATGTATGGTTTGATTTGAATTTTATTTGCTCAATAATTTTTTTTAGAAAAGTTAAAAAAGATTTTAAGAAACATGTACAATTTAAAGGAATATCATATTTGAAGATTGTTGACATCGGTATTAGATTGTGTAGAAAGAAAAATAATGATGTCATGTTCAATTTTATTTGTGTATTATAGTTTTTTTTTTTTTTAATTTCTCTTTATTTCCCTTTTATTTTTTAAAATTAATTGAAAACTTCTACTTATTTTCTAAAAATTATTCTCTATTTTACTTTTTTAAAATCGAATATAGAAAATAATGGCCCAACATTATTATAGATTTTTAAAAATGGTTTTATATTTCTAAAAACAGTAAACTATTTTTTAATTGGGACGAAACAAGCTTTTAGATTTTTTTTAGTTCAAGATTCTTTAGGAAATTCGTAATGTAAAAGTAGAAAAATGTTTTGCGTATAATTTATAAGGTGAAATGATACCTATATCACACTGTTTTAGCATTATTAATACCATGAAAAATAGAATTAAATATTAACTAAAAATACTTATTAGAAAGGTGGTTAATTGTATTAAACTTGAAACTTGATCCACTGCACTGACCGTGCCAATTCAAGAATATTGTAACAATCGTATCTCTACCTCATTTATTATTACATATGTTTCATTCTCAATTAATTGTTTTTTTATTTCCTCCAACATCTTAATACTTATCAAAACTGCAATTTTACTTATCAACTAGAATCATTTTTTTGAAATTGAATTACTATTTGTCTTCCTGTTTGGAATGTGTTGGGTGTTATTTATAATTCAAATTCATATTTTCTATAATAATCATGTGGATGTCATTTATAAGTCAAATTATTATTTTTTGTTCTCGTCATATAAAAACCATGAAAATCTTGCCACAAACACCATTACAAAACACATATCACCAAACTTCATCATTCATGAAACGGTTATCACCCATGTATATGGGTATGTTGGGATTGAGCCTTATGGGCCCATCATGGTTGGCACTTAGCACTTTCGAAGGGAAGGTCAAAGGCCCAAAACCGCGGCCCCTCAATCCACCAATTGTTTATTTGTCCCTTTTTAAAGGGGATGTCCTTAAAAATCAAACTCAAGAACAAAGCTTAAGGGTCCCTTTAAGTTCAATCCTGATACCATCTTAATGAAAAGGGACCCTTAATCGAACTCATGAGCAAACCTTAAGGGTCCCTTTTCATTCAGATGGTAACAGGATTGAACGTAAAGGGACCCTTAAGCTTTGGTCCTGACTTCGATTCTTGGGGACGGTCTCTTTAAAAAGGGACAAATAAACAATTGATGGATTGATAGGTCACGGTTCTGGGATTGAGCCTTATGAGCCCATCATGGTTGGCGCTTAGCACATCTGAAGGGAAGGCTAGAGGCCTGGAACCATGGCCCCTCAATCCACCAATTGTTTATTTGTCCCTTGTTAAAGGGAGATTCCTCAAGAATCGAACTCAGGACCAAACCTCAAAGGTCCCTTTACTTATCAACCAGAATCAGTTTTTTGAAATTGAATTACTATTTGTCTTCCTATTTGGAATGTGTTGGGTGTTATTTATAATTCAAATTCATATTTTCTATAATAATCATGTGGATGTCATTTATAAGTCAAATTATTATTTTTTTGTTCTCGTCATATAAAAACCATGAAAATCTTGCCACAAACACCATTACAAAACACATATCACCAAACCTCATCATTCGTGAAACGGTTATCACCCATGTATATGGGTATATTAGGATTGAGCCTTATGAGCCCATCATGGTTGGCACTTAGCACTTTCGAAGGGAAGGCCAGAGGCCCAGAACTGTGACCCCTCAATCCACCAATTGTTTATTTGTTCCTTTTTAAAAGGGGCATCCCTAGGAATTGAACTCAGGACCAAAGCTTAAGGGTCTCTTTACGTTCAATCCTAGTAGTAGCTCAGATGGTACCAGGATTGAATGAAAAGGGACCCTTAAGATTTGGTCCTGAGTTCGATTCCTAGGGACGTCCTTTTACTAGCTCAGATGGTACCAGGATTGAACATAAATGGACCCTTAAGCTTTGGTCCTAAGTTCGATTCCTGGGAATGCCCCCTTTAAGAAGGGACAAATAAACAATTGGTGGATTGAAAAGCCGCAATTCTGGGATTGAGCTTTATGAGCCCATCATGGTTGGCACTTAGCACATCTGAAGGGAAGGCTAGAGGCTCAGAACCGTGGCCCCTCAATCTACCAATTGTTTATTTGTCCATTTTTAAAGGAGGCGTCCCTAAGAATCGAACTTAGGACCAAACCTTAAAGGTCCCTTTACTTATCAACCAAAATCAGTTTTTTGAAATTGAATTACTATTTGTCTTCCTGTTTGGAATGTGTTGGGTGTTATTTATAATTCAAATTCATATTTTCTATAATAATCATGTGGATATCATTTATAAGTCAAATTATTATTTTCTGTTCTCGTCATATAAAAACCATGAAAATCTTGCCACAAACACCATTACAAAACACATATCACCAAACCTCATCATTCGTGAAACGGTTATCATCCATGTATATGGGTATGTTGGGATTGAGCCTTATGGGTCCATCATGGTTGGCGCTTAGCACTTCTAAAGGGAAGACCAGAGGCCCAGAACCGTGACCCCTCAATCCACCAATTGTTTATTTGTCCCTTTTTAAAGGGGACGTCCCTGGGAATCGAACTCAGGACCGAAGCTTAAGGGTCCTTTTACGTTTGGTCCTGAGTTCGATTCCTAAGGACGTCCCTTTACTAGCTTAGATGGTATCATGATTGAACGTAAAAGTTCGATTCCTAGGGACGTCCCTTTACTAGCGTAGATGGTATCATGATTGAACGTAAAAGGACCCTTAAGCTTTGGTCTTGAGTTCGATTCCTGGGGATGCCCCCTTTAAAAAGGGACAAATAAACAATTGGTGGATTGAGGGGCCGCGATTTTGGGATTGAGCCTTATGGGCCCATTATGGTTGGCGCTTAGCACATCCGAAGAGAAGGCTAGAGGCTCAAAACCATGACCCCTCAATCCACCAATTGTTTATTTGTCCCTTTTTAAAGGGAGAGTCCCTAAGAATCGAATTCAAGACCAAACCTCAAAGGTCCTTTTTATCAACTAGAATCAATTTTTTGAAATTGAATTACTATTTGTCTTCCTGTTTGGAATGTGTTGGGTGTTATTTATAATTTAAATTTATATTTTCTATAATAATCATGTGGATGTCATTTATAAGTCAAATTATTATTTTTTGTTCTCGTCGTATAAAAACCATGAAAATCTTGCGACAAACACCATTACAAAACACATATCACCAAACCTCATCATTCGTGAAACGGTTATCACCCATGTATATGGGTAAAGTTTCAAATAAACTTGGGTGGACTAGAATAGAGTTTTGATCCACAATGGAAATTAAACCCAACCGTATGATTATATCCATAATTTTTCAATTTTCTTTGGTGGCTTTAAGAATTACTTGTCTATATACATATAAGTCATTCACGAATATGGTTAAGGGATGTTTGTTTTTTTTAACTTTTTGTTAAAATAATTTTTTTTATTTGATTTATTACTTATTTTTTAAATTTTATTAAATAAAAATAATAAAAATATTTAATTTTTTCTAAATGTTAAAAATGAATTACCATAACTAAAAGTAAACCTATTTAGTTTTTTTTTCTTTCTTTTTAATACTTAATAGAAATTAATATTAAAAAAAATCAAACACCTTAATACTTAAACTACTTACTCTTAAGTTTTATTTAAAATTAAGTTAAAAAAATAATCATCACCTAAATCTAAACCTTTTTAAATGAAATTATATAAAAATTATGCTTAGATATGAATAAATGCCATCAAGATGTCTATGACAAATGTATATAAAATTATGAAGTATTGATTCGAGGTAATAATGAATTTGAAATTAGGCTTAAATCTGGATGTTTAAGTAATATTATACAAAAAATATATATATATACTTAGATTTGAACAAATGACATTGAGATATCTAAAAAAATAAAGAAGAAATTCAAGGGAAATAATATTTATTTTCAATTAAACTCAAAAAATGACCTCAAAATCCGTTCAAATATTGTCATTTGTCTATAAAATTTGTGTTAATTAAATTAAATTTTCTTTATTTGAGTCAATAAAATTAATTTTTATTATGAAATAAAATCTTAGTATTTTAAGTTGATATAGTACTTCATGTAAAATCTTTAAGTACAAATTTTAGAAATTCCCAATTCGTTTTAAGTTAAATTCCCAATTATTTTTAAGTTAAAATATAAGGGATTTATATTGGAAATTTTTGCGCATAACTTGTACACTCCTGTTCAAACAAAATTTGTTGATATTGATGAAAAATGGCCAAACTTTTGGCGATGCTACAATTTCTTTAGACATTTTTAGCGAAAAAAAAAAGAGCGAGAATGAGTTTTTTTTCATTCATAAATTAATTAGATAAAACCAAATTGAAATTACAAGCATTCAGTTAAACTTTACAAATTAGAAGTATATTGTTTATTATTCATTTAAATTTTATATTAATAAATTGGTCTTAAATGTATTCATTTATCCTAGTGAATTTGTTAATAAAAAAGTAAAACCTTTTATGTTGTTATTTGGCTCAAATATATTGAAACAAAATTATCTCCAATAAATTGAAGCATTGTTTATATTTATTGACATTTATTTTAATGATTAATGTAGATCATTTTATTCATTTAGTTGTGATCACACTCATACACTTTTTTTTATTTATTAAAGAATATTACTAAATTGAAAAATATCTTTTAATCCTAATTATTAAATAAAAAAATTACTAATTTACGATTCACTTCACTGAAATGTCATAAATATATAATTTATATTTTATAAAAATTAAAAATAATTTTAAGAAATTAATACGTGTATATATATATATATATAACTAAAAATAATTTTTTTTTAATTTTTTAATTTTTTATATAAATGTACTAATAATTCAAATTTTATTAAATAAAATATATATAATATTTAAATATAAAATCATATATTGAAAATGGAAGAATATATATTACTTTATAAGTGTAAAGGATATTCGATTATTTTAGTTGACTTTTTGAAATAACATGCATATTTTATTTTCTTCTTTTACATAACATCAACATATGAGTATCAGAGAAGCCATTCCACATGACCTTAGACCGTTCAAACCCTCCTATTGCAAGCTTTCAATTTTGTTTAAATAACCTATTACTCAGTCCACATCGAAACTTTAAGTGGATGTTTATAATGTGAGAAATTCATATGATACATTCAATTCAAAATTAACACTTGCAAGATGAACTGAATCTGTAAAAGACTAGGCATAGTCTACTTACCTCCAGCCATCGGATCAAGTTACTGGAATCGGTTCAACCTTTGGTTTCCAAACTCTGATAATCTCCTATGGATGGTGTATTACTGAAGAAAGAAAAACGATAGATCACGAGTTCGGGACCATATGTGAAATATATATGCGTGGCTTCCCATCATATCACGTCTCTGCAGATTTGTCACACCCTCTTTAAACGCAACGGAAAAAGTGCGATCATGGTGGAGGACGTGGGTGTGACCACTTCAGAATCACCCCTTCATGGTGGTGAACGTGGAGACGACATGGGGTGATAACATATAAGCCTCATTCAACCACAATAGGTTTGTGGCCTTTGGGTCAAGAGAGGGAATGTGTTGGGTGGCCATGGCCTATAGCTAGAGACCCATTTTGGCAACACCAGAGGAATATTTTTTTATTCAAAAATGTTGATAATCTTATAATTAAAATTAGTTTATTTATTATTTTAATTAATTAGTATATGTGTAAATATATAAAATTATGTGCATTTTATAACAACAAGGTAAATCTGTGCAAATCTGTTTTGGTGGGAAAGGCTATCCATTTTTTGCCCAAGCTCACTGTTCAAATTCCTTCACATGCATGTTTAAGTTTTTTTTTATTAACAACTTTAAAATGCAGTCCCACATCGGAACTCAAACTGGAAGTAAAGGCAATACCATATATAATAGGATAAAATCTATAACCATCCTAAATGAAATTGAGCTCAGGAATGAAGGTTCATGGACTAATTGCTAACGTGGCCACGTGGTGGGAAAAATCAGTGCAATATCGAGATTTCGTTTCGTTTCGCGACATTTGCAACTGTTTTATTTTTAATTATTTTTTATATTTCCATAATTATTTTTTAAATAAAAATATGTTTTTAGAAGCATTTTTTAAAATAGTTTTTCAAAACTATCATTAAAAATTTTATATAATAAAAGTTCGTTTAAAAACTCGAAACCTTTATTAGTAACATTTTATTTTTTATTCTTTATATTTATATAATTATCTTTTTAAACTAAAATATGTTTTTAGAAGGGCTTGTGATAATAGTTTTTAAAAACACTGTTTTTATTTTTAAAAACAAAAAATCATTTTATCTTTATGGTTAATCAATATATATATTTTTTCTTATTTTGAAAATTATTCTTTAAAAGCATCCTTATTTTTTATTTTGTGATTCTCAATCATGTTTTTATTTTATTTTATCATATGTTACAAAAACAAATTAGTTTTATTAATTTCTTATTTTACCAAAGACGAGGGTGGTTTCTTATTTTTAATTACAAGGAATTTGTAATGAATTCCACGAGGAACAAAATGGTGGGGTTCTAAATCATTTGTAGTGAATATAAAATTTAACAATATTATTAAAATTAAATTATTTTATTTTAAAATAAATTATTTTATATACTTGGAAGAATATCAATTAGTCGTTACATTTAAAATTGAAATGTTTGTAATATTCATGAAAGTGACAACATACCATCTCTATGGCAAAAACCACACATCAAAAACCCATAATTTTGTAAAATGTAAAATGGGTATTAACTTAGCACTTAAATCTGAGTAATGAGAAATTTCACCATTGTTTTTTTGTGTTTCTATAGTTGAATCCTATATCTGAATTTAAAACCTTACCATTGTTTTTTTGTGTTCATGTGATTGGATCCTATATGTGAATCTAAATTAATTTTTTATATTTTCTAATACCATTATATATTTAATCCAAATTCCAATACTTGTTTTTTAGTTTACTCCAACATCTTAGTGTATAAGATTTTATTTTACCCATTCTGAACTCATGTCATTTTAAGTAAAAGTTTTCAAATTTCAACTCTTTCCTCATGATTTTCTATGACATTGTCATTTATAGGCAAAAATCATTGGAATTCTTTTCTTCTCATGCAAGAAAGATGACAAAAACTGATACCGTGGACACCGTTGCAAAGCCCATATATCCAAGCCCACCATTTGTGAAATAGGCATTTTAACCTTTGTAGTGAAGCCCAAATAGTGAAGGTTGAAATGAACTTGGGCTAGAGATGGACTTCACACACTGATATGATTATGACGGATGAAATTTTCAATATTTTAAAATTTTCTAACCATGTAAGAAGGAATAACTCCGTTGTGCCATGTCAGCATACTATAGCATCAAAAATTAATTAATAGTAAAAATTAAAAAAGAATGATAAATTTTTCATTAAAAAGGAAACTTCAAATTTTTTCTCTAACATTATAAACTTTGTTTAATTATTTTGAAGACAATCGCTTCAGCATGTTAATATGGTATAATGAAGGTACTGAATAAATTTTCTTTTATATAAAGAATAAAGAAGTTTTCCCTTCTTTTTATTACACTTAAAAGTATTTTTCAAATCCATCCCACACAAAAGTAATTAGGAAGAAAAAAAAAAAAAAACACAAAGAGAATTATTGTATAACTTGCCTCCTATTTATAACTTGATAATTAAAAAAATTTCAAAGTTCAAACAACCATTTTTTTAATATGTTAAAGCTTAATATATTAAGTTGTTAATGGAAGATAACTCCATGCTTTAATATTTATATTTCTCGTCATATTTATAAAGAAAAAAAATAAAATAATAAATTATTTAACTAAAAAAAAAAATTGTAATTTAAAACTTATTATTTAAAAATCATAATTTTTAAAAAATATTATAAAATTTAAATTTGAAAATTATTGTGATTCATCTTTTAATTGATTAAAAGTGTAAATATTTTATTTCATAGCTTCTTTCAAAAAAAAAAAAAAAAAACTAAATACATGTACGGTTGAAGATCTAAAAAATTACTTTTTTTTTGTTTGAAAAAATTTTAGAAATAATACAAGAAAAAAAATAAAAATTGTTAAAAAATATATTTAAAATTAATAAATAATTATAAGATATTCTCAATTTTACTCTATTATATAAAAAAAGTTATCATATGTTAATGTATAATATCATTTTTTTATATTTTCAATTGTTATTCAAATATTATAAAAAAAACAATTAAAATTAATTCCAAAAAATTAACTTATTTTCATTGATTTCCTAAATTTCTTGTACTCCTGCCCAGCTCTTGGAGATGGTTTTTCATTGCATGTGTTAAACATTAAATCCACTTGCATTTTCTCTCTTTAAATTCACCTCTTTTGTTTATTCTTCCAAATAAGTTAAACATAGAGAGGCCTGTGGACGCATCACTCTATCACTTTAAATAAATAAATAAATAAGCCATTTGTGGATTCAAAAAGTGGCAGGCAGGTATCCATCGCATCCTCTTCTACATAAAGTCTACATTAATATAATATAATAAATAAATATTATATTAGCGTGTTTCATTGTCTAATAAATCAATCAATTGCTTATAAAAAAATAGGTGTCGCAATGGGTGATATCTATGTTGTCTTAAAGATAAAAATAAAGAAATTTTACACCTAAATGGATTAGTATGAACATGATTTATTTATTATATCGATATCATGACACAATCTTCTCTATTCATTAAATAGATTAAGTTGTTATAGCTTATTTAACATGTAAAAACCAGTATAACCCATTTAGCTTGCAATATTATTTTAAATTATCTTTTAATTGTTTCAAATTTCAAGTTTTTTTAAATATTAATTAATTAATAATTAATTATTTACTTTTACATCTATTTATCATTTTATTTTAGTATTTTAATTATATATATATATATATAATTTCACACTATTTAGTTAATATGATATTTATATTTTAAAAAGAATTTATAAATTTTTTTAATTTTTAATTATATAAAATTAATAAATGAGTTATAAATGGGTCATTTTACTACTATTCCGTCTAATCAAAATTTATTAAAATTTGTATTTAAAATTGTCAATACTAAATTTAAAATAAAACGTATAATGAAAAAAAATTAAAGTATATAAGAGATACCTTTAAAATTTCAATCCTCATTATTAAAAGTGTAGAAAAAAAATATACATTGATGTATAAATTTATAAAAAAATAAGGCGAAATATAAAAAAAAAAATGGATTAAGGTATAAAATAATATTTACAAAGTAATGTTATCTAAAAATGGACATGATTCGACATGATTGATTATAGTTTTTACTAGGTTCCTCTTCAATGCTATAAACCGACCTCATATAATATGGTCAAAATTTTATAAAAGCATAACATAGGTTGGCGTATTTTATACATCACCAAAGACAAATGGAAATGGCAAAATAAATTTAAGCAACCGCTAAAACCACCTGATTAAGAAAACGTCATATTTTAATTTTGTTTGGTAAGCAAAAAACAGCATGAAAAATGGCCCAATTAAGTTATAGAATTCCATTTGTCCACTCTCACATGGGCAAAGGACGCACAACCTTTCGGAAATCCCAAAGGGCCTAAGCCCCCTCGATGATTCCGAAGTCTAAAGCCTCGGCCTCCCTCTCTTTTCTTCTTCAACCCATCACCCCCAACTCTCACCTGCGCAGCCCTCCTTTTTCTTTTGAGAAAAGACCCATGTCGACCCTTTCTTCTTCTCACTGTAGTGCTTCTTATTCTTCAACCTTCAATGGCCGTCGTCAACGCTCAACAAAGCTCTCTTCGATTCCTAAGCGGTTTGTTCCTGTGAAATCAGCCAGAAACTCCTACCAGAATTTGGTTCTTTTGCAAGATGGTTTGTTCCTTTTCCTTGATATAATTGTGGATTCAATTGGCTAATTTTTAGGATTTGTTAGATATCTGATATTTTGGGTAATCCTGGGTATATTTTTTTTTTTTCATACTAATTTGTTCTTTGAAGGGTGGATTTATAACTTTGGAGGATTATGCTTTTGTGGATCTGATTTTGTTTATTTCTAAGGCATTTTTTTATATCAATTTAGCCGTTTCTGTTTCTGGGTTCTCCTTCTGAATTCTAGATTCTGTATTTTATTTTGTGCCTGGCTGTTAAGGCAATATCGGGGAAAGAAAAGAAATTTATGTTTTAAATTCTATATTTTTCTCTATTTGCAACCAGAAACTTCACTGCACATAGCTTAATACAATACGGTTTGGTTTTGTTGAGACCTTCTTTTGATTTTTTGAATTTTTAATTTTTTTCCACCTTTTTTTCACTTTTTGTTTCAGTTTCCAGAAGGGGTTTTACAAATTTTGTTTTGGTTTTTTTTTTTTTCAGATTTATTTGTTATCTTTTTTCTTTCAGCTGCTCATTGTTGAAAAGTCAGTTTATTTATTAATCAGTTGTTGTTTGTGATTTGGGATTTCTCTCTATTGGCTATTAATTTGCAAAAAAAAATTGGGTGTAGGTGCAGTATCATCCACAATGACCCCTATTGAAAATGATTCCACTTTGAAGAAATTGAAAGATGGGCTGTTATCAGCCACATCTTCAGAGGAATGTGAAGATGTGGTGGGCTTTGATAGTAATGACAAGAACTCAACTGTCAGCATCACTGTGGTTGGAGCCTCTGGAGACCTGGCCAAAAAGAAGATATTTCCTGCACTTTTCGCACTTTTTTATGAGGATTGCCTCCCTGAGGTTCGGATTATATCAGTTCTGTTTCCCTTTTACAGTCAGCTTAAAAGTGACATTTATACAAGTCATTTGGATTTTTTTTTTTCCAGCACTTTACTGTGTTTGGTTATGCTCGGAGTAAGATGACTGATGCAGAACTTAGAAACATGGTTAGCAAGACACTTACTTGCAGAATTGATAAGAGGTGAGCTATACCTTTGATCCTTAGTGGTATGCATGTTTGTTGTTTTTTCAGGAGAAATTGACAGTTTTTGAATTTTAAATTTTGTTTAATTTTAGTTCTCAGACAGTTTGTTGGTTTTTTTTTTAATAATTGTATCTGGTAGCTAAATGAATGTGAACTGATAAAGTTTCCCTTTGGGGATTATACGTATTTTTCGGGTTTTCAGGGAGAACTGTGGTGAAAAGATGGAGCAATTCCTTAAAAGATGTTTTTACCATTCTGGTCAGTATGATTCTGAGGAAAACTTTACAGAGCTGGACAAGAAGCTGAAGGAACACGAGGTAATGTGGATTTCATTCATATGGCTAAACTTAGTGATGTTGCATTAGCTGGAGCATTTCATTCAATAATAGCTTATTATTAGCCGATGCTTATCATCTCAACCACCCTTGTTCAAATAGGGCTATCATGGGTTATTGAGTTCATTGACTACAGTGCCATTAGGTGGTATATTTAGACCATAGTGTGTTGGTGGAACCTAGGATGCATAAAACATTTATAGATGAGTTCAGAACTAAATGAGATATAACATGAGAATTTCTAAACTATGACGTTGAAATGCATAAAAATTCTTCCCATACAGGATCCTTTGAGTACAGAAATTTTTTCGATGTTAGACCCTTGTTGATGCAAGCTTTGGGTGTCCAAAAATGCTTTCTATATAATCCTAATTCAAACCTCGGCATAGATAAATATGCATGTTTGATATGGTACACAAAACTCATGCATATAGAGCAGTACCAGTGGCTCTTTTTTAATTGACAAGAAATAATATATGAAAAACAGGCCAAATGGGAGCATGACTCATGTACAGTGTCTCTATCTTTATGTAATTCTCGCTTCATGGTTTTTGGATCTCATTCCCTCACTGAGAAATGAGGCCATTTTGCATGGATGTGTGTCCCTTGGGTGGTTTCTTGAGCTCTGCGATCCCCACATAATGTCAATGCCTGTCTATTGCAAATATATGGAAAGTTCTCTTACTGTCGGATGGAAGAAGCCACCTCTTAAGCCCCTATGTGGACACTGGAAAAAGGATCATCCAGTCTTAAAGAAAATGTAGTGGTTGCCTAGAACATGTGAAGATGGGATATGACTTTCAAACATGTCAAGGATGGTTGTCATCCAATACCATGCCTATTTAGGAGGACCTCTTCCTCAACTTCGGTTGTTGTCTTCACTTGGTTTTTTCTCAATACCTCAAGGGGGTGTCTTCAATTTCTTCCTTCAAAATCTCTCCTAGAAGGTGGTCACCTACCTCAACACCCATTCTAAAAGGGTCAGGATGTTGGGTGTCCTCATACTAGCAGTTAATGAAAGTTATTTTTCAGAAGGATTTAACTCTTACATTGTTTCTTACAAGAAACCCAAGAGAAAACTGAAACTTTGTCTCCCAAAATCTCAAGATTCTATGTGTTCTATATATAGCTTCTCATACAACATTAATGTCAAGCTCTCTGGCACTCTCTTGCCTTTCACTTTGCCTTGCTCTCTCCTCAAAAATTCCACCACCCCACATTGGTAAACTTTTCCAACTAAGAAGTGGGTCCTAACAAAACTTGTTGGAAATATTGTGAGTTACATCAAACCAAAGATTAAAAAAATATGTGTAGTATAATAATGAAAAAAGAACCATTACTTCACCAGTTCCAGTCATTCCTAGAGCATAAATGGGAACTGTGAAAGAGTCTCCTAGTCCAGACAGCTTCTGTAAAGATTGCAAAACAATTTTCTTCAACTACCTAGTTGATAATTCAACCCCCCCAAAATTTTCTGTTTTGGCTCCTTCCAAATGTACCAAACAATATAGAGAGTGGGTAAAATTTATAATAGCATTGGATTACACAAGTTGGCCCACCAGTGTGTCCTAAGCTTTGGTCAATGAGTACTATAAAAACCAATTTCATAGCCATTGTGATTCAATGCAATATAATATGAAAGCACTCAAATCTTGATGCGTGCTCCCAATGTTTTTTAGCATTTTGATGAATTGCCTTTGGTATTATAGGAATGCCTCATGCCTCTTATATATAAACTCCTTTACATTTGTCTGAAAATTTATTTAAATGTTTTCCTTTTCCTGTACATTTAGGACCTTATCTTATCTGGTATGACAATGATAAACTGGTTGCGCAGGCTGGAAGAGTCTCCAATCGCCTGTTCTATTTATCAATCCCACCAAATATTTTCATAGATGCTGTAAAATGTGCAAGCTTGTCAGCTTCCTCTGCTAATGGCTGGACGAGGGTCATTGTTGAGAAACCTTTTGGACGGGATTCAGAATCATCAGCTGCTTTGACAAATGACCTCAAGCAGTACTTAGCAGAGGATCAAATTTTCAGGTGGATTTTTTTTAACTGGGTTTTATTTGTTTTGATAGAACCCTTTTTTTTGATAGGTTGTTTTGATAGAACTAATATGCGCTAAATCTGGTTAGATGGCATTTTCTTTAATACAGGATAGACCACTATCTTGGGAAGGAGCTGGTGGAAAACTTATCTGTTCTCCGATTCTCCAACCTCATTTTTGAACCTTTGTGGTCAAGGCAATATATAAGGAATGTGCAGTTTATATTCTCTGAAGATTTCGGCACCGAAGGACGTGGGGGGTATTTTTCCTTCTCAAATGGGAATTGAAGTAGTCCCAATCTATTTTAAGAGCTTATATTCTTCTCTTTTGCTGGGTTAATTCCAGGTACTTTGACAATTATGGGATAATAAGGGACATAATGCAGAATCATCTGCTTCAAATACTCGCCCTCTTTGCAATGGAAACCCCTGTCAGTTTGGATGCAGAAGATATCAGAAATGAGAAGGTTTTTACCAAAATCTGAATATCAAGCATCTTTTATCATCTTACGTTGCAGAATTGTTTTAATTCTCATGCACTCTGGTGTCCAGGTTAAAGTTCTTCGCTCAATGAAGCCTCTACAACTTGAGGATGTGGTTATAGGGCAGTACAAGAGCCATACAAAAGGAGGTGTTACATACCCAGCCTACACTGATGACAAGACTGTGCCCAAAGACAGCCTAACCCCAACATTTGCTGCTGCTGCCCTCTTTATAGATAATGCCAGATGGGATGGGGTTCCATTTCTAATGAAAGCTGGTAAAGCATTGCATACTAAGGGGTATGTGGAATCGAGAAACAGATTTTTAAGTCATACTTGTGTTTAGTTTTGAATCATGTGACATGTAAGTGTTGTTTTTTTTTTTTCTCTTCTCAGGACTGAGATAAGGGTACAGTTTAGGCATGTGCCTGGTAACTTATATAACCGGAATTTTGGGACAGATCTTGATAGAGCAACAAATGAGCTTGTCATTAGAGTGCAGCCCAATGAAGCTATTTATTTGAAAATCAACAACAAAGTCCCTGGTTTGGGAATGAGATTGGACCGTAGTAATCTAAATCTTCACTATGCAGCCAGGTAAAGTTAAATTTCTGGTAGATGATAGATGCAGAAAATCCTATTACCTTTGCATTTATATATCCCTGTTGTGTATGTGTATATCAAGATTGGTGTCTTACTGAAAATTTATCATCTCCTTGATTATAACCAACTGGTGCAAATATAATGATGGGTAGATCCTTGCTGTTTAGAACTCGGGAAAATTGCTTTGGTTATGCATTCAACATTTAAATTTGGTTTCAATTTCAATCTTAATATTTTGAAAGTTGAGATGAATTTGATGGTCAGAATTTCTAGTTTTTGAGGTTTCTAACAGTCTAAAATCTGAAATGGCGTCCACTTTGAAAACCATGATGCATCGCTTGATCCCCTATTCGTGGTTACCATTTAGTCTTTCATAAGAACTTGCTTGCTATTGTAATGAACTGCATTATGTTGATTTGGCTTGGTTTTTTTAGGTACTCAAAGGAGATTCCAGATGCATATGAGAGGCTTCTACTAGATGCCATAGAAGGCGAAAGGAGACTATTTATAAGGAGTGATGAACTTAATGCCGCATGGGCACTCTTCACACCTCTATTGAAAGAGCTGGAAGAGAAGAAGATTATTCCCGAGTACTATCCCCATGGGAGCCGTGGTCCAGTTGGGGCTCACTATCTTGCAGCCAAATACAATGTCCGGTGGGGCGATCTCAGCATAGAGCAATAAACCATAGTGATTCACTGATTCTGTCAGGATCCCAGTGTTGGGGAAGCCCAAAGCTTCTTGATTCTAAATTGTTTATGGGGTGCAGCTACTTCGTCTGAGCCATCGACGTGTTGGAGTCCCCATTCTTCCATGGAAAGAAAAGATACAGAGCTGAAAACCAGTCAACTGTTGTAATGAAAACGGAGCCCAAAATCAACAAGGAAAAGCTGGGTCATCCTTTAATTTTTATGATGATGATTCTTTCCTTTCTCTATTTTGGATTCACGGTCTCACTTTTAGTTTTTGTTGAAACATCAAATTGATAAGATTGTCATCATTGCAAGCAGGTTGTTTGAGCTAATATGTATTATTCCCATGTCATGTTGGAAGTCTACAGTGATCCTGTGGTACAACGAAATTATAAATTATAATATATTTATAACATAGAAGATAAAATTAATTTTATTTTTATACAATTTATATTTTAATTATAAAATATTTTTAATCTTTATAATGAAATTTATGCTTTCTTTTTGTTATTTGTTTATTTATTTTAATTATATCATATTCATATTTAAAAAATATTAAGTAATATATTCCTTAATGTGTGTTTGCTCCAAAGTGCATTTGGTATATGAAAAGCAAAATGGGAATATATATATATGTATAGCTTCACAAGCAAAAAAATATCCTTCGTATAAGAGAAGTCAATTTGTACTATGATTAATGGAACACAGTTGTACTTCTCTTAAAATTTTCAAGGCCTAATGGATGATGTTTTCGTGGTGTGTCATGTCAATAATTCCAATGTTTTTTTGTCGTTATTGAATAATTGTACCAATTATATTGATTTTGTATACCAATTGTTTTTTGTTGTTGCTAATAATAGTGTAGACATTGAAATGATTCCTATTAAGCAAAAAAAGTCAATTTGTACCGTGATTAATGGAACCACAATTGTACAAAAGAAATATGATGATGGGAGATGAAAAAATCATTTCAATGTCCATACTATCATTAATAACAACAAAAAGCAATTGATATACAAAATTAAATATTTTAAATTTTCAAATAAACTTTTATTTTATAAAACACTAAAAAATTATTTTCAAAATATTATAAATAAAGTGATGAATAACTACTTACATTAACTAATCATAGGATTAAATTTTAAAATTTAAAGTTCATTTTTGAACTTCCAGTTACTCATATTAAAGAATAGTAATGGAAATCATTAATAGGCTCCTCCTATTTCGAATGAGAGACATCCCGAGTAAAAAAGCTTTTTCAAGTTTTCTCCCTCTTTCTTCCTCTCAAGTCTCGTTTATAGCTTTGCTTATATTTCTTTTATCCTAGTTGATAACACAAAAATTATTTTTGAAAATATTTTCCAAATTAGGCGAGGGTTGTGGAACTTGTGTCCCCAAACAGCCCCCAAGGCCATGTGACTGCGAGCGCACAAACAACAAATAATTGAAGAGTTTCTTTTCTATATTAATCCTCAACCCAATAAAATTTAACCCAAACTCTCTCTGCCTCTCTCTCCATAGCCATGGACTTGAACTATCTGATTCACAAATCAATGAGTTTGGTCATCATCCCTCTAGTTTTGGTCTCTCTATGTTGGATCTTACCTCTTCTCTTCCTTTTCAGGCTTATCTTTTCCTTCTTCCAATTCTTCTCCCAAGAGAACATGGCAGGAAAAGTCGTCCTCATCACAGGCGCCTCCTCAGGAATCGGAGAGGTTCATCATCATCATGCCATCAATTAAACTTTATAATCTCTAGTAGTTTTACCTTTTGTTATGAACTACCAACTATCAGTGAACCCAAAAGTTTATGATGTCCTTCTCTTTTTTTTTTCTTTTTTTCTTCTTTTCTTTTTTGGCATTATTTTGTATGTAGCAAATGGCTTACGAATATGCAAAGAAAGGAGCTTGTTTAGTGATAGTTGCGAGAAGGAAGAAGAAGCTAGAGGAGGTGGCAGCGCAGGCTCGGGAGCTCGGCTCTCCTGATGTTGTTGTTGTTTGCGGTGATGTTTCTAATATCAATGAATGCAAGCAATTTATCGATGAAGCTATCCACCATTTTGGTAGATGTAAGAATTTTTTTATTTCCCTTATTTTCTTTTTAGTTTTCTCTTCTTCGACCCCTTTGCAAGTTATGAAAGAAAATGGAGTGAATTCTTTTTCAAATGAAAATTATATGAATTCTAGAAAATTGTTTTCACTTTATTCTTAGATATTAAGAACATGGGTGCGATTCCTTTTTTTGGTAAAGTTATTATTTTTAATTAAAAAAATTGCCCTTTTCTTTCCTTTTTAGGATATTTGTTTAAAAATAATAAAATAATTTTGGAAATCTAATCCTTTACTTTTTTTTTTCAACCTAAAAAATATTCCTATTTTATTCCTTTTAATCAATTTTTTTTTTTTGGATAGTGTGTCTTGAATTAATTTCAATATTTAAGAAAATTAATGAATTTATCCTTTTTGAGGTGTATATTTGATAATTTTTATATCAAAATGAGCCTTATCATACCTGGTATATGTTTGTATAAAAGTTCTAAACCTTACAAATTAATTTCAGCTTATTTATTTTATTTTATATTTAGATATTTTTGTTTTAAATTTTTTAGATATGATGAAAAGTATTTATCCATGTGAAGGCTCTAAGGATTTAATTTCTTTTTAACGCTGTCTTGTAATTTTAACCATAAAGTGATTGTAACATATAGGATAAAGTAAGAACTGTCTTATTTGCCCAATCATTGATATCTTGTGCTTGATATGTCCTACAATAATTGAATTGATTCATAATTGCAGTGGATCATCTGGTGAATAATGCTGGAGTTACTGGGGGCTACCCATTTGAAGAGATCACAGATATTACAAAATTTGCACTTCTAATGGTAAGTCCTTTATTAAAGTTTTAGCTCAAGTTGGTTAAATATTTCTCAAAGAATTTAGGGGAAAATATAATGAAAGAAGTGGAAAAGGAGAAAATTAAAGAAAAAAAGATAAAATAAATTAAAATTAAAATTAATTAATTTCATATATATTCTCTTTTATATAAAGAATGAAGGATTTGAACATACATAAACTTTTATTATATCTGATTTTTCCTTTTTAATTAGCCTTTATGATAGCCTAAATAATAGAAGTTGACTTCTTTCTTTCTTTCTTCCTTTCTTATTATCTTTTGGATTGATCCAACAGGATGTGAACTTCTGGGGCACTGTTTATCCAACTTATTTTGCAATTCCTCACCTCAGGAAGACCAAGGGCAAGATTTTTGTTAACTCATCTTCTTGTGCATTTCTGCAGCCACCAAGACTGAGTTTCTACAATGTAAACTACTGCATTCATACATACATAAACTCCATCAAAATCTATAACGACTTATACTCAATCATATAAATATTGTCCCCTTTGAGTTTTAAGGATTCTTACGATTTTAAAATGTGTTTATAAAATTAAGAGGAGCTTACGTCATTAACATATTCCCCACTCCAATATCCAATATTATAAGGAGGGTGATTGTGATGTCCTCTATTAGATAGAAAAAAAATTTCTTGGCATATAGACTTCTCTTAATTATGCAGACATGTTTTAAAGTCACGAAAATCCTTAGAACATAATATCTATATAATTGAAAACAGGTCATTACAAATTCTCTCATCTATTATTCAAATGCTCTGTATTTCAATCTCTTGTGTTTATCCTTTTTGGTTTCCAGGCAAGTAAAGCAGCATTAATAGGCTTCTTTGAGGCACTGAGAATTGAGCTGGCTCCTTCAGTCACCATAACAATTGGCACTCTTGGTATAATAGATTCCGAGATGTCCCGGGGAAAAATCTTATCCAAGGATGGAGAACTCATACTATTGTAGGGAATTAAATTGAATTCCGAACTTGTGAGAAACAAAATTGAGAAAACACACGCCAAAAAAATTCACATGCACAAGACAGTATTTACGTGGTTCGGCAATTTGCCTACATCCACGGAGTTGCAGGGATATCACTATTATCAGGGAAGAATCCAGAGTACAACCCACGGTTACCATAATAGCATCCCATCATGACCTAGAATATTTATATAGAGATATTTCCAATAACCTTCCTTATTCTATAAGGAAGTCTAATATTACAATAATATATCAACCTGGAAATATTCTATATAATATTCTTTACAAACAATAAGGAAACTATACTAATTAGGAATTTGGGATATTTCCTAATTAAACTAGGCTCCACAAAGCCCAACAAATCTCCCACTTGGAGACTAGTTCAATCACCAATATCAAACCGCTATCCCCAAGAAACAATCCCTCATCCCTGCAACTCATCCTCTTGTCCTCAAGCTAGAAGACCAATTGAAGCTGCGCACAGCTTCAACTTCTCAATAGTGACACTCTTAGTCAACATGTCTGTCGGGTTCTTAGATCCACAAATCTTCTCAAGTATTACCAGTTTATCTTCAACAAGGTACCGGATAAAGTGGTATTTTGTTTGTATGTGCTTCGACTTTAAATGAAAAGCCGAATTTTTGGCAAGAAAAATTGCACTCTAACTGTCACTGTGTAGAATGCCCATCTCCTGCTTTTTACCCAATTCATCTAAGAAACCATGTAGCCAAATCATCTCCTTTCCAGCTTCAGTTGCTGCAACATACTCAGCTTCTGTAGTAGACAAAGTAACAATATTTTGTAGATTTGAAGCCCATGATATAGCTGTACCACCTAGAGTAAAAAACAAATCCAGTAGTACCCTTTCTACTATCAATATCTCCAGCAAAATCAGCATCTACATAACCCTGCAGTTTCAAACTTGCACCTGTGAAGCAAAGACATGTATCTACTGAACCCTTCAAATATCTTAGAATCCACTTGACTGCCTCCCAATGTTGCTTTCCAGGCCTACTCATGAATCTGCTCACAACTCCCACTGCATGTGCAATGTCTGGCCTTGTACACATCATAGCATACATCAAGCTGCCAATAGCTGAGGCATAGGGCACCTTGCTCATATGGTCCCTTTCTGCTTCTGTCTTCGATGACTGTTCTTTGCTTAGTTTGAAATGACTACCCAAGGGTGTGCTCACTGGTTTAACTTCATTCATGTTGAACCTACTGAGAACTCTTTTCACATACTCTGACTGTGAAAGCTTCAATGTACCATTAACCTTATCTCTAATGATTCTCATACCAAGGATTTGCTTTGCAGCTCCCAAATCCTTCATTGCAAACTGTTTGGACAGTTGCTTCTTCAGATTATTAATCTTCTCAATGCTAGACCCTGCAATAAGCATATCATCCACATACAACAGTAATATGATGTAAGAATTGTCAAAAGACTTAACATAGCAACAGTGATCAGCTTCACATCTCTTGAACCCAATTCTATGCATAAAATTGTCAAACTTCTTGTACCACTGTCTAGGAGCTTGTTTAAGGCCATACAAGCTCTTTCTCAGTTTGCAGACTAGATTCTCCTGTCCCTGAACAATGAACCCTTCTGGCTGAATCATGTAAAGGTCTTCCTCTAAGTCACCATGAAGGAATGCTGTCTTCACATCTAACTGCTCAAGATGTAAGTTTTCTGCCGCCACCATTCCCAGTACAAGTCTGATTGTTGACATCTTCACAACTGGAGAAAATATCTCTGTGTAGTCAATGCCCTCCTTTTGCTGGAACCCTTTAACAACTAATCTGGCCTTGTAACGTTTGCTACCATCATGCTCATTCTTTATTCTGTATACCCACTTGTTGTGCAAAGCCTTCTTTCCTACTGGCAATTTAGTCAGTTCCCATGTCTGATTCCCTAACAAGGAATCCATCTCATCCTTCATGGCTAACTCCCACTTGCTTGAATTCTCATCTTGTAAGGCTTCATCATAACACTCTGGCTCACCATTATCAGTCAACAGGAAATAATTTAAAACAGGTGAATAACGCTGTGGAGGTCTAATGTTCCTAGAAGATCTGCGAACTTCAACTACAGGTGTACTTAGATCTACCTATGAATTTACATTCTCCTTATCTTCTCCACCCCCCTTTTAGACAGTACTTTCAGTCAATTCATCTAAGTTGACAAACTCAGATTTCTTTTGATCTATCTCTGTAGCATCTGACACTACAGTTGACCTGTCCTTGTACATAACCTGTTCATTAAATATCACATTTCTACTTCTGATAATTTTCCTGTTTTGTTCATCCCAAAACCTATAGCCAAATTTCTCATCACCATAGCCAATGAAAAAACATATTTTATACTTTGCATCAAGTTTACTACGAGCATCAGAATCAATATGAACATAAGAAACACAACCAAAAACTTTTAAATGTGAAAACTTTACCTCTTTACCGCTCCAAACCTCCTCAGGAAGTCTGAACTCCATGGGAACTGATGGTCCTCGATTTATTAGGTAAGCTGCAGTGCTAACAGCATCAGCCCAAAAAGTTTTTGGTAGTCCAGCATGCAACCTCATACTTCTAGCACGCTCATTTAGAGTTCTGTTCATGCGCTCAGCCACACCATTCTGCTGTGGTGTCCCAGGAATGGTCTTCTCCATCCTAATTCCCTGTGCAGCACAATACTCACTGAACCCTCCATCTATGTACTCTCCTCCATTATCTGACCTCAAACATTTTATTCTCAAACCTGTTTCTGTCTCAATCATGGCCTTCCACTTCTTAAAAGTTTCAAATACATCAAATTTATTTTTCAGAAAATAAACCCATACCTTTCTGCTTGAGTCATCAATAAAAGTGATGTAGTACCTTGAACCTCCAAGGGATGCAACCGGAGAAGGCCCCCACAAATCAGTGTGTACTAGTTCCAATTTTTTAGCCTTCGGTGTCCTGCCAGTTTTCAAGAAGCTCACCTTTTTTTGCTTTCCTAAGATGCAACTTTCACACATGTCAAAATCAATGGACTTTAATTCTGGTAGTTTTCCTTTTGACAACAGCATCTTCATCCCTTTCTCACTCATGTGACCAAGTCTGCGGTGCCATAAGCTTGTATCAGTACTTGTATCAGCAACTGCAATTGTGTCTCTTGGACATGAGGTCATATACAGAGTACCAGTCTTCTTTCCACGAGCCAATACCCTAGCTCCCTTTGTAACCTTCCAAGTACCACCAACAAATAGTATTGCATGTCCTTCATCATCAAGTTGTCCAACAGAAATCAGATTCCTCCTCAAGTCAGGAATATGTCGAACCTTCTCCAATAACCAAACAGACCCATTGGGCAGCGATATCCGGACGTCTCCCAGACCCACAACATCCAAGGCTGAACCATCAGCCAAATACACCTTACCAAAATCACCTGCAACATAATTCTGTATGATTTCTCGGTGTGGAGTGGTATGAAACGAAGCTCCTGAATCCAAAACCCAATCATCAAGTGGACTATCTACTGCAAGAAGTAATGCATCCTGTACCTCTTCTGTTACAGCATTAGCAGAATCATCTTCATTCTTCTTCTTATGACTTTTGCATTGCCTTTTAAAGTGACCTGTTTTCCCACAATTCCAGCATTGTACTTGTTGGCTTGACCTAGATTTGCTTCTGTTCCGATTAGAATTTCTGGATTTTGATCTACCCCGGTTTGAATTTTTGTCATTACATTTGTCTCTTGTTTCAAGGTTTAGGGCAGAACCAGATCCTGAGGTTTCGCCTGCATCTCTTCGGCGAATCTCCTCAGCCAGAATTAAATCTCGTATATCGTTGTACTTGAGCTTTTCCTTTCCCATAGAATTGCTCACTGCCATCCTCATTGCCTCCCAACTATTTGGCAAAGAAGCCAAGACGATCAGAGCACGAATCTCATCATCAAAATCAATTTCTACAGACGACAATTGATTTGTGATTGTATTAAATTCATTCAGATGTTGTGCTACTGATGCATTCTCTGTCATCTTCAAATTGAACAATTTCTTCATCAGATGCACCTTATTGTTTGCGATGGCTTTTCATACATACCGGACAAAGCCTTCATCAGATCTGCTGTGGTCTTCTCCTTTACAACATTGTGTGCAACAGACCTAGACAGAGTTAACCTAATAACTCCCAGAACCTGTCTGTTAAGAAGCGCCCATTCTTCAGCCTTCATACTCTCAGGTTTTGTCTCCAAAAGAGGCAGATGCAATTTCCTCCCATAGAGATAATCTTCAATCTGCATCCTCCAATACGCAAAGTCTGTGCCATCAAATTTTTCTATTCCAGACGTCTTTCCTGCTTCCTCTGCCATTGCTCCCACTCAAACCTAACCCTAGGCTCTGATACCAGTTGTAGGGAATTAAATTGAATTCCCAACCTGTGAGAAACAAAATTGAGAAAACACACGCCAAAAAAATTCACATGCACAAGACAGTATTTACGTGGTTCGGCAATTTGCCTACATCCACGGAGTTGCAGGGATATCACTATTATCAGGGAAGAATCCAGAGTACAACCCACAGTTACCATAATAGCATCCCATCATGACCTAGAATATTTATATAGAGATATTTCCAATAAACTTCCTTATTCTATAAGGAAGTCTAATATTACAATAATATATCAACCTGGAAATATTCTATATAATATTCTTTACAAACAATAAGGAAACTATACTAATTAGGAATTTGGGATATTTCCTAATTAAACTAGGCTCCACAAAGCCCAACAACTATCCCCAGAAAACAGCAAAGTATTTAATTTCATTATACTAACAAAATTGAATGGTCTTTCTCTATTTGTTGAGTAGCTAGGCTTTCATTGATTTTTATAAAACTGAGTAAAGGTTTCTGTGGACACGCAGGGTGTTTTTGAGGGATTCCCAGTGATGAACACTGAGCCAGCTACTAAGTCCATTGTCGATAGTATCTGCCGAGGAGAAAGGTATGTGACTGAGCCACAATGGTACGGAGCGATCCATCTGCTCAAAGATTTGTGCCCAGAAATGGTGGAATGGTACTATAGCATCATGTACTTTAAGAAGAAATCAAGCCCATTTGCAGAAAAAGCAGACTGAGAATGCATTTGACAATGTTTCTATTAAAGTGATAGTATTTTCTCTAAAAGTATTTTATGAAAAATCACAACATTTATTTAGATGTATTATAAGTGATTTTTCAACTTTTAATCTTGTGTTTCAATTTAGCAAGGTGTGCTCAGTGCTGAACTTCCTTTATGTGTCATGGATGTAGCTTTAAAGTATTGTCTGCTGTATGTTTCCAAAACATGTTCTGTAATCTGTATGTTCTTTGGATCTGTTCCTTGTGAAAATCAAGAGAATAAAGGGTTGAGTACTATCACAAGTTGGAAAACTTATTTTACTTTTCATTCTGTTGTTCCTTTCATCTAGTGATAATTAAAGGGTTGTAATCCTATACCTGCCACAAAGTTCTTGTGTAATTTATACATCCAGTTAAGGGATGTTCATTAAAACTTAATACTTATTACCTGATAATTGAAGTTGATTTTAAGCTAAATTATATTTAAGTTATTGATCTAAAAATTATTACTTCATTATTACTTTTTAGTATTAATGTTATCTCATGAAATTAACTTCTAAATTATTCTAAACCATTAAATTAACATATTTGTTATTATAAATTATAATTAAGATAAATAAGGTCAAATAATAAAGGAGATCGTGCAGTAGTAAAAGAGATTATGGAGGTAATTAGGATAAATGAAGGTAAAAATATAAAATAAAGATATACTTAAGAATAAGTTAATTATTTTTATTTATTACTTAAAATTATTTTTTACTTCTAAATCATATCATTAAGTTATTTTATCAAACATATTTAATTTATTTAATGACTTAAATTAAATTATTAAATTGATTTATCAAACACTCACTTACTTTCAATTTATAGAGGCATCAAGTTTATTCAAATTAAGAAAGTGATTCATAAAATTTAATATTTATCACTTAATGACTTAAGTTCACTTTTAAGTTATTGATTTAAAACTTAATAATTATTTTTTACTTTTAAGTATCAAAATTACTGGTAAAATTCCATGTTTTTATAATCGAATTCATCGAACCGAAAAAGTTACCTATTCACGGTTTACCGGTTGGATCGATGATTGAACCGAGGTCGAATCGGTGATGTCATAAATATATAATTTATATATTATTAAGATTAAATATGATTATAAAAAATAAAAATGATAAATTTTATAGAAATTTTAACTGTATTTCTATTATTTGTTGAACTTTTTCACAAATTTTTTTACTTGCAAAAATCACCTTATTAAAATCAGAATTTTAATTTAAAATTAGAAATTTATTTTTAAATCATAAATATATTATAATATCATAAATTTATTTAAAATTTGATCTATTTATTTAAAATCATAATGCTTTTTGTTTTTATTAATTTAAATTAAAATGATAAAATCACAAATTTTAAATATCAAAAAGTTTAAAAATAAAAAAATATAATAATAAAAATAAAGTAAATAAAACTTAAAAATATAAAGAAAATGACAAAGGTCACCGTCATCACAGTCGGAATCTGCTGGCATCAGAGGCATCCTCGTTGACCGGCGTCGTCGGCGTCGGTGATGGCTACAACTGCATCTCTGGAGGTGTGGTAGCAGATCTGGAGAAGGGTGATGGGTTAGGGCTTCAATGCGCAGAGGGAAAGAGGGAGTTATACTCGGCAAAACAGGTGAGTACTGTTATTGGAATCTGTTGGCATGAGAGGCATCCCCGTTAGCCGGCGATGGCTGCAGCTGCAATTGGAGGTGCAATGGCAAAGCTAGAGAAGGGAAGAGCGGCAAGTTAGGGCTTCAGTGCGTGAAGGGGAAGGGGGAAGAACGGTTTGTGAAAAACCGGCCGGTTTATCCGGTTCACCGGTCTGACAACTGGTTCCGACGGTTCATGGTCTGTTCAAACCCCCCTGGTTCAACTGGCTGAACCGAACCGGAACGGTGTCCAGTCGGCGGTCAGACCAATCGGACCGGCCGGTCCGGTTTTTAAAATGCTAATAAAATTAACTTAAAATTTAATTTAAATAATTGAATTATAACCCATCATGGCCACTACGCTCTATCTTCGGGCCCAACATCGTTTGGTGCCTTTCCCCACACTGGGACCAGTGGGCCAACATCTATTATAAGGTATTTATACATCACAAACGTCGTCTAGAATCAAAATCCTAACCTCTGAGCTATACCGCACTGTAATGATAATGCCATACAATAAACTGTATAACAATGTTGATGTTTTTTGTCAAATTTTTATCATTTAAAACCATTAAATCAATACGAATATTTTACATTTACATTTATTTTTATAATAATTATAGAATAATAAGTATGAGAGAAACATCTAAATAAAATTAAATATTACAATTTTTCTTTGATTTTAAATATATCTTAATATTATACATGTTCTATTTAATAAAACTTAAAATATAACTATATTTAACTTTAGGATTTAATTTGATATATCAAATATAAAAAAAAAATATTAAAAATTTTAATTATATAATTTTAATTTCTTATAATTATTTTTTATTTTATATAATATATAAATTATATATTTATGACATCACCAATTCAATTATGATTTAATTATTAGTTTAATAATTGAATTGTGAATTAATAACTTTTCTAGTTTGATGAGGTTTGGTTTTGAAAACATTTATAAGGGGAACAAAGGTTTTAGACCATTAGCCATCAATGCCCTTTTCCATTTCTACCATTTTGAGGCAAAGGGAGGCCAAGTGGGAAAACATAACATTTTAGTGCTAATTTGTATGAATTTCATTTTTTTTTTTTTTAGTTTTTAAAAATAAAAAATATAATGATTTAAAAGTATTGATTTACCTAACATCATTGAAGAATTATTTTTTAAAAAAGTCTCAAAATATTGCTATATCTTTTATAAAAATTATTATCATTAATTTTTTATTTCTAAAAATAGAAAAAAAAAATTGTATCTAAGCAATTCCTTAATTTTTGAATTTTTAAATGAATATAAAAATACATTGTTAAGATGTGTGGTGCTTAATTATTATCCTTGTGGTGATCACCCTGACACAAATTGACTCTACATGGAGACAACATGTGGATCGACCTTCACGGTTAGGTTGATGTGGGGGTTAGAAGAGGGAGTGGTAAATCACTTGCCCATAGGGTTGAAGGAGGTAGAGCCCCTAGTCAAAATTTTGTATGTAAGGGTATTTTAAGTTAGAGTGTTTTGGTGATTCTACATATGTAATTTAGTTACCCTAATCATGTTATATTTAAAGTAGTCAATTTGGAGATTCTCTTGTAATCTCTATTTCATCATAGTGAAAATCTGCTCCAACTACAAGTGGACGTAGCTTTCATATTAAGAGTGAACCACTGTAAATCTTGTATGTTCTTGTACTTTATTTTTTACATTTGTTCAATATTGTTGCTTTTGAAAATAGGATTAAGGTGTTTTAATTCTAAAAACTGGTATTAGAGTTTTTGGTTGTGATTGAGAGTGATGACTAAAGAAGATGGTTTGACACATGGAATTGAGAAGTTTGATGGTTTAGATTTTGTTTTCTGAAGAATGTAGATGGAAAATTATTTATATGGTACGAAGCTTCATTTGCCTTTTTGGAGACGAAATTAGAAGGGATGTAAGATGTTGATAGGTAAGTGTTGGGAGTTATTCGATTGACACTATCAAGAATGTTGCTCATAAAGTGGTAAAGGAGAAATCAACAATGGCATTGAAGAAGGTATTGTCTAATATATATGAGAAGTCGTCTATGAATAGTAAGGTATTTCTCATGAGGAAATTCTTTTATTTGAATATGGTAGAAGGTGCTTCAGTGCAACACATTTCAATGAGTTCAACACTATTGTTAATCAATTATCATTTGTTGAAATTGATTTCGATTATAAGATTTGTGCTCTAATTCTTTTAGTGTCTCTACCAAATAGTTGGGAGCCCATGAAGGTAGTATTTAGCCACTTTGTAGGTAGTGTCAAGTTAAATTTTAATGATGTCATAGACTAGATTCTTGTTGAGGAGGTTAATTTGTAGAGTTGATTAAGGTGAAGCGTCAACATTGAGTTTTGCCTTAAATATCGAGAGTAAGGGTAAGAGGAATGACAAAAATTCTAGTTGAAATAAAG
Organism: Vitis rotundifolia; assembly: GCA_030254885.1. Lineage (NCBI taxonomy): Eukaryota > Viridiplantae > Streptophyta > Magnoliopsida > Vitales > Vitaceae > Vitis > Vitis rotundifolia. The sequence goes on from CM058151.1 coordinate 19,601,092, forward strand.
GTATATTAAAGTTAAGAAATGGAATAAGTAATTCTAAATTTAAGCAAAATGTGAAGTGTTGGAAGGAAAATAGGTCACATAAAGAAGCACCATAGGGCACCAAAAAAGAAGAAAGAAAACAAAAGTGATGCTTTGAACACAATCACTAAGGAGATTCATGATGAATTACTTTTGTTGGTTGACAATGTTATTAATTTGGGTTTTGGAATCAAGCACGTCTTTCCACATAATTTCACACAAGAAATTATGGAAAATAGGAATGATAGGAATGTGTATTTGGTAGATGGCAAAATGCAAATCACGGGATATTGTGGGAGTTGAAGATGTCAAATGGATTTGTGTGGAAGATTCATAAGATATGATATGTATTGAAATTGATGTTTATATATTGACAAGGCAACTTGATGATGAAAGACATAATATGCCCTTCATTAGTGTTGTGTCAAAGGTTACAAAATGTGTCATGGTTGTTGCACAAGGAAATAAAACGTATAGATAAATAATCGGTGAATTTTTCTATTAGTTCTCAATACGATGAAATTTGACTCAGAGGATTAAAATAAAGGGCATGAGTGATTAACCTATACTATTAAGCTAAAGACCTAATTAGCTCCCTCCTGTCCCATTGTCATCCTTAATCTCTTCTAATTGTTATGATAATTCTAAATTAGACTTATATAATAATTTTTTGGTTTAAGATTGTAATATTGTAAAAAATTTTAATCTAAATTTTTTTTACTTTAATAAAAATATTGTCTTGTTCCTAATATTTTACCTTGACATATATAGATGGCATATCATATAATATTTTTCACAAAATTGGAAAGCCTTGTAGTATATGCATTAAATCACTTCATTTGCATTTTTTAAAATTGGAATTTTTTCATCAAAAAGGAAAAGATAATACTCAATTCAAAAAATAATAATTTTATTTGGACCTAAAAACCATTTTTTCCCCCCTTTTTTTCATGGGTCTCTTTATGTCGTTACTTCTCTATGATTTCCATATGTAAAATGTATTGACAAAAACGATGAAAGGTACATGTCCTCTTTTATATGCCTATTTCTTGAACCCCAAAAGCTAAATTTTATTTTGGTGAATTTACCTCTTATATATTGTATGTGATAAAATTTCTTTAACCTTAAAAGCTGAATTTGAATAAATAAAAAAAACATTTTAAAACTACAATCCAAACATGAACTTCAATCAAAGCAACTAGTCTTGCTGTACCACTACCAAACAGAAGTCAACCGTTATTTCCAAAGTCCCATAATCAAATTTCCGAAAATCCGACGTATTTAATTACATACTATACAATATTTTTTACAAAATTGGGAACATATATACGATATGCATATTACAAAACTGCCTAATAGTGCTGAATAGTTGCCAGATAGGATCCAGATTTTTCACATTCATCGACTTATTATTATTATTTTTTCCGAATTTAACGAGCCTGCCTATATCGTCGTATCATCGTTACTTGTACTCGCCATCGCTAAAAGGATTAGCCTGCGCCCCTCAAATCACTCTCTCATCAGCCATGGAACTCGACCATCTTCTTCACAAGGCCATCAACTTGGTGCTGACGCCTTTAGTTTTCGCCATTATATGTCTCATCCTACCCTTTCTCATCATTTTCCGACTGGTTGTTTCCATCTCCAGTCGCTTCTCCAGCGAGAACATGGCTGGAAAAGTTGTCCTCATCACCGGTGCTTCATCAGGAATCGGAGAGGTTGATCCCAACCCCACGATCCACTATCCGTCTTCGCTTTTGGGCTTTCTTTCATTCTAGTTTTTGACTCGGTTTCTGTTGATATATTTCTATTTTTACTCAGCATATGGCTTATGAATATGCGAAAATGGGAGCGTGTCTAGCGCTAGTTGCGAGAAGGCAGGAGAAGCTGGAAGCGGTTGCAGCCAGAGCTCGTGGCCTCGGCTCTCCTGATGTTCTTGCGCTTCGTGCCGATGTATCAAATGTTAATGACTGCAAGCGATCTATTGATGATACTATCAACCACTTTGGTAAACGTAAGTTTTCCTTTTTCTTTTCTTTTTCTCCTTAAATATATTGTTTAATGATAGCAAATATACAAAATTACCTTGATTGATTTTAATAATTTAATGTAATTAGCCATTTAGAATTATACTATTAACATCATTGGATGAATTTAAACTGAGCTTTGATTCGATCTTCTATCGATCAGGTGGAGTCAGAAATGTAAGGCAGAGGGGCAAAATTTAAAAAAAAAAAAATTGTTTGAAGGGGAGCAATGTGTCTTTAATATGCAAATTTAGCCCCTTTTTTTTTCTTTTTTTTTTATTTACTTTAAATCATTAAATTTAGTTTTTCCCAGAGTGGTCGCCAGTGAGTAGCTAAGTTTGACGTGTATGGAAATTAAGTAGAAAATGAAAGATGTTAAAGATGTAGTCTTCCGTCTTTTCCTTTCCAATAAGATGAAGTTTGAGTTGTCCGCTACAATTGAAAAGTAACAGTGCCAGTGAGTATACCCTACCTAAGTTGACGTATAATGATTAATGCATAACAATAAAGTATTAGATAAAAGAAAAAAAAGTACATAAATATCTCTTCAAAATCAAAGTGGACAAAGAGATGCTCTCTACCCCGTTCTTCTATTCTACCTTTTATTTGTACTACTCGAAAGGACAATATTAATTACAATTATTGCTATGTGGCACGCTAGCTCCCATGTTCGGTAGCCAACCAAAATTGTCACTATGTGGTATGCCAATTGTCATGTTTTTATGTCGAAGGACGCATCAACTAATCTATGCCTTTGGTAAAATAACTTACCAAGTGATAGGTCGAACAATTTGAAATGATTTCTTCGAGAAAGTTTCTTGGAGTGTTGAATGCATTTTGTAATGCTTGTCAAAAGTCTTCCTTACAAAACTAGATGTTTGGCAAAGTTCTAAAATATTTTCAAAAATTAACTAGAGGGTAGAAGTGATTTTTAGACTCACACCTTTACAAACATTTCTTCCAAAAAATCACTTCTTAATGTGTATCACAAGACAAAAATATTTTTAAAACATCTTCTTGAATTATATCTAAACACTAATTGATTTTCCATGAGAGTGTTTTTGACTAAAGTTCTACCGATAGAAATGCTATAGGCTAAAAACACCCTTGTGACAATCACTACCAAATAGAACACTATGTAATATGTATTTAATAATAAGAAAAGAAAACTTACATAATTTAAAATTAAACTATATTTTCTCCTTTTGAATGAAGTTTTTCGAGGTGTAATAATATCATTCTTAAGCATAGGGATAAGTCTTTCAAATGCTAGTAATGTAGAACCTTCTAAGGATTTGGTCTACCTTTATTAAATATTAATCAGTTTTTAGATGAGATGATTAAAATCTAATTTAAGAATTAGTATTAAAATTAAGGGTAATGGTTCATTACAACAATAGTGCTCATAAGTCAAAGTCTGGGTACGAGCCACCCAAGTAGCAGTGATATTGAATGTTATAAAAATTTTAGCCCACCTTGATATCAATTTATTTTTAAATAAAAAAAAAGTCAAAATCCAAACCAAGATTAGGAAATTGTAATTTTTGGACCAGTATACCACAAATCTCCCAAAATATCTTCAAATAAAAAAAAAAAAAAAAAGTAAAAAGATAAAAGTGCTATTGATAAAAGCTAATGGCTAAAAACACTTTTACCAAATCACTCCCAAACATCTCACTTTAATGTTCTATCTACACCTAACGTTATCAAATACTTGTAAAATAGAACTAAGAATATGTAGTTTTTGGGCATGTGAAAGAACTTGCATGAATAAACTAGTGGTACTAAATAATTTGAACATTTTATCTACTTGGGTATATTAGAATAAATTTAGCACAGTAAAAACTTCAATTTATTTCTTTTATTTTTTTTAAGGTAATGCACTAATTTATCAAACAATTTAGTTAAATTATTTTCATGGACTTGTGTCATAAACATACTAATTACATGACGAGAACTTCTAGTAGTTTATCACTTAATAAGTTATTAGCATGACAAAGATGAGCTAACACTCCTGATCAGATGAACCCAGAAAGAAGTATTGTCACTTTCCCGTACAATTATTGGTGCCTATGGCCTTTGTCTCCATGCTTCGTTACTTTACAATATTTTTTTGGTATACAGTGGATCATTTGGTGAACAATGCCGGGATTGGAAGCATCTGTGCGCTTGAAGAGGTCACCGATATTACCAACTCAGGATCTTTGATGGTAATATCCTTCAAAAACAAGTGAATAAAGTGTTGTTGGCCAATTTGTTTCTCTTATTTTTTTAATGAATTCATTGAACAGGATGTGAACTACTGGGGTTCTGTGTATCCAACTTACTTTGCAATTCCTCACCTGAGAAAGACTAAGGGCAAGATTGTTGTCAACTCATCTACTAGTGCCCTTGTGCAGCCTCCATCAATGAGCTTCTATACTGTAAACAATTGCCTAAACTCCATATATCATATATAGCAGTACACTTCATCTCCTGCTAAAATGCCCTTTGTTTCAATTTGCTTGGTTTTTTGTTCGCGGTCTGCAGTCGAGCAAAGCGGCGGTGATAGGCTTCTTTGAGTCTTTGAGAGGTGAATTGGATCCTGAGGTGACAGTATCGATAGTAACTCTCGGCTTTGTAGAGAGTGAGATGACCGAAGGGAAGCTCGTATCCGGGAATGGAGAAGTCATAGTAGCACCAAACCTGATAAAAGTAAGCATTTACTGCAATTAAACTGACTTATTACTCCATATATACAGCTTATATATACAATGTGTTAAGCTTTGTTCTTACAGTACAGTTGTTCACTAATTGTTGGGTAAATGAACTTGGTGGACAGGCTATTAGTCCTAAAGGACTGCCGAAAATGAGAGCGGGTCTAGCTGCAAAGGCGATTGTAGATGCCATATGCCGTGGAGAAAGATATGTGACTGAGCCAAAATGGTATAGGATGCTTACGTTATTCAAATACTTATGCCCTGAAGTGATTGAATGGCATTTCCGCCAGACCAAATTTGGGAAGGTGAAAGAAGCTCCCTCCAACCATATTCCCTCTAAAGCCGACTAAGCTATAAGTGGCGTCATTGAATTGAAAATAATGAAGGCATTTCAGACTCTCAGTCCACTTTGGCCCACAGTTGTTTCATTGTAAACATGCATGGTAACAATGGTCTAAGGTATCAAGGCATTCATGCTGATGAAATTTGGGTGTGGATCACCACATAACATGACTAAATTATCTTCTTTTTGAATGATATGATCAATATTTTTTTTTCTTTACATGGATCATTTCAAGGAACTTCATGTTCAACCATTTTCTAATAATGGTGGCAAGAGCACGAGAGTGAGATGAGGTAGTGTTTTTTACGTGGGGTTTTTATTTGTAAGACGTCAATCATATGAGATAACAAGGTGCCAAGAATCTCAGGGAAAGAATGGAGCATGGTAAAAGACTAGAAGGATTTAAGAGAACCATAGGGGAGGAAATGATAGGAGAGATAATTTCTTTTTCTTTCATTTGATAACAAATGAAACTAAGTATTAACTACACATATATGATAGACACAATGGTCTCTCCTTCCTCTTACTTTGATTCGAATGGCCTTCATACATGTCAATTTGTCTTGATAGAATGAGTAAATCTAATCACCAAATTAAGACCCTCAAACCAATTTCAAATTACTCGATGATAGAAAAATTAACTTCACTATCAAGACGTGTCATATCTATATAGACCCTTAGTCCTAGTCTCAACTTATGTACATGTATTAGTATCAAGGCATTGTAACAAATGTGACACCCTCAGTGGGTCTAAAAGATCATTCAACCTAGCTATTATGAATGAAACATTTAATCCTTCATGTTATAGAAGTACTAAAATAATCTCTCTTTGAAATGTATATAATGTTGTACTTACCAAAAGATAACATTAGTAACCATCTTTTTGGCACTTAGTAAGTGTAGACATCTATGTTCCATGTGCATTTGATTAACCCAAAAATATGCTCAAAGATAAATATCTATATCCAAATGTTGTGACACTATTGTGGGGACCTCGTAAGTGGGCACGTGGTAGGCTATCTGGTGACCACGTGGCACCTTCACCCATGTGGCCAGAACGGAATACCCTAGAGCCGGATAGCTAGTTTGACTAGTGGAAAGGGTATCCGCATGTCAGAAGGACCAATGACGCAGTGTAGCACAGTCTGGATTGACCTCCTGACACACGCTAGCGTGCATTCCCTTCGCCGTGGGAGAAAGACCCCCGAAAGGACGTCGCCCTGTCCCCTCAAATCAGCCACTGCTTCCCAAACTATGCCTCTGGCAGGTTGATGTGCTAGGTGAGCCATCATAACAGTCCTGCCAGCCGCCCAAATCAACTATGATTGCTCTAGCATTAATTACACTGACATCATGGCACTCAAAGTCAAGAGGGTCATCTCAGCACAGATGCAACCCCCCCTCCTAACACTATAAAAGCCTCTCAGAAACCCAGGTGGGAGGTAGGCAATACATAACCTCTCCTTTTGTTACCTAAGGGGAGGTAATATCTCCAAGCCACCAGTATTTCGCCTGACTTAGTCGTCGGAGGGTGTGTCCAGATTACCTATCCGAACATCTTTTGCAGGATTTAGGAAGGGAGCTGCCACTGCGATCCGAGGTCTAGCCTTCTGCTGTTGTATCTTGAAGCAATCTCTCTCTCTCTTGGTTGATCGAGCATCAACAACTATGGCATATCAAGAAAAACAAAAAGACATGCTATGATATGGTTGGTCCACTTGATTTTTGGCAAAATTAGTGTCGAACAAAGGAGAGATCATGAGATGGAATATAAATGAGTGTTAGGATTGTGTTTCAAGGTCACATTTGGCTAAATATGGAGTGTTCTAAAAGCTAGTTGCTACTAGTTAAGGGTTAGTTTGACAAGAACTTCATTTAAGGTTAGTTTGGTGGGAAAGGATATTAACGATGAAGTGTTGTTTAGTTATGCTCTTGCTTGGCATGTTGCTATCGTCTTGGAGAATTCGACAGTAGAGCATGGGTATACCTTAGAATTTCTTGAGACTATTGGATGTGCAAAATGAGCTCTTGGTCATCCTTTTCAATTTTGAAAAATAAAATGAAATTACAAGGTAATGAATTAGGAGAGTAATCTGTTATCACTTTCCTTGATACTTCATTTTGTCTCTCTTTTTCATTTTGGGTTTGAATTACAATAATGGATAAGGGGTAATGGGATTTAAATGGTTTTTGTAAAAACACATTCATTAATAAAAATAAGAATTTCATCACATACCATAGTCTCAAATTATTTTACAATTATAAAAAATTTTAATTCGATAAAAAGGAGTATTTTGTACAAGTATTAATTCAAGATTTGGATTATAGGTTAAGTAAGATTGTTGTAATAAAATGATGACATTGCTGGTATTTTTGCTTATTTTTCTATAATGCAAGGTAGTTATAATATTATATCAACCTTTAGGTTTTGATCCTAAAGCCCAGGAGTGTGCAAATATACATGGTTAACACTAGATTATATGAAAATTAAGGCAAAGAGTTGCTTAATACATGGAAGAAAATGCCATGCAGAAGAGATGGAATAAAGGTTTAATAGACTTGCTAGAGCTTAAAGGATATTGTCTTCCAAGCAAAAATGGAAAAAAAATGGGTAACTTTTTTTTTGATAAGTAAACACACAGAGAAAATATATATTAGAAAAAATGGCACCTTAAGTTTAACCCAAAAGCATACGGGGGTATACAAGAGGTGCCAAAAGGCAAGATCAAAAATAAGAGGGGATACAAAAATCACCAACCTTCAACTAGAACCCAACCAATCAAAAAAACTGATTAAAGGAAGAGGTCATTCATTTACAATTGATTTAGTCCAAAACTAAATATTACATACAAAAGAATTTTTCAACCTATGAATCGAAAGCTCCTCATTTTCAAATGCAATTCTATTTCTTTCCTTCCAAACCGCTAAAAAAAAACACAAATGGGTTGCGATCCACACTTTACTACGCTTCTTACCCATGTTAATACCACACCAACCAAGAAGGGTATCTCTAACCGAATAAGGAAGGACCCAAACTATGCCAAAAATAGCAAATAATAACTCTCATAAAACTCTTACCTTTGTGCAATGAATTAGAATATGATCAATAGATTCTTCTTCCGCACAACAAAGAAAGCATCTATTAGCTAAAGTCCACCTCTTCTTTTTAAGTTGATCCAAAGTTAACACCTTATTCCAAGAGGCTTCCTAAACAAAAAAAACTCACTTTAGTAGGAACATAGGGGCTCTAAGTGATGCTATTAGGAAACTAAACAACACTTCTTGAAACTAGAGCACTATAAAGAGATTTGACAGAGAAAATTCTGTCCTTAGTCTCTTTCCACAGCACTCTATCTTCCAAATTAGGATTAAGTCTCCTTCCTTGGATTGTCAAAAGTAATCTCTCCACCTCCTCCACCTCCCAATCATTAAGGGGCCTAGAGAACCTAGGGCTCCAAACTCCTTCCTCTCCCGAAGAGTCCCACAACTCTACTAACCAAACCTCTTTAAAAGCCGCACAAGCATACAAAGAAGGGAAAGAATTACAAATAGCAAAATTTCCACACCATTTATCTTTCCAAAATTTCACTTTTCTACCATCCTCCACAAAAAATACAACTTTGTTTTGCAAAAGAGACCCGTCCTTCCTTATTTCCTTCCAAAGACCTACTCCAAAACCCTTTCTCACTTCCCTAGTATACCAACTCTCTTCTTCCTCCCCAAACTTTCTACTAATAACATGCTTCCAAAGAGTCTCCCTTTCATTCACAAAGCACCAATTCCACTTATATAAAAGGGCCCTATTGAGAGTAAAAAGACGTCTAACTCCCAAACCGCCCTTCCTTTTGTCCAAACAAATAGTATCCCACTTTACTATATGAGACTTCCTCTCCAAAGCTCCCCCTCCCCACAAAAAATTCCTTTGAATTTTTTCCAATCTTAAACTAACCACTCTTGGAATACGCAGTAAAGACATCAAATAGATGGACATACTTGACAAAGTACTACGAATTAAAGTGATTCTCCATCCTTTAGAGATAGATTGCCTTTTCCACATGGCAAGTCTTTTCCGAAATCTTTTTTCCACCTCATCCCAAATAGCCACGGACTTGTGATGCGCACCCAAAGGTAGCCCTAAGTTAGAAGTTAGAAGTCTTCCCACTTTACAGCCAAAACCTCCAGATTCTTTGCTCTCCCTATTGGCAAAATTTCAAGGGAAAATGGAGAGAAAAATTAACAGATTCTCATTTCATTGATTAAATAAAATGAGCTGTACGGAGAGAGATAAAACAAAGAAGCCAAAGAACCCTTTTATCATAGAAGTCACGCATAAGAAGTTGTAGAGCTCTACAGAAAAAATAAAAACCTAACCAACTATTGGTTATAATCGAAAAAAAAATAATAATAAACTAAAACTAATATACTAAAATTCCCCCTCAATATGGAGAATATAGATCATGAATTCCCATATTGCCCAAGGGACCATGAAATTGACTAGGATGGAGAGCCTTTGTAAGAATGTCAGCAAGTTGGTTTTGGGAGGTAACATGTAGAGTCTTGAGAATCCCAACTTGAATCTTCTCTTGAATGATATGACAATTAATCTCAATATGTTTGGTGCGCTCATGGTAGACTGGATTTGCTGCAATATGGAGAGCAACTTGGTTGTCACAGTATAGAACAACTGGGCCATGATGGGCTATCTTCAAGTCATAAAGAAGAGATAAGAGCCACATAATCTCACAAGTAGTGTTGGTCATGGATCGGTGCTCCGCTCTAGCAGATGAGCGAGAGACAATCGGTTGTTTCTTGGACTTCTAAGAGATGAGGGAGGTCCCAAGAAACACACAAAAACCATAAATAGAATGATGAGTGTTAGGACAAAAGGCCCAATCAGAATCTGCTAAGGCTTTGAGTTGCACTTTGGAATTTGATGAAAAGAAAAGTCCTTGGCCCGGGGTTTGCTTGATGTATGGTAAAATGCAAAAACCAGCCTGAAGGTACGGCTTGTGAGGGGCTGCTAAGAATTGGCTAAGACGATTTACAGAATAGCTCAGGTCAGAACGAGTAATAGTAAGATATAACAGCTTACCAATGAGTCACCTATAGCTGGTAGGATCTTCAATCAAGTCACCATCATCTTGAGATAGTTTCAAATTAGGATCCATGGGAATGGTGACAGGTTTGCAACCCAAATGTCCAATGTCTGAGAGCAATTCCAACTCATACTTGCGTTGACAAATAGAGATACTAACAATAGATCAAGCCACTTCCAAGCCTAGAAAATATTTGAGTGGCCTCAAGTCCTTCATCTTAAACTTGCAGTTGAGGGCATGCTTTAAAGTACCCATAGCAAGTTGATCATTACTAGCAATAATGATGTCATCAACGTAGATCAAAAGAGCTAAGAAAGAAGTATCTTGATGTTTTGTGAACAAGGTGTGATCACTGGTTGATTGAACAAAACCTTTTGATAAGAGAGCATTGGAGAATTTGTGGAACTATTGACGTGAGGCCTGTTTCAAGCCATAGATAGACTTATGCAGTCTGCACACAGCATTAGGAGGCAAATGTTCCCCCTCACGGCAAGTGTATCCAAGGGAAAGACTCATGTAAACTTCCTCCATAAGGTCACCATGAAGGAATGCATTAGTGACATCAAGTTGAGTAAGAGACCAGCCATGAATTGTAGCTAAAGAAAGCAACATTTTAACAGTAACTAGCTTTGCAACAAGAGAGAAGGTATCAAGATAATCAATATCTTCTTGTTGTGTAAATCCCTTAGCCACAAGACATGTTTTATACCTATCCACAGTGCCATTAGCTCGAAACTTGACTTTGTACACCCATTTACAACCAACCGCTTGTTTACCAATGGGAAGAGAGCAAAGGGACCAAGTGTCATTGCTTTCCAATGCCTGCAGTTTAATATTCATAGCATCACACCACACTTGAGACTCAATGGCCTAAGATAATGGTGTTGGTTTGGTTTGAGGACTAATGGTGAGAACAAATTCATGGTATGACCTGGAAAGCTTGTGGTAACTCAAGCAAAAGGAAATAGGATATAGAGAAGGTTTAGAAGAAACTTGTTTTGTGAGGTAACATTGATAATCAGACAAGTAAGTTGGTTTTGTGGTGACACGACGTGTACATAAGGTTGTTTGAATTGGGGCTGGTGAGGAAATGCACTCTAAATTATGGGAAAAAGACATGTTGGGCTGACTGCAAGAAGGCTCAAAGATGGACTGAATTGGCTTGGGAAGGACACGATCATTAAACAAATCAACAACATCGTTGCTCACAGCAAAATAAGCAAACAGAAAGAGTGATTCATGAAAAATGACATTCCGAGAAATGTAGATCTTATTGCTTTCTAAGTCAAGTAACTTGTAACCCTTATAACCAAAAGGATAGCCAAGAAAAATAGAGGCTTGAGCACGAAGGGCAAACTTTGTACGTTGGTTAGAAAGCGTGGAAGCATGACATAGACACCCAAAAATGTGACAATGACTGTAGGTGAGTTTGTTGTTATTCAACAGCTCAAATGGGGTTTTATTTGATAGTAATGGATAGGGTGTACAATTGATTAAATAAACAACAGTCAAAACACAATCACCCCAATAACAAAGAGGAACACAAGATTGAAACAATAAAGCTCATGCCACATTAAAAATGTATTGATGTTTACGCTCTACAACTGAGTTTTGTTCAAGTGTAGCAACACAAGAATGATAAGGAATAACACCCTTGGTACAAAAAAAATCATGGAAAACTAATTCAAGGGCATTATCAGAACGAACAGATTTAATTGCAGTGTTATATTGAGTAGAAATCAAATTGAAAAATTCAGGAAAGACAGTGAGAACATCAGCTTTAGCACAAAGAAGATATACCCAAGTATCAAAAGGAACAAAAGGATGAGGAAAAACTAAGTAGAACAATTGTTACCATAGATTTGAGAAATTGAAGGTCTTGATGCCGATGGAGACTCAAGTGGGTCGATAGTTGGATATCCATCATTCTAGTCAAATTTCATGTATTTAATTTAAATTAAGATCAAAACCAATATTAGCTGTACTCCTTTTACATTTTGAGAAAAACTTCATAATAATTAGGTTTATATTACTAGCATATGTAAAGATTTTGGACCAATTATCATTTGACAAATTACTTTATCTTAATAAAACTTGTAAAATACCATTGCTGTTTTGAAGTGATACTTTTATTTATTGGATTTTGGATCATATTTTTCATAAGAAACCATGATTATTTAATTAAAAAACCATTAGACTAATATGGTAGTTGGTGGGATTGTGTAGTGCCTTACACAAGGGATATGCACCATTAATGACCACCCATGATCCACCAAATTGAACATTTTTTTGGATGTGGAAAAATACAAACTATATCCTATTTTGAATGGTGTGGGGAGCAAGGTATGTTTTAGCCCCTTAATAAATGGGGCCAACAATTTTTAGGAATGACCTACCCATAATCCATCTCCTTAGGGACATTGCGACAATATGTTCCCTATATATGCCTCAGTAGCATACCTTATTCTTCAAGTAAAACAAATGAGTAGCCATAAATCTAGGCTATGGAAGTTGAAGTGGATTTTTAATTCATTCATGGTTAAGAATAAAATAATAGATCAATTCTAATAAAAAAAATTATTAGATAGTGGCATACTGCATGGAATTTAAAAACATATGTGCTGAAATGTTTCCATAAAAAATGATTATACTTTTACTGTCTTTTTAAGTGATATGGTGAATAAATAAAAATATATATTTAAGATTTTGTTTTACATTCTTCCCTTGTTTCTCAAACCAAGATTTGCCACCCTGTAAAATTGATTAAAAAAATATGATAAAAGGGTATGAAATCCAACAATCTTTAATTTTTTTCCATGTTTTCCCTTACAAAGATCCCTGTAAACGATACAATGGAGAACCCTTATAAACCATTGAATTTTCTCTCCGAAGGCAAAAGAGATAATATATATATATAGTTGTGAAATTCCAAAGGAAGGTGGAGTGAGAATGAGACTGGGCATTGTGGTTGTTTTTGTTGTTGTGGGGTTGGCACTGTTGGGCAGTGCCCCAAGCAGAGTTGAGGGAGTTTTTGGGATAAGGATGGATCCATGTACTGAGCCTGCATGCACTGAAGCTTGTAAGAAAGCCCTAGGAAGCAAGTTTTTGAGTGCTTCTTGCTACCATGGGGCTGGACTTTGTATGTGCTTTGGCTGACAAAATACAAGAAATTGCTTTTGTCTGTATTTTGGCCTTTTGGGTTGAAAAGAAGGTCCTCTTATATGCTATAATAAATAAGGTCTCGTATAGTCTCATGGATTCTTGCCTCTTATTTTGTTCTATTTTATTTTCTTTTTCAATAATATCAAATATAGATGATGATCATTAAGTTGGAGGAATTCTTGTTATAGACCATTAATTTTGATATGAAAAGTTTAGTTGATTAAGCTTTCAACCGATAATGTAGAAAATCTACAAGCAATTAGATTAAGCTCATGACTTTAAAAACTATCTACAAGATTAAGAAAAGCTTATACTATCAAAAACTTTTTTTTTATTTGATGTGAGATATTACAATCACCCTATTAAGATCTGATCCAAATCATGTAAATATTATTCTCATTAAACTCAAAGGGTTTTCACAGTTTTAAAACTTGTTTACAAAGTTAAAAAAAACTCATATATGTACAGTATCAGAAATTTTATTTATTTTTCTATCATGTGAATATCACAATTAAGGGAAAAAAAAACTATTAAAGAAAATGATTTGGTAGTATGAAAAATAGTAAAGAAAATTAAATATAATTAAAATTAGTTAAAAACTTATATATTTTTCAATTATTTGATTTTTATGTAAAAGGTTTCAAATAAGTGAAATGAATTTGAAATGACATATATAAATAATTTAGTAATTTTAAAATTATGTTTTACTTTCCTTTATTATTTTATTTTACTTTTCCTCTTCTTTTTTTTCCTTACATTTTCCCATAAATTCTTCCAAAACAAACATACCCTTAAACTTTATATCTTCTAGAGAACATGGATCCAATTATCCTAACAGTTATATTCCTCAGCCATGACTCCGGGGATTGATATCAAAAACCATATGAAAAATGATGTATTTCGGCATATTACATTTTTCACTTCAATTACATTTGACTTCATTGGGCTCTTACTTACCATCTAATCCAAAGCCCATTGGGCTCTTTTTTTTGGCCCTTTTGGAAGGTTATTTTGGGCTCTAGTCTTACTTATTACTAGGGCTATTTACCAGGGTTGTTTGGTCTCATTTTGAGCCAGATTGTTGGAGGTTGGAATGGGCTGGGCTGGGCTTGGCTTGAGTTAATCTGGTAGGAGTGTTGGTTTGAAAAACATATTTTCAGTATTCATTTTCTAAATTTCTTTTTTCTTTTTTCTTTTTTTGAAAGTGTATTTGATTAAAAAAAAAAAAAAAGTGGAAATTATTTTTTAAACATAAAATCTACAAAATCTTATTTGGTTTGACCAAAAAAAAATTAAACTCAATTCCCTTATGTGATATGTATGACCTTCCATCCAAAACCCCCTAATAAGGTAAGATTCCATTAGTGATAAATTGAAAGCCATCATTCAGGTCAAGTTTCATGTCTTTAATTTGGATTAAAATTGCCACCAACATGATTAATGGTACTCCTATTAAATCTCAAAAAATAAAAAATAAAATAGAGGACTTCTTCATTATAATTAGGTTCACATCCATTCATATATCCACTACATTCAACCTACTTCATGACTAAACTTAGTCAAAAAATTTGGACCAACCACGTCAAAGTGCTTCTCTCTAAAGACCTCTACCAAGTGAGTTTGGACCATTCTTTACTAATTCTTGAAAATATTTTTGTTGCAAGGTGTTTTCATCGGTCATAAGAAGTAATTTTATAATTTTAATTTGTTATATATATCCTCAACATTTTTGTTGGTAGTATTTTTAAACTACGAACTCGGAAAATATTTTAAATGATTCTTTAAATATTTTTAAAACTATATCAAACTTTTAAATTTTTTTTTTTTGTTAAAAAAAAAAAAAAAAAACAAGTCTAATCCTTCTAGAATTAATCACAAAATCATACTTAAAATGAATTATTAAACTTAAATTCATATATTGTTGAATGAGGTGCACCCATTTTTCAGTTAAAATAAAAAAAATTAATTTAATTAAAAAGAAAGGGGGGGGGGGGGGGACATTTCATGGAGGCCTTAGAGAGAAAACATAACTGGCATGTCACCATGATTTAAGAAACCATGTAGATGAAGGTGGGAAATTGTTAAATGGGTTGGTTGGTGGGATAGTGTGGTGGCTTGCATAAGGGATAAGGCACCATTTGAATTTGGATAGTTGCAAATCATATTCTATTTTGAATGGTGTGGGGAACAATCACAACTGGTATGTTTAAGCCCTCTTAATAAATGGGGCAACACTTTTTGTAGAAATGGCCAACTCCCTACCACCATCTCCTTAGGGACATTATGACATTATGTCCCCTATCTGCCTCAATGGCATACCTTTTTCTTCAAGTTAAACAACTGGGTACCCCTAGATCTAGGCAATGGAAGTTGAAATGGTTTTAATCATGAATCACAAATATACCATGGTAGCCCTAGGTCAAGGCAAAGGGAGGTTGAGCTGGATTTATAATTTACTCATCATTAAGAAAAGATTAATAGCTAAACTTCATTCTAACATGCCTCACACTACTACAAATAAATACGTAGTGAAAAAAAAAAAAATTTCAAAACCATTCCATCGAATAATAAAATTAGAACATGTGATTTTTGTAGCAAAATTTTAGAATAATTCTTTTTGAAAAATCTTACCAACTTTTCTCCATCTTCTTAAATGGCATGTGGTGATTGAATAAAAAAGATTTTAAGATTTTTTTATTTATTTATTTCTCTAACAAGTAAATGTATTTTTTTTTTAAATGAGGTAAAAATTTATGAAAATGAATTTTAAAGATATGAAACAAATTTATACTTTTTTGTATATGATATTTTAAATTTATATAAAATTTTATGATTTAAAAAATAAAAAAATAAAACATGTATCCAAACAAAAACTAAGGCTTCATATGATAATTATTTTCGAAAACAATTCTGAAAAACAGTTTTTAAAAATTATTGATGTTTTATTAAATAAAAGTTTATTTGAAAACTTAAAATATTTTTAACTTATTTTTAATATTTTTAAATATACTTTATAAATAATTTTTATATTTAATACTTTATTTTTAATCATTCTACATTATTGTATAATTATTTATAAAACAACCTTTAAAAAATAAGTGTAAATAATTAAAAATAATTAAAATATATTCTCTGAAAACTATTTATTTTCTATTTTTAATAACAAAAAATAAAATTCGTTTTCTGGTTGTCAAATATATTTTTTTACTTTTATGTTTTGAGAAAAAAAAAAACTATTTTTAAAAATAATTATAACAAACCCTAAGTGGTGAAAAAAATAACATCTCTTAGATTTCATATTAATGATAACTCAAGAGATGACAAAATGTGTAACATCTCAAGATGTTTAGAAATTTAAAAAAAAAAAAAAAAAAAAAAAAAAAAAAAAAAAAAAAAAAAAAACCAAAAACACATTTTAGAGTTGAGGGGAAGTGCACAGTTACATAAGAATGTGGAAGCAAAAGTGAAATCACAAGAACCATTGATTTTTATGTGTAAATCCATGTTTATTTGGGACAGATTGAAGCATCTAAGTTCATAAATATGGCATGTGATGCTCCCCAAAATGCCAAAACAATCAGACCATGTTCATATCAAATCCATCTATCTCCCTCCATGTGCCTCTCATGTGAAGGATAAAAGGAGTTAATGGCAAACGGCAGTAAATGATGGGTATCGATATCAATGTTCTCTCTTCCTCGTCATCTTGTCTCTCCCTCAATCCTCCACTCTCTTCATTTTTCACATCAATTTATTCAAAAATTTATGGTATCCATTCACTACCTACCAAAAATAAAAGATTAAATTGAAAATAAATAAAATAAAAATATAAATAAATAAAATTAAGTACAGACAGAATGAATAGACCAATATAATAAAATTTGGAATATACTAATTTGATAGTAAAGTGGGCCCTCAATTGACTTGACTTTTTATACGAAGTTACATAGTATATTATTAAATGAATTGAAAAAATGAATACTTGTATGCTAATGCATGGTGACACCTTTCAAAATTCCAAAAAAAAAAAAGAAAAAAAAAAAGAGGAAAGAAATTACTATAACATATTTTCTAATGCCCTAAATAGACATTCTTTTATTTAAAATATCACTACATTGTACCTCTCATCCTTCAAAGGAAGCTTCTATCATATAAATAGCAATTTCCAAAAGGAGCTATTATTTATTCTTCACCTTTATAGTACAATAAGTAGAACTATGATTTTACCAAATAGAAGAAAATATTTGCTTCATGTACACACAAAACTCTCAAATTCTAATAAAATTCATATATTATCTTAAATCATAATATAATGTTTAAATTTAGAATATTGGACGGCAAACAATGGGGAAAGGATTTTCTAAATTGATTAACATTAAGTCTATAAATAAATAGCAATAAGTGTATGATAAAGAAGATGTAAGTGGGTTGTACATACAAATTATTTGTCCCATAAAAACATATGCATTTGGTTGTTTGGTTGTTGGACACTATAGAGGGATTTGGTGTGTGGTAGTTAAGATCATCCAATCAAGTCAATTTTTGACTTGGGAAGGAAAAAAAAATTTCCACAAGCATGGAGGGCTCCTGGGACCATGTCCCATGTTTTATGCCTTTGAGATAAAGTGCATCCAAATGTTACATATATATTCCATTCTTATTCACCAAATTGACTTTATCTCTCAATACTTGATCGTATGTACAATCACTCGTCCCACTCTCCCCATATAAAACACACAAGGTGTGGGAGTGAGAAGGATACCCATATCCACCAATTAATAAAATAGAAATTTGAAATTTGGGTGAGCTTTCAAATCCATCCAAAACCACATGGTGGGTCACTTTCACCTCCCGTTATTTTTAGTTTTTAATAATGCATTGAAAAAGAGAAAAAGGGGGGGAAAGAAAAAATGATAATGATACTGATAATGATCATCGTAGTAGAGATGATGATGGTTGAGGTGATTTGAAGTAAAGGGGCCAAGTTGATGGTATGATTCCTAGTAACATATGTACCAAAACAATAAAATAATTTTAAAATGTGGGAATATAGGGAAATAAATGATGGGATAAGTGGGGTTGGGTTAAGAGATTCTATTCCACAAGTGGGTTAAAAAAAAAAAAAAAAATCAAAATGTGAGATTTGGAAATTTGAGATTAGGCTTGCAGGTCAACAGATTAGGCAAAGGGAAACCCTTCTGCTTTGCAGAATCCTACTAGATTTGGAAAGATAATGAATGTGTGAAGGGGAGAGAGAGAGTTGGGTTCCCATGAGCCAAAGGAATTATTGATTTTGAATAATAATAATACAAACCCTTCATTATGGGTATAATTTGAAGGATTCTCACCAAAGAAATAATTTTAAATTAATTATTTAATAGTTTTGAAAGCATAACATATATGTTAGATTTCCGATTTTTTTATAGTAATTTTATAATTTTTTTTTTTAAATTTATATAGATATACTACATAAATTTCTCATAAATGGTTTTGATTTTATAATAAAATTATAAGTGTCATTCGAATGACCATGATAAAAGAAATTAATATTGGATTTTTCAAATTAGATATGGATTTATTTTAGATTTTTTTAAATTGCTTTGCTGATTCTTCTATTACTTAAACAGATAGAGAGAGAAATTAAATTTCATAAAAATTCTCCAAAAAAAAAAATAATTCCAGTTTTACACAAAAAGTGAGAAAATAAAATCACATTAAATTTTATGAAAATGGATAAAAGAGGTCAAAATATTGGTAAATCTAATTACCATTTTTATTTCTTTGAAAAGGTCAAAAAAGAAAAGAAAAGAAAAGAAAATCCTGAAGAATAGAATAGTAGGCGCAGACCCCTACTGAGGGGTAAGCTGGTAATATTGTTATACCACATGGCGCAATAGGCACAATACAAGAAACACATTGAGCCGCCTTGTAAGACATAGGAGAGAGGGAGAGAGGGAGAGAGGGAGAGAGGAGACGGGGTGCTAAGAGAGAGACGACCAAATGTCGGGAGTGTGAGGTGGGTGAGTGTGAGGTGGGTGGACCCCAGTTTCACCAGCGACAACCCCTGATAGTCCCATGCGCTCTTCCCATTTTTCTCTTCTTTTATGCGTTGTTCCTGAACTCCTCGTCCGCCTCAGGAGCCACCACAACCACCATTTCTCTGTTTTTGACCCATTTCCTCTTTCAATTCCACCATACAAGAGCGAGTTTTTCACATAAAAAGCAACAAACTCGACCCCCTTGTACACATAGCCTTTGAGAATGGATAGCTGGTCTCCCTCTCTCACTGTTGATGATGAATTTGAGAAGCTCGTGATTCGAATGAACCCTCCGAGGTACCTCGTTTTCTGTCCCATTTTTGTTGAGTTCCTCGAATTGGGTCTAGTTTTGGACTTGAATTCGTTCTGGGTTTCCTTTGATTCAAAATGGGTTGTTGAGTTTGTGGCTAAAATTTTCATCTATTTGTACTGAAATGATCCAATTTGGAGGTTTTGAGGACATGGGTTTGACTGTTTTTCTCTTCTTGATGCGGGGTTTTCAGGGTTACTGTCGATAATGCATCAAGCAGGACAGCCACTTTGATTAAGGTATGCTGATTCAATGATTGAATTCCTTTTGGTTTATCTTAATGTAAAACATAGTGATTGGTTTCTAACTTTGATTTTTTTGGGAATTGTTAAAGGTTGATAGTGCGAATAGGCGTGGGAGTTTGTTGGAGGTGGTTCAGGTTCTGAATGATATGGATCTTATTATTAGAAGAGCTTACATTTCTTCAGATGGGGAATGGTTCATGGATGGTTAGCTTCTTCTTCTGGATTTTTTATTTTTTATTTTTTCATTTTTTTGGGCCAGTAGGGTTTGTAATTCTATATTTATAATAGTTTTTTCTTGCTTCAATTGTTTGTTGCAGTATTTCATGTGACAGATCAAAATGGCAATAAGCTCTCTGAAGACGATGTTGCTGAAAGAATTCAACAGGTAGATCTACAAATTAAGTCCCTTTTATTCATTTGATGGATCTCAATTTTTACAGGTTCATAAGAAATGCTTCAGAGTCAGATTGTTGGATCTCGGATTTTCAATGTAATAGTGGAATTGTGAAGGGGGTTCACAGATTCTTAGCCATAGATTCCATTGATTCTACTGTTGGATTGTCCTGATTTTTGGAGCCCTTTTGCTTTATTGAGTGGTTGAATGATGTCATTTGCCTTAGTCCTAAGGATAGAAAAGATCCTAAAGAAACCCTAAAAATAATGGAAGTAAAGAAGAAATGGAAGAAAACGACTGTTTTCATAGTCTTTGTTAAAAATGCAATGCAGTTACATAAACAGCCAAACTGAAGTTATTGTTTACTCTTTTTTCGGTACAAGCTCAGCCTTCTTCCCATGACTGCATTGCAACATCAGTAACTAGATAATGAAAGGATTAAACAAAGAAGTAGCAGTGATTGTTGTTCGGTCTGTAGTATAATGGTTTAGCATCATTCTGAGTGGAAGTATGTGAATTTCAAGTAAGTCTCACAATTAAATATATGTTTTTTGCAGTCACTCAGACCTAGAGCACGGAGCTTCCATTCTTTGAGAAGGTCCGTGGGTGTCCAAGCTGCTAATGAACATACAACCATAGAATTGACAGGGCGAGACAGACCAGGCTTGCTTTCAGAGGTGTTTGCGGTTCTTGCTGACCTCAAATGCAATGTGGTAGCAGCAGAAGTTTGGACCCATAATTCAAGAATGGCATCAGTTGTTTACATCACTGATGATGAGACTGGATTGCCAATTGATGATCCTGATCGGCTTGCGAAGATCAAACGGCTTCTCCTTTATGTGCTAAAAGGAGATAGAGATAAGCGGAGTGCCAATACTGCTGTTTCAGTGGGTTCCACTAACACGCAGAGGAGGCTGCATCAAATGATGTATGCTGATCGTGATTATGATATGGATAGTGGTTCCACAAATGATCGGAGCAAACCCCTTGTAACCGTGGAGAATTTTGCAGATAAGGGCTACACTGTTGTGAACCTGAGTTGCCCAGACCGGCCTAAGCTTCTCTTTGATACTGTTTGCACATTGACTGATATGCAGTATGTGGTATTCCATGCAACTGTCATTGCTGAAGGACCAGTGGCTTATCAGGTTTTCTATAATTACTTCCAAGTTGCATTTAATCATAATTCTCATTAGCCCATGTTGAAGTTTTTAAGTCCAAGAACATTCTCAAAGTTCTGCATAAGCACCTGACTTTTCAATGATGAAATGAATTTCATGGAATCAACAAGTATGTTCAAAGGTCGGTCCATAGAATCTCATTATGTCATCTGTTTTTAATGAATAGGAATATTATATCAGGCATGTGGATGGATGCCCCATCAGTTCTGAAGCAGAGCAGCAAAGGGTAATTCTTTGCCTCGAGGCTGCTATCAGGAGACGTACTTCTGAGGTATATAGATTGAAAATGATCAATTCATTTTTAGCTCTTCTTTGCTTGTTTGTATATGATTTTATGTTTGATGTTCTTGATGTTCTTGGGTTGTTTGTAATACAGGGTATAAGACTAGAACTCTGTAGTGAAGACAGAGTTGGACTACTCTCTGATGTAACTCGCATATTTAGAGAAAATGGTCTGTCCGTCACTCGAGCTGAGGTCACTACCAGGGGTTCTCAAGCTGTGAATGCTTTCTATGTCACTGATTCATCGGGAAATCAAGTAAAGAGTGAAACAATTGAGGCAGTCCGCAAAGAGATTGGCCTGACAATACTTCGCGTTAAAGATGATGCCTACTCCAAATCTCCACCCCAGGAGAGTGGGAGGTTCTCGTTGGGTAATCTCTTCCGATCAAGATCAGAGAAGGTCCTTTACAACTTGGGCTTAATGAGGTCATGTTCTTGAGCTCTTTCCTTGTTATCCTAGCTTCTGTCTGATGTCTGTAAATTGCTCAGGATAGTTTGGTTGATCGCAGATGATGCTTTATAACCATATTGACCAGGTTTAGGTCAACCCCTCGTTGAACTCTCGGGTCAGGTCTCTGATTTCACCTTGTAAAGTTTCATTCTCATTGTAAAATTTACATTTTCCCCAGAATTCTTCTTGGTCTTAAAGGGCATTGTAAATGCATACATCGCCCCTTCATTTCTGCAGAATCTCAATTCCAAACTCTCCTTTCTTGGTTTATTTTTTGGGTTGTCATGGCCTTAAGGAGTGTATCCAAGCTAGGAAAGGAAAACAAGAAGGGTAAGGAAACAGTGTGGCCATGAGTGACTGCTGCTCCATTTCTAGTGAGTTGGACTGAAATTGGCTACTTACCTACTTTTTCGGTCAAAAAGGAAAGACAAAACATGAAATTTGGCTGGTTTCATTCATGATTCTTCCAATAAGAATCTGTCACAAAAGTGCGGTATAACTATGCTAGATTCATGGAACTCTGTTGTGATGACAAAAAAGACATGAATTAAGGAAGCTCTCGACTATGTGGATTCACCTTTCATCCAAGTTCTGTTGTATGCAAGTATGCTACAGATCATGCTGCAGTTTCTTTTTCCTTTTAACTTTGTTACATGGAAAAAAAAACAATTCAAAACAGTTAAAAACTATTCGATGTACCGGCTTTTTATTTTGTTGCCTGGATCATCTTTAGATCTTAAAGCTTTTCTATGACCTTGGCTGGAACTTCCATCACGTGATTGTGTGGTTAGACTTTGGATTTATCTAATTTTGTACCTGTTCAGATTGATTACATAGAATTATGCCAAGAACTTGATTTCTCCGCAGTTTGGTCTGATGAATGATATCGATTAGGATTTGGACAAGATTAATTGCGGCCGCCCGACACCCTTTTGGATAATTATGGTGTTAAACAAACATTAAACAGGATTATGGGAAACCCATTTTTATATAGATTGTTGAAAGCTGCTCAAAAGTTGGCAATCAAGCAAATGAGATTTACAGGCAAAGATGCATGTTCTTGTGGCATATTTTACAGGGAACAACCCTCTCTTACACTGAATAGTTCATTGGCCTTGGCCTTGTTTCTTTCTTCTTTTCCGCTCAAGAAGAACAAATCAAAACAAAACAAACAGCTTGTTGCTAACAATTTTGGTAGAGTTGGAGATGAAGAAACTATTGGGGTTTTTTGTTCTTCTTTCCTTGAACTACGAAAGACCAAGACCTCACTATCATAATGAATGTGATGCATTCGAATTAATAATAATAATAATAATAATAATTTAATGTTAGAAAGATAATAAAATTGTCGTTACTTATAGCAATAGGCCAAATCCCAAGACGTTTGATGGTGGGTTGGGGAGGCGGCACGTAAGAGGGCAAAGGAGATCAAAACACTCAAATCAAGTTGGATTTTAGTGGAAAAAGAAGGAAAAACAAAAGTGCCAAAGAAATAGAGAAATAGAGAAAAGAGCCGTCAAGATTGACTGAGCTTGAAAATTGGTGAATGGCAAATAATAATATTAAGTGGGTTGCGTTGGAGGCAGTTGGGGAAGTGACATGAGATATGATAGATTCGACTTTTGGTGAGAATCTCCTCTTTTTTTTTTTTTCCGTCCTATGATTTTAGCATTTAATGCATTTTTCCCAACACCTTCACCTTTAGAATCTCCTCCTTTTTTTCATGATTCTTTTTTTTTTTTTTTAAATTAATTTAATAATATTTATTGTTTTGGAAAAGGAGATGCAAGAGTTACAATCCTCTATTTTAAATTACTTTAATGAGATAAAACTCCTCAACAATTTTATTGTAATTAATTTAAAATTAAATACTTTGAGAATAATGAAATTTATGGTGCTTTTATAAAGCATTTTAATGTCAATTAATATTATAATTTATTTATTACTTTATTATTATTATTTTCACATTATGTTGTATTCACAAAAGAGCATTGTCAACATTGCTTAGTAGTGGCTCGTCTTGTCATCCACCCTCCTGGATCTGAACTTAAAGTGGAGCTTTCCATTAAGAAAAAAGTAAAGATGTTTAAAGTTGTCTGTCACCTTCCCATTAATTTCACTTGCTGCATTTTTTTTCACCCTTTTCAAATACTATATCCCAAATACTTTTACATTAAATTATATAAAAATATTAGTAAATTTAATCAAGCAACATATTAAAAGTTTGTAAAATATAAATTCTCGTGTCATATGCTAATATGAAAAATAATAATGGACAATACAAAATTAATAATAATAAAAGTCAAATACAATTAAAATAATTTTAAAAATTACATATTTTTAAATTATTTCATCTTTCAATGGAAAAAAAAATTCGATAAGTTAAAAATGTTTTAAGTAAATAATTTTTTTGATTTAAAATTTGTTTTTTATTTTTTTCTTTATTTCTATTTTTCTTCAAACTTTTTGAACCAAACATAGCTTAAAAAAATAATAATATCATCCATATATAGCTTAACATTGTGTTTGGGAGGGCTAATGTGAATGGAATTCTTAATTATACTTGTCATATTTAAATATGTGATTTATAACTGTTGTACAAAATTTAAAACATCTTTTAGGAAGTCAAAAGTTCTTAATTTTTTTTTTTAACTCAACAATAGTTTCTATTTGTTTAATTAATTTTGTTCAAAAATTTATAATTAAAAAAAATATTTTTTTGCTTCTTATAAATTTTATATTTTGAGTTATGGAATAAATTATTTTATATTTAATAAAAATTTTATAATATGAATATTATGCTTTAAAAATGTTGAAGTCAAAAGAAACTATTTCATGAAATCTTATATAAAAATTTAAATTTTATTTTATTTTTTAGAATAAATTTGTAGAATTACTTAAATTTTAAAAGTTCTAAAAAGTATATTTATAATGTATATACCTAGTTTTAATATAATAGTTTATATATTTATATAAGATTTTTTATTTTAAAAAATAAAAAATAAAAATGTACTAATAAATAAATAAAGGAAGAGAAAGGGGCTGAAGAAAGGGAAGAATTAAAGAAAGAAATGATGAGAAAAATGATTTTAGGAGGCGACTTTTGGAGGGCACCAGAAGTCCACCGACAGAATCTGGAAGGGGAGGAGGAACGAGAAGAGAGAGAGATTGCTTGATTCTCTCCATCACGCAACTCCATGACGACCACTTGATGCGTCCCTTTCGCCACGTGGCGCTGTTCCAGACCACGATCCCACTTGTCTTGTGGGCCCTTTCATTTTTCTGTCCATATTCTCTGTGGTCCACTCCACAACTTGCCCACTCACGTGCTCAGTATCTTTGCGAATCCTCCTCGGTGCACGTGCGCCTGTCAGTTATTTTTATTTTATTTTATTTTATTTATTTATATTTTTCTGACCACACCTAGCTACTGCACCTTTACCTCTGCGCTACTGTTCCCTCTCACAAATGCCAATGTTAAAAACCAATTAAAAGAATAGTAGCTAAATATTCAAATAAAAATTAAGATCCATTTAGAAACTATATTTTTATTTTTATTTTTAGAATTAATATTTATTTCTATTTGCATGTGATATGTAACCCATTTAGTGTAGTCCATTTTGATTTGAATAATTCCTTGAAAAACAATTAAAATAATGGTTAAATTAAAAAATCATATTATATTTTCACTCTAATCTCAATTTAACCCACCGGCTATATTTAGTTTAAAAAAATACTAAGAAAAAAAAATGTTAAAAAAATTATTTTACCATGAAATATATATGTCAAATATAATTAAAATTGATGAAATTTTTTTCTATATTTTTAAATTATTGAATTTTTATATAAAAGAGTTAAAGAAAAATAAATTTTAAGTAAAATATAAAAATACTTTATTAATTTCAAATCCATTTTTTTCTTCATTTTTATCCTCTGCATTTTCTCATATATATTGTTCATTTAATTTTTTTTTTTTTAAATCAAAATTATATTTTTAAAAATTAAATATTAATATAATGAAATATTCATTGAATATGAACAAAAGAATAGGAAATTTATGCATTTTAGATTGAACACGGCGAGCCCATACAAAGAATTTGGTTAAGATATGTCAAATTCCACCAAATATAAAAATGAAACCTAATCATACATATCCTCCAATCATATCTTTCCAATCATTCACACTAACAATCCACCCTTCTTGAGGAAAGGCCGAGTTTTAATAAATAACCAACACCTTTTTGACTAATCTAAAATAAGGCAAATGTATTCATATACTTTCACATGTAAAGTCTTATCTTTTTACTGTTCATATTTAATTATATTATTAACATGATTGGCCTTTAATTTTTCATATTTGCCTTTTCAATTTACTTTCTCAAATCAATTCAACTTTGACAATCAAGTCTATTCAAAATCCAATCTAAAAGAACCCTCTATTCAAAATATGGCTACAGTTGAATTATTGAAATTGATTCTAAATAAAAAATCATAGGAGCAAAATCTTGGAGAATGGGCTCATAGGTCATTATCACAAAAGGGTCATCACATGATTGGTAAATGAACATGGAAACCCAAATCCAAGGTGGCAGGGAAAAATACGGTAAGGAATAAGAATCCTGTTAAATCAATATATGACATATCAGAGTGGAGAGAGGAATTAGTTCTGATTTCTATAATAATTATTATTATTATTTTTAATAGTAAATGTAATGAATTTTTTTTTTTTCATTTTTAAAATTTTTTTGCATAACCAATCTCCTATTGTTATTGATAAGATAGAACATTTAAAGTGTTATTAGAAGAATAACATGTTTTTTCATAAAATATTATAAATGGTTTTTAAAAAAAAAAAAATTAATCAAATATTTATTTTTTTTTAAAAAAATACTTTTTAAACTAAAAAACATTTTCTAAAATTAATATCAAATGAAGTCTAAAAATATGCTTTACAATTGAAATAAGATATAAGAATGAAGATGAATGATATCATTGTATAAAGAAAGAAATCAAAATTTTAATAAGAACTAAATTTAGATAATGTTAAAAAAATTTATTTAAACCTAGGTTTTAAAAAATAACTTGATTATTCATTCATAATTTTTAGTGTAGCATTCCAAACATAGAATATAAGGAAGAGAAAGGAGTACCCATGTGAAATGACAGTTTTGAAACCATTCAAACTGGTACTCTCATCAATTATGCCATCAATTATGCCAATTCTGCGTTTGGATTCAATCATCCAGGCAGAGCTTCAAAAATTTTGGCTCCCAAACTTAGAAAAAATAGCCTTTATATCCGGACACGACATTAAAGCATCATGGCCTTTTAGGGTGGGTAACAGTGGAACATAGAAAGCGAGGTACCAAGTAGAGGAAGAGAACGAGGATGATAATGATAATGATAATGATGGTGATTGAGCACTCATTTTCTTGATAGATCCTTGCCACTGCATGGTCATACTTGACAAGGAAACGACGATGATGACTTAAATGACTCTGAATCCGGATTATGGGCAGTGGCGAGAGGCGCCTAATAGGACCAAAACACCCGTCTCTTTCATCAGCATGAAGTTTTCTGAGAAGAAGCCATGGTTATGAATGCACGGGCCCATAGCTTATTCGGTCTATAAAGCTTAGCCCACCTCAGATATGGGAATACTAACAGAAAGAGAATGGTCCATAGCTTTATGTATCAAGAAAAGGTTGCTTGTATAGTCTTCACACTCAATTCCAAGTTGCACCACAGGTCAGAGTTCACTTAAAATGTATAATGCTTGTCCCATTTCACAACATTGGAGACCTGTGTCCAATGTTTTGGTTGTAGAGTGGTTAAGGGGAACCATCCCTGTCATGAATGGTTGGCGTGGGCTGTACTTGCATTTATATGTCTTGCAAGCATGAACCTACTGCCATGGACTTAGGTGTTTTCCAAGCAACATATCTGCAGAATCTTGAGTAACTTCGATTCTAAAAATATCCAATGCAGCTATAAATTCTCAAGTGAGGACCCATTTGGGATAAGGTGTGACACTAAACCAACTGAAAGGAGAAAATACCAACCAAAACACACTTCAATGGTGATACCATCCATCTTAGTTAAAATGTTTTATGGAAGCAATGGTCATTATTGTCTACATTTCATTCAAAATGTTCGAAAATTTTTAGGGAAGCTCCTCTTCCAGCATTCTCTAATATAGAGTTTTTTTCAGCCTAGCTATAGCTCCCAGATACCAGTTTTTCTATCCTGAGGAAGATTAAATAAAAAACCCAAAAATCTGGGGTTGGATTGGACCTGGTTGGAACAAAAGCCCTCTAAATAGGGTAGGATACACTAGCCGGAGAAGCTGAAGTTTCAAAAGGGAGGAGGTGGATAGAAACATCTAGAAATGATGATAGCTTGGTCAGACCATTGGCAGTTCACCACATTCGCTGATAACCACCTTCTTTCTAGGGCGGTCTCCTCTGTCAGTCTCTTGGGACTCTATCAGCTTAACAATATCCATGCCTTCCAAAATTTGCCCGAAAACTACATGCCTCTGGTCCAGCCATGGGGTCTGCAGATAAAAAAAAAAACCACATCAAGTCAAATTACTGGGATTCAAACAGAGTAGGTATGAAAGATCTCCCATCGGATTATTTAAATAATTTTCCACGCAAACAATAACAATACAGCAAAACTTCAATAAATAAATGTTCAAAAATTTAATAATCTCACTTAAATAATAAAATCTTTTGGTTCCAACTTGAGTCAATGTACTAAATTAAAAACCTCGCTAAAAGCATAAGCTAGTATCGCATACTTGATACAACATCTTTATCTTTTAGGACATTAAGTTTTGACACCACATTCCTTCTTCTAAGAGTCTTTCAATCTTCTACAATTAATAATCACCTCTTCTATGTTAAAGGTCTTTTAGACTTCTATGAATAAACTTTTGACCACATTCATTGTTTTGGATTTATAAGTCATACATATACAAGTATTATGCAATCGAAAAATAATACTCTCTAAAATAATAAATATTTATTTATCAATAAATCAATAACCCCATTAAGATGATAATTTCTCTTGGTCTCAAGAGTACTATTTTGTAAGGGTTTTACTATATTAAGTGGTACTATGATCAACATTATTTCATTTAACTGGATGCATCTTGGAATAAATGAATTGGTCATGGGAGATGTTATGCCATAATAAAAATGATGTAAAAAATGGCTACTTTAAACAAATGGGCCAAGAATTGGCCCGAGTCAGTTATCATCTAAATGCCTGAGGTGGACTGCACTAGAACATTTTAGTAAGAATGTAAACAAATATATTATGGTTGTCTTTGTTTTAAATTAATACATAGATGATACAAATAAGGTCTACCCTACGTAAATTACTTTAATGCTATGTTTGGTTCCTAGAAAGTACCAAGGAAAAGAAAAAAATGCAGAAAATAATTCTCACATTTAGTTCACCATGAAAACCATAAAAGAAAATCAAATATGATTAAAATTAATTAAAAACTTATGCATTTTTAAATAATTTAATTTTTGTATAAAAAACAAAAAAATAAGTTATACAAGTTTGAAGATGCATGTAAAAATAATTTATTAACTTCAAATCTTTTTCTTCTTTTTTTTTTCACTTTTTTCCTTCCATTTTTCCTTTGTATTTTCTTTCTTCACATTTATCCTAAATTTTCCAAAAACCAAACATAGGATCAAAGTATTGAAACTTTCATTCAGTTTTCACACTAACCATAAATGACACAC
The DNA here is from genome assembly GCA_030254885.1 of Vitis rotundifolia. Classification (NCBI taxonomy): domain Eukaryota; kingdom Viridiplantae; phylum Streptophyta; class Magnoliopsida; order Vitales; family Vitaceae; genus Vitis; species Vitis rotundifolia. The sequence goes on from CM058151.1 coordinate 19,631,101, forward strand.
AAGTGGACTTACAATCACTAAGCAGCTATTTTATGAACATCTGACTGCAATACTCAAGGCTAGTCGAAACACAAACAAACCTCCCACAATTTGAATTAATAAGATAGCTAGTTGAAACTCAAGTGCAAGAAAGGTTCACAAAACTGTCCAATAGGAATTAACAATAGAAAGGTATTCAGAAAATGGTTGTATAAGCTACTGTCCATGCAGAAGTGGAGGAGAAGCAGAGAAAACACCTTGTAGAAACATAGGCTTTGTTTGGCAATTGCTTTTTAAAGCAATTTTCCGTTGTTCAAAACAAAAACAAAAAAGAAGAAAACATGTTTCACAACCAAAAACAAAAATCAAGGTGTTTTCAAAGAAAATCTTTGAGTTGTTTTCACTCATTTTCTACGTGCTGTTTTAACAAATAATTATACAAATATGGAGAATGATTAAAAATAAAATACTATAGATAAAAGTTATTTTTACAACATATTTTGGAACATTTAAAATTCCTACACTGAATTTTGTTTTACCAAATAGTTTTCAAAAACTATTTTTTAAAGACAATTTCGAAAACAATTCCCAAACAATGTCGTATTCTTCCCCCTTTTTTCTCTTTAGTAGGTAACAACTTCTTCATTTTATCTTCAGGAAAACAAATGAGTAACGAATGTTTTAGTAGTTCATCTTTCTTTCCAAACTCCAAACAAATAAGAAAAAGAAAGCCAGTACTGAAAGAAAGGAATCTAACACCATAATATAATTTGAATTTTCTCACTAGAGGTAATCTTAAAATAAAGTAGACATGTAACCACTCGGTACCTTGACAGTGCATATGAAAAATTGGCTGCCATTGGTGTTAGGGCCAGCATTTGCCATACTAACAACTCCAGGTCCAACATGAGCCACTGCAAAGCATTCCGTATTAAGTACACAATCAACAATTTGAAGGAAAAAGAAACTACCACATTTGAAAACACACTATCGGGATGGGTCCCCTTCCAGTAACATTTCTGGCACATCATTAAATAAATTTATCAATGACAAGAGGAAACCACCACAATCCAATCCCTCATTGGGCACAACCCCTTAAACATCAATCAATAAACCCTGCAACCCTGTGTAGAGATTTTTTCTTTCCTTTTTTTTTTTTTTTTCTCTTTTTCCTTTTAGCACATGGAATTAACCTGTTACTTCCCCATCCCCAGGTTGGCTTTATGGGTCCCAACCCGCTGTGAGCATGACAAAAGAAGTGGGGAACAACTTACACTTGAAGTTCTCATCTTTAAATGTGCGGCCATATATACTTTTTCCTCCAGTTCCCTGCAATAATGTTCCAATTCCAGATGATTATTTGACAGATCAATTTGGAAAACCAAACTTCAAACCTGGCTAAAGACAATACAAGGTTATAAACTTACAGTAGCCTTTCATTTCTTCCTTTAATACAACAAGGTTAAGCATTCAGGAATTAGTTTAAAAAATTATCAAAAGACAAAAAAACTGTTAACAACTCTGAAACTGGCAGAAACAGAAAAAGAATACACAGATTTTTTTTTCGATAGGTAATATATTTTCCTCTTGTTGGAAATTGAAACTGGAGCCCCCCACATCCTCACCCCAACTTTTTACCACTTGAGCCAGGACTTAAGGGCAGGCATATTTGAAGAATTTAATTGATGCATGTACACAACAGTATACTTTGCATTGGTCGGTTAAAAGCCAGAGAAAGGAAGTGCAGGTGGTTTGTAGTCCAAAAATCAGCAAAACCCTAATGAATGAATCAAAGTGCAAGAATTAATATAAATATTTATATTCATATCACTCATTCTGTAAAGACACCTTTTCCAAGCACAAAGACCAATGTATCATTGAGAGAACCAGACAAACTTCTACTTGGAAACTTGAACTAACATATTAGTAACTGGAGCATAAGAGCTCAATAGATAAACAAAGATGTCAGAACTTTACCAGCCAAGAAACATCCATTCAATGTTATGATGGATGAGTGGCAAGGTAAAAAAGGATGTGTTGATGGAAGGATTTCTGTTGGATAAGATTAGCCACAGCTATAGTGAGATGTTTGAGAATGAGGAGAGAGTAGGTTGTGCACGAAGCCCAACCCTGCAGCCACTTCCCAAATTCCCAGCCTAGGAAGGAGATGATGTCCCCACCTTTGTCCAGGGTGAAATGTAGGAGACAGCATGAGAAGGGACCCTCAACACCTTACCCTAGCCTAGGGAACCAACTAAAAGATAGTAAGGAATGACTTGCTATATCTGCTACAGCGGAGCACATAAGAGAGTGAACTAAATCTAAACCCATTTGATCCTGTGAAGAATGGTGACGGACTAAGTTTCTTCCATTCCCTCCTGGGGTGGATCATAAGGACATTTTTTTAAAACCATAAGCAAGCATCCACCCAAGACTTGGACATCCATGCTAAGGCACAATCTTGCCTTTGCATAAGAAATTTTAATAGCTCAATGCGATTGTTCTGGTATGGGATACAAGAGTAACACAAAGTCTGATATCAGTGGACTCCCATGGCAGGGAAGACAACCAATTATGTGGGACTTGTTCATAAGTCCATATATCTGGGGTTACATATCATGTATTCACATTAGACAGTTTTTATAGGTCCACATGCACACTCATAATTGGACACCAAAAAGATATAATAAAATAAATGGATTTCTAAGAAGCTAGAGAGATCATAAATTGGGGATAGCATGAAACAAAATGGCTGAGATGGTTCAGCAAGATAAATCTATATGCTGCAAGCATGCCTGTGTGCATGCACTTGAAAATAGATTTCCATTGCCAACCTCAAGTGGTTGAATAATGCATGCTGACTTGAGACAAGCAGAAGGAACCCAACAGGCTACTTGATTTTGATATTAAATAATTTACATGCTTTCTGACCAGCAAAATTTTAAATGCAAATGTTGAAATACATCAAGATCTTGTATACTGATATACTAAAATGAATGACAATGTTGATGTCAATATAAAAAAATACTCCCCACCCCCCACAAAAAAAAAAAAAAGCAGAAATCATAAGAAAATATGAAAACTATCACGAAACTAAGAATGGTTGTTATAAGAGACTAATCCATGAAGAAATCCCAAAATACTACAGAGGAAAACTCATGCCATCTACCATTGAAATTCAACCTGTGTTGTCTTCCATAGTTTCTTCATTTACAAAAGCCAGTCTCAAGCTCAATTAAAAGGAGCATGAGGCATTGACTAGATAGACAGCTAGCATAATAACTTCAGTTGAACCAATTTTGAACATGAAGCCTGAGAGTTTGCAGTCTTATGAAAAGGTTAAGACCTAAACTCAGGAGGCCTTGGTCAGGTTAAGGCTGATCAAACTTCAACCCTGAAGGCGAACATCTGGCTCTAACCAAAGTTGGGTTAAGCCAAGCTAGGCAAGGTTATTCAGGTTGGTGAAATAAATACTGTATTCACTATTTTGTATGTGCTATCTTCGTGATGCCTATAGCACAGTGTCAATCAAATAAAGACACGTTTTAAATAGACTTTAGGTTAAATTACACTTTCCACTCCTTGAAGTTTGACTTAATAAAATGGACTGCCCGTCCATTTTCAAAAATTACACGCCCTTTTTTGAGGTTCTGGTTGACCACATGACCTCTCCCCTGCCATAAAACTGTTGTGTTTATGCCATAAAAGTGTAGTGTTTATAAGTTGTGGAAAGTGATACATCAACCCTTTTTTCACTGCCCAATACATTCTTGTACAACCTAAATCAGCAACCAAATTAACCGAACCTTATCTTACATGGCTACCATGGTCTACCATGGTCCATGGCTGTCTTCTGCAGCAGCCATGGCTATGCACCCCAGACTTAGGGCCTTTTCCTTTCTTCTTTTTGAAACTTTGCTTCAGCTATGGGTTTGGGACTAGAGATATTCAAAGATGATTAAGGATTTGGAAATCAGGAGTTCTAGAGTTCATGGATGATTCTGGGGATTGAATAATCAATTAAATTATGGTTTGGGGGAAATGGAGAAGACATATTGTCTTAAACGCATAAGCAAATAAATAAGATGATATATAGATAAAAATATTAAATTGGCCTTGCTTGGGCATATTGTTTTGAGCCTCAGCCTAAGCTCAAACCAACTGTACATCTAAAAATTTTATGCAAGCTTATGCATTTTTTAGGCTGCATATAACTAGGTTACACTCAACTTAGGTAAGGCTATAGCTCAACTAGGTTGAGTTGAATTTGGTTTGATGCAAATCAAAGCCTCACCTAAGAGTAAAAAATGCCAAGCCCTATCCAATTGACCTTGGTGTAGAGGTTGCTCAAGCCAAGGTGAAGCCAAGCTTGGTTGGGTAGTGCAGGTTGGGTGAATTACAAAAGGGGTTTCATGTTTAACAACCCCAACTAGATGGGAATTAGGCTCTCTTAACCTGAGTTAAGCAGTACTAGTTCATGGAATAATTAACCACCACAACAGTTTTGATAAGTCAAAATATTCTTATGTAAGATAGAAAGTGCAAGCCCCTTGGACATGCACATTAGACAAAAAATTACGAAGTAGAAATGTTTTCAACCCATTGATAAAATTACAAACCATCCAAAAGGTCAAGGCAAGAAAATCTTCTAGACTCTTTCAAGCTTCTCACCCACCAAAAATTAAGACATTGAATCACAAAGGAATTTCCTTTAATTTAGATACAAGAAACTGCACTAAGGGGAAGTTTTCTTCTTCCACTGCTTTCATTTTATGCAAAAAAAAGGTAACCTCTGAAGCCAAAATGCTTTGGTCTACCAGTCCTATAACCACAATCTACCTAAAAGCTCTCACCAAGAGAAGAATGCCCAATGAACTCCATAAAGAGCAAAAAATGGGCTCCAACTCCATCTGTCCCCACCATGGTTGATAAAAGGTTAAACCATTTATAGGCATTGTGACTTCTCATATCACTCTTCCAAACACTTAATCCTTCTAATTTCTGTCTTAATCTCTAGGCTCAACATTATTAAGAAAATCCTAACCTAATGCAGGCAAAATAAGCAAACCACATAGAACAATATGGCACCATAAAATCCTTCTTGAGAATAATTATCCGAGGATAATGGAGGGAAGGGAAACTGGGAACTGTTTAGAAAGTTATTTTTTTTTTTTTTTTGATCAGTAAGTAATATATGAATTGCAAAAGAGGCGCTAAAGAAGCAACTCAAAGAGTTACAGTATAGAACAACTCACCCCCTTACAAAAGGACCCAAGCCACTATGAAAGTACAAAAAACCCTCTCCCTTAACGCATACACACCCATTCTATAATGAAACTGTTTAGAAAGTGGATCACATAAAATGAAAATCAATTGTAATGAAGTGGAAAATTAGCACATCCAATGATAATTTTAAAAATGTTCTATAGATTCAGAATGAACATATTGATTTTTGGAAATAAAAACAGCAATCCATGGCTCATGCGAGATGAGGTTGCAAAGAGAGAATATGAATAACACCCAAATTAAGAATAGGAATGCAAAGAAAACTCATGCAATTGAGCATTGGATATGCTCTTTACCTTTAACATCTTCTAATGATCCATAACTTTAACACATCCTCAGCTCTATAGAAGCAGATGTTATACTAATAATCTCCACTTATGATAGAAAAAGCTTTGTGCCAGAGTCTTTAATATGCTCCTTTAAGCATAGCTAACCTACTCGAAACTAACTTGTGACACAAGTGCCTTTCTCTTGCAGAGATCTATACCAACATGTTTTTTTCACCTTTTCATGAGCGACAGTTTAAAGGCAAAATCCTTTTATCTGTAAGTAGCATCCATTGACATTTATACCAAGGTAAGTTTCAAGGGTTTAAACTTGCAAAAAAATCAATGCATTAGAATATCCATTTTTTCTTCGGTCTTTCCTCAGTTGGAAATTATTGCTATCTATATGACAAGTCATGCTTCTTCAATCTCAATTCAAGTACTATGAAGTTTTAAATAACTTGTGAAACATTCAAGAAAGGAGCAGTGGAACCTATTTGCCAAGGTTCATACAAGATAGATGTTAACCTATTTGCCAAAACATGTTATTTATCAAAATATTACTTCCTATCATTTGTACCTACATAACACAGAACTTCTCCATGCCAACACTAATAATTCAAGAAATTCATGTCATAACAAAAAGTAATTGCCCTCTATGTTCTTCCATGTTCTAAAAGCCCCAGCTGAGGCATCCTCTTAAAAAGGCACACTCCCACATATAGTGGTGATGTAGGACAACCCTAGAATGGTTGTCCATGATAAATAAGGGTTTCAATCTTTTAGGATTTTAAAGAGAGGAATGAGGAAAAAAATTATAGCAGTACGGAAAAGTAAAATAAAATATAGGAAAAGAAAACATAAAGAATTAAAGATACGAAACCTTAAGAGTCTTACTAAAGGCTTCTAAGAATCTCATATAGAAGAAAAGTAATGGAGTCTCACCACTGAAAATTGCAAGGCATGGAAAATCATAATCAATTCATTCATTAATCCCATTTCACAATAATTCACCTTATTTATAGGCTATAGAAATCTTAAAAATTGGATAGAAGCACAAAAAACACAAAAAGAAACCTAACATATATATGAACCTATTACTTATTAGGGCCCACATTTCTTTGCTAAAACTCCTAAATCTTCCAAATAATGAAACTAAAAAGAAAATACAAAATTTTAAAAACTTAAACCTTCATAAATATTTATTGTGATAAGAATTACCAAAAAACAAAAATTTACTAGATATTAAAAAGGACTCAAATAAAAAACCTTTGAAATTCTAAAGAAACTCAAACACCAACTATTAGCTAATTATGAATTTATAAAGCCTAAAAAAAGTTGCAAAAGTACCTAATAACTCTTGATATAGTCCTTTAGGCTTATTTATTTTTTTCATTCCTTCAGTAGATCTTAGAGATCCATCCCCATCAAGTGGGCCTCATGTGTCTAATTTATTTTGAAAGGCGGTAGGGATCCAAATTCAAATCAACCAAGAAAAGTTTTGTATCTTCTTTGTCCATCCAGGTATTTGTACAGGTGCATCCATACTCCAAATGAGGGCATTTTTCAGCCTTTTAGAACAAAAGTCAGCACTGCACAATTGGCCCTATGCATTCAATTTAACAAACTATTCATGTCATATACTCAACATGCAAACCATCTGCATTTTTCAACGTATGAATCTTGATGCACCTTAACTATCTCTGTTCTTCATCAAATACCCTTGGCATCTTCCATTTCTTAATTAGAAAAAGCCAATATTTTCCAGAATAATCAACCAGCCTTAAATGCTGCCATTTGGTTGCTAGATTTTCATGTCAACATTTTTTTTCCTAGAACATTATCCAAAAGGGAGCGCCTGAAGGGTGCAGCTTTTATGTCAACATTGTTGGATCATACAGGCATAAATCATAAATACTAAACCAGTATGATTTACTCAGTTTTCATGAACAAAATGAGAAGTGCAGATGGTAGATTCTAACATTCAGAGACAAGAGCACCCACATTTCCTTTGTCAAAGTCTCCACCCTGAATCATGAAATCCTTGATGACCCGATGGAATGTAGAACCTTTATATCCAAAGCCCTTTTCTCCTGATCAATATGCAAGTTAAAATCAAATGAAAATGCAATATAAAGCTTAAGTGATTGGGCAGTAAAACAAGAGCAACAAAGCTTAATCAGTAACTGATATTTAGCTAAAAATCATACAACACAACCTGTGCAAAGCGCACGGAAGTTCTCTGCTGTTTGAGGCACATCATCACCAAATAATCCAATCACAATCCGTCCAACGACTTTCCCGACTGGGTTTCCAATGCTTATATCAAAATATACCTTTTGTGTTACTTTTGATTGTAATGGTGCTTCCTGAAATTAAATTAAAAATCGGTATAAATCTCACACCTTGGCTTTTCAAACTTTCAAAGTTCACTGTCAAACACCCAACTACACAAGTTTCAGGCAAACCATATTTGAGGAATCTACATTTTAGAAAGCAAATTAAATGTCTGATAACAAGCTCACTGGATATCGGATTAGGTTATCATTTTATCACTATTCGGTATGAAAATATTAAAGTTCTGGATCATAAATTTTGCATTACTCGCGACCAATAAACCAAACCGAAAAACGAATTTAAGTAAGCCTCATACAACAATTTGGTCTAAGCGACTACAGGTTCTGAGTCTTTGTAAATCAAAACAACTAAAGATTTAAGGCCCAGAATTTTATGTTTTTTCTTTTCCTCTCTTTTCTGAGCACCCAAACATACGGCAGACGACTTCAGATAATAAAAAAAAACCCTAACCTGCGCAGAGGCTCTAACCGAACTAAGAAGACCAGTTCTTCTCCGAGAACAAGGATTCAACGAAGATGTGAGAGGCACCAGACGAAACGAGCCAGAAACGAAGCTCGACGACGACGACGACACATCCGAAGGGAACGGAGATCTTGGAAGCTTCACAGCGTTATAGGTGGGGCCGAGAGCCTTGATCTGAGCGACGCTCCGTGGACTCGAGAGCGAGCCGACGTTTGCCTGCAAAAAGAAAATGCAAAGACAATGCAAAATAGGAACAATTTTCTTTTATTTTTTGATGAACCAAACAGAGGCGTTAGGGTTTTACCAGGGTAGTGAGTGAAGCCGCCATTGATGGAGATGTGAATGGAGTGAAGATGGTGGACTGGTACGAAAGTGTGGTCTGTGTTGTAGGAGAACGAGACCCATTATATTCAAATTACTCTTTTGACATCCGTTTTGTCTTAAATGACAAATTTGCCCACCTGATATCGCATTGGAACATCCGTCAATCGTTGGTTTTAGCTGAACTACGACTTGGGGCTCACCAACTCCACCATAATGAAAATTTATTTTTCAAACCTTTTTTCCTTCTAATTTTAAATTTTTTATTTTTTGTTGGATTAAAACTTTTATTCCATAAAATTTGTGTAATATGGAGAATGTATCTCAAAAATTATAACTCCATTAAAAATTACAATTAGATTGGTCATATTTTTATTGAATCTGAATAAATTATAAAATTACCTTTATATTTTTTACCCAACTCAAAAACTTTTACCCACCTACTTTTAAGGCTTTTTTTTTTTTTAATGTAATATAAATTGTAAACTATACCTAAATATTTAATAAATACTTTTTATTATAATTTTATTTAAAAAAAAAAAAAGAAATATTGAATAACCAATTTTATTTAAAGCTTAACACCTCATAGAATTGCAAATTGGGGGTATACCCTTGTCGTAAGATCTTCTTCGTCCATCTACGATTGAGAAATTTAAGAAGATGACCAATTAGATATTTGAATATAATTTAAGGTTAACAATTTTCATTATTTATGCTTAATATTTTAGTAATTTTTATCATATTATAGTATCATATGCAACTACACTTATCTTACATATATTTTTAAATAATTTTGAGAACAAAGTGTCAAATTATAATTATATTATATGTTATGTAATTTTATTTTGATATATACACACATATATATATATATATATATATATATATACATACACATCTCTCTCTATACCCATAAATATAAGATGATAAATTTTTGGTTGGTTTGGTATTGATTGCATTGTGATAAGGAGTGTAGTCAAGCTTGATATTATTATTATTATTATTTAAAAAAAAAAGTTTAGGCTCTCTTGATTGGCATCAAGCACAAATGGGAAGGATCCTCCATTCAATTCAAGTATATTTGATGTTATTATGACAGAATATGAATGGATGGTGTTACATTTCATTTGCCTTCAAATAATAAGGACGACTTTCATGTTTTTAATTTAATATTTTTGCTCAAGAACAATTTAACCTACAAGATATGACATGTTAGCTAACAAAAACAATAAATTTTTAAACCTAGCAATTGAGGATGACTCGAAAATATTTATAGATTATTATAATAAAAAAAGTAGTATTCTTAATTCTACTATATTATTAATGGAAGATGTTTGTAAATTATCTCAAGATTTATTGTAGTTATATTTATAAGAAACAAATAAAATAGTAGATTGTTTAGTGAAGAAAAGTCTTTGTAATTTACAATTAATAATTGAGTAGTCAAATTTCCCTTATGATATTAGAAAGTTTAATTTTGAAAATTATTATAGCTCATCTTTCAATCATATTTATGGGTATATATATATATTTGTTCAAAAAAAAGCTAAATTAATTAATTTTAATTTTAATTGATTTTATAAGAAATCTAGACAGTATACTTTATAACAAAATAAAAATAATTAAATAAAAAGTTGAAATATAATGGCTAAGTTATTCTTTCAATTTGACAATAATGTTTGTTATACTTTAGTGAAAATCAATCAAGTTGATAGGATGACAAACCAATTAATAATTTAACATTGCAGCAAAATCTAAGGCTCGGTTAGAAAATTTAAAGAAAAGTGGTGAGGATAAAATAAAATAAAATAAGTAAAAAATAATTAAAATACATTGAATCTTAATATTTTTTTCTTACATGTTTTTTTTTTTAAATTTACTTTTTAACATGAAAATATATATATTTTTTAAATGACTAAATTTTTAAATAATATAATTCTTTTCAAATTTCTCTCCTATTTTCTACTAACCAAACAAGAAATTTTAAACTTCTTTATCGTTTTTTTCCTTTTTCTTCGAGTACTTTTCATGGTTCAAAATTATATACCATGCATAAAAATGTGTTAAAAAAAGTAAGGGATTTTTTTTAAGTGGTAAATATAATTTTTTATTTACAAATTTGTTCAGAAGCCCTTGGTTTATTACAAAATTATTCCATCTCCAATGGAAGTGAGGCTGAAGCCATTGCTGCCACTCTCTGTCGTCCCTCACAATTCAAACCCCTTTTTCCCATTTTCAAAGAAATCCCATTTCCAAGCCTCTGCAGCAAAAATGGCAGCAAATGAAGTTCAGAGCAAAGCCTCTTCCAATGCCAAAATCATTGATTCTCATCTTCATGTATGGGCATCTGCTGAAGAGGTAAAACCGCACACCCAGTACTGCATAAACCACCTTTAAATTCTCAGATTCCCCAATTCAAACTATAATTTTTGCTTTTTTTTTTTTTTTTTTTTTTTTGTTCCAAAGGCAGCAGATAAATACCCTTATTTTCCAGGCCAAGAACCCACTTTACCTGGACATCTCCAGTTCTTGCTCCAGGTATGCATCAGCCTCACTCCAATGAAAATTTGGTGGGTTGTTGAATTTCATGGAAGTAGCTTTCTTACAAATCTGGGTTATCATTAATTTTTATCAAGATATTATATAATTTTGCAGTTGGTAATTGTTGCATTTCATTTTTGTATTATACTTGGATGTTAGGAACAGCTATTCAATACATCTGTTTGTAATGGGGCAGTAAGCCTCTGAAAGAGGAAAGAAAGGCTATGTTTAAAGAATTTGAATTCTTGGGTTTTTGAATCAAAGGAATTTGAAAATGAAAGGAATTGGGAGGGGATTTGGAGGGAATTGCATACATGTTATAGCATCAGCAAGAATTAGTGAATTTGGATGCAATTCAATCTTAGCACCTGAAATTTTTTCAATTTAGTATTTTTAACATGCTATTGCTTGGTATTTTAATCCTTCTTAATTCAAAAAGCAAGAAAGAAATGAAGTCCAATCCCTTTCCTTTTGCTTTACTTTGCATTTGCTAAATTCCCTTTTGACCTTAAGGGTTTGGTTCTAAACACAATGTAAGGGCATGTTTTGAATGCTGGAATAGAGAATGGGAAAGGGAAATCCTTTTCATTTCCCATTCATCACTGTGTTTGGATTGTTTTTGAGAAAAAGAATAAGAATAAGAATAAAAAATCCATTCTCATGGAAACCAAATCCCAACTCTCTCTAGGATTTCAATTCCTCTCCTCCACATGGTATCGAGATTTTCCTCCATTCTCATCCCATTTCCATTCCTATTTCAAGGTGCCAAATGCACCCTAAAGGATGGAAAAAAATTGTGATTTTGCACATGATGACAGATCTCTAACATTTCTATCAAATATAGCCATGTTGTGTCCTGCAGATAACAGTTGACAATATGTTGTTGTTGTTGTTGTTTTTCTTGTTTCCTTTTTTTCCTTTTCAGTGTATGGAAGAAGCACATGTAGATGGTGCGCTCATTGTGCAACCTATCAATCATAAATTTGATCATTCTTTAGTGACAAGGTTGGTTTAAGTATAATTTATTTGCATATCGGTAGCAGAATATCTAATTTCAATATTTTCACTTGTAAGAATTTGGTATGTTATGGAGTCACAAAGCCACATATAATTTATGGTACCACGGATAAAGTATATGAGAGTTTTAAATGATGCATTAGAGTACAATATATAGTGGACAATACCTGGAAATTGGAGTGAAAAATCAGTTTTCTTATTCAGGTGATAGGGCCCAATAATATGTTTTTCCTAAAGGCTTCTTTCGTTCATTCTAGACTCAAGTTCCAAAAACTGAGAACAAAGTTCCATCCTTATGACAGGCATGGAGTTAGCATGTTGTGTTGCTCTTATTTCCCAGCCATGATCCATCCAAAAAATGGCCTTTTGATCAAATTAGACAGACAATGAGTTGGAGGGTCACAGGATGGAAGCATATCTATTCTACTGGAGACATGTCGTAGTTAATTCTTTATTTGACTGTTTCCATTTTCATGGTCTCCACTGTGTAATTTTATAAGGAATTGCCTGATGAAAATTTTGTTATTGGACAGTGTCTTAAAGAAACACCCTTCCAAGTTTGTCGGTTGTTGCCTTGCAAATCCAGCAGAAGATGGAAGTGGTGTTAAGCAGCTTGAACATCTTGTTTTGAAGGTCTTTGGAGAATCTAATTCTGTCATAATGAGTAGTTTCACTCTGAGGAATCATTCTGACATAGAATCTTTTCTCATGCTAGGATGGTTATCGTGCAGTTCGCTTCAATCCATATTTATGGCCATCTGGTCAGCAGGTATTTAACTTCTTGCATGAACTGGACTTAATTTTTTTATTCCCTGTTTTGTTTGTTGGATGATATTTTTCAATGGCTATATCTAAGCCTCTTTTAACTAGCTAGCTCACTTCTATCAATAAATAGGCTGCAGACATTTTCTTTTATCACCACTCCAGTTGTGAGGATGATAGACATTGATCATTCACCTTTTGACACAAAACACCAAATCCCAGACACATAACTGACATAATTGTTAAAGCACAACTAGGCCCAAGGTGCAATGACTTCCTAGCTATATGTCAAGACACGCATGTTGTTAGAGAGGCATACCTCATCTACTTTTTTTATTATTATTTTTTATTTATAAAAAAAACACTTCTATTCTTGAAATTTCTAACTTTATATTGAAATTTTAGGTAGTTTCATCAGTAATATTTTGGATGTTTCTTGTAAATGCTTGGAATCTTGAATTTTTTGTTACTTGGATTGAATTTTAGATCATATTTTATAAAATTGACATGCACCTTAGGTTGCATTTCCCTTCACTTAGACACACTTTGGGTTGCATGTTGCGCTTAAGATTTAGAAGACTTTTGTGTCATAAGTGTGCCTTGTGTCTTTTTCAACTATAGTAGCTGATTCAATGAAGAGGATATATACAGATTAGAATTACAAGTTCAAAATTGAAATTTCCTTCCTAGGATATCAAATGGTGTTCCTAAGCTCTTTACACGCATGGCAGATGCATGGATATTGAGGGAGCACATGACTACTTCCTTTGCTCACTTTCTTGAATTTCTGTCAAAAGATAAAAGTATTATAATGATTTTAATAATGTTGAAGTATTATAATGTCTAATGATCTCTGCAGATGACCAATGAAATTGGAAAGGCTATGTTCTCAAAAGCAGGGGAGCTTGGAGTGCCAGTGGCTTTCTTGTGTATGAAGGTTTTTCATTCTTAACTCAGCAAACCCATCATCTTGATGCCATTCATTTATAAGTTGGTCATAAGGTGCCAAGTGTACCTGAACTGCAAACTCATTCTTCTTAGATATGGTTCTTACTCTATGTTCATCTGCTTAAATCACCATTAAAATTCAACAAATGGATGGATTACGAGTTCTTTCTTTTTTTTATAATATATATATATATATATGTAATTTTTTAATCCCAATTGTGAAATGGTTTCATATCAATAGAAGTGGTACTTTTCAGGGTCTCAATCTGCATATTTCTGAAATTGAGAAACTCTGCACAGAGTTCCCTTCAACGGTTGTATTGCTTGACCATTTGGCTTTCTGCAAACCACCAATGTGAGCTCCACCATGATTGGACTTTGTTACAGTGAGTCTTTCAATATCTTGCTAGGTAAAGATCATAAAAAGCTGTTCTGACACATTTCGTTTTGCAGAAATGACGAGGAAAATCAAGCCTTCTCTAATCTTTTAAAACTTTCCAGATTCCCACAGGTAAAGTATGGCAGAAATAATTTCACTAGCTTATATACATATATATGTGCAAAGTCTGGTTTGGTATTTGACCATCTTTGCCAGTTCTCTGAGAAAGCCAATGCTGTCTAGATTCTTATCTAAAATATGCCCAAGTCCAAATTCTTTACCTGACCTTATACACATCACTGATATAATGTTTTTTGAAATCGCCCAATTGACATCTGGGGGATATTTAATGGATTGGATGAATTTTTATTGCGACAGGTTTATGTAAAATTCAGTGCCCTATTCAGGGTGTCAAGACTGCCATCTCCATTCCAGGACTTAGCTCCCCTTCTTTCCCAAGTTGTTTCCAGTTTTGGTGCCAACCATGTCATGTGGGGCAGGTGACTCGTCCTTCTTTCCTTTTTAATGTTTACAGAAAAAGACAAAAAGGGAAGAAAATGAAATGATGACATGAAATAGAAAAAAAACGAGCAGCTTATGTTTTGAATATTTTGTTGCAGTGACTTCCCATTTGTTGTTCCTGAATGCGGATATAAAGGAGCAAAAGAATCAGTATCTCTCATTGCCAATGAGATACCTCTTTCATCCTCGGAGTTGGAGTGGATCATGGGTAGAACGGTTATGGAACTCTTCCAGGGACAATGGCTTCCTTCTTAGACAACCCATTTCCAACTCTTCTGCATGCTTATGAAAAGTAGGTACACTGCCAAATACTACTTGTACCGAAGATGTTTGCTTTTCTGAAGTATAAAATGGATGATATATGTACTTAGCTGGCCATCTTTTGACGATGAACAGAAAGCAGAGAACACCAGTGCTGTTTCTTTTGATGATATAAGGTGAATAATGCTTGAATTTTGGCCCTGTAGAATGACTTCTGTAATATTTTTTTGACTAATCTGTTTGGTAACAGTGATTCATAGCCGTGATTTATTTTTCTTTTGGCACAACTGCTTTTCCTAAGTTTACATATGAATACACTTTCTATTTTTTATTTTTAAAATCCGAAAAAAGTAATAACCAAAAAATGGAAATAACTTTTATATAAGATATAAGAGCTTGTATTAAAATAAAAATAAAAAAGTAATAATTTTAAAAATTGCTTGAATAAACTAAGATATAAAATATATGAGATACAAGATGTGCTATTTTTATATAGAAATTGATGATTTGAAAACAAAAAATAGAGATCGTATGGTTAAACCTTATTTCAAAAGCACTAGAAGAGTTCGATAGGCAAGCTCATCCTAGTTATGTTCTGTGTGTTGCCATTGATAGTTTTTCCAGGCTTACATGCCCATCTGATGTGACCTTCCTGAATTTCACCATTCTCAGATGGCATTTTTTTTGTCCCCAAGGCCGAGTAGAAAACTAAAACAAGGCTGAACTACTTTCATTTACGCTTTCATCAGCAAATTATCAGAACTCTAGAGAGGAAAAGGTGAAATACTTCCCTCTGAGTTTGGTCCAAGACACCAGAATCATTTCGTGATATATAGCTTTAAGAGACAACAACTGGAGGAAGAGTGACAAACACGACTATATGTTTGTAAATATAATTCTATGCACTGATTAATTTTCCGATACATGATCTGTCTCTATACAACGCTTTTACCTGTCAGTCTACACCATAATCAGATTCCATTTTCAAAACTGAACCAGGCTTTCCCCATCATTAAAGGAACAAAGTAAAAGAGGAAAATGGAAGCCAAAAAGAAGAGGTTAAAAAAAATCAACGAATTTTCATCTGCAAATGCTTTACAGTGAGATTTTTTTTTGGTAAGAAGGCTTTACATTGTCTAAGAAATTAAAATTATACAGGGTCAAAGCGGGGGGCTGGGGGTGGTTTTAATCATCTATGCGTTGGATCTCACCCATCATGATGCGGTTGCTGGTTACCTTGAAACCCAGGAAGGCCGAATCAAGAGGCCTCACTTTCTTTCCTTTCTTTTTGCCACCTCGTCCCCCTTGATCTGTCGAGTCCGAGGCTCCTGCTGCCCCTTGGGGCTCCTGTGGTGCCGGTTTCTTGGCATTGCTCTTCAGCATGTCTATGAACTTTGTTTCTGATACATCAGCTTCGCTGGAAGATGAAGTGCGCCGAAAATGGCCTTCCTTCTTGCCTGAGGCTGGAATTTCAGAACCTTGGTTCCCTGGGTTCCCACCCAAATCTCGTCTTCCCCCTGAAAGTTTGACAGGTCAAGTAAGGATCACAAATAGCAGGAAAATGTTGGGTTAGCTTACAGAGAGGATCTTCACAGGAAGGATGATGCAATGCATAAATAGTGCAAGTTTGCAAACTCCAACCCATACCATAAATAGAGGCCACAGAAAGGGAGGAATAGAAAGAAGGGAAGAATGTGAGAAGCTTGTCCTAATTCTGAAAAATTCTCTCTAAAGACCCTCAACCAAGATCTTGGACCAAGTTAAATGGAGGCAAAGGTACAATCTTATAACTTCAAAGGGAGAATGCTCGTATGGACAAAAAAAAGGTACTGCACTTTCACCATTTGAGACTCGTGTGACCTTCTAAGTGACGATGCTGACAATCCCACAACTTAATGTAAGGCCAAGTTAATTAAAAAATAAACTAACCACCAGTCATGCATTTAAAAAATGCCCAAGTAGTAACTGACTGAAAAGGATTCCTGAAAGCAATGTAAATCCAGAGCTACATCAACAAAGAAATAGATTAAATTAAAATGCCCTACCATCAGGAGGACCACCACTTGGAACAATTTTCCCTCTGAGAGCTGGATCAGATGCCAATTCGGACAATGCTTCCTGTGATGACGAAACCCTGGAGACAGGCGGACGTTGTAGCAAAAGATTATCTTGCCCTTTTGATAGGATGGTTGAAACCCTGTCAAAATGAGGTAAACAGAAATGTATAATATCTTGGTGATCACACAGATCCGTACATGTAGAAATAACTTGACATCATTTTACCACCACATTTTATGTACAACAATAATGGACAAACTCATTTATCATGGGATATCCAAGTGCTCCCAATTCAGCCTCTATATGACCCATCTTCTTACCATATATCATTTATAAGATACCAGCTTAGCATGGTCATCAAAATCACAAACTAATTATCTCAGAAATTAACAAGCAGCACATAATCAAAGTGTAATCCATAGAATATCTATTGTTAGTAAGAACACAATCAACATGTAGTTCTCTGAAGATCCAGTTGCTCTATAAGAAATCTAAGTGCCATCTGTCACCAATATAGAAAACCCCTCATCAAAATGCAACCACATTGGTGGGTGACTGCAACAGGATTATGACTAGCCAGAGTCAATCATGAAGATCCAATAACAGTTCATTGAATGAAGGGCAACCATGTACACCTACATATACACACTGGGCAACAGAAACAGGGGGGAAATAAAGAAATACCCTCATTAACATGCAATCATATTGGTGTGGATGCAACAGAATTGTGTCTGGCCAGAGTCAACTTATGAAGATTCAGTAACAGTTCAATGAATGAAGAATGACCATGTCTGAGTGGTTGGTCATGCAACCCAGGGTTGGCAATAATCTTGATAGCGGACTTTGAACAGAAGGCATGAAGAAAAGTTTATTTGCACTGAAATTCTAAGGCCAATCAGATAACAGAGGAGCAATGTTGATGTAATTTATGTTGATCCTGGTCCCGTTACATAATATTTGTGATTCCTTAACCGGAAACAAATTTACTAACCATTTCAATCCGTCTATCATAATGTTTAAGCAAGTGAAATTCTTTAGAATTGCTAAGATACTCCTTCATAGTTCCTTCTTTTAATGCAGAAGAATCCATGATAGAACAAACAGATTACATAGAAGGGGTCAATCTATGTGCCTATTATCAATAAATAAATAAACGAGATCAATTGCTATGACTACATCTCATATCTGGATATTTGGGTTTTTCTTCAAGTTAAAGGGGACAACACAATATGCAGAAAATATATTCTTACCGATCCTTAGCAATCTCTTCTGCAAATGAACCAGATATACCAATCTTGTCATCATAGAAACCAGAACCCCCACCTGGGAAAGATTTCAGAAAGCAACAATCACTCACATGAAGAAAATGGAAGGCTACTACACAACGGATTTAAGAAAAATTACCCGCAATGCCAAGTGAAGAATGCTGGCTAATGGCATTCGTTGGAATCTCTGCTTGCTCCATCATTCCTTCTTGATCCTCAAAAATTAGCCCCTTTGTAAAACCCTCAACCTTGGAGCTACGCTTCTTTCCCTCCACATCTGAGAACTCTCTGTCCACAAACAATGATCCAGAATAGGATCTAATGGGCAATTTTTCATTGCTTTCCAAACTGCTACCCTGTCCATCAGCTAAATTAACATGAGATTGCCCAACCAAATTAGAACCATAAGATCCTGCTGCAAACGAGTTGTTTAGACCTGTTCCTCGGTCTGGGATAAGACTGAATGGATGTTCTGAAGAGCTTGACCCAGAAAAGTGAGCAGAAGGTTCCCTTCTTTCATAAGAAACTTCATTGTTTGTGTCTACTGACTCAGTAGACTGATGGTTCAAGTTCTTATGGAGCAGTTCCATCAATAAGCGTTTTGATTTGTCATCATTGATTCCAACAGACATCCATGAATTAGGATCTTCAGAATTCTTTTTAACTTCCAACTCCCTTCTCTGTCGCTCAGCATTAAGCTGCAGATGTTGAACCTGGGATTGCATCCAATCATTTGCCAAATGTCCATTGCTCTCAGACCAGTGGCCTTCAGTTGCATCCAAATGAGAAACATGAAATTGGTTAGGAACTAGAGGGTGCTGAGGGTGACGAGGATGTGAACCAGATGAGAATGGATCTAATTGACCACCAGAGTGCATATGTGAGCTAGGATCCGGCAGATCTAAACCTTGAGGATGAGCCATAGCATTCACAACATCCAGGTTCATCCCTGGAGCACCAGCAGGCATAGACATTGACCGCTCAAAGGCCAGCGAGCCGGGCTCATAGGCCCCCCGCTGAAGTCGCTCTTGTCTTGAAAGATTCCGCTCAAGGTGACTCAATTGCTCTTCATGCAAAGGTGCCCTCTGCTGTTGCTGATAAAAATCTAATGGGCTAAACCCAGAGGCCTGAACTCGATGAGTACCAGCAGGAGACCTGAGAAAATGTGCAGTTTCATCAAATGGCCAGGCAGTACCCATGTGCCTTTCTTCTTCCATTTCCATACGCTGCCTCAATCCCATTGACAATTGCCTTGCTCGGAGCTGCTCTTGGTGGGAAATCTGGTGTTCCAAAGAACGCATCTGTGATTGCTTTGCATGTGAAATGAGTTCAAATATATCACGTTGATGCTCATCTTGTGGTGTTTGAGCAAACTTTGTTTGAATAAGTTGATCCAGAGATGGATCAACATGCCTCGAAGGATGGTGGGAACGCTGTTGTATCTCATGTAGAATGTGCTGCTTTAGTAAAACCTGATCAAGACCATTGTTGGTTCTGACAGGATCCATAGGGAACTGCCTAAGGCCAGGATCGTGCATTTGACCATGCATCAACTGTTCAAGAAGTGCTTGTCGGGCTTGCGCTTGCTTTTGCTCCTGCAATAACATTTGCTTTTGATGAAACTGTTGTTGCAATTGATGATCTTGTTGTAGCTGAAGCTGCCGTTGTTGTTGGAGCTGAAGTGCCATCAAGTGCTCCAGATCAGGCACTGGTTGATTGGCCAAGCGCTGGTGGTGCATGTGATTCCGACTAGCCACTTGTTCTAGAAGAGATTCATTCAAGTGGGCATGAGAAGATAACAGATTTTGCTGTTGCAACTGCCTCTGTTGCAGCTGTTGTTGAAATTGTTGGCGCATAAGCTGCTCAGCTAAATCAAAACGGTTGGAGTCTTGTTCAATGTGGGACAAATGGCGAGTAGCCGTAGCATCTTGATATGAGTTGGCGTTGGAAAGTATATTTCTTCGATAAACATCAGAGAATGCCTCTGCATCAGGGGTTGAACCAGCCATTGCACCAAGGGGACCAAGCCTTCCAATGCTGGAAGACAGATTTGATGGCTGGGCATGCGTTGGATGAGCACCTTCAAGTTCAGACCACAACAAGCCAAATTGGTGCAACTTATTGTCGTTCTGATTTGCCATACCAGGTTCTGTCAATTCATTTGGAAGAGAAGAGTAAGTAATAGGATTTGCTAAAGGATCTTGAGTGCTTCTAGAAGGTTTCCCAATTGGATAACCACCACCACCACTGCCAGGTCGTCCTGGAAACACAATTTCTGGAGAAAACAAAATATATATATATATATTAAGGCAGGAAATAGTTATAACCCAATGATAGAAAAAATAAAAACAGCAACTAACCTTCATCTTGTGAAGAAAAGTCATGAAAGCTTTGACCATCAGAATATGACAGTTGCAATGGACCTTCGCGCTCAGATTTTCTTTGCTGGAAGTTCTGAGATGAGAGACCATCAAAATCAGACAGTGACCAGTGATGATCATTTAATGCAGTTGTGTCTGCAATGTCAGGAACAGGAACAGGACCAGGAGCAGGTGAACTTGCCTCCAAGTTTGCTCCCAAAATGCCAGTATGTTCTAGCTCGGAACTTGGATCAGTGCTATTGGCCCCATCTTTAGTTTTCAGGTGTGGCATGATCTCACCCAAATCTTGGAAAGGTATTCCTTCTGGAGCATCAGACAATCGGACAGGTAAATCTATTCCAAAGAAACCTTGTTTGAACCAAGAAATGATGTCAACCCCAAGAAATGGTCCCTGTATTTCCCCTTGAGGATCCAGGTAGTGCAAACTAAACTCCTCAGGTGGGATACCCCTTCCCAAAAGATTGGTCCCACTGGTGCTGTTCAAGTGCTGCATAGTGCTACTTAGACCATGCTTGGGGGAGGGCAAAGCAAATATAGAATTTGAATTATCAGGAAGCCCACAACCGATATCAAAAGAAGCAGCAGAGGTAATGTTGTCAAGCTTATCATGTTTGGTAAAATCAGAGTTGGCCAAATGGTCATTTTCAACAACTTTGAGCTGAGAAGCAGTCCTGTTGACACCACTCATCTCTGAGACACTGCACAAACTGCTGCCTTTTGAAACTGTCAATATCATATCATCCATTCCAGCAACTCTTTCAGTAACACTATATTTTCCTTCCCCTTGATTAGCATCCATCTCTGAGACAAGCACATGTAGAATTTTTCAGAAATAGAATGATGTAAATGCGGAATTCCTATCAACAACTTGATAAAATTTTGGTCTTGAAGGGCTAAGAAACTATCACTCACCATGTACCATGTTCATTGTCATGTTGTAATTAAAGGAGATGCCACTGTCATCATCTTGGTATGCACTATCGTTTACACCTTCAGGAAAGGTATCAGCAACCTCTTTGGTTGTAATTGAAGGGAGTATACCCTGTTTTTCCTTGGGGGATTCCAGATCTTCAACACCTAGACAAGGAACAGCTAGGAAGATTCAGAAAAACAATTGCTTGTTACATCAACAAAGATTGAAGTGATTGATTTTGAATTACCTGTAACATTTTCAGTTGTTCTCCCCTTTCTAAATGAATTGTATACCACCCCACTACTTGTGATTTTTCCTTTCCATATATCACGAAGGATAACCTGTAAGCATAACATAGCACCATGGCAAGGCAGAAAAAATAGGTCAATTACAAATATAATTCACAGAACACACAAATATAGTACAAGAAATGAGTATATTCATTTTGGGAAACCTACTTATAAAATATATATATATATATATATATATTCATTTTGGGAAACCCAATTATGGAGCTTACCTCTTCTTCTGCATCAGGGGCGACAAAAGCTAATGGTTCAATAAAGTCTCCTAGTGTTATATGAGGAGTTTCCTCCATATTTTCAGGCATGGTAGCAAAAGATGGATCAAGTTTTTTTCTACGATATACGTCAAGAAGTTTTCCCCTTGGGTAGCAAAGAGTATCATCCAAGAGATTCAGTTTCCCAGTAACATTTCCATTCCTCTCAAATTGAGCACCGCCAATGGGGCCAGCAGATGAAGACCTTAAAACCGGTGCGCTACCAAGAACGGTTGACCTTCCACGCCCAATAGCAAATCCCACATGTGAACCCTCCACCCGTGCTCTCTCAATACCAAATCCAGGTGCAGCCCGGTAGGAAGTTGGCCCACCAGAATGAAGCTCCATCCTGTGACGTGGTCTCCATTTATCTCGAGAATCTGAATCACGCTCAGGAGCCGGGCGGTTGCTACCTACAAAAGATTGGTTGTCACTATGAGCATCTTCCTTATCTACATCTGGCCTTTTCTCAGTTCGGGATTCCTTCTCTCTTTCTTCAGGCCCCCACCTAGATGACCACTTACTATCACGCCGTGTTTCATGGACAGAATTACGGTTACTACCATCATGCCACCTCTCAGATGTGGGCAAAGCTCGACTGTCAACGGATTCCCTGATTGACACCGTGTCAACACGTCGATCCACCTTCCTGAGATTTCTTCTACCACCAAGTAAGCCTGTTTCTCTTTCCTCTTCACGCCAGCGGCGGTTACTTTCAGTGTCAGTAGCAATCTTCCTCCAATCTTTTTTGTCCTCAGATGCATCTAAACGCCAACCCTCCTTCTGATTGGGATCGGTGGAATTTCCGAGAGCTGCAGAATTTGGTGCACGCGTTTCCTTCCCATCCATAAAAGAAAAGCAAAAAGGTGATTCATTGCAATCTAATTATTATGATCTATGAGCATATCAGAGTGAGATTTTTATACATAGAAGTTGAAAATATAAAAAGATAAATATTAAAATCAGGCTAGATATGCTAGAGGACAGACTCAACCTATCCAGAGAGGGAAAGAGAATATTGGCAAGGAAAAGCTATGAGAGATGTGATTTGAATGCAGTAAGATGTAGCTTCTTTCCAGTAGGAGTTGGCAGATAAAAGGGAGTTCCGGTAAAGAAAGGAAGGAATAGCATCAAATAAGGAATGGCCTATTTTCACAGGTAGGCAGGCTGGAAATGATAGAAGTCAATTCAGCAGATGTCAAATTGAAGACATTAAGCCTTTCAAGATATCACTCAGGTGGATTAAGAAGCAATCTATTGTTAGCAAGGTTCCACGCAGCCTAACCTATTGCTAGCTTTACATACATAAAACATAGCATAAATAACTTTCAAGTACATGGTACATACATAACATAATCATACTTCAGTTTGATTTAAACTAAGTTGAGGTTTTCACATTGGTTTTGAAATACTACATCGTTAAATGAAACTTTAGGAATTCAAAATATTATGCAACAGTTAAAATATCAACTTAGAGCAAACATGTTAGAAGAATACCTTTAAATTTTAGAGGAACTGTAAGGCTCATGCATGATTAATCAACCCATAATAATTCAAAAGCAAGAAAGAAAATATAAGCAAAATCCTAATACAACTAGAAAGGAGAAATGACAAAACAGGAAACAAGATAAAAGTTTACAAAGAAGGTTCACACTGTTATTATTTTCCAAATACTGTTTCATTTGTCATGCAAAAAGAGAAGTTTTATCCACAGGATGACAAAATAGGCGTTATATAACAACTGTTTAAACAGTCATGTAAAATGCATTTAAGTTTTGCCTTGTCTGTTTCAATGTAGGAATGAAATAAATAAAAACATCTAAACATACTTTAAAAAACAGTATTATGTTCCCAAGTCAAACCATGACGTACCATCTTAGTCTCATTTGGTTTGGAATAAAGCCATTGAGGAGACAAAGGTATGCTGCTTTCTGATGCCAGTTGATCTGATGTAATTTACAAGACAAAATGAAAGCAAGAGAAAAAATGTAAGACTAGATCGTTTCATTGTTTGACAACAAAAATGGATGCTACAAAACTGAAGAACACCAAAGCTACCTTTTGACTCATCAACTAACCCCATAAGCGCCTTTTCGTCGTCGTTTCCTCCAGAGGCTACCACTGACATCATATGAATGCAATAGGAAAAAAATATAGATTTAATTTATAATTTCATTAACAATGCACAAGCAGAAGCAAACAATCAAACGATAAATCCAAAAGAGAAGTCATTTCAGCACCTCTAACCCCCCAAAAATGAAAAAAATCATATTCATCGATTATTCGTCAATATATTGATATACAAATAACTCAACTACTCAATCCACAGCATCAGGAGGTACCTATGCTACACAGATCCAGGAATAAGTGGCAGGTGCAGGCATGTGCCCAAGTGTTGGATTGGTTGAACCACCAAATCTTCGGATAAAAGGATATGGCAAAGGTGTTAACATGGCCAAAAACTAGATAAAGATATTTCCATTGAAAAATATTCTAAATAAAGGATTGATTTGCAATAAAACAATTAATTACTTTATCTAAAATATAGAAGCTAAAGGACCTATTTCCAAAATCCCTTGTTATAAGATAACATTTTAAAGGAAACTCCTTTAGCCTATGTGAAAAAACAAGATTCAACAGCTATGACCATCCAGCATTCCTTCAAGGACTTGTTCCACTTTCAAGCAGCCCTGTGACACCTTCCTGCTGAGTTAAAATTTTTGCAAAGATATGCATTTGTTTTTTATCCACTCTTCTTTCCCTTTTGTTTTATTTTTCCTCTATTTATCTTCTTCTCAATCTCCCTCCATAGAGTTCACCATCATAGAACTCAAAAGTTACTGAATTACACTTACTCGTTGGACACTATACTTTAACTCCGCCCTTCCGAAAAGGAACACCTTCTCCAACCAACTATTCTGTATAGCCAAGTCCACACCTATATCTCCACGTGTACTCATATCATGTTCAACCAGGTACTAACAGGTGAAGTGCCAAATCCAAGTATCCAACGAAGGTTTAATCCATAATCTCGACCAGGGTGTTAAAGAAAATGGGAACCAATGCCAAAATTAATAGTAAAGAAAAAGGTTTTATGATTTCATAAAACGTGGCAATCTCAAATCTTCAACATCATTTCCGATATGATGATTGTCGTTTACTGCAATGCCAGATTGAACAAAATGTGCAATTTGATTTCAAATAGAACATCCAAAACATGCTGAGTAAGCAGACTAATCAATTTAATTGGACAATATGAATGAAAAGAAAGCCAACTCCCACTTGAATTGGCCAATCAACTCATTATGAGAATTGTATTTACGTTTTTTGACACGAGAAGTGACACAGAAAATGGCGCTATCCACACGTGCATTCACACCCCACAAATAAGGAACTTAGCAGATCACTTTTCTTGAATGATTTTGGAGGAACTGAGAAAGTAAAAGACTAAACTAAAAACCAAATCCCAGCTCCTGGCACCGAGGTAGAAAGAAAATATCAAGTTATTGCATACCATAAGTTTATAAGTAATTTTTAATTGGAACTCCAAATATCTCTCCGAACAATACATGAAACTCCTTAATTTTCCAAAATATTGCATGACATGCCATTGTGTTTAGCAGAACAGTAATTTGGAGAAGCAGTTTAGAAAACTTATCACACTCCTAAATTAGTAATCCAACGATATTCAATAGTAATTTACATTAATTAGTAAATTCCCATAATAGCCATCAACACAACTCAAATTCTCTTGCGCGCGAAAACATCTCAGGACATGCATCTATAAATTCTCATGAGCGCGAAAACATCTATAGTAGAATGCTCTGCAAACAGAAATAGTTCATATCCACTCATTAATCTTCACCAAAATACCAGGGCATCACTTCCCACAAAGTAGCAAGGCATTCTTACCAAATCAATCCAAAGAAAATTTGCCATTGCATCCCAAATGAACTATCTTCAGCAAAACATCAAAAGTTTTATCAAAAGTGACACCATAGATAAAAATAAATGAAAAGCACGAAGCAGATGCAGATTTATTGTCAATAAATCTAAAGAAAATAACATAATTCTTAAAAATTAACTTAATACTCGGTTTCCGAGAAAACGAAGGAAAATAAACTAAAAACTTGAAATCTTCTACAAGATGGTAAAATTCCATGCTTTCTTCGCTTCCTCTCCTAATTTCCAGAGCTATACACTAAAATCCAACAACCAAAGTAAAATCGCGGCGTACACTAGCCAACACAATCTCATACTCCAAAACCAAACCAGAAAGCAGCCTGATCTGAAGCCTCAATGGAAATTAAACATTAAATGCAAGAAACAAACATCCACAGATGCTCAAAAAACCCCAGAATTCAAACCGAAAACAACAATTCTAATACATAACAATCAAATCCATCGAAACACCAAATCGCACCAAAACAACCAGAGCTGCACAAGACTCTGAAGTTACCTTTAGCGGTCCAAGACTGATCGGAGGGCTTGGAAGAGATGAGATCGTCGGGCAGATCGAGCTTGCTTTCGGCCATCGGGAGTGGCGAAGCAGCGAGAGAAGATCGAAAGAGAGAGGGAAGGAGCGAAGAAGAGTAGTGGTTGGAGGGCCTTCGATGAGACCGAAGCTTTAGAGATTAGAGAAATGGAGATGGAGAGAGTAACAGAGACAGATTCTAGGGTTTTCAAAAGCGTTTTGGTAGAAGTAGAACACTTGTGAAAGAGGCCAAGGGAGCGAGAGCAAGAGAGAGAAATAAAGAGAGAGCTAGAGAGCAAACGAGAGCGAGAAAGGGGTGAGGGTTTGTTTGGGTGGTCAGAACAGCCAAATCAGCTAAACAAGTTCTGTGAATTAAAAAATAAATAAATAAATATTAGAAAAACACAATTAATATAGAAAAAATGTGTATGAAATTACCATTATACCCTTTCAGATTCAAATCATAAAAGCTGTGTTTGGAAACTAATTAGGGCAAACTCTTAACTAGGGTTTTTGAAATCTTTTTTAGAACACATCTATTATTCTCAATAATAACTAAAAATATGGAAAATATTTTAAAAAAAATTATATTATTCGTAAATATATTTAACTGAAAATATGAAAAATATTTAAAAAAATTATATTATATATAAACATATTAGACCTTTATATAGAATATAACCAAAAAAAATGTTCATAAATTTAAAAACATATAAAAAAAATAACCCCAAATTTTATAAATTATTTTTATCTTCACCTATTTAAAAAATTTTTAAAATAAATTCACTTTTTCATAACTCTTATTCCTAAAATAACATTTTTTCATTGAGAACTAATTTGAAATAAATCAAATAATAAATTTTAAAAATTAAAAATATAACTAAATTTATAATATATTTATTTACAAGATATTTTCATCACATTAAAATGATTTTTTTTTTATAATTTTATTTAATATTATTAAATAAAAGGTATTTCATGAAGTAATTATTTGATTTATGAAAAATATATATATATTTTAAAATATTTTGAAATTGATGAAAATAAAATTAATTTATAAAAATTTGAATTTCTGTTTTTGTATTTTTTTTAAATTAGTGAGTCAAAATCCAATTTCCCCTGTGAACTGGGTTCCAAAATTATTTTTCAAATAATTTCATGATAAAGCTTGATTTCAGGGTAAATGAAAACTACAGAACCTCTATTTTATGGATTTTTTAAATTTTTTATTTTTTGACTCGTCATCTTTTGATGGAAAAAATGAGAAGATAATAATTGTTTTTAAGAAAGTTATGGCTACGTGTAATTGGTCAAGTCAAGATATGAATAACTTGGATTAGAATTATTAAACTCGCTTGTCTTTATTATATCAAAATCATTGTGACGTAATACTTTGACTTGTGTGGTAATACATTGACTTGTGTATATGTGCAAGACCAGAGAAATAATTTAATGAAATTATATAAGAAAAAAATTTATTTATTTTTTGAGCAATGCTTCTAATTAAAGTATTTTTATTAAAAGTGTCTTCTTTTACGATTCTTTTATAAAAATCTAAAAAAATATTTTTAATAATATATAGTATAAGTATAAAAATATTTTTAAAAATAAAAAATTATTAAAAATGATATTTATTAAAAAAATATATTATAATAAATAAATAAAATTTTATTACAATATATATATAATTAAAAAAACTCAAAAAATTATTTCTATAAAATGGAAAAAAGGATAGTGAAAAAAAAAAAAAAAAGTGGAGAGTGAAAGGAAACAAGGCATTGAGAAATGGTATTTTAGGAATATATAAAAATTTTTAAAATATGTTTTTTAAAAAATACATCCCAAGTGTTTCCCTATACAACACTTCAAGTATTTTTAAAATTTTTTAAAATATTGTCAAACGCCTATTTTTACCTTAAAAACTTTTTTTAAATGTTTTTAGGATTAGAAATATTTTTAAAAAACACTATAAAACGGATTCTTATAGCATGTTTGAAAGTGATTCGAATAAACGTTTTTAATATTTATAACATTTGAAATTTTTTATCATTTATGTGTTAAAAAATATTAGAAATATTTTCTAAAATTACTCTTAAAAGTACTTTTAGTATTATTAAATTATTTTAACTAAATTATAGGGCTTATTTTTAATATAAATAGACTGAGAATATATATATATATAGATATAGACATACTATTTGTTTAAATATCCTCAAAATGACCCATTCTTGAACCGAGGATAAGATGGATTACGATATTTATTTTAATTTATTACAGGTCTCTATATTTAGCATTAGATTTTATTGTGGGGTATAAGAAGCATGACGTAACTTACACGGACTTTATCCACGGAAAATATAATTAGATAGGCTTGGCACCTTATCACTGGGTTTAGACATATGATCCTCTGCTTAGAAATGATTTTAGTTAAAAACGTTTTTGTTTATAATGATTTTGATATCGGTTTTTTTTTTTTTTTTTCAGAAACTCTTAGTGACGGTTTGAATATAGTTTCTATTTTTAAAAAAAAAAAATAACAATAACTTTTAAATAAGATCCAAGAATTTTTCGAAATTGTTCAAAGGTTATTTAAAAAAATTATTTTTAGTTTTTTAAATATTTGTAAGAAAACATTTGTTTGGATCACGGTTAAAGCACTTTTAAAGCTTGTTTGATAATGATTTTAAAAATTGTTTCTAACCTCTTTAATGTTTGAAACTTTTTTTTTATTAAAATAGTTGTTTTCAAATGCTAAAAATATAAAAAACGTTTCATAAAATTACTACTAAATGAATTCAAAAAAAGATTTCACTTTATAAATTTAATATAAATTTTAAAAAATGTGTTTTTTAAATGCTTTTGATAACATCATACTATTCAAAATTCAAATTTTGAGTTTTGAAGAAATACATATCAAATACTAATTTAAAAATAGGTTTTAAAAAGTGGTTTTTAAAACTCAAATGCTAATTTTTGCATGGAAATCACTTAGAAACATTATAAAGTAATTGTAACCATTCCAAAATTACTCTCAAATAAATTTATATTAAAGATTATATATCTTAATTTCCAACTTTTAACTATTTGTTGTCCTATTTTTAACCCCTAATATTTTTGTAAATCTGGACCTTTTGGCTAATTCTAAAAATTTTTGAGGCTTGTGACGTGTTTTGAACTTCTTAAATGTACCAAATATTTTTCATTTTGTTAAAAAACCTTTATCCAAGCTTGTTGAATAAATTGGTTTTTCTAAATATTTTGCTATATCCTATTTTTTACCCTTAAAATATTTGTGTAAATCAATACTAGTTCCTGGGTTTTTAATTAATTTTTATATTTTTATATATTCTAGACTTCTTAAATAAGTTTGAGAGCTTTGACATTGCTCAAAAATCTTTTATTAAATTTGTGAATTAAACAACCTCGACATGTTTGTTGTATTGACCTGATTTGGAGTAGAGAGATGTTCATCGAAATCTAGTATATTTTGTGCATGTTTAGGCCTTTTTACTTTTGAAGTGTCATCTAGACATCTTATATATGCTATATAATATTTTTATTTAATTCTTATCTCTATCTCTAACTATTTTAAATAAATTATTTTGTAAATGCTTGTTTGTAGTCCTATTTTTGTACCTTTTGTATAATTTGTCAATTCAACCCTTTTTGGTATGCTTTTAGTCTTTTTTGGCTCGCATATTATATTCTTGCATGTTAAACAAGCCCTCCCTTGTAGCTTAGATACCATTTAACTATTTTATTCAGATTTATTTTGTAGCTACATATTTGTCGCCCTATTTTGCCTTGCATATTTGCGTAACATAACTCTCTCTTGATACTATCTTAGCTATCTTTAATCCTTGATTTGAATTAATATATGTCTCTTTCCTTGGTACTAAATTACTTCTTATACTTATATGTTAACCATTTCTTTCTTATGTAAGCACACTGCCTTGCTTTTGCATTTTTGGGGTTCGTTTTCTTATTTCATTGATTTGTTTGATTCCTTTGATATATATATGATGTTTTTTTAATATTCTTCACCTTCCCTAATTGATTATTTTCTACGATTGTCTTTGTATATTCATTGTCTAGTCTATTCTTTTAGTTTTCGTCATTTGTTTAGTAAAAACTTCTTTAGGGTTCAAAGTATAGTTATTCTATAGTACATTGCCAATAAGTATCATAACCATTGAATCTAAAATTGGTTTTCATAGACCTTCTTTTTTTTCGTAAAAGAGTTACTTAGGGTTTTATTTTTCTTTTAAAAATAAACAAAAATAAAAGGTAATTCTAACTTTTTCAAGAATCAATTTTTTACAATAAAAACCGGTCTTGTTGTCGAATGGAGATGCATGTAAAAAATGTGGGTTCATTGTAGAGTTACTATAAACTATTTTGTTTAATTCTTTTTTTTTATTATATTTTGTAAAATATTTTAAAATATATATTTTATTATTTCAAGTATTTTTTAACTAATATATATGCCATTCAATCTCTTCAAATTCTTTAATTTTATATATTTTTGCAACAAAAAATAGAAAAAAAAAAAAAGTAAGACGTTTGACATCATTACCTCATTTCAATTGTATATTTGTTAAATAATTTTATTAAAATTATTTTTTTTGTTGTCTTAAAAAATATTAATTTAAAAGTTCAAAATCTTGTTTATAAGTAATTATTAACTTATATGCGCAACCATTTCAAGTTTTATAATATTAATATTTTCCCTTAAAAAGTATAGTTTCCAAGTTATTGAATTAAAATTAAACCAAAAAGGTTCCACCACAGGAATGTGCTTCATAAGAGGCACAAATAGTGAAATTATTTAGGGCGGCAAAAAGGGAAGAGACACTGGTACATAGTGTAATGGAAAATAATATTTTTATTTAAACATAAAATTAAGGGTTGAAAATCCTTATTGCAATTTTTTTTTTTAGGGGGGCACGTGCCGCTATTAGGCCTCTTAGTAGGCTCCCAGTGCCGCTATCCCTTAACATATTTGCTTTTCGAATATTACTTCAAATTCCTTTTATTTATTTAATTCTTTTATATAAAAATTAAATAATATAAAAATATATAAGTTTCATATTCAATTTAATTATATTTTATTTATTTTTTTGTATTTTTCATATTAAAATAAAAAATGAGAAAATAAAAAATTTTAAACCATACCTGATTTTCAAAAAATATTAAGAAAAGAAAAAAAATGATTGAAAATTATTTGGTTGTATCATAGAAAATACAAAAAAAAAAAAAAAAAAATTATAATTAAAATTTGTTTAAAATATATATATATATAAATTATTTAATTTTTATATGATAAAGGGAAATATATAAAATGAGTTTGAAGAATATATAAAATTAATTTATTTAGTGGATATTTGATAAAATTTAATACTTATAATTTAATGATTTAAATTATTTTAAATTAAATTACACTTAAATTATTTACTTAAAATTTATTATTTAATTCTTACTTAAATTCGATAAAATTAACTTAAAATTAATTTTAAATCATCAAATTAACATATTTATTCTTATAAATTACAATTATGATAAAAGATGTTAAGTAGTAGTAAAGGTTATGGACTAGTAAAGAAGATCGCGAAAGTAATTAAAAAGAACAAGAGTAAAAAAATAAATTAAAGATTGAATTTAAGAATTAATTAATTATTTTTATCGATGACTTAAAATTATTTTTAACTTTAAATCATATTATTAAATTATTTTATAAAATATATTAAATTTATTTAATAATTTTAATTAATTAAATTATTTTAAATTATTAAATTAATTTATCAAACATCCACTTATAATTTAAACTTTTTTTTTATTTTTTTTTTATTTTTTCTCTTTATTTTCCTTCCCTGTACATAACCTTAAATTTTTTTTTCTTCGTACTTTTTGAGAAACACACGTACCCTCAAATTTTAGAAAAGTCAAAAAATAAATTTTTATTTCATTGAAAATTTTAATTAATAAAGATATTTTTTAACATAATAATTAATCACATTACTTCTACCATCCAAACATATCTCAAAGTATATTTCTATCCCATAGATTTCTTTGTACATTGAGGTAGTCAAGGCCTTAGCTAATGATTAAACTACAGCCATAGGAATATCCCTCTAAAACCTAAATCAAAGACAGTTTTTTTGAAATAAAACTTTCAAATTTAAATAAAACCTTTATTCGTGATCTTTTTCTCGATTTATTCATATCTAGAAGATGAAAAGACAAATCTGACCTTAAAATGAATTTTTATTTAAAATATGTTTAATAATAATTTTAAGAAATATTTTTTATTTTTTTAATATGAATTTCGGCTATTACAAAAATTAGAAAAATTTCTTAAAATCTCGTAATTAATTTTTTGAAATATCATAAATTTTCTTATTTGAAATAAAAATATGTCTAAAATTAATTTACACAATAAATACGGGAATTAAATGTAATCCAAACATGGCTTTACAACACCAACAGATCGAATAAGCCAAAAGATATTACATTTCCCTTTCATCAAAATAGAGACGAAATTTTATCACGCAACACTTTGAGATAAATGCAAAAAAAAAAAAAAAAAATTCATCTGTGTCCGTAAAGTGGCAGGACTCACAAATTTTTTCCACATTTCTTAGCACCCGGCGATGCTTCTTGCCCAGCTGCTGCTTGCCTCCTTTTTTTCCTCAACTTCTCACACATGATGGATCTCTCCAAGTGCTCAACTCTCTGCGACAGCGAGCTTATCAGCCGAGTCTGCGCTTCGTTCTTCTCAAAGAGCTTTGTCATCAGACCCATCAGTTTCGCATTCTCCTCCATTATCTTATCCAGAAGTTTTCCGTTACTTTGGTCCTCTTTCCCGTGTTCTTGGTTTCCTTCAACTCCTGCGCAGTCATTCACAAGAGAATTTGAATTGGGATCTTCAACAATTTCTTTCGGGGCCGAAGCTTCTTCGTTTGCGTTGATTTCAGAATCCACTCCAACTTCTGTAACATCCATATTCTCTTTAATTTCATCAATAACTTCAGCGACATCGACGACCTCCTTGATTTCATCAACAGAGTCGTCACAGCTGTCCGGAGAAGGTCTGGGTAGTGCCTTAGAATCGTCTGGATCTTCAACAGTTTCTTTCGGAGTTGAAACGTCTTTGTTTGCGTTGATTTCAGAATCTACTCCAATTTCAGTAACATCCATCTCCTCCTTGCTTTCATCAGCAGAGTCGACACAGCAGTCCAGGGTAGATTCGGACATTACCTTAGAATCACCTGAATCGATCACATGCTCTACCGGATTTTGCAATTGTAGGGCTCCATCAACATTGCAATCATCAGAAACAACAGCGGGATCGGGCGCTGTTTCTAAGGCTCCAGTTGCAGAGTATTCACAAATTGAATCTTTAATTTCCAGGGTTTCATCAGCGGCGCTATCACAATCAACAGATAATTCTTGGATTCCATCAACAGCTTCAGATCTACTGCCATCGATCAGCTCTGACGCTGGATCACTAGTCTCCGTATGTGTCTTCGAGTCTACGGTTTGATCAGAAGCAGCAATTGCATCAACCTTCTCCTGCAGCGCAATCGCACGCCTAATCACTGCCTTTCTGCAATTCCTAACCCCAGAGTCCACTCCACTAACAGAATCCAGCCGAAAAAGCAGAGACATCAGCGTCTCGTTCACCTTCAACCGCTCCTTCGAATCTCTCCGAATCAGATCAACAATCTCTTCCCTTGATATCCTCCGCTCGACCTCGTCAATCTCCCTCTTAACAGCCACAATCCTCTTCATGTTCTTCCTCACTAAGAAACCCCGAAACACCTTTTGGATCTTCACCGCAGACGCCGACCTGGTCCGCTCCGATCCAACGAAGTGAACCGGAATCGACACCACTTTCGGAGACGGCACGGGCATTTGACGGTGAACCGGTACTTGTCTCGTCGCGGGGTAGCGGTGAGTGCGAGATGGGAGATTCCACTGGCTTCCGAAAAATGGACTATCCATCATCGAACCGAAAAATCGAGAAAATCAGATAAAAAAGAATTCGTAGGTATCGCTTTCACTCTTTGAAATATTTGAGATCCTGCTTGCTGTGAAGGCATGGCTTTCGGGTTAGTTCTTATAGAGGGAGTTTCGGCTGCTCTCAGAAGTTATGAGAAGTTTCTTTTAAGTTCCAGAAGTTTCAGGAGATATTTTAGAAGACGATGCTTTATATAGGTTTATCTTCTTCCAGATAATCCTCGACTCTTCTATTTTGCATAAAGGACCCTCTAGGAGACTAGGTGTAACCATATCGGGCCCGATAGAGGTTTGACCGGGTCAGGCCCAAATTCTGTCTAATTTCTAACTTATTAGTGATATAATTTATACTGATTTAAAAATTAACGAGATGCAATGGGATACTTCGCTTTATTTCTAAAATAAAATTATAAATATATCCGTCCTAATTTAGAACCTGATGTACCTGATGTGCTTCATTTTGCCTTTTTCTTTAAGTACTTTTTTTTAAAAAATAAAAAATAAAGGGAGAATTGTATTTTGAGCCTAGTTGGCCTAAAAATTGATCAAAGATCCATATATCATGTATATTTAAGTCCAAAATTCAAATAAAATGTAAAAATTAAGTTGAAAGATATTATCATTCGTTAATCACTAAAATACCATTAACCTCTATATAAACACATAATAAGTGTAATTTTCAATTTTTTTTTGTGCTTTTTTTCTTTTTCTATTCCCAATTAAGTATTACTCATTTATAATATTTTTATTTTTCTTTTTTAAGGATATTGAATCTTTTTACTCTTATTATATGTAAGGATAAAATGTTTTCATATAAAATTTAATGGATAATCAATGAATGAATTTTTTTTTTATTTTCATATAAAAAATAGTACTAAATAAGGTTTTCAAATTTTTAATTAAATATTTTTTCAAAAAGAAAATATAAAAAATATAAATCATATGACCATTTTTTTAGAAAATATTTTTTAAAATAGTTTTTGAATGTAATTTTTTTTTATTTATAATTTAAAATAGAAAATAATGCTGATTTTAAATTATTTATAAAAAAGTTTTAAAAAACAATGAAAAAATCCAAATATTTAAAATATAATTATTATGGTTGCATGAATAGTGGTGCAAGACCAAAAAAGCTTAATTGAAAGGTTAATGGATATTTTGATCTTTTAATATCTTATATCATTTCCATCAATTATGTAAGTTATATAGGCCAAACTTAATTTTTAGCCCAATCGGCCCAAAGCACAATTATCCCAAAAATAAATTGAAATTGGATAAGAGGTTTTTATTTTTGCCAGGTTTTTAAATTTTTTTCTTTTTCTTTTTAACTTATTCAGGCTATGCTCGAGTCCAAGACCTAATAAATAAAGGTTTCATAATGGTTTAAGTTATAATTTGAACATATTAGATGATTTAGTTTAAATCCAATAGAACTTTTGGATGTGTTTGTACAATCTTCATTAATTCTCAAGTTAGTTTTAAAATGAGATTTTTTAACCCAATCTCAATTTAAGTTGGGCTTGACCTAGGTTTTGTGACAAAGTTTAACCTAAACTCAATAATATTTATTTTATTTGAATTTTTTTTTTTAATTTTTAAGAAAAATATTAAATAATAATTTTTTTCTAAAAAAACATAAATTTATTTTTATTTTTTTATTATATTGAAATTCTATGTCATTTATAATTTAAATTTTTGTATAAATATAAAAAAGAATTTTAAAAAACATACAACTCAATTAAGCCAAACGTAAATTTGAACTTAATTCAAATTTAGAAAAATGATATCACACTTGACTTAAATTTTGTCGAACTCTATTTCTTACTTGGAATTGTGTTGGGATAGTGCAAAAATTGTGTACATCTAATGTGCATAGCAAGAAACTAACAATCAAAGAAGTGTTGCAAGTGATATAATTTTTCATATACACTGAGGAAATAAGTTGAATTTCATATAATGTACAGCAAAGAGTACAAACTTTTTATTTACGTTAGTCCACCAAAGGCACCCATCAACGGTGTCTCTTTTGTTTTTCTATGATAAAGTTTTGCAATGGAAACATCAATATCATACACCAATGGTGTGCCGATTTGGTAGACCAGACCAGACCAGACCAAACAAGAAAACAATAATATCTTTCAAAATTTCCTGTAATATCAACAAAATTATCAAAATCAAATAGAGTTTAGACTTGAGAGTTTACATAGGTCTTCTCACATCTGGTTCCTCTCCAATTACAAGTTAATGACACAACACAGAGTCCTGAATAAATGATTCCAAAACATGCCCCATCATATTAATTTACTCCACTTTTTTCTGAAAAAAAATCAATTGTTTTCCCCCCTCTGATGCTTATTTAATTTGTTATTAAAAAAAAACATTATTTCTAAATAATTAATGAGCGGAATTCCAAAATTTGCTATATGCCAGTACCTTGTACGGACAATGGATGCTCTCAATAGTAAAGCCCTCCTATATATCCTTCCATAGGAGAGGAGCCATTGCATTAAATTCGAAACGAAATGCAGCACGATAAATATGAAATGAAACGCAGAAACCCCACCACCACCACCACCACCAACGCCTCGCAACATGTATAATCTCCTGCTCTCTGTGTATAATCCATCTTGTCCTTCAATGTTACTGATGTTAATAATCATAATCCATCATGTTCTCTTCCTTGTCATCGATGTAGGGTTTCCATCAAACAATTCATCAATGGAGGTCTCGATATCGTCTGGTTGATACTTTACGTATTTCTCTGTCTGCCGCCCGGAGTCCAAGTACTGGCTGAACCGCGCTAGGAATGATCGGTAAGCTGGAATCATCACTGCAGAGATGGACACTCGAAGCTCCGACTGAAGCTGCTCGTCGCTCACCACCCAAGTGCTTTGAGTCTTGTGGATCTCATCAAACAAGGTGTTGAAGGTCTTGAACCTCTCCTTCAGCACTGGCTTGTTCACTTTTCCGTTCACTTGTAGGCCTTCGTCTCTCAAGCACTGCAACACTTTGCTCCACGTCTCTCTCTGGTAGTTCTTGTGGTACTGCCTCAGATCCGAAGATCGCCTCCGGCACCAGGTGTCTCCCATCACCTCGTGGATCTCTGATGAGCCTTTGATCTTTTGGAGAATGTACCTGCCGTTGTTCATCAGGAAAATGTTGCGCAGTGACATGTCTTTGTAGAGCTTGGATTTGGTGTCAAGATTCGAGTCCAGGAGGTCCATCACTGCGATTAGCTGTGTTGAGAATGGCGTTTGCTTCACCGGTGGTTGGGCGTTGTTTTGGCTGGACCGCTCATCGACGTCGGAACCTGCTTCGTCGGTACGCTCGATTTTCTTGTGCTGTTGGAAGACTTCTTCCAAGGTGTCTTTGTACTCGCAGGCGTATTTCAGGTAGTTCATGGTGTAGCGAGTCAGGGGGTGAACTGCGCCGCTTGGGACCGGAGTTTTGCTGACGTCGCTTTTGATTGAGTTCTCCAGATCGCAGAAAATGCTCACTGCGGCTTCCCCGAGGCGGCTTCCGGCCGTCATTGTCTCCGATTTGAGTTCGTGTCCGTTGTCGTCGGAGGTCGGGCTGCTGATGGTCGGAACCAGATCTCGCAAGGACTCGTACATGTCCAGGAATTTGAACAGCTTCTCTGCCGATCGCTTCGTCATTGCGACCGCTTCTGCGAAATTGAGGAAATGTATCACGGCAGCACGTGCTAGGTTGCTAAATTGGCTGCTGAATATCGCTGGATAGTCCTCGAAGACCGATTCTGCGAATCGCCGTTCGCCGGGGAAGAGGATGTGGGAGCAGTGCTTCACGACTTTGATCCATGTCGCAATTTCTCCTTCCAGAGTTTCCCAGTGCATCTTCTGCACATCGTCGATGCTGATACTGTCAAACCCCAGCTTGTTGACTGCCTCCTTGAACGCGTTACGCCTGAGAATGCTGAAAACCTGGCAACACTCTGTCTCGTACCCTGCGGAGATCATGGCCATCGCAACTTTCTTCATGCTGGCGACGACATCCGGCGGGTATG
Source organism: Vitis rotundifolia (assembly GCA_030254885.1). Lineage (NCBI taxonomy): Eukaryota > Viridiplantae > Streptophyta > Magnoliopsida > Vitales > Vitaceae > Vitis > Vitis rotundifolia. Next base: position 19,669,896 of record CM058151.1, read on the forward strand.
CCGGATACTCATCATCGCCGGTGGACTCAGATTCAGGCAGCGGACACCGATCGTGATCTTCTTTGGAGTTGAACGACGGATGCTTCGTCTTCAAACTCTTGGAATCGGAAATTTGGCTTCTAGAATCTTCTAGAAGTGTCCGGAGCTCATCCTCCAGGAACGACATTGCTCGTTGCAGAACACTCCCGGAACGTCCGTACATTGCTCCAGCGGGCGACTGCACCGGGAAACCACGCAGAGCATTCATCAGCTTAGAAATTCGCCCCACCGACTCTACAAACGCTGTATCGTCCTCTGGAACTCGACCAAACCTCGCAGAACTATCACCGGAATCGTAGTTTCCGATCATTGCCTCCACCAGCTTACAAAACACGTCAACCGAATCCGGCACTTCCGGAGGGTTAGATTTGTCCTCATGAAGAGCCAGATAGGAGAGAAACCTATCAATGTCCTGAGAAACTTGAGGTAGGGCTGAATCGGAAATGGAGGAAGACTCCTTCGCATTTTCCCTATCCTCAAGTTCTCCTTCAGCATGTGACTCCGGTGGATGGGACTCGACATTGTGTCCGGAGAAACTACCGGATTTCTCAGGAGGGGGCTTCTCCATTACAGGTGCTAGAGAGATGGTCTGTTTTCCTCTATGATTTTTATTTATTTTATTTATTTATTCCCTAGAATTTTTAGGATGTGTTTGGGTAAGAAAGAAAAGCGAAAACGATGGAGAAATATTGGGATGCAATGGAAGATAAGGAAGGGAAGGTTGTTTATGGATGTTTTTGTTTGTTTGTTATGGCAGTTTAATTTTGGGGGAGGTTTGTGGCTGGACGTTGACTATTGACCCGGTTGGGATGGTGAAGCCCGCTCTCTTGCATCGTGCTCATCACGACCTCTCATCTCCTCCTCTCTGACATGCATCCGTCATTCTCTGCCTTTCACCTTCACATGGAAATTAGGTACGCGTATCCTTAAAATGCTCTATAAATGGTTTATATTCTCCATGTTCATGTTTCTTTTCAGCTCCTTCAATAATTTTTTTGTTTTATTGTTCATTTTTATTCAAAATATTTTATTAAAATATACGATAACATCCATATTTAGAAAAGTAATTTTCATTTATATTAATATGTTGAAGTTTAAATCTTACCTTGATGTATGATTAAATTTGAATTATTGGATAAAATTAAAAAAAAAAGATACTCCAATAAAAACATAAGACCAAAGAGATAACAAATAAGACATAATGATTATGTTTTTATATGATTGTAATACCATATATAATGACTTACCAATTATAATATAATTTATTAAATGTTATGATATTTTAAAATATTTTTTATTTTTATTACTTCATTTGTAATACTCAAAAACATTGAAACTTATCTTTGTACCAAGCAATTATAAAGAAAATTAAATATAATAAAAATAATTTTAAAATGTATATATTTTTTAATTTTCTATAAAATAATAATAAAAAGTTTATATATATGCATATAAAAAAACTATTGTTTAATTTTTTTTAATTATTAAATTCATTTATTGTCTATTTTTTCTATGATTTCCTCATATTATCTCATTTTAGTATTGATTTTCATGCCGAGGCTTTAAATTTTTCTAAAATTGTTTAAGAATATGTGAAACATATACCCAACAATTCATCACTATGACAAAAACATAATCACTCAAAAAAAAGAAAAAAAAAAAGAAAAAAAGACTCCTATATTTCTGTTGAAAACCGTGCAACGATTAATGATAAAAAATAGAGAAAATAAGAAAGAAGAATACGCAGATTTAACGTGGTTCGGCTAATTGCCTATTATGTATACTAACCCTTAGGTAATAAAATTTAAAAAATACCCCTAAATTGTACTATAGGCACCATTGCCCCTGCACCCCCAACTTATCGTTTGCCGATAATAATAAAAATACAAGCTTGAATGATAAATGTGGTTGCTTCACTTCACTTCAGCATTTGCCCATTTTTCTCCATGTCTTTCGCTCAAATATGAGCCACATTCTATAACAATTTCCCTCAATGTTTCATTTAACAAAGTTTGCTGACGGTTTATATGAGCTTTTATAATATTTAAATACGAAATCATAATTTTAAAAAGTTTGATGATCTTTAATTATCAGTATTTCTTTATGGTATATGTTATGTTTGGCATCGTGCACCCACGTCACACTCAACATGGTTTTCAGCCCATCTGAACGTTCTCATGAATCACGAATCCATGATGTTGAGTCTAAGTTTTTTAGAGCATTAATAAAAAGATTCCTGGGTGTCTACTGTTTACCAACTATGGAGACATGTCTAAGATGGAGACTAGGTTAAGTGAAAAATATTGTGAGTCCCATAAATTTTTTATTTAAAAAAATATATTTATTAAATGATTAGTGTTTATATCATGTGCCTGTTTAAATGTTTATTAAACAACTTATTTAGATCATGCATTGTACACAACATTACTCATTTGTCATGTTTGTTTGCAATATTTTCAGTATTTTGCATTTGGGGCGAATCAATTGGTCGGTGATTGACTTTTCTATTTTATTGTGATGCCTACAAAATAATTTCTATATAAATTGCACATCATAGAAACAATTTTCTAATCATATTGTTGATAGCTTACACAAAAACTTAACATAAGTCCAATAATTACAAATTAAATTTCTTATCTAGATTAGATTCTTTGTGGATAATGATTTAGCTCACTCCTATTTGATTATAAGAAAGTACTAAGAGGGTGCAAACAATAATAATTTTATTACATTTATTTTTATAATGAAAAATACTATATATATTTAAATTATTTCATTTTATATAGATGAAAAAAATAAGTGAATTAAATTTAATAAAAAATAAAAATATTAGTAGTAGTTTTAAATCTATTTATTTTAATCAAACATTCCTTTCCCTTTGGGAAACTAATACAGTACAAGAGAAATCCTATTAATACATCTAGAATTTTTTTCCTCTATAAAAGCGTGAGAATGTCATATGAAGTTTGTTACTCCAAAGTTTTATAGAATATTTTCTTACATAATTAAACACTTTAAAGTACGATACTTGTGTTGGGGAATAATATTAAAACCGCCTTTTTTTCTAATAATCTTTTTGTTATCCCTTCTCCTGCTTTGGTATTGGTATGAAGAAGATAAATATTAAGTTTTGTCCATGCATAATGATCATGTTAGTAGATGCCAAAAACAGTGATAAAAATAAGACCCAAAAAAAACCAACTCCATGCCACTGGTCATTGGTTGCCATGCATACAATTTTTTTCCCATTAAAATGGCCAAAAAAAAAAAGAAGGGAAAAACGAAGCCTTGGTAACTACTTATTAATGGCACGAAGCCTTGGAAACCACTTATTAATGGCTTGTCATTTTCCAACAAAACACACGAGTATGATACAAGGAGTGGGCTTTTAGGAAGAAACATTCCAACAAAACACACGAGTATGATACAAGGAGTGGGCTTGGGCTTTTAGGAAGAAACATTCCAACAAAACACACGAGTATGATACAAGGAGTGGGCTTGGGCTTTTAGGAAGAAACATTCCAACAAAACACACCAGTATGATACAAGGAGTGGGCTTTTAGGAAGAAACATTCCAACAAAACACACGAAAGTATGATACAAGGAGTGGGCTTTTAGGAAGAAACAAATATCAAATCATATTCATTCTCTTAGGAATTCTAATGCCTGCCCTCTTCAGAAGTTCACTTGAAGCTTTTCTTGCCATTGAAATAACTTCTCCCTGTCCAAAGTAGAATATTCATTATAAGATCAAAACCTCCAATCAATGAGAGAATTTCGTTTAAGGCAAATGCATTGTCTGCTCTTAACAAAAATGCAAATTAAAATTAAGACAGTTTTGTAACTTTCTAAGCATATTCCTCAATCTCTCTGAGAGTGAAAAAAAATGATGAGACTGTTCACAAGCTTTAGCTGTGAAAAAACAGGTGTGTAATTAAGAAAGAGAAAATTTAAATGCATCTATCATAAACTCTCTATACATCCACCAACATTTTTAAAAAAGAAATAAAGCATGCATAAGAAACACTCAAACTACCTTTCTTCAATCTCACTCCCACCCACTCCTCCAAAGCCCCTAACAATTTTCTTCTTTATTCTCTCTCTCTCTCTCCCCCCTTTTCCCTTTGTTTCTTCCCTCATTTCCTTCTCCTTCCCTTCATCTTCTTCTCAATTTTTTTTCCTTTTTAGACATTGAAAAGAAAAGAAAGGGGAAAACCAGTTCAAGGCGGCACGGTCAGGCTGCTGTTGGTCACTTTTTTCCCCTTTTCCCTTTTTTTTTCAAGGTTAAAAAAGCGATTTGAGGATAGAGATGAAAGGGAAAGGGAAGAAAATGAGGAGAGGAATGGGATTAGGGTTTGGGATGGGTGAATTTTTGGAAGTTGAAGAATAGGACAATTTGATTCTTTTACATGTAAATTTTATTTGGAAAAAGAAAAAGAAAAAGAAAAATGGGTGATATATAGAGAGATGAAATGGATGTGTTCAACAATGCTCATAAAAAAACCATTGAAACCAAGGTATTATTATATACTCTCAATGTGTGAAACAATTCCAAAAAGGTTATACTTTCCTCAAGATGTGAACAAACAACGGATGATCAAAAGTGATTTTGCAAATGTTATTTATCCCTCTCTCTCTTCCAATTTTGAGTACATAAACTACAAACAAAAATAAGTTACTACAAAATACCTCATTCACATTCAAGATCTTTCCATCCTTCATGATCCACTGGCCATTGCACATGACTGAGACAATGTTTTCAGATCGCATGCTATACACAAGGCTGGAAATGCTGCTATCAGTAAAAGCACAAATAAGTCCCATCCATTAGAGTATAATAAAGGTCACATTTAGATGCACTCTCATTTTTAAAAACAGAAAATGATAGTAACCATGGTATAAAATGTAGGACCTTCAATATAAAAAAAGGAACTTCATGTTCTTAAAAACTACTATCAAAATTTTTAAAATTTGAGGCAATAAATTTTTTTAATACATATAGTTTTCTAAATAGTTTTTCAAAACTATAATATTTTTAAGGTAAGTCTCTACTATTTGTATATAAGTTCCCATCATTTTTTGTTTTTAAGAACAAAAACAGAAGTGTTATATGAACACTACCTAAATCAATAGAAAAGTTGGTTCTCTATCATTCAAATAACTTCCTTCCATATTCAGCTTTAGTTTACAGTTTTATATGGCTTGGGATAATATGAGCAGATCCCCACATGCCTTGTCTTTAGATTTAGTATGGACACTCCAGAAAGTGCCTGTTTGGTTCTATGTCCAATGATGAACACTGGCTCCTTTAGATGTTTGCATAACTACATGCATGACTGACTTTGATTATCAGGCTGCAAGTAATACTTTACCTATATTCTAGTAGTCCAATTAACCATGCCATGAATGTTTAAATTACGCTTCACATTTCTAAGAGAATAGGTTCATACCAGTCATGAACAGGAGCCATAGACCAAGAGAAAGGATTGATTATGATCATGTCAGCCTGCCAAATAATGAATAGAAATAGTAATCAGCCTCAATTCTTGGTGAGTAGGCGTAAGAAAATCAGACAATTGTGAAAATAATGGGAGAGATGAAAAGGGAAGTTGGTCTATTTACTCAGTTTGAAAATGAATAGGATGAAGAAAACTTGAAGATATAGCTTTAAGATTATTTGCAAGAAGAAAAAATAGAAGGGCAAGATAAACAACTGGATGTGTAGTTACCCTGGTGAGCTTAATGCTATAAGCTATATAAGCATATATTCATAGGCGATCTTTAACACTATGTTACCATAATAGGCACAATACCTTTTTCCCGATCTCAAGTGAACCTATTTCGTTTTCCCAGAGTACTGTTTTTGCACCATTGATTGTTGCCATCTTGAGGATTGTTTCAGCAGGGAGAGCAGTGGGATCTGTTGTTCCAAGTTTATAAACTTCCCGTCCTTTGTTAATCAGAGAAGCAAGGTACATGTCATCAACTGCACAAAAGATAAACCGTACATAAATCCACTTAAAATGGTCTGAGAATTCTGTAAGATTACCCAGCAGAAAAATAAATCAGGAAAGGGATCTGTACCAATTATCCAACTAAGAATTCATCTAAAAACTGACATTGTATCAGTCAATTTATTGGTCATGCAAGAAGATTCATCAGTCAATTTATTGGTCATGCAAGAAGATTCAAGAGAAGCGGATGGTAACAGCTCATGACTCAATAACAGTAACAACCTGGTTGTGTCCTAAAATTTTCTAATTATAATTCTGAATTTTTCAAGAATAGTTTATAGGGATGTTGAATATATAGAACATGATAAGTTCTAGAATGAACCTAGAAAACCTCATTTATTTACATTCAAGGTGTTTATTGATAGTGGTGGCCTCATTTGTCTAAGGCTCCACAATTTGAGATCTTGCAATCTTTTAAATTGGTTTAAGCGTTCTCTCCATTTGCTAGGTGCTAGCTTTTCCCTGTACCAGCTCAAGGTGCTTGAAGTTGTCTACATATTCCAGTAGTCCATCATATGATGTGCACACCACCAATTTCAATTGACATTGTAGAGGCTGCGATCCCTATAAGATATCCACCAATGTCTAATCTAAAAGGGGAAATGTTTCAAAGGCAACAATATTCACATCCACCACAAACAACTCCAGTCAGTACTATAACAAAATCTCCCTGTGAATTGAATTTGGTCATGGAGCAAATGTAAGAATGAAAAACGAAGGCCTCAGAATTCAAAACAAACCAATGCTCATCCTGTTATTTGATGGTGCGCCATCTGTTCCCAATGAGACACAAATTCCAGCATCAAGCATTTCCTTAATAGGTGCAAATCCTAGCATCCGCATTGCAGAAGCAGGACAGTGAGATACTTTAACACCAGCTCTTGAAAGAAAACCAATCTGTGAATCATATGCTATTAGTAGTTATTGTACTAGCATGATGTGGAGGAAATGAACTAACTTTAAAAGTATATATACCACTAACTGGTAATGACTGAATATCTTTTTTTTTTTCATTTTTCTCTTTTTGGGCAAATGAGCCAATTGGATTTAAGTTAACAAAAATATAAAATATAATACCATCTAAGGCAAAGCCAAACAAAGGAGCATAACCGATAAACAAGCAGCAGCACCAATGCCCTTGCCTCTCCCATTCCAACCCCAAATTCAAAAAAAATAAAAATAAAAATAAAAAATAAAAAAAACCTCAAATGAAACAAAGAAATAACCAAGAAGGAAACGACCCAGCATCATAAAGCTAAACTGAGCCAAACAACCACTCAGAGCAAAGCAATCAAATGCAGGAGATGTAATGGCCTCCAACAAACTTTGTCTAGCAACGAAAGGGAAAGGAGGAGTACTAATCAAGTTGCAAACATAAACTGAAACCACTTCATGAAGAACTGAAAGCTTGAGGAAGCTTATCAGCCCACTCAGTAAATATGTTAAACCTAGCAGTACAGTGAGACAAAAGTAGAGCAAGCAAGCAAGGGCTACAAGCAAAATGTTGAACCAGAAGAAAGATAAATCAACCGATAAAATTTCAAATATTGATGTTTGGCAACATTTTTGGGAATAGTTTTCAGGAAAAAAAATTTGTTTGGGAATTCAAGCATGAAAAACAACTTTCAAAGTATTTTTCATGTTTTCAATTATTTCGCATAACACTATACAGAAATTACCTGAAAATACTTTAAATTCGTTCTAAAAACAACTTGTTTTCATAACAAATTTTCAAAAACCTTTGTCAGTCAAAAATTTGTAAATCATGTTTTTCAAGTTAGAAACTGCCTTTTTTTTTTTTTGTTCTAAAGTACTCAATTTTTCCAAGAACAGTTTCCAAATGTGTCCTAATGTTCTTTCACCGGGTTTCAGCCAACCACCAGAATCCCCTGCACCAACACTAGCAGGCTCCAACACAACCTCTACCACCAGTAAAATCAACTGTGCCAACCTAACAAAGTGAGATGAGAATCAGAGGAAGGATTCCCTCTGATCATAAAGTTAGTTCTAGAAAATGCATAAAACAAAATACTATTTTTAAATGGAGCCTTTATTTCTGTAGTTATTGTTGAAGACCTTAATATTCCTTTCCATCCATATGGGATACACACGAAAAGCTGCAAAATCAAAGCTTGCAATGGCTTCACAAGGGAACTTTCCTTTGTGAGTGCTAGAGACCCATATATAACCAATGAGAACAATTAGATGGACCATTGCATCTACAATACCACATCCAAAGTCCTTGCTCAAAGGGCAAGAGAAAAACAAATGCCTTAAATCCTCCACCCTTAGCATGAAAGGGAAAAGGAAAAGGACAAAAAAGGAGAAAAAAGAATCACTGAAACACTTTCACTAATCGAAGATTCTCTAGTGGCCAGCTTACTTTTGATGGACAATCAAAGGAGAAGGAGATGCTCAGAAATAACTTTAATAGACCACACTGAATCAGCCTATACATTGTGAGGAAATCTACTTCTCAACATATCCCAAGCAAACTGGACAGAGAAAACACCATTAGGAAAGTGAAGCCAAACAGTGCTATAAATCTAATCACAGTGAAGAACAAAGACATAGCATTCAGAATCACTCGTAATTCTCAGGTATCAGCGGAGAAAACAAGAGGAAACCCCATTAGTAATAGAGCTCATAGTGACAGTCATAGAAATACCACACTTGGGACCTGGCTCAAGTGGCAAGGGACCAGGCCAGAGATGTGGAAGGTTCCAAATCCTGTTCTCAACAGGAATAATAAAAAAAAAAAATAAATAAATAAAAAAAAAAAAAAAAAAAGAGAAGAAAAGAAGAAAGAAAAAAAAGCTACCTATCAAAACAAGACATTCAGAGTGACAAAAAAGCCAACATCAAAACTCACTACATTGTCAAACCTAAGCAAGAGGTTGTTTTATTTCTTAGATTCAAAATCCTTCCTATTACCTGAGAACAGCCTGAAAGGGACCTTTAATGCCTAGAAATTTGATTCCTCCTGTAATGTAAGGATATCAAGAGAACCCAAGGGTAGGTCTACAAAAATTCCAGGGATGACACATGATGAAAGGCATATCCTTATCAACTATCCTCTTGATACCCAGCCCACCTTCCTTTCTTAGGATTAAAACTTGACTCCAAGTAACATTAGACCAATAAGGGTTAAGAGTGGAGCCAAACCACAAAAAAGTAACACTGATAGATAAGTTTTAAAATCCTTTAGGAATTCAGAACCGCCAAAAAATGTTCAAACCATGCAGGATGAAATTATGTGGAATAAAAAACTGATGCAAATTAGACCCAGTGGTGAAAACCAAGCTGGAGCTTGCTTGAAAATTTTGGGCTAGGCTTCAGGCTGAGGCTCCCTTCACTTCCTCCTCTTTATTCCCCTCATATATGAGTCCATATTAGGCTCGTGACATGCATCCATCCCCATTATTTGAACTTAATAAGGGGCTGGACTGGGCACACCCAGCTTAGCCCAGTCTCTTCTCTCTCAGTTCATTTTTTAAAAACTTAATAAGGAATAAAGTAGAGCATCCAGCCCAGCTTCTTTTTTTTTTTCCTTCTTTTTTGTTTTTATTTATTTATTTATTTATAACTTAACAAGGGACTGGACAATCAACTGAACCCCTCATTTTGAGCTACCAGCCTTATCCAGCTGGGGCCTAGGTTCAAGCCTGGGTTAGGAATTAAAATTCCCAGCCTGGACAAGCCCAACGCAATTCCCAAATTAAGCTGTGAAGTTACCAGCTCAAGCTTGAGCATTGATATCCTCAGCCTGGTTTGACCTGACCCTTTACATTCATTAAAACACACACGACACTTCTATCTCTTTTCAAGGAAGAACAGTATCAGATGGCTCACAGATGCAAAAATTATGTAAGCAAAAACACGTGCTTCCATGAACTACTCACCATGCTTCCATTGACAAAACAAAGGCCAAAACAATCTTTAAAGAATCCCAAGCAACTAAGAGAATGTGCACAATAAAAACACGAAGAACTAAGTCAAAAATAAAAAAGCCAACTCCACTAATACATCTGCCACTCCTCAATATTTATTTAGGAAAAAAGCCCATCCAAATATATATATATATATACGAAAAAAGTCAATCTAGAAACATATGCTGTAAATGTACATGAATTCACTATCTCTTTAGCAAATTTTGAACTTATCCTTGTAGAAATGATTGTAAAAGCAGAGAAGATCATGCAGAGTGATTTTGTTTCTATAGAATGCAACATAGAATCAGCCACGATAATTACCTCAGTGTCATTGACCCAAACAGTATGAGCTGCCAGCAAATTGCCATTTAGGAGATCTATCTTCTCCAAGTATGTGACTGTTCCATTATCAACTTTTCGAGTATCTTTCACAACTTGATTTTCATAGGATATCTCTGCAACATGCTAGAAATTAAAAAGATTAAACAAAATCCCAGCATCTTGATCAAAATCAAGGATTTAAATCCTTCTTTGGCATCCAACTGTTTCCCAGGTTTAGACTTCAAATTTCTACATTTATGTATTGAAAAAATACTGAAATTTTTTGTAGTAGGCACAAATTAGTTGAGACTATGAAGTCCCCAAAATGGAAACAGCATTTACAACCGAGAACCATTTTTCCTTTAATAAAAAACTTCTATCAAACTGAAAACAGCATTTAAAAATTGGAATTTCTGTTTTGCAGAATTGAAAACCTCTGCGAACTCAAATCAACATAAAATCTAGAAAGTTATGCAGCATCATTTTGTTATTCGAATCTGCCCAATAAACATACATGGATAGAAAAGTATGCGTACACTACAGTCTCTTACCAGAAATTTCTGACATTGAAGATGCAAACATAGGCATGTCTAGAAGGGCTTTTTTTTGAATTATTATTTTTATTATTTTCATTCACAATTTGTATCCAAATGCAAGGAAAAGAATAGATATAAGTTCCCTAAGGCTTCACAAATTTTAAAAGTCTTTGCAGAGGCAATGAAGTGCCTGACACTGCCCTAGCGAGCATTATTAATTTCAAGGAGTAAGGGAATCAATTTCAAGGGGTAAACATAGCACAATTTAATTAATCCATCTATATCAGTTAAGAAATGAACATGCAAGAGATTCCACCATATAATTGTCCCATAGATTTAGAATTCAGATCATTCCACACTGATCCTTTCATACAGTATCTACTGGCAATCCAGTTTCCAATTTGATTATATAATGCTTGTAAGAATGGGAAAATATTAATATGCATCAAACTAAAAAGCTATCAGGTAAGAGTCCCCAAAAGCTTGTAATCACTATATATCTAAGAAAGAAACAGGAGGTAAAGCGAGTGACAGCTCTATACCATGTGGATTCCAGTTTTTAGTTCTTTAGCTACATCTCTTGTTTTGAGTAGTAAACGATCGGTTGCATTCATAATTTGCCTTATTCCAAGCCATATTCTGATGCGCCCATCTGCAGTATCATGATGCTTCTCGTAAAGTTCCTTCTGAGACTGTGCACTTAAAGAAAGTAAATTAACGCCTTCAGCCACAGGCTGCATGCTTCATAACATTCAACCAATCAAATCTAGATAGAAATCAAAAATCAATAAATGATAATTGTTTACTGATACTTCCATAAAATATGTGCAAAATCATGCAGAGTAATTTCAGTGATACACTAATCAACAAAGTAGGAAATGTGATATCTGCAGAGCCAACTAGAAAATAATGGTGAACTTTTGATGAACAGCATGCTGTCTAAACAACAAATATTCATTTGAGTCCACCATTAACTAATAGTTTTAAAAGGTGCAAGGTGCACCTAAGGCGCAAAAATATCCTATAGCTTAGGCTCAAGGCGCACGCCTAAGTGAAGTAAAATGTGACTTAGGATGCATATCAATTTTATAAAATATGATTCAAAATCTAATCCAATCAACAAAAAATTTAAGATTCAAAACATTTAAAAGAAGCTTTCAATAAAAAAGTAATGAAATTATATAAATTTCAATATATAATTAGAAATATCAAGAATAAAAGTGTTTAAAAAGGAAGAGTAAAGCGGACAAGGCATGCCTTTTCAATATGGCGCATGTCTTGGCAAGAAAGGCACTATAACTAGGGAGTGGTTGCACCTTGAACCTAGGTGCACTTAAAGCATGCCTTTTAAAACTATGCATTAACTATTGTAATAAGGCGCAGTTAAATGAGTCGATAGTTGAGATTGAATAATATGTCATTAGAACTTAAAATAAATTCTCTATATGAGATTCAAAGTTATGAATCCATTGTGCAAAATATAAGCCATCATTAGCCCCACATTGCCATAGAAATCCTTTAAACTTCCTTTTGAGCTGAACCAAGGTCTCTCCAGATCTAGAATAATTTGTGGAAATTTATGAAAGCTTATGGAAGTTCAAAACAAAAATATCTATTTTAATCAATGTTTCACACCCAGACTGACTATCCTAGTTCTTATGAAAAACACTTCAATTGCCTACCTGGTTTTTAGAACCTGGACATGCTAATGCATCAAGCAAACAACTAATCACCTAGACTGAAAGAATAGCAAAGCAGCTTTTCAGTCAGAAACAAGTCCTGCCTGTTATGCAATACAAGTTGGAAAGAATTTGCATTATCAACAAATAAAATCCACAAGATTCTCAAGGACCAATTCCAATATCAACAAAATAAAGAATACTCAACCTGAATACAATCATCTGTAGTTCGATCTGCCCAAGATGGTGGCAAACCCTGGCCAGAATCCATAGTTGACTGTACTAGACATGCACGTAACCCCAGCAATTCCACTGCTCTTGCCATTTCTGATACATGTTGCCCTCCAGCTTCGGCGAAACAAGTTACCTAATTCAATAAGTCACAAGCAAAATCAATCACATTACAGTATTTCAAATTAATCTCCACATGGCAATAACAGTAACAATGTTATACTCACACCAGAGTGAATGAGTTCGATCCCGCAAAGTAAAGTTGAAATGTAGGAATCCTCCTCAGTCATGTTGGATTCATAAGGCCAAATCCGTTCATGCAACCAAGTCATCAGATCAACATCATCGGCTATTCCTCTGCCAAGCTGTTGAGAGGTGTGAACATGAGTGTTGATGAATCCTGTTAGTTAGCAAATAAGATCAAGGAATGTTCTGAATCAGTGATAATTTCTTCTTAATCTAATCCAAGTTCAATCATGGAAAGTGTGAATGAAAGGAAAAAAAGAAAAAAAGAAAAAGACAGAAAGAAACGAAAAGTGAACAGAAAACAAAAATAAATTGGGATAACCGATTAAATTTGAGTTCAATTAAATTTTCCTTTCAGCCTTCTCCAATTTCATCCCCTTTCTTTCATAAAGGAAGAATATGAAAATAAATAATTTTTACAACAATTTTCATTTTATCTCATTTTCCTTATATTTTCCTGAAAAAATCAAGCAAGATAAGTCCCTACTCCTTCCTTCTTTGTTTTCACTGGTGCATTTCCAAATGACACATAAACCACCGAGAAAACTAAGGAAAATAAAAGAACATGGAATCTTGAATTTTCTGTTTCATGTTACGTTGATTTACAAACAAAACTAAAATTCACATCAACCAAGCCCTCAAACTCTTGTATCTGCCCCAGTTCAATGAGGATTTTTATGTTCACAGATCTCAAACAACGAAAACCTAACATTACAAACCGAATCGACTAAGCCACAAACTCATCGCATCAACGATCGGTCTAAGTTCACCATAGGTCTTTTTGTATTCTCCACTTCCAAAAACCGTAAAACATAAAATTTAAATTTGACTTCCATTTTCTGATGAGCCAAACGGAGCGTGAAACTGAAAGAGCACCTGGAAGTAGAATTTGGCCGTGAAGGTCGAAGACGTTCTGAGCAAGAGGAGCGAATTGGTTGAAGATGTTGTGAGATTGACCAAGGGCTATGATTCGATCTTTTTCGACGACGATCGCGCCGTTGTAGAACACTCGAGTCTCGGAATCCATTGTCACGATCAAAGCATTGTGGAGCAACGTGACTGAGCTGCTCTTCGTCTCCATCGCTTCCTCTGCTTGCTGCTTCTGCACAAATGACAGAAAACAGACCGTTTTGACCCAACTCTGACTGACGACCAACCGCAGGCAGAACTCAAAACGCACCGTTTTGGCGTGAAGCTCACTGCTCACTCCAGGCCAAACGGCAACTGTGGTGGTGCGAGTAAAACGCAGCGTTTTAATTGAGATGCTCCGCGCCAGCTTGCGGATGTAAATTAGGCCTGTAGGCTGAAGCCCGCCTAAAACTTTTGGGCCAAAGCCCAGCCCAAGCCAGCCCCAGCACCATGGGGCAGGGTTTGGGCTAATTTTCTAAGCTTGGCATTAGAGCTTGAAAAAAATCCCCAAGATATGCTTTATAAAGACTGAGAGATGTCTAATATATAATTATTAGACCAATTTTTCTTTTGATTTTAGTAATAAATATTATTAATATTTTTAAAATTGTGGGTTAAGAGTTACCTTCCTAGTCGAGCCTGAGAGTTGAGACATGAGGCTTGCTTAGGTTTGTTTAGAGGTAGCCCAAGCTCGGCTCAGTCCATTTACATGGCTACACTCATAAAAAATGCCCTCAATATATATATATGTATTTGTTATCAATAAAATGGTGTGTGTTTTGGATGTGTGATGGGTGTCCAATCAAGAGAATTTTTGTATTTTGAATCATTTTTATCAAAATGTTTAAAATATAGAAAAAGCAAGCATGTACATTGGTTAAGTCGGATTAGATTTATGTTTGAGTGGAGTTGAAAATTTAATTCTTACTCCAACTTGACCCTAGCTCTAAAAGTTTATAAAAAAATTGATATTTTTATTAGTAAATGTGCAATAATGGTTGGTTTAGTAGTAGTGTCTTGTGTGAGATTCAAAAGAATTGTAGAGAAAAGGGAAGAAGTAAGTTTAGGATTTTTAATTATGATCACTTAAAAAATACATACAATATGAAATAAAAATAAATTTACAATAAAAGAAAATAAATAGAAAAAGATTAACTTACCCTTACTCCTAAAAAGAAATATAATAATTTTAATTGAATAAATAACCGTAACATCCTACCCATCAAAGTTTGAATAACTTAATTTAGGGTAATTTTGTTAGCCAAGCCTAGGGATCTCATTTGTAGGCCCAAGGATCTCGCAAATCTTGAAGGACCTCTTTAATATGATTTTGCGGGATGCACTTGAGTTCATGTGAGCGACAAGTTGGACTAATTAGAATTTCATTCAAAATTCTCTAGTAGGTTTGAATTTTGAATTTGGATCAACTAGACAAATTTTCTTCCAATAAAAAAGAAAGATGATTAATACTTCTTAGTATGAAAGATGTCTTGAATTTATGTGTGGAGTCGTTCCGCATTTAGTAAAAAAAAATTTATCTTAAAAGTGCTATTTTTATTTTAACTTAAACTTTTAAATGAAGATGAAAATAAAATAAACCTTTTTAAAATTTGCCTTACCAAGAAACTCTCCCCTAAATAAAAGAAAAATAAAATAAAATATCCTATTTGTGTTTCAATAATTGTGGTTGGAATGATTATACTTTTTGAAAAAGCTTTACTTGGGAATAAAAATGAGGTCCATGTTAATTCTGTGTAAGATGGTCTTAATGGCTCGCAGAAACAAGTTGAGAATTGGTCCCCAGTCAGTCAAAGCTCCAATGCAGTGGCTTGAGTGGGAGGCATAATGGAAGTGGAGCTTAAAGTGTTCAAATGATTGAGTTGTTGACATTCAATTTCATTCATTTCATGCTCATCTATTTTCTTAAGCCCCACGTTTTAAATTAACAACATCGGATCTTCATTGGAGGGACGTGTGGCTAGTGGCCCAATACCATGTACGTTTCATAATTCTTTATTCCTATAATTTCATGCATCTTTTTTCAACAAACACGATATTGCATGTATGATCTGTCTTGAACTAATCTCATCTCCAAGCAACCCTTCATAGCATGTCAAGCCACATATGTTGCACGTATATATCACATTTGTTGTGCATCATGTTATCTTAGATGCACATATTTATTACACCGACATTGTCTTGCATTATAACCATTTATTCATTCTATTGTCTCAATATATGACCTATTGCTTTAAGACACTCGATATATGCCTTGCATTGACTAGCTTTTGTTTTTCATATAGCTTCAATCCATACATGTACGCCCAACCAAATGCTATCATCCATGTCAATGCATCCCTAAAACAAATTACACCATATTATAGGGAAAATGACTTCCTTTACTTTTCAGATATAAAGATCTTATATATTTTGATCAGAAAAGAATTAAAAGAAAAGAAAATAATTGAAATTAGTCGATACATTTTTTGAAATAAACAAAATGGAATACAAGTTTCTCTTATCTCAATACCCTATATGAATGTCGGTAACTAGAGCTTAATCGTGACACTTGGATTTTGCCTATATTTGTAATTTAGCTTCATACCCTCATTGACTTAGCTTTCGATACTCCCTTATTTTACTTGCTTTAGAAACTAAACATGCCTTTAAAATTTTAGTAAGTCAATCTATCCAACTAGTAGAAGAAGATTTTTTTAATATAATAGTAAAATATATTGGGAATACTTGAATTGAAACTCATATGATTTTGTATCCCATTCGTTTTAATTGTACCCACTATAACTTAAATGATACTTCTCTTGAGTGGATAGTGGAATATTTTTGAGTTGACAAGGATTATGACAGGTTTGATAGTGTAAAATATTATATTGGTAATAATCATTACGTTCCTTTTAAGTAATTTTCGTTTTCATTTTTATTTTTTTAAACTTAAGTTAATAATGTAATTTAATCTTAGGAACTTAATTTGTTAATGTTTTATTATGAAATTGCATGATTACAAATTCTATTTTTGATAAGATAATGTTCTATTAGTATCTTATGATTTTATATGAACAACTAATTAGCATCTAATATCTCTATTATATAATGTCGGAATACATTTGATGTGGCCATCACCATTTATTTATATTCCTTGGCTATAAAAATAAATAAAAGGGTAACTTATTTCATTCACAGGAATTTTTTTAATAGCTAAAAGATTTTCTTTAATTATTTTCCAATCTAAACAACTTTTTCCCCTGTTTGATCAATCAAAAATTAATGAAGAGGACAAATAATTTTTGAATTTTTGTTTTTCATATTGTTATTTTTAGAAATTGGAAAATAATTTTAAAACTAGAGAATGCTGGTGAAAGTGTTGAGACATGATAATAAAAAATAGAAAATTTGAAAATCATTAAATTAATTTCTTTTTTATTATTGAAAATGGTTGGGGAGGAAAGCAAAAACTCTTTTTTGTCAAAGACTTCACTAAAATGTTAATTAGAAAAGAGCCTCAAAATATGGTGGAGACAAGAAAAAAGAAAATTATCTTGATTTTAGAAATAAATCAAGATTTTAGTGAGATTCCCTCCTTTTGTGGGAAGTTGACGTTTTCTAAACGGGTCCGACAAAGTTTGATATGACTTATCATACCATTCGATATCTTAAATATAGTTTTCACTAGTTTGAGTTGAGTACAAATAAGTTTGGGTCAAATTTATCCCAACTGCATAATTCATTTAATAAATAGGTTGTTTTTAGGTTAATCTACATGACATGAATTTGACCCGAATGAACTTATTTAATAATCTCATTAATTAACCTTATTATATCTTTAAACCATTTAACCCATTTATTTTAAAGTTATTTTTGAATAAATAGATTAATTGAGTTATATTGGTTGATATATTAATTATAAAAACATAAATAAAACCTAACTTAAGTTGATTATTATATAAAAAAAATATGATTATTAAATAAATTAAATGGGTTACACGACGTATTACCTATTTAATTATTATGTAGTATTTGAATTTATATTTTTGATGCAATTATCATTGGCATTGGGTTTGAGTTAACCTATGTAATAAAATATCTAGACTTTAACATAATACGAATATGACCTACCAATACCAATTGTCATCCCTAGGCTTCCCACATGCAATTTGCAAAAGGTAGCTTCAAAAGAATTAAAAATGATAAGAAGCCTAACAAAAAATTTTCAATAATTTAAATAATTTTTGTAAACATATACTGAATTAAATAAAATATAAGTAGTTACCGAGAATTTGATAGAACCCTTCAAAGTATTTTATTAAGTCATGTTAGTTTTAGTAGCTAAAACAAAATATAAACTTAAGTAATATGAATAAATTTAAAATTATCATATTGACATGAAAGAGAATATACCATCAAAAAATTATTTAATAAAATATCAAATAGAAAATTATTGAAAACTTAATTTTATTCTAAAAAGTTACAATAAAATAAAAATTTTCATATACATTAGGAGATGAAAATATATTAATACAATTCCAGCAGAAGAAACAAAATAAAGAGAAAATAATTAAGGATGACAAGTAACTTTTATAATTTTTATAAAATATTTTATTTAACATTATAAAATAAAAATTTACTTTTTAGTTTTATCTAAAATGAAGTTATTTTAATTCTTTATCAATAGTATTTCAAATGTAATTATTTTTTATTTTTCAAAAATTGAAAATTAAATTTATATTTTTAGGGGTTCATTTTGATATTTTAAAATCTCTAATTATGCATTAGATTTTTTTCTTTTTTCTTTTTGGGGAAGATTTTTTTATTATTATTTAATATTTATTTGAGGGGATACCTGTGGGGCTCTTATGGGTCAACCACTCAACGCATTTTGGTGACAAACGTATTAAAAGGTAATACTGTTATTATAAAAATTTTATTGAACATAAAATAATTTTTAAATTTTTTCTTATTTTTACATTAATTTTTAATATAAGTTTAAGTTTTTTAAAAATTTGTTGTTTAATATGAAATCAAAATTTAGAAAGATATGCGAGCATAAAGACACACACTAGGGAGGGTTTTTTATTTCCTTTTTTTTTTTTTTTTTTTTTTTTTTTTTTTTTTTTTTTTTGTAAGCAAAATTGGTTTAACATCAAACCATAACTCTTTTAACAAAATTAGCCTATATAATTTTTTATTAAGCTTAAATAAAAAATCAATCTAAACATATCTAAGTATTTAACATTGAATTTTTTTCATTTCAACCAAATTAAGTAGAGAAGAATCCATGTTGTATTTTCAAGAGTTCAAACCTTTCATGAAAATTTGTCTGTCTGCAACCAATGAAAATTGTCTAACATTTTCCTAGTCATAAAGGAAAATGGAAATAAAAATAATAATTTTTTTTTAAAAAATAAAATTTTCTCAAGTACATCAACTTTTCCTTCTTTGCAAGTACTTGTTTAGCATGCTTTGCCCACTAGCCAGTTCATTGAATTTGATTCAATTATTTAAAAGGCTTGACCTTTTTCCACACTATTTTTTCTTCTTCCAGATCCATGTAGAAAGGGAAAAGACTTCAAATTTCAATCCACTAAGGCCATCTACTTCTTTACAGTCATCATCACTGCCCCCACTTCCACATCCTCTTCTGTCCTCCAATGGCCCAAACCCTAATAATTTCACTGGGAATCTCTTATAGTGACTAAACTATTGGGTGTGACAACATTTCTAATTGTTGCATGAAAATGCTTAATTCCTTCATTATTTTTCACTTTAATATTTATTTTTATTTTTATATTTAGGATGATCCTTTTGACCCAATTTTAGGCATTTAGGGTCGTTTGTATATACATTTATCTCATTTTTTTATATAATTATTCAGTGATTTAAATTAAAATTTGGTATCTCATCACTTTTGTACGTTGCATTTTCCCATTCTTAACGAGATATTCAACCAAGAAAAATCAAATTTATATTAATTTAGATTAAATTTCAATCAAATTACCTTTTAATTTACTAGATTTCAATTATTTTTAAAATATAATAAGGTTACTTAATTCGATTAAAATATTTTTTAAATAGGATTTTTAATAAATTTACAATAATTTTAGAAAAAATTTTATAAAAATCCCTAGTTGCAAGACATATTTGAAACATATGCCACTTGATGCATTTAAAGATTAGTGGACTTTCAAGCTTATGTATAATCTTCAAGACAAGTACTAAATTAAACTAAAAATTTACAATAAATCAATTCCCTCCGGACTCAAGATTTTCATTTGGTAGTTGGGGGCACAAATTGCAATAAATATAGAAATGATTTTCAAAATGCTCTTTGGAATTATTTTTAAAATGTCATGAATTTGAAAAACAAAATTATTTTTCAAAGATTAAATCTTTTAAAAATGTAAATAATGCGTTTGACAATAATTTTATGAAATATTTATAACTTTTTTATTTGAAAGAAAAAATTTTAAGTATTAAAAAAATCAGAAATACTTCTTAAAATTACTATCAAAGATACATTAAATTTCTTTTTGGATACATCACATAATTGAAATCATATTAAAAATATGACTTTTTAATATGACAATTATCTTTTATATTTATTTTATTTTTGTAGGGAAAGTGTTGTACTTTCTGAAGTTTTAAATTCAATTCAAACTATTGTTTTATCAACATCCCATATTTGTAATGAATCAGCAAATTAATGTAATTCTAAATCATAAGTTTTTTGAAATTTCTCTATTTAATTATTACAATATGATAAAAAAAAAAAAAAAAACAATAATAGTATACAACAATTCCAACACACTAGCTTAAATGACAAAAAAAACATCAAATTGAATTTGATTCTCCCCATTCCAAACGGTAGGAAAAATTTGATGGCAGTATATTATTGACAAAAACAAAAACAAAAACAAAACCAGAAGGACCCATAGAGAAGAATGAGACACCACCACATAGCTTAGTGCAGCCTTCTGTTTGCTTTAGGAGGCAAAGATATGCACGGAACCCCCTAAATCTTCTTGCTAAAAAGTGTAGTGAATTTCCTAGTTTGTGTGGGGTTGAATGTGTGGGTACAACTGGGTCCAGCTTCCAAACTTTGGAACCAGTGGTTGGACATTTCAAAGTGATGGGCCTTTGTGGTCCTATAGCTGGGAACATAGCCACCCATCTCCTATATCTTCTATAGAAAAGTGGGTTTTGCTTTCGTTTTCAGGACTTGAGGAGTTACTATTGTTATTATTTCTGTCTTCTTTTCTTGATTTGCAGCACTTTTTTATGGCTATATGGTGCAGCCCATTGGAGGAGGGGTATAGTACAGTGCATGATGCATTTAACTTTACCATAACATAATTAATGAAAGGAAAATGTCAAGGCGTGAATATCTATTGAAATCCAAATTTTGACTATTCAATATATTTGATGAAATTTAGATTATTGAATGATTGTATAAACAAATAAGACTGATATAATTTATGGACTTAAAATTGTATATATGACATCGCCTTATTTTCGATATATATCTAAAATAATATTATTTAATACTTACAATAAAATAATTAATAAAAATAATATTAAATAATTTCCCTCATGTTTGATTATGTGTAGACAAAATATGATATGTTGAT
This sequence comes from Vitis rotundifolia, assembly GCA_030254885.1. Taxonomy (NCBI): domain Eukaryota; kingdom Viridiplantae; phylum Streptophyta; class Magnoliopsida; order Vitales; family Vitaceae; genus Vitis; species Vitis rotundifolia. Next base: position 19,691,443 of record CM058151.1, read on the forward strand.
AGTTTTACAATTATTAGCAAAATAAATATATGTTAGACATTTGCTTGAACTCTACCCAAGAACCCAAGGATTTATATAATTTATCACATAACAACATAAAATATTTCATGATTCAAATAAAGTCCAAACATTTGTTTCAATCCTACCCAACATAAAAAATACAAAAAGTAAAAATAAAAATAAAAATTTAAATAGATTAAGCATTAAGAAATTGCTTTGAATTCAACCAACTGTCATAATTCACTAAAATTCTTTGTAAAGAATAATAAAAAAATTTAAAAAATAATATGCTTAGCATCCGGTCATTCTCAAAAGACATGTAAGTGGCTTAATTACGAGGTTACAATTACATACTAAGTTATCGATACGTGTGGTATTCCTACTCTCCTTAATTAAATAATTATTTTATATACAAACTACTGAGAAAATAAATTCTTTAAAGTCGACTACCTACCGCCACTAAAAGCTGAAAAATTTTACGTTGTCACCAAAACCTTTTTTGGTGGCTCACAAATCTCATCATCAACATTTGACAATTGTTAATAATCGAGTCACATGCCATGAATCTCCTACTTTAATTATGAGTTGACTAATTATTTAAAACAATTTTTAACTACATGATTTTAAAAAAAGCTTAAATAATTTTCTTAGTATGATACTAATTTTTTGGTTACATTTTTTAGGTTCTCAAACATTTTTATGTAATTAATTTCTTATTTTTTTTAAATATATAATAATATTATAGTAAATATATATATATATATATATATATATATATATATATATATATCCATGATATTTTCACTATTTTTATTGAAATATTTGTAATTTAAGAATATTAATATTGAAAAAAAAACAAAAATTTTATTGATATTTAATTAATCACCCTCTTCTATAAATATTATATAAAATTTTAAATATAACACAAATTTTTTGTATTATTAATTTTTTTTTAATTTATCAAACTTTCATTCAAAATATTTATTTATTTAGATAATTTTTATGATTTTTTTATTTTTTATTTTAGGAAAATTTCAATCAATATGGTATTTTCCAATAAAATATTGATATTTTCATAGTAATGCACATGTCATCCCCTTCCATATAAAAGTAACGTGCAATTAAAATATAAACTCAAAGGTCAACTCTGACAACTAACCCACCTTCCAATGACATGGTGGTGTGAAGTGGTTCAATCTTATAGGCGGTTTGGGTTTGCTACAAATTATTATAATTTAAAAATAAAATTAATTTCACTCTAAATTTACGTGTGGGATGCGATCGATGGGTTCTTGATATCTATGGCATTAGATATTTGTCAAATTAATTAATTTAAATATCAAAAGTAAAGTTTGAAATTAATGTAAATGATAATAATTATTATTTTGACCTTTTTCTCATAGTATTTAAAATTAATTTTATACATTACAAAACAATATCTCTTTGCTTTTATTTCCATATTTAATTATAGAAAATTCTAATGATATGAACTCTTCATTTATTCAAATAGACATGATATTAAATGTGGTGATGCATATAAATACAAACATAAAAAAAAAACCCATAAAAATACACTTTCTGTTTTTTATTTTTAAAATTTAAAAATAATTTTAATATAAAAGAATTTTTAAAAACTTATATTAAAAAAGTAATGATTTTAAAAATTATTTAAAAAAGTTTACATATAGAAAAAGTTTTATTATCTCAAATTTAAAAAATATTTAAAGAAGAATTACAAATTGGGAAAGAAGAAAAACAAATGGTGGAAATGTAAATTGCAAAGGGAGGGGGAAATGCAAATTAGTGAGAGATGACTCGAAAACGAATTTTCCACCAAACCAAATTATGATACTATGTTGACTTATCAGTTTTTCTAAAAATTAAAGTTTGCAGGATTGGATTCAACGTGGGGTTTTAATTATATAGAATCAAATTATTCATGTTAGGTATAATATCAATTGGTATAATTTTGTAAAAATAAAAATAAATTTTTTTATCATGTATTATGAGCCGTAAGATGTATCAAAATTAGTCTTAATCTATGTATATCCATAACTATTGTGGATGTGGATATGAGCAAAGAGACAAAATGTTGGTCCACTCATCTGCGCATCAATTCATACTTTTATAAAGCTCAAGCTCAACTTGCTAGACTGATTAGTACTTGCTATAAGCCTATAATAATGAAAATCAACTAGCTCAACCATCTACACCTCAAAAATACAAAAGAAGGCAAATTAAAGAATATTCAAAACCAAAGCTCATAAACAGCTATTGTACCAAAACAAATACATTACACAGTCTGCTGACTGCTTCTTCTTTGTACACAATACTTATTGTAACAAGAGAGATCTTTGTTAGATCCCACATATATGTGTAATTTAACTATATATCTAAAGCACATATAAAGAACAAAGTCCAGAAACCATGTGATTTAGAGGTGATTCATCGCGATCATTGGAGATGGGCAGAGAAGGCGATAAGAGCTATGGCTCCTAGCGAAGGTGCATCCCTGATGAATATTATCAGAACTGTCCATTTCCAGTAACACTTTGTGAAAAATCTCGACGTTGCATGGGAGGGCAAGAGGGCCTTCGCTGTTGTACCCATATTCGAGCTCGGCCTCTTCCAGGAGAATTTTGAAGAGAGGATGATTGGCGTACTCCGTTTTTATCACAAACCTTTGTTTCTCAGGTCCTACGTAGACTGAGAAGCAACCTTCTGGCGCAACCCGCCCTTTCTTTGAGCGCTTATCATCTTCAAGCGAGGCGGCAGCCGCGGCGGCGGTGATGCGAGGCCATGACTTGGTTTTCTTGGGAGCTCGGGGGATTTGCTCTGAACTCCTGCCATGGCTGAAGGATTTGCATCTGTCCCATGTCTTCTTGATCAGACCCATTAAAATTATACAAGCAAAAAACTTGAGTATATGTAGGGAGAATTGTACAAGGAATTGATACAGATGAAAAGGAAAAAGAAAGTATGGATGTTGGGCTTAAAAAACACACACAACACCTCCCTCCATGAATTAACAAAGATCAAAGAATTAATATGTGATCAGAATATAATTCGATCAACCTCTGTCATAAGCCAAATAAAACATGACCTTGCTCCTTGGCCTCATTGTATTACTCATACTAATCTAACTAAATTCACAAAACCAACCTGCAGAAACCATGCAGAGAAAAAGAAACAACCAACAAAAAGAAAAACAAGAAATTCAAGGAAAATGATAGGGCGATCAAGGAAAATTCAAGAGAAGGCTGCAGCAATGGAAGGAGAACAGACAGATTTGGGGTTGCGTCTCTAAAGGGGAAACCTCTGCCAATAGACAAGGTGGATCTCGTATATAAAGCCCATGAGGACATAAATTATTGGTAAAGATAACCCACTTGTCAACGCTAGAGAGGTCTAGTTTCTATTGAAATATGGTATTCTTTTTCATCCTTACAGTGACATGAAGAGGCCAGTTTCTGTGAACGCGGAATAGCTGGGGAAGTGGGCAAACAGATTTTTGTTTTTTGTTATATCATTATGGCGTAGTAACGTAGTAACTAGTAAATATGGGGGCGTTAAAAGATTAGTGGGGGATCTCATGATTCTGTCTATATTATAATATTGGATTTTGCATACATAGAGTAAATTTCCTTGTGAGTTTCCTACATGAATCCATAGCACTATATGTGGCGGGGGGTGATGCTGCTAGGGAAGAAGGGTTGCTTGACAGCCTTGACTAGGCGTGATCAATCTGGGTGCGCCTGCTTCTTGTACAGGGGATTCTATAAAAAAATTTACACGTGTTTAAAACAATTTTTTATTCTAAAAAAAAAAACATATTTTTAAAAATAGAAAATCGGATAATATCTTTTCATTATTTTCTGAAAATTATTATTATTTTTTAAAATTATATAAATATGAATAATAATTAAAAATAAAACACTCTGGTATAAAGTTAATTTCCACATATGGGAATAGATTTGGTATGTTTTTTGTGCCTGCCTTTTTAAAAATAGAAAATCGGATAATATCTTTTCATTATTTTCTGAAAATTATTATTATTTTTTTAAATTATATAAATATGAATAATAATTAAAAATAAAACACTCTGTATAAAGTTAATTTCCACATATGGGAATAGATTTGGTATGTTTTTTGTGCCTGCCTTTTCAACTGATTAGATTTGTTGCAGTTTCCACGGGGATTTAAAAAAAAAAGTATTTTTTTAAATGGAGCAGTTGAAAAGTTGTTTCTCATATGTACGACAGTTTACAAAAAGTTGGATAGAATTTTTGGGTTATATTGATTTTTTTTTTAAACTGTTTTTTTTTTATATATTTTAAATTAAGGTTATTATTTCAAATTTTAAAAAGAATTTTTGAAGTAAATCTATACTTTTTCGGATGTTGTATTTTTATATAAGAGTTTTTTAATTTTAAAATGAAAAATTAAAAGATTATTCAAATAGACATAATTACTAATTTTTTTAAAAAATTATTTCTTAAAAACTAACAATTTGTTACTTTACATATTTTATTAAAAATTATAAAATTTCATAGAATTTTAAGTAGGAGATTAAGGTAGTGTTTATTTTTTATATTTAATTTTAAATATAACTTAAAATTAAATAGCTTTTAACAATGTTAAGTGTTAAGTAATTTGTTTTTTAAATTTTTTATTTCTATTAAATGTTAAGAAGTAAAAAAAAAAAAAAAGAGGTTTTTTTAGAATTCAGAAAAATCAATTATTTTAACTTTTTTTATTCAATAAAAAAATTTAAAAATAAGTAATGAATTAATAAAAAAAAGGAAAACAAATAAATTAAACTCTAAAAACAAATTATTTTCAAAAAAGAGAAAAAACAAGCAACATCTTAGTTAGAAGTTGGTTCTATTCCTGATATTGATCTTTTAGCCTTAATTATGAGTTATGGCTAATAATAAAAATTTTCGTTACAAAAACTAAAATTTTCAATCATGGTCTTCAAATTAGACTCTCTCATAAGAAAACGTGTAAATGCAAATCATCGGGCACGCATGATGAGGCGGCAAACCGACATATATTTTGTTGGTATGTATGTATGTATATGTGCCTTTGAAATGAACAGGGATTTGGCTTGTTTTATCAGAATCCATATGGCTAAATTGACCAATTTTCTAGTTGAAAATTTGAGAGGCTTTTGTTATGGAGGATGCTGACTGATTATCACCTAACAAAAGGACAGCCCATTTGCAAAGCCATCATTAGACCTGATTGGATGATTTTATATCCACACTGTATTTGATTTTTAAAAAGTACTCAAAAAAGCTGAGAAAAAAATTAATCAGAAAGAGAGGAGGGAAAAATGGGAGTATAATGGGCAGCTATCGGCCACATTGAGGCTTCTACTATAGAGTTGTAGGGAGAACATGTGTAAGTACAAAGAGCTTTGAAAAGGTTAATGTTTTTGAATAAATAATATAACGTGTAACGTGGACTTTAGTGAATATTAGGTTCAGCGTTTATTTTAATTTAATTAGAAAATTTTAAAACTAGGCCCTTAAGCGCTTCTATTGGGCACTCAAGTGTCGTGCTTGAGCATCGCCAAGGGGTATTTAAGCACTGGAAGCGTTCAAGCATATTTATGCAACGCTCAAGCATTGGACGACCAACTTTTCAAATTTTGAAATTACAAAGTTTCTAATTTCTCTCTATTTTTAGGAAACGGTTTTGGAAAATTAGGATTTCGGTTTTCTAGGATTTCATCCTATAAATATTATGTCCAAAAAACTTACGTTTTACCTAAAAAAATCATTAGCTTTCTTGTATTCGAAAACTTTCAAAACTGTTGATAAATCATTGGATTTGGATTTGTGGGAGAGATTGGCAGTCGCTCAAGTTATTGAATAATTAAAATTTATTAGAAATGTATATATTTTAAATTTATTTAAATTTTATATAATAGAGAAAATAAATGAAATTAGTTTTAAAAATATATAAAAAAATTTATTAATTTTAAATTTATTTTTTATCTTTTACTTTTATTTTACACTTTTTTTTTCTTTCATGTGTCCCTCAAATTTTTTGAAATCAAACATAACCTATAATCAAACATAGCGTATTAAAATATAGGACTTGTAAATAATTAGGAGTTGTATCAAAATCAAATACTCCTTTTTTTAATGTTTATTAGCTACCACTCCCAAACAGGCTATAAACTAAGATGATACCATGGATGATGGGACCAAGGCACAAGCATTGACTTACTGGTTAAACTAGTGTTAATTAAAGGGCAATGTTGAAAGAAGTGGTGGATGGGAGGATAAGGCAGATGAGGAGACAAAGGCATTGACATCATTTCCTAAGGACTCTCAGAGCTACCACTACTTCACAGCTCATTGCTAATTCGCTACATGGGATGGAGAGTGACATCCATCCATGGTGTATAATACTATGACCCAGTCTCAGTTTCTAGCTAGTGGTATGGTTGGTGAATTTCTTTTCAATCAAAATAATTCATCTTTCAAAACTGTTTTTGACTTGATTTTTGGAATGGTAATTTGTTTTCAAAATAAGAGATATATTGCATATTAACATTTTTCTATTTTTTAAATATAAATATATAAAAATATAAACATTTTTAAGTGTATTTTTAGTTTTTATAAATATAAAAATATACTAATGCCGTAGCTTAATGAAAAAAATACAATAATTAAATGTTGATACACTTTGTGATTTATAATTTAAAAAAAAATAATAATAATAATTTCTAGCGCTAGTTCGGATAAGTTAATGACTAATCCGAATCTAATTCGAATTAAAAAACAATTAATTCAAATTCAACCTAACTCCACTTCTAATATGAGATATTCAATTCAACTCAATTCAATCCAATTTCGTTTTTTTAAATTGGGGTTAAATTCAGATTGATCAAATTAAATTCAGGTTGATTGAGTTAAACTTAGGTTGATCGGATTAGATTCAGATTGGTTAGATTAATTAAATTGTATGATTCAAATTCTATGGATAATGATTTTTAAAAAACTTTTTTTCTTGCAACCTATTAATCTCTCTCTTCCTTTCCAGGGCCAAGGTTCATACGCACAGTTTTGCAATTTACCTAGGACATGTGTCATTGGTCCAAAAGAGGAAGGAAGGTGTCATCAAACTTGAGAGCTTCAGAAATTTCAATTTCTTTTTTGGCAAAATAAATTCTAACAGAGACTTAGTGATATAAAGTCAACTTTATCTTAATCAATTCTATCATAAACTACGTCTCAAGTCTCAACCTGCTGATGGATACATATTTATTTACAAGTTAATTAAAAAACTTGAAACTAATTGCTGTCAATACACAGGGTGCGGGTGCCTCATGAAAGAATAATTAGTATTAAAAATTGTGGAAGACTTCCTAAACAAGAATCTAGGACAAATTCAAATAAATGTAAATTAAGAATTAGGTAACTTCAACAAATATTATAATTGGAATTAGAGAAAAATAAAATTATATAAATATAATATATCCTTTTCTGATGTGAGGATTTATGAATCATTCTTAATATTGTGGTTTTAGACTATAATGACAACTCATTTTGGATTTGTATATAGAAATTTTTTTTCCTAAAGTTACTATTTTGGTTGCCAAAAATATTAAAGAAAGAAAAAAATGCTAGCGAAAATGGGTTTTTTTTTCATATTTGGTTTTACTATGAAAAATGTGAAAGAAAATTAAATATAATTAAAATTAGTTAATAGTTTATGGATTTTAAAATTATTTACTCTATTTTTTGTTTCCAGAAACCACTAAGAAAAAAAATACAAAAGAAAATAATTTTCTCATATTTGGTTTTATATGAAAAATACGAAAGAAAGTCAAATATAATTAAAATTATTAAGAAATTTATATATTTTTAATATAAGTTAATCTATATATAATATGGTTAAATTCATAAAAAAAAAAGTTGAAGTAATATATTAAAATAATTTATTGACTTTAAATCTATTTTTTATATTTCTTCTACTTTTTTTTATTTTATTTCAAATTTTCCTTTGAATTTTCCGAGAACTAAATAAAGCCTTAATCTTTGTGTAAGAGAGGAAAATAAATAAAATAAATTTAAAAAAACATATAAAAGAAATTTATCGAATTTGAATCTATTTTTTATTTTTCTTTATTTTTTTTTCTTCCACTTTCCCTTTCTATTTTCTTTCCCTTATATTTTGGTTCAAATTTTTTTGGAACCAAATATGACTAAACTAGAGTAAAAAGTCATTTTCGAGTAAGAAACATTTCTTAATATAAATGTTTCTTTTCTAAAGTTACTAATTTGTAAACTACAAGGACCACTCATTTTGGACTTAAAACACATCATAAGGATAAAAAATTATGAAAATAATTTATTCATTATGGTAAGTTACAAGGAACCTCAAAGCAAACCTATTTTATATTTGGTTCCTGGTATAAAAAGTTCTTAATGTAATTTATATTTTGCCTATGAATGTGAAATGTTTTTAATGTTGTCATTGATAAAAAAAAAAAAAAAACATTATTATTATTATTATTATTATTATTAATTTGGATATGTTTTTATTTCTATTTTAAAATAAATAAATAGTAATCATTTTTATATATCTTACAAGCGCTTTTATAATCTTATATTGGAAAAATAATAATTTTAAAGATTATTTAAAAAATTGAAGGTTTCAAAAAGAATTTATCTCAAAATTTTAAAATTTATGAAAGTTAAATACATAAGGTCTTTTTTTTCTTTTTCTTTTTTTTACCAGATGTTCTATTTTTATATATATATAAAAAATTAAAAAATATATGACTACATTTATTGGAGAATGTAATATAGAAGATAAGGATAATTTTGCAAAAATTGGTATCAAGATTTTATAAAAATACGGAGATATGAATAATTTTAAAAAATGAAGACAAAAAAGAAAAAAAAAAAAAGGAATATGGAAGAGAAAGGATAATTTCATGGAAATTTCTTTAAAGAAATATGTGTTAATAATTTTACAAAAGTACACCAAGAGAAAATATAAAATCCAAACACCAAAAGAAGGAGATGAATTTTATTAATAGATCACAACCATGAGAATAAAAAAAAAATTAAGACATAACATTACATAATAAATAATATATAATAAAAATAAAAATAAAAATAAATTATGACCAAGATTAATTTTACTAACATTACCATCAAAATTATAATCCCTTTAGGTAGTACACAGAAATAACCGCCCAAAGTAGCAATTGTAAATTTTCTTTATTGAATATTTATGAGGAATCAAATAAAATATAAGATTATTTGTATAATGGTTCTTTTAATCTGAGTTTTGATGGTTATAAGATAAAGTTAAGACGACTAATGAATTACGCTCCTTGAATGATTTTTTTAATATATTCAATCATCTTTCATAAATATAATAATAAATTTTATTGTTAATAGCCAAGTCAGATGTAATATTTAAATTTATTTAAATAAATTATTTTTTTCATATATGATAATTGTATTGATTAATATTTTCATTTTAAAAAATATTTCAAAATGCATCATGCTAGCATGCTTTCTTCTTGTTCAAGTGGTGACATAGGAGGTACCAATAAGTTTTTGGAAGACAAGTCATTTTCTATCTTCCTTATAAAATTATAATAAAAATAAAATAATGAATTTTGTAGCTAAAAATATGCCACGTAATTACAATATTAAATAATTATTTATTTTAATTAATAGAAATTTTGAAACAAATTTTTAATAAAAAACATGAAAGTTAGAAGAACAAATAAATTATTAATTTTCTAAATTCTTGACAAAATTAAGAATCCGTTTAATAATAATATTAAGAAGTGTTTTTAATTTTTTAATACTTAAAAAATAAAAATTTTCAAATGTTAGAAATATTATAAATACTTCACAAAATCACTACTAATATTTCATTATCAAATGCACTTTAGTGTGTTTAGCAATGATTCTAGGAAATGTTTTTAGTTTTTTTAACATTTAAAAATTTTTATCTTTCAAGTATTAGAAATGTTAAAAACACTTTTTAAAATTACCATCAAACACACTATAAGAGCCCGTTTGGTAATGATTATAAGAAATACTTTTAATATTTTTAACACTTAAAATTTTTTATTGTTTAAGTGTTAGAAATATTAGGAACGTTTTTTAAAATCACTTTCAAATGCACTCTAAGAATGCATGTGAAAGTGTTTTTACTCAAAATATTTTTAGTGAAGGTATTTTTTCAGAAAGTATTCTTAAGAAAATCACTAATCGAGTGTTTATGCATAAAACACTATTTAAAATTTTTAAAAGTATTTTATAAATTTTGCCAAACATCTAATATTTTTTTAAATATTTTTTAAAATTATTATCAAACAGACTCTAAAAAATGATATTTTTAAATATGTATCTCTTCAAAAAATATTCAAAACTGAGAGGGAAACAAAATTCTCTCTAATGGCTAACAATGCTTTACTTTTATTCATTAATTGGATTTGGATAGTAAAAAGATAAAGATTTTTTTAAAAAAAGTTGAATATTTAAATAAATATATAAAAAAAATTTATCACAGTGAAAAATATATACATTTATAATATTCTATTTGTTGAATTATGGAAGATAAATGCAAAAATTTGAAAAAAAAAATCAATTTTTATTATTCTGATTAAAAAAAAAAACCTACTAAATATAAAAATAAAGTTTTTTTTTTTTTTTTTTTATTAATTTTCCTTCAAAATAAGGTTTTAAATATATATAATGATGAATAAAGTCAACTTCAATTATACTTAAAAAATTTGTCCTTAAAAATTAAGTTTGAGTACTAACACATCGCATAATTGTTGAATCTTGACATCACTGTTGATGCCTTGTGTCCCGGTGATCCACGTAACTGCCAAGTGGACGCACGCTTTCAACCAATATTGAGTTCTGGTTCAGTCTTCCCTGCAAAAGATGTCCAGACAGGGTGTCCGGACACACCCTCCGATGGTTTTGTTAGCCATGACTTGAGAGATTAAGCTGTTGGTCTTTTCTTAAGGATAGTAAGCTTACCTTTCTCCTTGTGTGAAGCCCTTTTATATAGTGTCAGAAGCTCTGCCTCCCTCTTTAATGGTGGGAAGACTTTTTGGCTCGTCATGATGCTTCTAGGTGGTGGCAGGGCCATCATCACCCTACGGGCGGCTATCAGAGATCGTGGGAGGCGACTTGCCATCGCTCCTGTCCTTTCGCTCTGCAGGCGGCGGAGCATGGGCTGTGGCAGGCTATCGGGGGTGACTCAGCAAGGCTTGCTCACTTCAGTCAATGATTCGGACAGCATAACTGGATAGGACATGCTATCGCCCGGGCGTGGCATATGCGAGTGCCGTGTACTCCTCTAGGAGGGAGTCCGGATGGAGGAGCGCCACGTGTCCTTTTGGGAAGTCCGGATGGAGTTGATCTGGACAGTGATGTGCGCCACGTGTCATCAGGGGGAGGGGTCCCTACAATGCCCCCCTTTTAACCTGCCGATTTTGCCTGGGCAGAATGGGCGGGTTAAAAATGATTGTTTTTGAAACTTGGGTTAGTTTTTGCGCTCATTGGGCCACGTGGTGCGCGGAGGCGAAAATGAAGAAGAGCATTTATGACGAGCTGCCGTCTCTGGGAATTCCTAGGCAGCATGTCTGTTCAATAACGGCGCGGCTGGACGTTTGGGATACCGAGGGGCTGTCTCTTTATAAATAGCAGACTGAGCCCCCTACGCCTGTATTTTTTCTCTTCTGCATTTCTGCTGGTAGCGCTCTGTCTTCGGCTCTCTGCGTATCTTCATCTGCAAGTGAAGTTTTAGGGTTTCTGGCAGCAATACTCGTGCAGTGACGGTGTCTACATTGCGTACTTCATCTCCATTTCGCCATTTTACACTCGGTACGTTCTCTATTCTTGCCTTCTCCTCATTGTGTTTGTTTTGTGGTTGTTTCTGGCTTGTTGGGCAAGTTACTTGCGACTGGGGGTCAGTACTGGTTTTTTGAGGGCTTTTTGGGGGATTCTGGTTTTGTTTTGGGTTTGTTAGGGTTCCTGCTGCCCCCCTGCACTTTTTGCGGGTTACCGATCTTGGTTTGGGGTAGAGCCAAGGGTTAGGACGGGGATGCTGGTTATGTTAGGTTTTCTGGGCGTTTTTGCTGTTAGGGTTGTGGGGCCGGGTCCTTGTTTTTGACAGTTGGTATCTTGCCATGCAGGTTCCGTTTCGCCCCCACTCTTAAAAATGCCTGCGAAAAAGGACGTTGGTTCATCGAGTGTAGCCGGGTAGAGTGGCAAAGATGCGTCCGGATCGGTCCATGCGGAAAAATCTGTTGACAAGCTGAAAGTGAGCGAGTTCTGCGAAAGCTTCTGCATTCCGAATGGCGTGTCCGTTCAGCTTGTGGACGGAGGGGCCGTGTTGACAAAAAAATCTGCGGACAACGCTATCTGCTTCACCAAGGAGCAGTTCAATGCTGGGCTCCGGTTCCCCCTCTCATCGCTGTTCAAAGAATTTCTCCACTCCAGCCATATTCCTCCGGCCTACATCCATCCCAACATAGTCCGGGTGCTGATGGGGTGCAGCATTCTGAGCCTGCTGTTCAACCTGGACCTTTCACTATAGGAGGTTCTTTTCATCTACTCTATCAAGAAGGGGAAAACTGACCTCTTCAGCCTGGTTGCCCACCTGCCTTCTCTCCAATTGGTGACTCGCCTTCCGGACTCGACGAAGGGGGGAGCCAAGGGGCATGTAATAGTCCGGGGCGTCTGGGCTGGGGTATCGGAGCATCCGGAGAGACCGTTTTCCCCAAACCGTTCGCTGAAACTTCCGGGTAGGGCCGCTAGTGGGATTTGTCCGGCGTTCGCCTGTTGTTTTTTTATTTTAGGGTTATCAGATGGCTAACATCTTTGGTTGCTGATAATGCAAGTCCGGCCAGGAGGGGTCGCGTAGTCGCGTGGGTGGAAAAAGCGTCCTTCGATCGCTTGAACAGGTTATTTGAGATTGCGACTAGCGAGAGGAGCTGTCAAACGCTTCTCTCCGCATAGAATCTCCGCTTGGTTGCCCAAGAGCCCGGGCTGTACGTGCTCAACATACTCCCGAGGCCGCTGCCCAAAAAGGTGGTGTCCGGAGAACATTTTGTTCTCAAAGATCTCTCCTTCTACGCGGAGGCGCTGGAGGCAGACGCGCAGGCACGCCAAGCACTTCTCGACCAACGGGAGGAAAAAGGCAGGAGGGAACTTTGCGGAGGGCCCTTCGTGAGAAACGCCCCGCGCCCTTTCCTCCAGCTCGCCCCCCAGCGGAAAAGAAGAAGAAGGTTCCCACAAAGGGAATAGTAATAAGCTCTCCAGCTCCTTTCGGTTTGCCCACCGCTTCAAGCGAGTCCGGACGTATCCCTGGTCAATATGGATCGGGGCCTTCAATGCCAGCGGCTGAACGGCTGGCTCTCCTGGCTGCGGAACGACCGGCTGTTCTGGCTGGGGAAGAAAGCTCAATGGATCAGCCCGACTCTCCCCATCCGGACGCAGATGCGGCCAATGCCTCTTGCCCTGACCCGTTGCTTATTACGGCTCCTCCGACGGAAGAAACGGAGGCTGAAGGGCGGGGCTTGCCCCCTTGTGAGCCGAGTTCCCTTGCACTTGTACTGGTGAAGGGGCTGGCTGTGGGGAGGTCTCGTCCGGCCTGCGATTTGAAGTCCGGCATGAGCGGGCGGCTTCAGGATCGTCCTCTGGAAACCATCGAGGTCAGCTGCTCATTCGCCCAGAAAGGTCATCCGGAGGGGCTTCAGACAGAGATAGCAGAAGAGAATCCAACCGACCCGGTGATGGTCCCGGATGAGGGTTCGCCCGAAAAGAGCCAGCCGGCCGTGAATAATGGGGCCCCGGCTCCACAGGAGGAGTCACACCATGACGCCTCGTCAGGGGGGAGTCCAGTTGATGATGTGGCTTGCACCTCTGCTAGCCCTTCAAGCTATGCAGAGTTGGGGGAGATGCTGAAACGGATTCCTTCCGGCTCAGATGTTGCTCTGCCTTCAGCGAAGATGTTTGAGGCGGCGGAAACGGTATAGCTTACTCCCCTTGATTTTTCTTGCCATACTGGTGTGTTTTTCACACGGCTGGTAATTGAACTTGTCGTTGTGAGTTTTTCTGCAGCTGGTGAGCGGTATTGGCGGCATGGTTCGACAACACGATCTTTTTTCAGACCTGCTGTTGATTACCGATCACATGAAGGCCTTCGTCTCCCAGCGCATGAGTGATGAAGAGGACTTGCGCTCGAGATTGGAGCAGGCCGAGGCCAATTTATCCGCTGTCCGGAGAGCCTCTGAAGAGAGTGCCGAAGCTCTGAAGAGGTCACAGGACGACAACGAGGCTCTCCGGCAAGAGCTAGCAAAGGCGAAGAGCCAGGAGGAAGATACAGAAGCTCGCCTGCACAAGGCGAAGGACGAGTCGGCCCAGCTAAGGGGGGAAGTGAGACAACTCCGAACAGAGGTGTCCATTGAGAAAAAACAGAGAGAGGACTTGCAGTTGCGTTTATCAGCACAAAGAGAAGAGTTGGAGGCTGAGTTTGCCGCGCAAAGGGAGGAACTCGAGGCGGACTACCAAAAGCAGGTGGACGAGATGTATTTCTTCGGCTACCGTTGCTGCATGAAGAAGCATGGTATTAAACGGGACGTCCCTTCGATTCCTCTAGGTGAGGAGGAAAAGTTGCGTCGCAAGCCTTCCCAATGAGAGCTTTTCTTTTTGTAACTTTTACTGCTATTTCTCTCTGTATCATCAGTCCGGAGAACCTTTTTGTATACAATTTCACAATTACTTAATAAAACATATCCATTCACATTGTTCTTCTATCTTTCTTTCATTGGTAATATTGCTTAAGATTGGATACATTCCATGGTCGGAGCAGTGGGGTTCCATCTAGCTTTTGTAGATGATAGGCTCCACTTTCACTTGTCTTAGATACTATATAAGGGTCTTCCCAATTGGCTTGGAATTTTCCTACTTCGGCTTCAGCAGTGTTTTCGAAAACCTTCCTAAGGACCAGCGTTCCACTTTTGAAGCTTCTGGGCCTTGACTTGCGATCGTAGTGAGCGGCTGTCCTTTGTTGATAGTTGACCATCCGGATGGATGCGGTCTCTCTTACTTCGTCTGCCCAATCTAGATTTCTTCTTAATTCCGCATTTGCATCATCCTATCGTCCTGCCTCGGTTGGGATAGTGGGTAACCCTATTTCTGTAGGAATGACTGCGTCCATACCGTATGCGAGGGCGAAGGGAATGTTTCCTGTCGGGCGTCCGGGTGTGGTTCGATAAGCCCAGAGAACACTGGGTAGCTCCTCAACCCACTTCCCTTTGGCTTGCTCGAGCCTCTTCGTTAGGGCAGTTATTAGGGTCTTGTTTGTGGCTTCTGCTTGCCCATTACTTTGAGGATAACGCGGTGTGGAGTATGAATTCCAGATGTTTAGTTCCGAACAGAAATTCCGAAAAGTGATGCTATCGAACTGTGGACCGTTGTCAGCTATAATGGTTTGGGGGATTCCAAAGCGGCAGATGATGTTCTTCCATACGAACTTGGTGACATCTTTGTCTTTGATGCTAGCGTATGCTTCAGCTTCCACCCATTTACTGAAGTAATCCGTGGCTACGAGTAGGAATTTCTTCTGGGCAGGTGCGGCTGGTAGGGGTCCTACTATGTCCATGCCCCACTGCGCGAAGGGCCAGGGGCCTGAAATTGGTTTCAACGTCTCCGATGGCACATGTGGTATGGGGGCATGCCTTTGACACTTGTCACATTTTTTGACATAGGCTGCCGCATCCTTTTTCATTGTGGGCCAGTAATATCTTTGCGAATGGGCCCGGTGTGCTAGAGATCGACCTCCGGAATGGTTTCCACACACCCCCTCATGTAACTCGGCCAAGACATACAGGGCCTCCGAGTGGTTTAGGCACCTGAGGTAAGGACCTGTAAAGGATCGTTTGTACAAGTGCCCCTCGATCAGGGTGAAACAGGCAGCTTGTACCCGGGCCTTGTGTGCCTGCTTGGGTTCTTCGGGCAGAGTGCTTGTCCGGAGATATCTTATTATGTCTTCCGCCCAGTCTTGGCCGTCTGCTTGGCTAGCCTCAATGGTATTGCAAGTGGAGGCTTCCACGACGGAGGGGTTGTTTTGCACATGTATAGGCAATAGTATGGCTTCTTTGATGGGGAGGGAAGCGGCTATGCCGGCTAAGGCGTCGGCGCGTCCATTTTCAGTTCGTTTAATTTTTTCGATTGTCCATTCGGTGAACCGTTGTAAGGTGTCCCTTACTTTAGTTAGATATCGCGTCATGCGCTCATCCTTAGCTTCGTATTCCTTCTGGACGTGCCTTACCACGAGTTGGGAATCACTATAGACTCGGAGCCTGGAGACGGATAGAGCCAGGGCGAGGTCCAATCCAGATAGGATGGCCTCATATTCTGCTTTATTGTTATAGGCGGGGAATCCCAATCGGATAGCTTGCTCTAGATGTTCTCCTGTTGGGGATTGCAGCAGGAGCCCTACTCCGGATCCTGATGACCGGGAGGCTCCATCAACCCGCAGAGTCCACCACTCCTCTCCGCTTGGCTCCTTGGGCTGGGTAGATCTTCGGGAGTACTCCAGCACGAAGTCAGCCATCACTTGGCCTTTCATGGACAACCTGGGTTGGAACTCGATTCCATATTCGCTCAACTCTATGGCCCATTGAAGCATTCTTCCGGTTAGGTCCGGCTTGTGCAGGATGTTGCGAAGGGGCTGGTCAGTTAGCACGACCATAGGGTGGGCTTGGAAGTAAGGGCGGAGCTTCTAGGCAGCACTTCGAAGGGCCAAGGCCGTTAGCTCCATCTTTGAATACCTTGTTTCTACGTCTGCCAACGTTCTGCTGACGTAGTAAATAGGTTTTTGCTCCTTATGCGAGGGGCAACGAAATAGAATAGCGCTAATTGCCTATTCCGATACAGCCAGGTACATATACAATTTTTCTCCAAGGAGGGGGCTGCTTAGAATGGGCGGTTGCATGAGGCAATGTTTAATTTTTTTGAAAGCGCTCTGGCAGCTGTCCGTCCATCTGCTCGCTCCAGCTTTTCGTATTGCCAAGAAGAAGGGTCGCAATTCATCAGTGAAGCGGGCTATAAAGCGTCCTAGTGCGACGAGCTTGCCTGTGAGGCGCTGTAATTCCTTTTTGTTCCTGGGGGGTGGTGTTTCCATGACTGCTTTAACTTGATCCGGGCTAACCTCTGTCCCCCTTTGGCTGACCATAAATCCCAGGAATTTGCCAGCATTTACGCCAAAGGCGCATTTAGACGGATTCAATTTCATGTCATACTTCCTTAGGAGGTGGAAGACTTTTTGCAAGTGGAGGGTATGTTCCTCTCGGGTTTTGCTTTTAACAACGATGTCGTCAATATATACCTCCAATGTGCTGCCGACCAAAGGTTTGAAGATCTTCGTCATCAGTCTCTGATAAGTGGCGCCAGCGTTTTTGAGTCCGAACGGCATGACTTTGTAGCAATAAAGACCGTGTGGCGTTATGAATGCTGTCTTCTCTTCGTCGGCCGGGGACATGAGGATTTGGTGGTATCCGGAGAAGGCGTCCAAGAAGGAGAGCATCCCTTGCCTAGCGGTGGAGTCCACAATTTGGTCTATCCGTGCCAGAGGGAAACTGTCTTTTGAGCATGCATTGTTGAGGTTGGTGTAATCGACGCACACCCGCCATTTGCCTTCCTTTTTGGGTACTACCACTACATTTGCCAACTAGTCCGGATACTCCACTTCCCTAATGAATCCTGTTTCCAGCAACTTGTCAATCTCATCCTTGATAATCTTTTGCCTGTCCGGGTGAAAACATCTAACCCTCTGTCGGACGGGCCTTGTTATTGGCAAGACGATGGAGGGGTGAATTCCCTTCATATCAGAATGCGCCCATGCGAAGACGTCATAGCTTTGTCGGAGGGCGTTTTGGATGTTCCGGGTCTCTTCTGACGTCAAGAGGGAACTGATATATGTAAGGTGAGTATCTTCTTCCGAAATTTGGATCGTCTGCAAGGGATCTGCTGCCGGGGGATCTTTGTCCGCCGGACTCAGTAATTGCTATTGGTCAAGTGCGTGGGTGGACTCAGGGAGGGGTTTATCCTCCTGACTGGTCCCTACTTCTCGTGCTATCTGATAGCATTGGCGAGCAGCTAACTGGCTGCCGTATAGGTCGATTTGCCCATCCTTGGTAAGAAAACTTACCATTTGATGATATGTAGAGGGGATGGCTTTCATGTAGTGCAGCCATGTGCGTCCCATGATGCCATTGAAGGGTGATAAATCTTGTACCACCGAAAATTGTACATTGAGAGTGATTGGGCTAGCTTGGACCGGCAGTACAATATCTCCCAAGGAAGTAGTTGCCGCTCTGTTGAATCCGGACAAAATCCGCCCAGGGTTTTCGAGGCCTGTTAGATTGTGTCCCATATGGCTAATTACCGACGCTTGTAAAAGATCGGCCGAACTGCCCGGGTCGACTAGGATGCGTCTCACATCGAAGTCTCCCATCACCAGGGACAGGATGAGGGCGTCGCGGTGCGGTTGTAATATCCACGTGGGATCTACTAGGGGGAAAATGATTGTCCCATCTATGGGGCGAGGGCCCCCCCCAGTTATCCCAGGCCGTATGGAGTTGACACGCTCACGCATCGATGCTGCCCGCAACAGCCTCTGTCTCTTTCATTTGGAGTCGTATTCCTCGTCCAATGGGCCTCCATTGATATAGTTTATAATGGCTTTGGGGGCGGTTGGAGCCCTGGGGGTTCTAGAGTTGTGATTTCGAGAAGCGTCTCTATCTCTGGCATCTGAGCGGAGGTATTGCTTCAAATGTCTCGCCCTTATGAGCTTTTCGACCAAATAATGGAAGCTCCTGCACGACTCCGTTGTGTGACCATGATCCTTATGGTAAGCACATTTTTTTTATTATGATCCCTATTGGATGGGTCCGGGCCACCTGAAGTCGGACAAGTCTTGGATCATAGGGAGAAGCTTCTCATAGGATATGGAGAGGGGTGTGAGGGGCGGCCTTTCCGGGCGGCTTTGTTCTTCCTGCCTTCGACCGGATGACCTTGGCCGGTCCGGAAGTTTGGCATTTCTTTCCACACCACTTCTGGATGCTTGTCCGGCAACCAGGATTTGCTGGGTGGCTGCTCGTACGTCATCTTCGAGCATTGAGTATTTGCTCACGCGCCGGAACAAGTCGTCCATCGTTGTTGGAGGCTTCTTAGCTAGCGATTCAAAGAATGGGGTGCCTGGACAGATGCTTCGCTTGAAGATCTGCAGGACAGCATCCATGCTGTAAGCCTCTACTTGTAACACGGCCTGACCAAACCGCTTCACGAACTCTCTCAAAGTCTCATTCTCCTGCATTTTTATGTTTTGCAGAGTGCTGATATTCTATTTATGTCGAGCGGAGCATAAGTATTGTCCCACAAAAGCTTCCGACAAGTCCCTGAAATTATCAACAGAGTTAGGGGGTAGGCGGTGAAACCATGAGAGAGCCTGCCCTTGTAGGCTGACGGGGAACACTTTGCATAGTAGCGCGTCGTTGCCTATGTCGAGAGTTATGAGCTGTCGATAATGCATGATATGGTCGAAGGGGTCGCTGGACCCATCGTACGTGGAAAATTAAGGCATGAGAATTCCCCTTGGGGGGTCGTAATGAATGATATGCGAGCAAAAAGGCGTGGAGAGCATGTCGTCCAGTCTTTTGCTGATGGAGCCAATGGGTGGCTCGTTTGGGTGGTTTCTCCCAACTTGGCGTACCGCTTGGTGCGGGAAGACGTTCTGCACCATGGGAGTGACCAAGGGGTCAGGGTGCGCTCCCCAGGTTGCGGCTACTGGCGGCCTTATCTTCCCTGGTTCCTGTGGGCCTAGCCTCGCGCGCATTGTGTCTGACAACTGGGGTCTTTTGTCACGCTGTCTCTTTGACGAGAGACGAGTAGAGTCTGAACTTTCCTCCTGGGGAGCTTGATACATAGGCGTATGTTGCTCTTGTGGCCTAACGTTGCATGTCTTGGGGATGGCCCCCGCAGTCCCAGGGTATATTGACTCTGGGTCAGGCCTTGAGTTTGCTTCCTGGCCTCTTGAGGTTTGACCACGAGGAGGCCCCGTCGATGAAGCCTGGATGCGCAACACAGCGTTTTCTTCTTTCAATCTTGCTGTCTCCTGGAGGAGAGTTTGCATTTGTCGCTCGCTTTCCAACTGTCTTCTCTCGATGGCTTGGCGCCATTCGAAATAATCTTCTTCTTCTCCCCTAGCAGATGAGCGGCTTCTGGAAGGTGTGGACATCTTTGCCGGCGACTAAATCAAAGTCCTTCCCATAGACGGCGCCAATGTTGATACCTTGCGTCCTGGTGATCCACGTAACTGCCAAGTGGACGCACGCTTTCAACCAATATTGAGTTCTGGTTCAGTCTTCCCTGCAAAAGATGTCCGGATAGGGTGTCCGGACACACCCTCTGATGGTTTTGTTAGCCATGGCCTGAGAGATTAAGCTGTTGGTCTTTTCTTAAGGATAGTAAGCTTACCTTTCTCCTTGTGTAAAGGCCCTTTTATATAGTGTTAGAAGCTCTGCCTCCCTCTTTAATGGTGGGAAGATTTTTTGGCTCGTCATGATGCCTCTAGGTGGTAGCAGGGCCATCATCACCCTACGGGCGGCTGTCAGAGATCGTGGGAGGCGACTTGCCATCGCTCCTGTCCTTTCGCTCTGCAGGCGGCGAAGCATGGGCTGTGGCAGGTTGTCGAGGGTGACTCAGCAAGGCTTACTCACTTCAGTCAATGATCCGAACAGCATAACTGGATAGGACATGCTATCGCCTGGGCGTGGCATACGCGAGTGCCGTGTGCTCCTCCATGAGGGAGTCCGGATGGAGGAGCACCACGTGTCCTTTTGGAAAGTCCGGATGGAGTTGATCCGGATAGTGATGTGCGCCACGTGTCATCAGGGGGAGGGGTCCCTACAATCACCATCTTGTGGACGGTGAACTTAATATGATATTCAAAAGAAAAAAACTATTATATCTTCTTTATCAAGCTTTGACATTTGAATTAAAGAAAACTTAGAATAAGAAAAATGGAATACATGTTTAAAATAAGAACCCAATCAAGATAATAATTATTCTGTTGACAGTTTTTTTTTTGGTTAAAAAAGGAAAGAAAAAAGAAGATAAGATTCCATTTATGTGGAATAATTGATAGGGGCAAAAGTAGGTTTTGATACAAGGACATGGTTTTGATAACTGGTTAAAATTTTAGAGGTAGACATGCGCGAGGTGTACCCATTAATTTTAATTTTGGTAGGTGGATGGCAATGTTATTAAGGTGTAGATTTAACGGTGTTTGGTAAAATTTAATATTTATTATTTAATAATTTAAGTTGATTTTAAGTTAAATTATATTTAAATTATTAACTTAAAATTTATTACTTAATTTTTATTTTAAATATTAAAGTTATTTAATAAAATTAACTTAAAATTTATTTTAAATTATTAAATTGACATATTTATCCTCATAAATTATAATTAGGGTAAAAAAATCGAGTAACAATGAAAATTATAAAGCAACAAAAAAGATCGTGGATGTAATTACGACAAATAAAAATAAAAATGTAAAATAAAAATTTGGATTTAATAATAAGTTAATTATTTTTATTTATTACTTAAAGTTGTTTTTGACGTTGAGTCATATCATTAAGTTATTTTACAAAACATGCTTCATTTATTTAATAACTTAAATTAAATTATTAAGTTACTTTAAATTATTAAGTTGGTTTACCCAACACTCGTTTAATAAATTTTCTTAGTTTGGTGCTTTGTCTGATAAAATGAGATGGGAAGTTAATCAACTATTAGAAAATGTTTTTCCACTATTTTACAA
The DNA here is from genome assembly GCA_030254885.1 of Vitis rotundifolia. Taxonomy (NCBI): domain Eukaryota; kingdom Viridiplantae; phylum Streptophyta; class Magnoliopsida; order Vitales; family Vitaceae; genus Vitis; species Vitis rotundifolia. The sequence continues at coordinate 19,713,340 of CM058151.1, forward strand.
TAATTTTCAAAAATAGTTTTTAGATGTTTTTTACAACAAAAATCTTTTTAATAAAATGATATAACAAACAAGTTCAAAAACATTCCAAATTTTCAAAAAGAGTTTTGTTGTAAAAAAACATAACAAAATTATTTTTGAAAATTATTGTCAAAAAGTTGGAAAACATTCACTACCAGTTCACTAACTTCCCATCTAATTTTATCATGTAAAACACTAAACTAAGAAAATTTATAAAGTGTTTAGTAAAGTGACTTATATATATAGCTACACATCAGAACTCACAATCTCACTTTAAAACCTTGCCCCTGTTACATAAGTGGTATGGAGTCATTAACAAAATTGCATGAAATATCTCGTATTGTCATGCACATCAGATATTAATATCTAAAAAGTTATGTAATTTATTATATTATAACAATGTATGTAATGTGATTAGTTATTGTAATATTAAATTTTTTTACCAATATTATTTGTATTAAAGCTTTCATTGACACAACATATGTCACCTGAATAAGAGAAATACTAAATTTTTTGGTACCAAAATTGAGAATTGTTTTCTATATTTTTTATGGTTCAAATTTGTATCAAAATATTAATTTCTATATTTTAAAAAAAAATAAAAAGAAAAAAAGTGAGAAAGCTTAAAAACAAATATCACATTGTTTATCCGTGAAAGTAAAAAATGATTGTGAAAAAATCGTTTTCCTTCAACAAGCAAGTCCGTATTTTAGATATTTAAAAAAATGTAAGTAGTAAACAACCTTCATTTTTAATCATTTCAGCCTTCAAAAAAATGGTTTTATTAATTTCTGACATGTCATCGATTTATTGAAAGTTGACTCAAATTTGGAAATGAGAATAAAATAGGCCTCCCACAAATAACAAGTTGCCACCAATTTGATAATCTCGGTCATTAAATATGTGTATAGCAAAGTCTAGACAGTTGAATTATGATAATGAATATATGAAATTAAGGTACAATTAAATAAGATTAATATTACACAAAAATGAGATCAATGTATAAATTGTACATATAATACATTACGATTGCCCCTTTTTTTTTTAATTCTTCGATATAAGTTTATCCTTTAAAAAAAAAAAGTAAATTAATTTCACAAATATTTAAATGCAATAATAAAATACATATTAATTCCTCCATCTAATTATTATAATTAATTATTCATTGTATATATTATTGCTGAATAAGCAAATTTGTGATTGGTAATTTGGCTAGGAGCTAGCCGCATGTAGCAGAAGCAAGTGAAAGAGGGTATTGAAGACTGTTGGCATACTTGAAGGAGATGGTAGAACCCGCGGCTAAAGGACTTCCATCATTGACAAGGCAATCATCAACAGCCAGACGCCTGAATATCTTAGGGTTCACCAGAACTGCCGAAGCAAACATACCGCATTTCAAATGGAGATTCGAGATGGAGCAGCCTCGGGCGCATGCATTCGTGATCTCCACATTGAAAGCCGGTATCCCACTTGGTAGAGTGCCGGCACTCGACTGTGCAATCACGATATCGCCATTTGAACAGTTTGTCTCTGCTGCTACCACTGGTCAACGCCATTGCAAACTTAAGATATATATCATATATATATTTAGTATATCATACTTGTTGCCATCTTTTCTTGCCTCACGGCTTGCATGTTGGCTTAATAAATGATAAGAAATAAATATAAATTAAGGGCTGCTAATACTAAAAAACAAGAAATATATTCAAATTAATAATACCTAAGTAATTGATTTTTGTTTAAAAAAGAAGTAAAAAAAGGAAAGAATATTTGTATGCCATGCAGATATATGACATCACAAATAGAAGGCAAAACAAAAGGAGAGATATTCAACTTTAAATTATATTTAAAAGAAATTATAAGTTAGAATATATCAAACAAACCAGTATAAAATGGAATCATCATATTAGTGTTGATGATTATGATGGACAACATAACCATAGAGACATGGCAAATTGAGAAGACTTTCATATTGGGTGTCTGATCTTTCTTTTCTTTCTTTGCAATCATTTTAACATACACCATCACATATATATACCTTCTTAATATTCATATTATAATTTATTTCATTGTTACCATCTCATCAATTTCTCCACATTTCTCCATTATGCATGCGTATCCATAAATAAATTAATATCCTAGAATGACATTTTTATTTATCTTCAACTTTTCTATTCTCGTTTGATGAAATCATTCCCTTCTTCAATGGCTAATATATTCCATTCTAGTAAATATCTAAAAAATTTAATATCACACATATATAAGATATTTTATATATATAATATATGGTATCAAATATCTTATACATAGAAGAAAAATAAAATAAATATCTTATAACATATATAAGATATTTTATTCTATCTTTCTTTTATGTATAAGATATTTGACAATTTTCTCTTCATCTATTATACATTTTCATAAATAAATATTTAAGCTAGTTAGTATCCTAGGATAGCATTTCTATTTACCTTCAACTTTTCTATTCTCATTTGATGAAATCATTCCCTTCCTCAATGGCTAATATATTCCATTCTAATAAATATCTAAAAATTTTAATATCACACATATATAAGATATTTTATATATACAATATATGGTATCAAATATCTTATACATAGAAGGAAGATAGAATAAAATATCTTAGATATGTTATAAGATATTTGATATATATATATATATATATATATTGTATAGTTAATTAAATCAACTTATAATTTTTTCTTCATTTATTATACATTTTCATATATAAATTAAGCTAATAAGTATCCTAGGATAGCATTTCTATTCATCTTAAGATTTTATATTCTCATTTGATCCTTTCTTACATGTAAGGCTGCAACTTGGGTGGGTTGGATTCGGTTGATGGCCAACTTGAACTAACTTGAATTAAAAAATAATTAATTTAAACCTAATCCAACCCAAACTTTAACCTAAATTAATTACTCAACCCAATCACATTTTTTGAAGGTTGGGTTGATTAAGTTACTTAGGTTATATGATTCACAATTCATCTATAATTATTATTTAAAAAAAATTATACATTTGTACAATAATTTAAAAAGTAAATAGAACAATTACAATTTTAAGATAATAATAAAAGTGAAAATAAATTTATATGTCTTTCTAAAAAAATGAAAAAGTATATGATAGAATTATAATTTGATACTTTTCCTAAAATCTAAAAAGAAAATAAATAGAATAAATGTTATTATATAAAATAATATAAATTATAAATATTATAAAAATATTAAATCAAATTTAGGTTAAACATAGATTGTTCAAACCTTAGCTTGAACTCAATCAAAGTTGAGTTTGGGTTGAAAAAACTCAATTTCAACCTAACTTTAGTGTTCAAATTATTGCCCAAGGTTGTCCAAAGGCTAAGTTAGGTTGGGTTTGACTTGGCTCTGACCAATCCCCATTCAAGTTGGATTTCTCTATGCATGGCCAATATATTCCATTCTATTAAATATATCAAAAATTATAATTAAGTTAATATCACTTTTAAATAACATATATAAGATGTTTTTTTCAATCTTTGTTCACTGCATAACATATTTGATGCCATATATTGTATAGAAGACCTTACACTTTTCACCCTTTTGTGCTGTCATTTTCTATGTCTTCAATTTTCATATATTGAGAACCTCTTCAATTTTTTTTTTCGTATTCTTAAGATGAGACATTAATCTTTAATTTGAGATCTTTATAGAGCAGTTTAATTAGATCTAAAAGTTTTTAGCATGTGATTGTGTCTGATGTAAAGGATTAGCTAGTGAAATTAGGAAGTTGAAATTGAGTCCAAATCTTAATTATTATATATTGAGTAGGAAATTAGCTTATTTAAATCAATAACATGATGTTATTGACATGAATTACTAAGAGAAAATTAGGATTTTTTATATTCTCTTTGCTTATTATTATTATTAATGAGTTAGATTAGTTAGCTTAAGTAGTTTTGTTTTAAACATTACTAAATCTACTCTCCGTATTTTTTGGGATTTACATTGACTTAGAAGATTCAAGATCATCATCAATTGATATTAAGGGTCATTTAAGGAGGTATGGTACTTGAGTTTATTTGTGTGACCAATTTTAATTGTGTATTTTAGATTCATTAAAATATGAAACAACCAACAAGTTGAAAACACTAGAAAGGAGTACTCAAGTGTCGGAAGGGTGCATTCAAGTGCTTGAGACTTTTTTTCTTTTTCATATTTTCATTATTCTTTATTTGGTTCATATTTTTAATTTGGTTTTTCTCGTATTATTGGCCTAACTTGCTACGGTTTTAAGACTATAAACCCACTTACATGCCCTAGAACAATATTATTATTATTCCTTGCATGTTCCTAACATTCTCAAGAACCTCATTCTTGATCGAGACTTGTTTATGGAGGTTAACAACATCCTCCTATGGCATTAAAAGGTTTAATAAGGAGTATGAGCTTTGTGATATGCTACACACATGAAGACCAGCGTAGATGTTGACCAATATAACACTCTTGGAGAAGGTGCTATCTGGTTTACATATATATATATATATGTACTTAAATTCATATTTAATGAATTCTCTTTGTGCATAGTTGATTGGACCCATGGTGTCTTTTTTTTTTTTTTAATTGCAAGACTCTATAAGTGGGTTTTATGTACATCATATGTTTATCATATAATTGGATTTATTCTAAAATCTTGATATGTCATTGAATAAAGAAATTTTTAATTGTAAAATAAACTAAAATTTTGGGTATAAAATCATGACTACCTATTCCCTTCCCCATGTAGTTTTAGGAACTAAGATTTGAACTTTTAATTTGTGTAAGAGTAAGTTAGATTTTAAAATTTTAAATTTTTATTCTTATTTAATCTTCGTTCATGGAACTACGGTGAGTGGGATCATCCATATACAAATCACCATACTTTCATAGAAAAAATTATCATAATTATGGAATTCTTTTTGAAAATGTAAGGTGAACAAATTTAGAATATTATTAAATTTGGTTGGAGGCCTTTGAAGACCTGAAGCTCAAATATAAATAAGATAAATTCAATAATGAAAACAATTAGACAAATGTCAAGGCTCTCCATAATCTCTTTAATTAGGAGAGTCCTAATGGGTTTCACAAGATAGTAACATATAAACATGCTACAAAGGCTTAGGATCTTTTGCGTCACTCATGAGGAAACTTTTGTTATAGAGTTTTCCAAACTACAAATGCCTACTTTGGGAATATCAAAAGTAAGAAGATGAAATATTTTTTTATTTCTATGATGAGTTGATTGATATTGTTGACTACTCTAGTTTTAATGATTTAGGGGGAAAAAAAATTCTTGTATCTAAGGTAGTTACAATTTTTTTTTTTTTACTCTAAAAGATTTAGATTTAATCTTGCTTTCAAAGAGGACAATAAGGACATTGACATTATGAGAGTTGATAAACGTGTGGTCCCTCAACTTTTGAGATTTCTATACCTACTTCTAAGAAAGTTGAGGACTTCTATACCTACTTCTAAGAAGTCTAAGGGTGTAGCCTTTAAAGTTAATTTCCATGAATGAAGGTAATAAGTTTGAAGAACCTAATGATACACGTTTAATTTTTGCTCAACTTTCTCTATTTGTTAAAAAGTTAAAGAAAACAACTCAAGCTCATAAAAATTCTCATGAAAAATTAGACTTAGCAAAGAGAAAAAGGTTTAAAACTAAAGAAAAAGATAAAAGAGTGTATCGTTCATTTAAGAACAAAAAAATAGAATGCTCTAATCATAGGATAGTACAATACATGATTTGTGATCATATTCTCAAAAATATCAAAAAAGTTATGCAAGCAACTTGGAGTGATATTGAATCTATTGATTATGAGTTTGAGGACTCCTATGAGCATAAAGACAATAATAATCTTGTTGTTTTTGTTGCTAGTTACATTTATAGTTGACTTTGATTATGATCCTCTTAACAAATTAAATCAATTTATAAGGGTGAATTTGATTTCTATAATATAGATATTACATGTATTACATGAGGCAAGCTTAAAAATAAAAGTCAAAATGAGTGACGTTTGAAAGTTTTAATCAAACATCCTTAAAAATTGTCTTCAACATTCAACATATAGCATTTAATATTTGAACATGCTTAATATAAAATTAAATCATTTACATTAAAAATCTAATTAAGAGTGATTTTGAAAGGCTTCAAATTAATTAGGATTGACAAAAAATTTTAAATCACATAAAAATTTCAAAAATGACTTGAAATAATTCTTGAAAAATCACTTGCCGGCTGATTTTGCTAAAAATCACTGTGATTTAATTTGGAAAGAATTAGAAATTAGGTTTGACAAAAATTTTAAATTTTCAAAAATGAATCGAAATGATTCTTGAAAAATCACTTGAAAGCTGATTTTGCGAAAAATCACTTTTTGAAAAACGCTACAAACTAAAACGTTTTGGATGAAATCACTCCCGACGTCGGCTGAATGTCATTTTCGAGTGAAGCAATGGCACAAATTAGTCCTCAAAGCGACAGGCTGCCTGTCGTGAATCTCCTCATTGCAGCATTGTTTAACGATTGCCCACTATACCAAGTTGCAAGGGCATGCGAAGGTCCTGCCCCATATAATTGATCTTCAGTGCTTCAAATTTTCAAATTAGACTGACCGAGCATGCTCACATTCACAGAAACTGGACTCTTCGTGTCATTGTAGGAAATTAAATTCATCAATCATAAGTGGGCTATATATATGATCTTCATATAAGTCCATGAACTGATTTTTAAGCTCTAAGATCCACACATTCTCTCTCACTTTTCTTCCTCATTGATCCTTCTACACCGCTATTCCTCCACAGTATATTTATGGATGAAACTAAGAGCAGACAGAAAAAAGGTCTGATGAAGAAGACATGGGAGAAATTCAAATCTTTTGGTCATGGGAGGGTTTTATCAAGAACCCATCATTCTTCTATGAAAAGCAAGTCAAGGCCTGGCCACACTGCCTCTCTTGAAGGGGTGAAGAAGGGGCGGGTTGCTCCAGAGGGCTGCTTCTCAGTGTACGTTGGACATGGGAAACAAAGGTTTGTGGTCAAAACTGAGTATGCCAACCATCCTCTATTCAGAGCACTCCTAGAAGAGGCTGAGCTAGAATATGGGTACAACAATGGAGTGTTTGCTTTTTGTTCTCCATTAACACCAAAACACATGCAAGATATATACGAATTCAAACATTCAAAACATTTTTTTTCTCTTTGATTTCTAGATAAGGAACATACCCGAGTCCATCTGTTTTCTCGGTTTTGAACAAGATATGGATCTTTTAAGGCTGTGGAGGGCACCACCTCTTTCCGAATTCTCTCTGACGATGGGAGCGAGAGAGAACAAGTTCCTTTTATTTCAAAAGATGTGATTACACAATAATCCAGATTACAGCCTCACCCTTTATTTTATACCCTCCTACCTTAGGGACCATACCCATTAGGCTATTGGGCCTCACGAGTCTTAGGCTCATCATCGAAGGCCCATAATGACATTGGGCTCTACAAATAAGGTGACCCATACTCCAGAAAATCAATACTAAAGAGGCGAATAGAGTAATCATGAATTTTGTTACATATATGTGCGTCCATATTTTAACATGGAGGGCCTCTTTTGCTTTCATGCAAAATGGAAATTTTTCTTAAGGTGTTACTAGAAATGGACAGTTCTGATGAGGTTCATCAAGGGTGCAGCTTTGCTAGGAACCCTAGCTCCTATCGCCTCCTCAGCCCATCTCGGATGATTACCATGAATCATCTATGAATTTACCGGATTTAGAGTTTGTTTTTATTTATTCTACCAATTTATATGAGAACAAAGATCTCTTCAACAAAGGTTTTTAATAGGTTTCTCCATTATTTTTTTATTTTTAATAATTTTTGAAAATAAATAAATAAAAACCCGAGTTCAAGGGAAAGGGATCAATGTAAATCAACGTAAATGATTAGATAGTCAAAACTATTAAAAGAGTATAAACTCTTCAGATTAGTTTGCATCTATGAATGAATTTTAGGATACAAGCATCATCTGTTTACTTTGAAAAGAGATTGTCTTTCCCACAGGCAAATTCGCAAATAGTTTGAAATTAGAACTTTCTTTTATATATAAAAAATAATAATCATGAATTTCATTTTCAAGTATATCAAGATGCCATAACACAATGCCGTGTTTTATCATTTTCGATCTAATGACTTTAAAATTACCCTTCCAACAAGTTAAATATGATCATATATGATGAACCCAACCCCTCTAAGTAAATCGTTATGTTTGCCACCTTACAAATGGATTGACTTTTTGTTTGGAACAAGTGGGCATTGTATTCCTTAATATTATCCATTTTTGTGATCCAAATGGAAACTAATTAATTGAAGGATAGGTCCTTGTTTTTCCAAAGTTCTATTGGTATGTAAGTGAATGCTTCTTTGGCAATTAGAATTGTTTGGATAAGAAAAAATTATGAAAATTTAATTAATTAAAAGACAAATTATGCTTCATAATACCTAAAAAAATATTGACTTTTCCAATTTGATAGAATTCAAATTTCGATGTCATATTAATATGGGATAACCAATTAAAAGGGATGAAATCATCTTCACTTTGGAAAACTAACCCTTCATTTTTTTTTTCAACCTAAAAAATACCTATTTTGAACAAAAATACCCTCATTTTTTCTTGTAAAAGTAACCATTTATTTCAAAACACACATGTAAATAATGAAAATATTAAAGAGTATTTATGTCAAAAATAGGTTACTCTTCAAGTTCAAAAGTGGGAAGTGTTAGTTTTACGAATTTGAGATATTTTTTCATTTTTAATCAATTAATCCCATTAATTAATATTGACAAATGTCAGTCCTTCTTCATGGATATATATATATATATATATATATATATAATTGAAATATTTCTTTTTTCTTTTGAATTAAGTGGCTAGTTTTTTTTTTTTATTTAAATAAAAAACAAGCCAAGTTTAAACAAAAAGGACTAATATAAATTAACCTAGATGATTAGACAGTCAAAACTCTTAGGAAACCATAAACTCTTTGAATTTGCTTATATGAAAGGACTTTAGGATTCAAGTACTATCCATTTACTTTAAAAAGAGATTAGCTTTTTGAAAGCAAATTGAACTATTTTTTATAAGAAATAATACCAAATCATGAATATCGTTTTCATTTCCAAGTATATCAAGTTGCAATATGTAAAATTTCAAAGTCTATCAGACCTCAACACAATGTCATGTTCTATCAATTTTTGGTTTAATGCTTTTCGAATTACTCTTTCATTGGTATCTTAACAAGTTGCATATGCTTGGGTTGGACCTTTGTGAACATGACCTTGCAAATGGATTGAATTTTTGTTAGAAACAAGTTGGCACTCTCCAAAGTGGTCCCCTCACCATTGCATAACTTATTAGCAAAAATCCTTCAAAATTTGTACTATATATACACACACTTATTTATTGGGTTCTTTTAAAATAGGTATACTATATTTTAAAAGTATATGGTTAATTTGTTTTGTTGAATAAAATACAAAGAAAATAAGGTTATTTGTTTTCAAGAACAGTTTTTTGTTCTAAAAACAAAAACAAAAACAAGAAAACATGTTTGATAATCAGAAAAACGGTTTTTATTTTCTGTTTTTAAAAATAAAAAATAAGTTGTTTTCAGATAACATCTTTAACTTATTTTTAATTATTTTCATTTTTTTTTAAGGATAGTTTTAAAAAATAATTATACAAATATGTAAAATGATTAAAAATAAAGCACTAAATATAAAATTATTGTTAAAACATATTTAAAAACATTAAAAATATGTTAAAATATTTTAAATTCCTAAATAGACTTTTATTTTATAAAATATCATATAACAATTTTCAAAAATTATTCTTAAAAACTATGTTTCAGATCTGTTTTTGAAAATAGTTATCAAACAAGATCTAAGATTCATATACAAAGAAATTGGACAAACATATAAAGATATCAAATGTAAGTACAATAGAATTAGACATAAAAAAAAAATAGAACTATTATATAGCAAAAAGTAAAAGAAACCTTTTTTCACAATGTGATATTCATTAGTAATTGGTCAACATTTTTCTTTATGGTATCAAAATGCTATTTTTTTAGTACCATATCATGACATTTGAATTAGAGAGCTACCAGCTAGTTTACGTTTCATGACTCATGTGAGAGTGTATAATTAATTTTAAAAACTTGCACATGCAAAAGTGTTCAATATAACCAATGTACTAACTTAATTTTAGTTATCAAATATGTACAATAAAATAATTAATAGAATTATTAAAAATAAAAAATAAAAAATAAATTGCTCTTTCTAAATCATAAAAAAATAATATAAAAAAAAAAAAATGGTGCCCACAATACTTTAACCTCTTGACTTCTCATCAACCCTCTATCATAATTGTCAACTATTTTAAATTATTAATTCTTTATTGGAGGTCTAATTAATTATTAAACTCTTAATTCGATATTTTTTAGGAACTTTAAGATTTATTAATGTTATCTTTGTCCCTTGCGAAAATTAAGGAAATAAAAAAAATGTTAAAAAAAATGGTTATCTTATATTTGGTTTTATTATAAAAAAATATATAAAAGAAAATCAAATATAATTAAATTTTGTTAAAATTTTATATATTTTTAAATTATTTAATTTTTATATAATATAATAGAAGAAAATAAATAAAATAAGTTTGAAAAAACATATAAAGGGCAATCTTGAAAGAAGTGGTGGATGGGAGGATAAGGCAGATGAGGAGACAAAGGCATTGACATCATTTCCTACGGACTCTCAGAGCTACCACTACTTCACAGCTCATTGCTAATTTGCTACATGGGATGGAGAGTGACATCCATCCATGGTGTATAATACTATAACCCAGTCTCATTTTCTAGGTATGGTTGGTGAATTTCTTTTCAATCAAAATAATTCATCTTTCAAAACTGTTTTTGACTTGATTTTTGGAATGGTAATTTGTTTTCAAAATAAGAGATATATTGCATATTAACATTTTTCTATTTTTACTATTTTTAAAATATAAATATATAAAAATATAAATATTTTTAAGTATATTTTTAGTTTTTATAAATATAAAAATATACTAATATCGTAGTTTAATGAAAAAAATACAATAATTAAATGTTGATACACTTTGTGATTTATAGTTTTAAAAAAAATAATAATAATAATTTCTAGCGTTGTAGTTTGGACAAGTTAATGACTAATCCGAATCCAATTCGAATTAAACAACAATCCACTCAAATTCAATCCAACTCCACTTCTAATATAAGATACTAACCTCAACTCAATCTAATTTTATTTTTCTAAATTGGGGTTAAATTCAGATTGATTAAATTAAATTCAGGTTGATTGGATTAAACTTAGGTTAATCGGATTAGATTCGGATTGGTCAGATTAATTAAATTGTATGATTCAAATTCTATGGATAATGATTTTTAAAAAACTTTTTTTCTTGCACCCTATTAATCTCTCTTCCTTTCCAGGGCCAAGGTTTCATACGCACAGTTTTGCAATTTACCTAGGACATGTGTCATCGGTCCAAAAGAGGAAGGAAGGTGTCATCAAACTTGAGAGCTTCAGAACTTTCAATTTCTTTTTGGGCAAAATAAATTCTAACATAGACTTAGTGATATAAACTCAACTTTATCTTAATCAATTCTATCATAAACTACGTCTCAAGTCTCAACCTGCTGATGGATTCATATTTATTTACAAGTTAATTAAAAAACTTGAAACTAATTGCTGTCAATATACAGGGTGCGGGTGCCTCATGAAAGAATAATTAGTATTAAAAATTGTGGAAGACTTCCTAAACACGAATCTAGGACAAATTCAAATAAATGTAAATTAAGAATTAGGTAACTTCAACAAATATTATAATTGGAATTAGAGAAAAATAAAATTATATAAATATAATATATCCTTTTCTGATGTGAGGATTTATGACTCATTCTTAATATTTTGGTTTTAGACTACAATGACAACTCATTTTGGATTTGTATATAGAAATTTTTTTTCCTAAAGTTACTATTTTGGTTGCCAAAAATATTATAGAAAGAAAAAAAATGCTAGTGAAAATGGTTTTTTTTTCATATTTGGTTTTACTATGAAAAATGTGAAAGAAAATTAAATATAATTAAAATTAGTTAATAGTTTATGGATTTTAAAATTATTTGCTCTATTTTTTGTTTCCAGAAATCACTAAGAAAAAAAATACAAAAGAAAATAATTTTCTCATATTTGATTTTATCATGAAAAATACGAAAGAAAGTCAAATATAATTAAAATTATTAAGAAATTTATATATTTTTAATATAAGTTAATCTAGTATGGTTAAATCCATAAAAAAAGTTTGAAGTAATATATTAAAATAATTTATTGATTTTAAATCTATTTTTCATATTTCTTCTACTTTTTTTTTCTCTCAAATTTTCCTTTGAATTTTTCGAGAACTAAACAAAGCCTTAATTTTTGTATAAGGGAGGAAAATAAGTAAAATAAATTTAAAGAAACATATAAAAGAAATTTATCGAATTTGAATCTATTTTTTATTTTTCTTTATTTTTTTCTTCCACTTTCCCTTTCTATTTTTTTTCCCTTATATTTCGGTTCAAATTTTTTTGGAACCAAACATGACTAAACTAGAGTAAAAAGTCATTTTCAAGTAAGAAACATTTCTTAATATAAATGTTTCTTTTCTAAAGTTACTAATTTGTAAACTGCAAGGACCACTCATTTTGGACTTAAACACATCATAAGGATAAAAAATTATGAAAATAATTTATTCATTATGGTAAGTTACAAGGAACCTCAAAGCAAACCTATTTTATATTTGGTCCCTGGTATAAAAAGTTCTTAAAGTATTTTATATTTTGCCTATGAATGTGAAATGTTTTTAATGTTGTCATTGATAAAAAAAAAAAAAAAAAAAAAAAAAAAAAAAAAAAAAAACATTATTATTATTATTAATTTGGATATATTTTTATTTTCTATTTTAATATAAATAAATAGTAATAATTTTATATATATATATATATATATCTTACAAGCGCTTTTATAATCTTATATTGGAAAAATAATAATTTTAAAGATTATTTAAAAAATTGAAGGTATCAAAAAGAATTTCTCTCAAATTTTTAAAATTTATGAAAGTTAAATACATAAGCTCTTTTTTTTCTTTTTCTTTTTTTTACAAGATGTTCTATTTTTATGTATATAAAAAAAATTGTTTTAAAAAAATATATGACTACATTTATTGGAGAATGTAATATGGACGATAAGGATAATTTTGCAAAAATTGGTATCAAGATTTTATAAAAATATGGAGATATGAATAATTTTAAAAAATGAAGACAAAAATGAAAAAAAAAAAAGAATATGAAAGAGAAAGGATAATTCCATGGAAATTTCTTTAAAGAAATATGTGTTAATAATTTTACAAAAGTACACCAAGAGAAAATATAAAATCCAAACACCAAAAGAAGGAGATGAATTTTATTAATACATCACAACCATGAGAATAAAAAAAATTAAGACATAACAGTACATAATAAATAATAATGACATAAACACTAAAATATAATAAAAATAAAAATAAATTATGACCAAGATTAATTTTACTAACATTACCATCCAAATTATAACCCCTTTAGGTAGTACACAGAAATAACCACCCAAGGTAGCAATTGTAAATTTTCTTTACTAAATATTTATGAGGAATGAAATGAAATATAAGATTATTTGTGTAACAGTTCTTTTAATCCGAGTTTTGATAAATACAAGATAAAGTTAAGGCGACTAATGCTTCTTGAATGATTTTCTTAATATAATCAGTCATCTTTCTCAAAAATAATAATAAATTTTATTGTCAATAGCCAAGTTAGATGTAATATTTAAATTTATTTAAATAAATTATTTTTTTCATATATGATAATCATACTAATTAATATTTTCATTTTAAAAAATATTTCAAAATGCATCATGCTAGCATGCTTTCTTCTTGTTCAAATGGTGACATAGGAGATACATATAAGTTTTTGGAAGACAAGTCATTTTCTATCTTCCTTATAAAATTATAATACAAATAAAATTATGAATTTTGTGGCTAAAAATATGCCAAGTAATTACAATATTAAATAATTATTTATTTTAATTAATAGAAAATTTGAAACCAATTCTTAATAGAAAACATGAAAGTTAGAAGAACAAATAAATTATTAGTTTTCTAAATTCTTGACAAAATTAAGAGTCAATTTAGTAATAATTTTAAGAAGTGTTTTTAATTTTTTAATACTTAAAAAGATAAAAATTTTCAAATATTAGAAATACTATAAATACTTCACAAAATCACTGCTAATGTATTTTTACCAAATGCACTCTAATGTGTTTAGTAATGATTCTAGGAAGTGTTTTTAATTTTTTTAATATTTAAAAAATTTTATTTTTCAAGTATTAGAAATGGTTAAAAACGTTTTCTAAAATCACTCCGAAATATACTTTAAGAATGCATGTGAAAGTTTTTACTCGAAATATTTTTAGTGAAGGTATTTTTTTCAGAAAGTATTCTTAAGAAAATCATTAATCAAATGTTTTAGTATAAAACACTATTTAAAATTTTAAAAGTGTTATATAAATTTTGCCAAACATTTAATATTTTTTTAAACACTTTTTAAATTTACTATTAAACATACTCTAAAACATGATATTTTTAAATATGTTTCTCATCAAAAAATATTCAAAATTGAGAGGGACATAAAATTCTCTTTAATGGCTAATAATGCTTTACTTTTATTCATTAATTGGATATGGAAAGTAAAAAGATAAAGATTTAAAAAAAAAAGTTGATAAAAATATTTTTTTTTCAATTCTTATAGAAAAACCCACTAAATCTAAAAATAAAGTTTAAAAAATATATGAAAAAAAATTATCACAGTGAAAAATATATACATTTATAATATACTATTCGTTGAATCATGGAGGATAAATGCAAAAATTTGAAAAAAAAATCAATTTTTATTATTCTGATTTTAAAAAAAACCTACTAAATATAAAAATAAAGTTTTTTTTTTTTTTAATTTTCCTTCAAAATAAGGTTTTAAATATATGTAATGATGAATAAAGTCAACTTCAATTATACTTAAAAAATTTGTCCTTAAAAATTAAGTCTGAGTACTAACACATTGCATAATTATTGAATCTTGACATCACCATCTTGTGGACGGTGAGCTTAATATGATATTCAAAAGAAAAAAAAATATTATATCTTCTTTATCAAGCTTTGACATTTGAATTAAATAAAACTTAGAATAAGAAAAATGGAATACATGTTTAAAATAAGAACCCACGCAAGATAATAATTATTCTGTTGAAAGTTTTTTTTTTTTTTGGTTAAAAAAGGAAAGAAACAAAAAGATAAGATTCCATTTATGTGGAATAAGTGATAGAGGCAAAAGTAGGTTTTGATACAAAGACATGGTTTTGATGACCGGTTAAAATGTTAGAGGTAGACATGTGTGAGGTGTACCCATTAATTTTAATTTTGGTAGGTGGATAGCAATGTTATTAAGGTGCAGATTTAACGGTGTTTGGTAAAATTTAATGTTTATTATTTAATGATTTAAGTTGATTTTAAGTTAAATTACATTTAAATTATTAACTTAAAATTTATTACTTAATTTTTATTTTAAATATTAAGGTTATTTGATAAAATTAACTTAAAATTTATTTTAAATTATCAAATTGATATATTTATCTTCATAAATTATAATAAAGGTAAAAGAGATCGAGTAATAGAGATTATAAAACAACAAAAAAAGGTTGTGGATGTAATTATAACAAATACAAATAAAAAAGTAAAATAAAAATTTAAACTTAAAAATAAATTAATTATTTTTATTTATTACTTAAAGTTGTTTTTGACGTTAAGTTTTATCATTAAGTTATTTTACCAAATATGCTTTATTTAGTTAATAATTTAAATTAAATTATTAAGTCATTTTAAATTATTAAATTGATTTACCAAACACTCACTTAATAAATTTTCTTAGTTTAGTGCTTTGTATGATAAAATGAGATGAGAAGTTAATCAACTATTAGAAAATGTTTTTCAATTTTTTTACAATAATTTTCAAAAATAGTTTTTAGATGTTTTTTACAACAAAAATCTTTTTAATAAAATGATATAACAAACAAGTTCAAAACATTCCAAATTTTCAAAAAGAGTTTTGTTGTAAAAAAACATTATAAAATTGTTTTTGAAAATTATTGTCAAAAAGTTGGAAAACATTTTCTACCAGTTCATAACTTCCCATCTCATTTTATCATGGAAAACACTAAACTAAGAAAATTTATAGTGTTTAATAAAGTAACTTTTATATATATATATATATATATATATATATATATATATATAGCTACACATCAGAACTCACAATCTCACTTTAAAACCTTGCCCCTATTACACAAGTGGTATGAAGTCATTAACAAAATTGCATGAAATATCTCGTATTATCATGCACATCAAATATTAATATCTAAAAAGTTCAATAATTTATTTTATCATAACAATTTATGTAATGTGATTGATTATTGTAATATTAAATTTTCTTATCAACATTATTTGTATTAAAACTTTCATTGACACAACATATGTCATCTCAGTAAGAGAAATACTAAGTTTTTTGGTACCAAAATTGAGAATTGTTTTCTATATTTTTTTTATGGTTCAAATTTGTATCAAAATATTAATTTCTATATTTTTCTTAAAATAAAAAGAAAAAAGTGAGAAAGCTTAAAAACAAATATCGCATTGTTTATCCGTGAAAGTAAAAAATGATTATGAAAAAATTATTTTCCTTCAACCAACAAGTCCGTATTTTAGATATTTAAAAAAATGTAAGTAGTAAACAACCTTCATTTTTAATCATTACAGCCTTCAAAAAAATGGTTTTATTAATTTCTGACATGCCATTGATTTATTGAAAGTTGACTCAAATTTGGAAATGAGAATAAAATAGGCCTCCCACAAATAACAAGTTGCCACCAATTTGATAATCTTGGTCATTAAATATGTGTATAGCAAAGTCTAGACAGTTGAATTATGATAATAAATATATAAAATTAAGGTACAATTAAATAAGATTAATATTACAAAAAAAATGAGATTAATGTATAAATTGTACATTTAATACATTATGATTGCCCTTTTTTTTTTTAATTCTTCGATATAAGTTTATCCTTTAAAGAAAAAGCAAATTAATTTCACAAATATTTAAATGCAATAATAAAATACATATTAATTCCTCTATCTAATTATTATAATTAATTATTCATTATATATATTATTGCTGAATAAGCAAAAAATAAGCAAATTTGTGATTGGTAATTTGGCTAGGAGCTAGCCGCATGTAGCAGAAGCAAGTGAAAGAGGGTATTGAAGACTGTTGGCATACTTGAAGGAGATGGTAGAACCCGCGGCTAAAGGACTTCCATCATTGACAAGGCAATCATCAACAGCCAGACGCCTGAATATTTTAGGGTTCACCAGAACTGCCGAAGCAAACGTACCGCATTTGAAATGGATATTGGAGATGGAGCAGCCTCGGGCGCATGCATTCGTGATCTCCACAATGAAAGACTGTATCCCACTTGGTAGAGTGCCGGCACTCGACTGTGCAATCACGATATCGCCATTTGAACAGTTTGTCTCTGCTGCTACCACTGGTCAACACCATTGCAAACTTAAGATATATGTCATACTAATGTATATATAATTAGTACATCATACTTGTTACCATCTTTTCTTGCCTCACGGCTTGCGTGTTGGCTTAATAAATGATAAGAAATAAATATAAATTAAGGGCTGCTAATACTAAAAATCAAGAAATATATTCAAATTAATAATACCTAAGTAATGGATTTTTGTTTAAAAATGGAAGTAAAAAAAAGGAAAGAATATTTGTATGTCATGCATATATATGACATCACGAATAGAAGGCAAAACAAAAGGAGAGATATTCAACTTTAAATCATATTTAAAAGAAGTGATAAGTTAGAATATATCAAACCGACCGGTATAAAATGGAATCATCATATTAGTGTTGATGATGATGATGATGGACAACATAATCATAGAGACATGGCAAATTGAGAAGACTTTCATATTGGGCGTCTGATCTTTCTTTTCTTTCTTTGCAATCATTTTAATATACACCATCACGTATATATACCTTCTTAACATTCATATTATAATTTATTTCATTGTTACCATCCCATCAATTTCTCCATGTTTTTTTCCATTATGCATACGTATCCATAAATAAATTAATATCCTAGAATGATATCTTCAACTTTTCTTTTCTCGTTTGATGAAATCATTCCCTTCCTCAATGGCTAATATATTCCATTCTAATAAATATCTAAAAAATTTAATATCACACATATATAAGATATTTCATATATATAATATATGGTATCAAATATCTTATACATAGAAGAAAGAAAGAATAAAATATCTTATATGTATAAGATATTTTATTCTTATATATAAGATATTTTATTCTTTCTTTCTTCTATGTATAAGATATTTGACAATTTTCTCTTCATCTATTATCATTTTCATAAATAAATATTTAAGCTAGTTAGTATCCTAGGGTAGCATTTATGTTTATCTTCACCTTTTCTATTCTCATTTGATGAAATCATTCCCTTCTCATTTGATGAAATCATTCCCTTCCTCAATGGCTAATATATTCCATTCTAGTAAATATCTAAAAAATTTAATATCACACACACACGCGCGCACACACACACACACACCATTCTAGTAAATATCTAAAAAATTTAATATCACACACACACACACACACACACTATATATATATATATATATATATATATATATATATATATATATATATATATATATATATATATATTTTGTATAGTTAATTAAATCAACTTACAATTTTCTCTTCATCTATTATACATTTTCATATATAAATGTATCCTAGGATAGCATTTCTATTCATCGTCAGATTTTATATTCTCATTTGATCATTTCCTACATGTAAGGTTGCAACTTGGACAAGATGGATTCGGTTGATGGCCAACTTGATCTAACTTGAATTAAAAAATAATTAATTTAAACCTAATCCAACCCAAACTTTAACCTAAATTAATTACTCAACCCAATCACATTTTTTGAAGGTTGGGTTGATTAAGTTACTCTGGTTATATGATTCACAATCCATCTATAATTATTATTTTTTAAAAATTATACATTTGTACCATAATTTAAAAATTAAATAGCACAATTACAATTTTAAGATAATAACAAAAGTGAAAATAAATTTATGTCTTTCTAAAAAAATGGAAAAGTATATGATAGAATTATAATTTGATACTTTTCCTAAAATCTAAAAAGAAAATAAATAGAATAAATGTTATTATATAAAATAATATAAATTATAAATATTATAAAAACATTAAATCAAATTTAGGTTAAACATAGATTGTTCAAATCTTAGCTTGAACTCAATTAAAGTTGAGTTTGGGTTGAAAAAACTCAATTTCAACCTAACTTTAGTGTTAAAATTATTGCCCAAGGTTGTCCAAAGGCTAAGTTAGG
Source organism: Vitis rotundifolia (assembly GCA_030254885.1). NCBI lineage: Eukaryota > Viridiplantae > Streptophyta > Magnoliopsida > Vitales > Vitaceae > Vitis > Vitis rotundifolia. Next base: position 19,733,050 of record CM058151.1, read on the forward strand.
TTGGGTATAACTTGGCTCAAACCAATCCATTCAAGTTGGATTTCTCTATGCATGGCCAATATATTCCATTCTATTAAATATATCAAAACTTATAATTAAGTTAATATCACTTTTAAATAACATATATAAGATGTTTTTGTCAATCTTTCTTCTATGCCTAACATATTTAATGTCATATATTGTATAGAAGACCTAACACTTTTCACCCTTTTATGCTATCATTTTCTATGTCTTCAGTTTCCATGTATTGAGAACCTCTTCATTTTTTATTTTTTATTTTTTGTATTCTTAAGATGAGACATTAATCTTTAATTTGGGATCTTTATAAAGTAGTTTAATTAGATCTAAAAGTTTTTAACATGTGGTTGTCTGATGTAAAGGGTCAGCTAGTGAAATTAGGAAGTTGAAATTGAGTCCAAATCTTAATTATTATGTATTGAGTAGGAAATTAGCTTATTTAAATCAATAACATGATGTTATTGACATGAATTACTAAGAGAAAATTAGGATTTTTTATATTCTCTTTGCTTATTATTATTATTAATGAGTTAGATTAGCTAGCTTAAGTAGTTTTGTTTTAAACATTACTAAATCTACTCTCCGTATTTTTTGGGATTTACATTGACTTAGAAGATTCGAGATCATCATCAATTGATATTAAGGGTCATTTAAGGAAGTATGGTACTTGAGTTTATTTGTGTGACCAATTTTAATTGTGTATTTTAGATTCATTAAAATATGAAACAACCAACAAGTTGAAAACACTAGAAAGCAGTACTCAGGTGCCGGAAGGGTGCATTCAAGTGCTTGAGACTTTTTTTCTTTTTCATATTTTCATTATTCTTTATTAGGTTCGTATTTTTAATTTGGTTTTTCTCATATTATTGGCCCAACTTGCTACGGTTTTAAGACTATAAACCCACTTACATGCCCTAGAACAATGTTATTATTATTCCTTGCATGTTCCTAACATTCTCAAGAACCTCATTCTTGATCGAGACTTGTTTATGGAGGTTAACAACATCCTCCTATGGCATTAAAAGGTTTAATAAGGAGTATGCGCTAGGTGCTATGCTACACACATGAAGACCAGCGTAGCTGTTGGCCAATATAACACTCTTGGAGAAGGTGCTATCTGGTTTACATATATATATATTACTTAAATTCATATTTAATGAATTCTCTTTGTGCACAGTTGATTGGACCCGTGGTGTCTTTTTTTTTTTAATTGCAAGACTCTATAAGTGGTTTTCATGTACATCATATGTTTATCATATAATTGGATTTATTCTAAAATCTTGATATGTCATTGAATAAAGAAATTTTTAATCATAAAATAAACTAAAATTTTGGGTATAAAATCATGACTACCTATTCCCTTCCCCATGTAGTTTTAGGAATTAAGATTTGAACTTTTAATTTGTATAAGAGTAAGTTAGATTTTAAAATTTTAAATTTTTATTCGTATTTAATCTTGGTTCATGGAACTACGATGAGTGGGATCATCCATATACAAATCACCATACTTTCATAGAAATAATTATCCTAATTATGGAATTCTTTTTGAAAATATAAGGTGAACAAATTTAGAATATTATTAAATTTGGTTGGAGGCCTATGAAGAATTGAAACTCAAATATAAATAAGATAAATTCGATAATGAAAACAATAAGACAAATGTCAAGGCTCCCCCATAATCTCTTTAATTAGGAGAGTCCTAATGAGTTTCACAAGATAGCAACATATAAACATGCTACAAAGGCTTAGGATCTTTTGTGTCACTCATGAGGACACTTTTGCTATAAAGTTTTCCAAAATACAAATACCCACTTTGGGAATATTAAAAGTAGGAAGATGAAATATTTTTTTATTTCTATGATTAGTTGATTGATATTGTTGACTACTCTAGTTTCAATGATTTAGGGGGGGAAAAAAACCTTGTATCTAAGGTAGTTACAATTTTTTTTTTACTCTAAAAGATTTAGATTTAATCTTGCTTTCAAAGAGGACAGTAAGGACACTGACATTATGAGAGTTGATAAACTTGTGGTCCTTAACTTTTGAGATTTCTATACCTACTTCTAAGAAAGTTGAGGATTTCTATACCTACTTCTAAGAAGTCTAAGGGTGTAGCCTTTAAAGTTAATTTCCATGAATGAAGGTAATAAGTCTAAGAACCTAATGATAAATGTTTAATTTTTGCTCAACTTTCTCTATTTGCTAAAAAGTTAAAGAAAACAACTCAAGCTCATAAAAATTCTCATGAAAAATTAGACTTAGCAAAGAGAAAAAAGTTTAAAACTAAAGAAAAAGAAAAAAGAGTGTATCGTTCATTTAAGAACAAAAAAATAGAATGCTCTAATCGTAGGAGAGTACGATACATGATTTGTGATCATATTCTCAAAAATATCAATAAAGTTATGCAAGCAACTTGGAGTGATATTGAATCTAGTGATTATGAGTTTGAGGACTCCTATGAACATAAAGACAATAATAATCTTGTTGTTTTTGTTACTTGTTACATTTATAGTTGACTTTGATTATGATCCTCTTAACAAATTAAATCAAATTATAAGGGTGAATTTGATTTCTATAATATAGATATTACCTAGCTATGTTGTATTATATGAGGAAAGCTTAAAGATAGAAGTCGAAATGAGTGACGTTTGAAAGTTTTAATCAAACATCTTTAAAAATTGTCTTCAGCATTCAACATATAGCATTTAATATTTGAACATGCTTAATATAAAATTAAATCATTTACATTAAAAATCTAATTAAGAGTGATTTTGAAAGGCTTCGAAATTAGGATTGACAAAAATTTTTAAATCACATATAAAAATTTCAAAAATGAATTGAAATAATTCTTGAAAAATCACTTGCCGGCTGATTTTGCTAAAAATCATTGTGATTTAATTTGGAAAGAATTAGAAATTAGGTTTGACAAAAATTTTAAAATTTCAAAAATGAATCGAAATGATTCTTGAAAAATCACTTGAAAGCTGATTTTGCGAAAAATCACTTTTTGAAAAACGCTACAAACTAAAACGTTTTGGATGAAATCACTCCCGACGTCGGCTGAATGTCATTTTCGAGTGAAGCAATGGCACAAATTAGTCCTCAAAGCGACAGGCTGCCTGTCGTGAATCTCCTCATTGCAGCATTGTTTAACGATTGCCCACTATAACAAGTTGCAAGGGCATGCGAAGGTCCTGCCCCATATAATTGACCTTCAATGCTTCAAATTTTCAAATTTGACTGACCGAGCATGCTCACATTCACAGAAACTGGACTCTTCGTGTCATTGTAGGAAATTAAATTCATCAATCACAAGTGGGCTATATATATGATCTTCATATAAGTCCATGAACTGATTTTTAAGCTCTAAGATCCACACATTCTCTCTCACTTTTCTTCCTCATTGATCCTTCTACACCCCTATTCCTCCACAGTATATTTATGGATGAAACTAAGAGCAGACAGAAAAAAGGTCTGATGAAGAAGACATGGGAGAAATTCAAATCTTTTGGTCATGGGAGGATTTTACCTAGAACCCATCATTCTTCTATGAAAAGCAAGTCAAGGCCTGGCCACACAGCCTCTCTTGAAAGGGTGAAGAAGGGGCGGGTTGCTCCAGAGGGCTGCTTCTCAGTGTACGTTGGACATGGGAAACAAAGGTTTGTCGTCAAAGCTGAGTATGCCAACCATCCTCTATTCAGAGCACTCCTAGAAGAGGCTGAGCTAGAATATGGGTACAACAATGGAGGGCCTCTTCTGCTTCCATGCAAAGTGGAAATTTTTCTTAAGGTGTTACTGGAAATGGACAGTTCTGATGAGGTTCATCAAGGGTGCAGCTTTGCGAGGAGCCCTAGCTCCTATCGCCTCCTCAGCCCATCTCGTATGATCACCGTGAATCATCTATGAATTTACTAGATTCAGAGTTTGTTTTTATTTATTCTACCAATTTATATGAGAACAAAGATCTCTTCAACAAAGTTTTTTAATAGGTTTCTCCATTATTTTTTTACTTTTTATAATTTTTGAAAATGAATAAAAAAAATAACAAATAAAAACCCGAGTTTAAGGGAAAGGGATTAATGTAAATTAACATAGATGATTAGATAGTCAAAACTATTAAAAGAGTATAAACTTTTCGGATTAATTTACGTTTATGAATGAATTTTAGGATACAAGCATCATCTGTTTACTTTGAAAAGAGATTGTCTTTCCCACAGGCAAATTCAAAAATAGTTTGAAATTAGAACTTTCTTTTATATATAAAAAATAATAATCACGAATATCATTTTCAAGTATATCAAGATGTCATAACACAATGCCGTGTTTTATCATTTTTGATCTAATGACTTTAAAATTACCCTACCAACAAGTTAGATATGATCATATATGATGGACCCAACCCCTCTAAGTAAATTTTTATGTTTGCCACCTTGCAAATGGATTGACTTTTTGTTTGGAACAAGTGGGCATTGTATTAATTCCTTAATATTATCCATTTTTGTGATCCAAACGGAAACTAATTAATTGAAGGTTAGGTCCTCGTTTTTCCAAAGTTCTATTGGTATGTAAGTGAATGCTTCTTTGGCAATTAGAATTGTTTGGATATGAAAAAATTATGAAAATTTAATTAATTCAGGGACAAATTATGCTCTATAATACCTAAAAAAATATTGACTTTTCCAATTTGATAAAATTCAAATTTCAATGTCATATTAATATGGGATAATCAATTAAAAGGGATGAAATCATCTTCACTTTGGAAAACTAACCCTTAATTTTTTTTTTCAAGCTAAAAAATACCTATTTTGGACAAAAATACCCTCATTTTTTCTTGTAAAAGTAACCCTTTATTTCAAAACACACATGTAAATAACGAAAATATTAAAAGATATTTATGTCAAAAATAGGTTACTCTTCAAGTTCAAAAGTGGAAAATGTTAGTTTTACAAATTTGAGATGTTTTTATCATTTTTAATCAATTAATCCCATTAATATATATATTATTGAAATATTTCTTTTTTCTTTTGAATTAAGTGGTCAGAATTTTTTTTTTTATTTAAATAAAAACAAGCCAAGTTTAAACAAAAAGGACTAATATAAATTAACCTATAGTCAAAACTCTTAGGAAAGCATAAACTCTTTGAATTTGCTCATATGAATGGAGTTTAGGATTCAAGTACCATCCATTTACTTTAAAAGGAGATTAGCTTTTTGAAAGCAAATTGAACTATTTTTTATAAGAAATAATACCAAATCATGAATATCGTTTTCATTTCCAAGTATATTAAATTGCAATATATAAAATTTCAAAGTCTATCAGACCTCAACACAAAGTCATGTTCTATCAATTTTTGGTCTAATGCTTTTCGAATTACTCTTTCATTGGTATCTTAACAAGTTGCATATGCTTGGTTGGACCTTTGTGAACATGACCTTGCAAATGGATTGAATTTTTGGTAGAAACAAGTCGGCACTCTCCAAAGTGGTCCCCTCACCATTGCATAACTTATTAGCAAAAATCCTTGAAAAGTTGTACTATATATTGTACTATATATACACACACTCATTTATTGGGTTCTTTTAAAATAGGTATATCATATTTTAAAAGTATATGGTTAATTTGTTGTGTTGAATAAAATACAAAGAAAATAAGATTATTTGTTTTCAAGAACCATTTTTTGTTCTCCAAAAAAATAAATAAAAACAAAAATAAAAACAAAAACAAGAAAACATGTTTGATAATCAGAAAATCATTTTTTGTTTTCTGTTTTTAAAAACAAAAAATAAGTTATTTTCAAATAACATCTTTAACTTATTTTCAATTGTTTTCATTTTTTTTTTAAGAATTGTTTAAAAAAATAATTATATAAATATATAAAATTATTAAAAATAAAGCACTAAATATAAAATTATTGTTAAAATATATTTAAAAATATTAAAAATATGTTAAAATATTTCAAATTCCTAAATAAACTTTTATTCTATAAAATATCATATAACAATTTTCAAAAATTATTCTTAAAAACTATATTTCAGATCTGTTTTTGAAAATAGTTATCAAACAAGATCTAAGATTCATATACAAAGAAATTGGACAAACATATAAAGATATCAAAAGTGCAATAAAATTAGACATAAAAAAAAAAAAAAAATAGAACTATTATATAGCAAAAAGTAAAAGACACCTTTTTTCACAATGTGATTTCATTAGTAATTGGTCAACATTTTTCTTTATGGTATCAAAATGCTATTTTTTTGGTACCATATCATGACATTTGAATTAGAGAGCTACCAGCTAGTTTACGTTTTATGACTCATGTGAGAGTGCATAATTAATTTTAAAAGCTTGCACATGCAAAAGTGTTCAATATAACCAATGTACTAACTTAATTTTAGTTATCAAATATGTACTATAAAATAATTAATAGAATTATTAAAAATAAAATTAAAAAATAAATTGCTCTTTCTAAATCATAAAAAAATAATAATAATAAAAATAAAAAAAATATTGGTGCCCACAATACTTTAACCTCTTGACTTCTCATCAACCCTCTATCATAATTGTCAACTATTTTAAATTATTAATTCTCTATTGGAGGTCTAATTAATTATTAAACTATTAATTCGATAATTTTTAGGAACTTTAAGATTCATTAATGTTATGTTTGTCCCTGAGAAAATTAAGAAAATAAAAAAAGTGTTAAAAAAAATGGTTATCTCATATTTGGTTTCATTATGAAAAAAATATAAAAAAAAATTTAAAATTTATTAAAATTTTATATATTTTTAAGTTATTTAATCTTTATATAATAGAAGAAAATAAGTAAAATAAGTTTGAAGAAGTACATAAAAATAATTTATTGATTTAAAATTTAATTTTTATTTTTTACATTTTTTTTTTCTATTTTTCTACTATATTTTCTTTTCTTTACATTTTTTAGAACTAAGAGAATTTTTATTTTTTTTCCTTAGTGACACAACCTTTTGTGTTTTTTTGGAAGAACGAACTTGCTCAAAAACGACTAGTAGGGAAGAAATCTCGAAAAGACATTAATTCTAAATCCTTACTTTCCAAATCTAAGAAAGGTATTCACGAATGGTACTCTTAAATTTCCAAAAGGGTTTTTAATTAAGATATTAGAGAATTATTATTATTATTATTATTAAACTTTTATAAAGACTTACCATTCAATAAAATTTATAAAGACTTTTTTTTTCATATTCTCATTAATTACTAAAAAAGGAAAATTACGAAACCATATGCAGATTATGGGAAGTTCCAGAGTCATGCATGGTAATGAAATTACATTATATAATATACTTAAAATAAGATGATCAATCTTATCTTATCTTATCTTAAGAACAAAAATAGAGAGCAACTAATTGCAAAGATGAGAGCCTTCGGAGTTCTCTCTTATCACTCCTAGTATTGTGCTACTGGCTAATTTTGAAACTTTGGTCTTTCGTATGTCTTTTAGTGGGGGAGCCACCACGGGCCTAGGGGCATACTCTCCTCTCAAATTTTAAAAATAAAAATGTCCTTTTATTTATTTAAGAATTTAAATTTTTTTTAAAAACAAGAACGCCAATTTGACACCTCAAAAAGATATTTAAAAAATATTTTTATTTTTATTTTAAAATTTATTTAATATTTATAAAATTAATTTTTTTAAATACTAATTTTTCACTATAAAACAAATGTTAACAGAATAATTTTTGTTTGATTTTTTATTAAATATTTTCTTAGCTGTGGGTAGTGTTTATATTTTTTAAGTGTTCATATTTTTAGGTTTAATCCAATAGTTATGAATTTATAAATGATTATATAATTATTTGAATTATATGCTATTTAATAATTAAATTTATTTTCATTTGACTTTGAGATTTGAGGTTTAATTGTGTAGTACTTTGAAGGCAAATTTTATGATTTTAAAAATAAGTTTCTCAAATACTTTGAAGGTAAAAAGGAATGATTAAGAGTATTCCATTGATGTGATCTTTTATTTTTTATTTTCAACAATTGAATTAATGTCCATAATTATTTTTAATCATGTGATAATTTATATTTCAACTAGACTGAATTTCTGTGTTCACCGCCAGCTAGGGAATTGAGGGCAGGGAGAGCCAAAATATTCAAGCGTCTGTGCTATAACGACTTCCTCGTCAGGAATGGGAGGCCCCTGGCCAGCGGTTCCATGGTCGAATTTGAGTATGCCAACAGCTTTAGCTACAGTAACCATCTTTTAAAATATCGATTAACATAAATATATCGGTACTTAGATTTTATGAATATATCAAAAATGTCAAATAAATATATATTTTGAAAAAAATATAGATAAAACTAAAATTATTCGAAATTCATCAAAACATTTGAAAAAACTTTTTAAAAAATTTATAAAATAAGCAAAAATACATATATTAAAGTTATTTTATAAGTATAATTGATGTAAATATAGTTAACGAAAAAAATATCGGTAAGTAAAGATATATTCATCTTAATATATAATTTATTATATATCTTATCAAATTAATTTTAATTTATAAAATATTAGAATTTCATTATTTTTTTATATATTTTAATATTGTTTTTGAATAAATTTATATTTTTAATATTTTAAAATAAAAACATTCAAAATTAGGAAGATAAATATAAAAATTTTAAAAGGAAAGTGACAATAATTTTTAAAATAGGATTAATGAGATAAATAATGATATATTTAATATTAAAATTAAAATTTATTTCATTTAAATTCATTTAATAATGTAAAATAAATAATAATGCATATGATTTTTTAATATTTTATTTTTATATTTAATTATGGTATAAAAAGATTTGTTAAAAAAATTATAATGTTGGTTTTTATATTTTTATTAATCAATTAAATAAAATAATTAGAATTAATTTGTTCTTTTATCTTTTGATAATGAAGTTTAACATATTTAGTGTGGACATTTACTTATAAAAGTGAACTTGGTCTAGTGGTAGCGACACTAGGTTCGAATCCCCGCTACAAGAAAAATGTGAAGTTTGGCCTGAGTTCAATTGTTCAAACCCCTTTCTATAAGAAAAATGTGAAGGGGCTTGGCCCGCTTAACTACAACACGGGCTTGGCATATCAGGAAATTTTTCAAAATATCGGTTAAAATGTCCAATAAATTCCAAAATATAGGCGATATTTTAGAAAAATCTTTGAAAAACCAGCTGACCGATTATCGATGTAGAATATTATGTCAGTCCTCACTGATATTTCGATGAAATATTGCGATATTTCAAACCATGATTGTAACACTATGGCACCATTGCAGCTGTACTACCACAAAGGAATAATGTCTTGGGAAATTCATTTATTTTTCTTATTGTTATAAAATGAGAAATCAAATTGAATAAAGTACGTAATTCTCTAGTATTAACCATGGATACCATATTAATTACATGCTTTAAGAAAAAGAAATTATGAGATCAGGGGTGCTGGTTCTGAGGGCTGGTAGGAGGGGATGGAGGGTGGTAGTAGGGAATCCAAGTTCTGGGGTCTCCCCAGTTGAATGGTGGAGGAGGAGGGTTTAGTGAAGGGATGTAGGGTGTCCAAGTTTTGGGGTCTCCCAAGTTGAATGCTGGTGGAGGAGGAGGGTTTAGTGAAGGGACGTAGGGTGCCCAAGTTTTGGGGTCTCCCAAGTTGAATGCTGGTGGAGGAGGGGGAGACAGGGAAGGTATGTGCGGTATCCACGTTCTGGGGTCTCCCCAGTTGAACGCAGGCGGAGGAGGGGGAGGAAGGGACAGAGGTGGGGTTGGAGGGAAAGGGAAGGGTAGAGATGGTGGTGTTTTGAATGGTAATGGAGGAAATGGAAGTGATGGAAATGGGGGTAATGGGCGTAATGGGGAAAAGGGAAAAGGCAATGTTGGCAGAGGAGGTAGCTGAGGCAGAGGAGGTAGCTGAGGCAGAGGAGGTAGCCGAGGCAGAGGCGGTAGCTGAGGCAGAGGAGGTAGGGGAGGTAAAGAAGGCCAAGGGGAGCCAAATGGTGGAAAGCAAGGCAGAAAGAATTTTGCAGAATTTAAGTCATTTGGCAATTCCTGTGTTTGATCTCCACAAATTGTGGTGTTCCTCTTGGATGGTCTGTAGCTCAAAGCATTCAAGTTGAAGATGCAGAGGTTGTCCTGTTTTGATTTCACCGAGATGGCATTAGTCGTCGCCTTCAAGCCAGGAACATTGCAGGCTGATGATGAGCTCCCAATCAACCTTGCCTGGCAAAGAGTCTGCATTGTGTGGCCTCCTATGCAGTCAATTCCATCAACAGATGGTATTTCAAGCTTGTAAACCCCATGTTTACCAGTAGTTCTATTGACCGAGAAGTTGATCTCTTCATTGGTTCTAGCTGAATTTACCCTTAATTTGCATTGAATTTGAACCTCCACACCTGTTTACATCTTTAAATGTGAGTAAAATTGAGTGAAACCACACGGCAGTTTTCAGTCTTTTTCATTGTTCCTTACCTGGCAAGAAGTAGCTGTCCCTTGAGAGGGTGTTGTTGGAGCAGATATCACAAAAAACAGCACCAACTATCGCGATCCGAGAGATGGGTTTTGTTGGATGAGCCCCAAGGGGAAGTGGGTGGGCAAGCAAAGATAAAAAAACAGCAAGAACAATCATCAAATCCATGGCAAAAACATAGGCCAAGACAAGCTTCTACAGATGCTTCTATGGGAATGGTTGGTAATCAATGAAGAAGAAGAGCATCCAGAGAAATGTATTATTATACTAGTATACAGAAAGCATTCTCGGAAGATAATGAGCCCGTGAGGAGTTGGTATTAGGACCAACTGTAATCATAGAGCTGAGAAGCTTTAACTATTTCACAAACAAACAAAGGCATGTGAAGAGGCCCTTTTGGCCTCTTGTGTGGTTGTTAGTTGTAAGTTGTAACCCTGTTGCAGATTCACGGGTTTGGAGGCTGTGTGTTGAGTACCTAGACAGTGAAGGAAGTTCCAAAGACTTAAAACAACTCCATAGAATGGAAGATCAGAATCATTTGATGTTGTCCTTTCACCTTTGAGGCTTGTCAATGCTTTATGTTCCTTTCTTTGTGTTGTGGTTAAATCCTGATGGAATGTTATAAATTAAAGGATTGGAGTCACAAGACAATGACTTTATCACATTCAATCTCAACCACTATTTTTTAGAATGCACCTTTTTTTTACTCAACCCCCTCCCTGTCTAGAATTTAGCTGTTGTTCGAGGAAGAATTCAGAAGATGCAACATAATAGTTCTGCAGCAGATTGTGTAAGGGAGTCTCCTGAATATTTTCACAGGTCATGTGGGGTTTGCCCTTTGAAGTTTGAATCAATGTGTTGGATGTGCACATGGCATGCCTACTCCCATAACTCACACTCCATTCCATGTAAATATTGTCAGCTTTATGTTTAACGGGTCACAATCCTCAGTATAGACATGACATAATGTTTTGGTCGTGTCCCATGAAATTATGGGTTTGGCTTTGATGTCTACATTGTACCCATAGGAATATGGATTCAAAGAGACAAACACCTTTCAAGATTAGAAGGAGCCCTACATCATGGTGCGGTTTTGACTCTAATATTATTTATAGTGATTGATCTTCTTTCGTATAGATATTGTTCATTTCAGTCTAACGGTCATCATGACTTTAAAATGCATTTACCTAGTTAAGAAAAGTAGAAATCAGAAACTTCTCCCAACCATACGAGATATCACATGCTTGCCTGCATCACCGAATACCCAAATTGTGTTGTAGCTTGTCTTGACAGTGAAAGTGACGTATAAAGCAGACAAACAAAAAGATAAGGTTGAAGATGTGGTTTTATACTTTCATCTGTATTTGGGTGTCTTGTGTGTCATGGCGTGACTTCTGGTCCTACACAAGGCCAAGCATAATTGAAGCGACTCTAAAGAAGCATACAATATAATTTAGGGCTATTTACTAGCAAACTAAGCTTAGTATCATAATTGGCTAGGTGAAAATTTGTGGCTACATGTCACTACATAACACAACATGGTTAAACCAAGTTCTATAAAACCATCTTGATGTGAGACTAAAATATTATAAACAATTTTGTAGTTTGAAAAAACTTTTCATTTTAAAGTTATAGTAAATCACAAAAATCACTCTTATGCTTTCACTTGTATTTTAATTTAATCTTTAAATTTCGTTTCTTTTTTTTAAGTCTATAGTGTTAATCTTAAAGGGATAATTTCACTCATCTCCCTTGAGATTTTAGTTAAATACAACTAGTCCCATTGGTTAGCAAATTCATTAAATACGTTCTTTATTTTGAATTAGAGAAAAGGTGAGTGAAAATATCAAATAAGAAGTTAAGTATATTTAACCAAAACTTCAAGAGAGGTCAATAAAATTAACCCTAATCTTAAACTATGTCCAAATTTGGAATGTGGAAAAAAAAAAATCCAAAGTTAAATTGTTAAGCAGCAGGGTTGTGAATGGACTGGGCTCAGGTTTAGAAGCGTGGACATAGGGTTTTAGGTGCTAGTTGGGCCTTTGGGTCACACTTGATATTTCAGGGCCTGAACGTGGGGCCCAAGGTGCCAGGTATGTCATTCCGACATATAGGGAAGTCGAACGAGGAGGAAATGGATTCAAATTGGGCTAGGCCTTGCCATGTTTTGGGCCTCTAGGCCCAATTCACACCTTCCACTTATATTTAAGGTATGACTTATGAGCTTCTTTTTTTTTCTGTTCCAAGGTTTTGTTGGATATTTTTATTAGAATTAAAAATTTGAAATAAGAGTAATATAATTGCCCTAATTCGGTTGTTAAACAAATTTCCATTATCAAACACTAAAAGCAAAATTCAAAGGTCAAATGCTGCATTTTAAAAAAATTGAATACAACTTTTTCTTACATTTCTTCTATTATTAGAAGAAAAAAAAGTTGAAAAAATTTCCTACTCCAACCTTAAACAATTTTCCTACCAAGATAAAAGAAAATTGTTAAAAAAAAAAAAAAATTCTTTTACAAGCACTGACATATATACAAAAAGTTTAGGTCAATCACTATTTTCAAAAATAATTTTAAAAAATAATTTTTTTTAAATTGTTCTTTAATATTTTATAAAATAAAAATTTGTTTGAGAACTTGAAATATTTTTAATTTATTTTTAAATATATTTTAAAAAATAATTTCTATATTTATATTTAGTATTTTATTTTTAATCATTTTTCATATGTGTATAATTATTTTTTAAAATCATCATTTTAAAAACAATTGAAAATAATTAAAAAATGCCCTCAAAAAATAAAAAATAATTTTCTAATTAACAAAAGTGTTTTTTTTCCCCAAAAATATAAAATTATTATTAAAAACAACTACCAAACAAGGCCTTAAGTGGATAAAGAATTTTTTCTTCTCTTTTTCCTTTCAATTAATTCACATTTTTTTAATTAATGTAGGTACAATTCAGTGAATGAAATATTTTCCTAGGATAAAAAAATCAATATGAAAGTTACACATGAGTTTTATTTATTATTATTATTATTTAACATTAATGCATGCCCTCAATTTCATTAATTTTAAATAATTAAATTAAATTACCTATGGTAGACGTCATTCATTTAAATTCTAAGTCTTAATTTTCCTTTTCGCCAGCTTTTAGCTTTGATTTTATGAGCGTTTGACAAACTACCACTCAAACCTTTCCATTAACAAGCAAAGAAAAGAACACTAACCACTTTCTTTTCTTTTTCATTTTTTAAAATTTCTTGAGTCTATACAGAGATGGTGGCTTTGACTTCATAATTAATACCACAGAATTACATTGAAACAAAGAGGAAAAGAAAGTCAAGGAAAGAGAAACAAAAATGGAGGTAGCTAGCTGCCTCACTACTCCTCTTCTTTCCTGATCATGATCAGTATCATCAAACCTTTAAGATCAGAGCCAGAGAGCTCCGGCTTCCTTGAGAAGAGGGACCAGAGTCCCATTGATATGTGAAGCCATGACACTGTCCATTGACCCCACGAGCTTCCCCCCGATGAACACCACCGGCACCGACGGAGAGTTCCCCAGCAGCCTCATCAACGCCCGCTCAATCTCTTTCCCTCTGGGGTCCTGGTCCAGCTCGTACACAGTCGGGTTCACGCCCATTCCGCAGAAGAGCCTCTTCACAGCATGGCACATGCAGCAGGAGCTAAGGCTGAAGATCACCACCGCATTTTCAGACGCCAGCCTCGCCACTCGCTCCAGCGGATCCGCCATGACTCTCGCCGCCGCTGCCGCTGCCGCTGCCGCCGTATAGTATCCCCACGATTCGGAGTGGTGGTAGTACATCAGAACAACACGGGAGGCGTGGAGAGAATGGTGGTGGGGAAAAGGTAGGTTTATAGTGGGAGGTGTCGGGGGCATTTTGGTGATTCCACATTTTGTCTCTTTGTTGTCGCAGCGCGTGCCGTGATTTTTGCCTTAAAAGGATAGCTGAATGCAAAGAAAAGTACAAAATTATAATTATACAGTGGCTTTAATGGAAGCAGTAGAAGGCGGCTATGAGCAATTGTGTACTCAAGAGAATACGCTCTATACACAAAGGGAGATGATCGTTATTTAGAGACACGGAAATAAGCTTCTTCATTTTTTCTGAGGGACAAGTCTGAGGGTTTAGAAGACGGCTGTCTCCGTCCTGTTGTCGGAGGTTGGACTTTATTTTGTGTTTTTTTTATAAAAAAAAATATCATCACCAGCACCATGATCAACGGTCATCCTTCAACGACACTCATGATTTGACTTTGACCTCAAATTAGTACTTCAGGTGGACCCGCCATTTGAATGAAGATTAGCCGTAGGTTCTTTATCCATCGTGGAATGATGGTGTTTGAGAACGTTTTTAAAATAAAAAATCAATTTGAAAACGTGGAATATTTTCTATATATTATATCTCTTGGAAATATATTTTAAAAATAAGTAACGTTTATTTTCTATCATCCTTCACATTTATACAATCATTTTAAAAAATTGTTCCCAAAACATAAGTGAAAATAATTAAAATTTTTAAAATATGTAATAATAAAATATACTATTTTCAAAATAAATTCTTAAAAAATTGTCTTTAACAAAAATTTATAAAACATATTTTCTAGTTTTAAAAATTGTAAAAAAATGTTTTTTAATAGAAATTTATCAACCATATTTTCTTGTTTAAAAATTAATTTTTTGTTTTTAATAATAAAAATTACTTTTTAAAAGAGTTCCAAACAAGCCTATAAATTCTATATGATAACTTATAACTTTAGTGTAATATCGAATTGATACATACCAAAAAGCTCACTAATCAAATCATTTCACATGTACTTTTAAGTATTATTGTTTTGTACCAAGATCAATCTTATTACTTTATCTTAATCGCATTTTTCTATATTTTGATTGTATTATTTGTGTCTTGCCTTGTACTTTAGTCTTATTATTTGCATCTTCATTCAATAATTTCAATTTTATAATTCAACGTAGACTACATATCCAATAGAAAGTGATTAAGTATTCTAAAGTATTTAAATAAGCCTATAAAAGACTTTGATTTTTATATCATACTAATTGGGTATAAAAGCTTTCATTTCAACCATTTTGATCCTTGAAAAAAATTGAAGAAAGGAAACGAAAAAAGGAAAAATGAAAAAGACTAAAAACTAAATTTAAAAATAATAAATTATTTTTATATATTTTTTTATAAATTCATTTTATTTAGTTTAAATCTTCTATATAAAAATTAAATAATTTGAAATAATAAATTTATAATTAATTTTAAATTTAATCTTATTTCATATTTTCCATAATCATGCCAAATATAATAGGAAGGAATAATTTCTTTCACCTCTCCTGAGGTTTCGGCTAAATATATCTAACTCTCATATTTTTAAAATTTTATCAAATAACTCTCTTATCCTTTTCCTTTTTTATTTTCATTCACCTTCTCTCACTTAAAATAAAAGCCTTATATAATAAATTTTTAAACCCACAAATGCTACATATATTTAACCAAAATCTCAAGGAAGGTAAATGAAATTAATCCAAATAATTTATTTTTTTTCTTAGTATTTTCTCACCACAACATAAAATGAGATGAGAGAAATAAACCAACCAATCATTAAAATTCAAAGATGGATGTTAAGTTAAAATATTTAATTTAGTAGCAAAATGAAGAAATTATTTAGTGATAACAATTCCTTTATTATGAACTTTACTTTTAGATTTCTATTTAAATTTCCCATCAGCTTTTAAGTGATTTTGTTACTACTTAAACTATCAAGTCATCAGCCATTACTAATAAATATCAAATACTTAGGTTATGTTGGGTATTTAAACAATATTAAGAAAAAGGAAAAAAAATCCTAAAAATATAAATTTTTGTGATCTTTTTAAACTTCTTAGACATCGAATATTTATTGTTTATTTAGACATGCTTAATGTTTTCTAATTTTAAAATAAAATAAAAAAATAATACTAATTTTATATAAGAAATCAAAATATTAAATGTTTGTATTGAAAATATAATGGTTTTAAAATTGTTTAAAAAAATTAAAGTCTCATAAAAAAATTTACCATATCAAATTTTAAGGTTTTTAAAAATAAATTTTAAAGATAAAAATAAAAATAAATATAAGAAGTGTATATAGGTGCAAGTAGAGGGGTGGTTGGTAAAGGACACTTTTGGACGGCACTCAGCCTAAGCCTAATGGGCATCAAACATAACTATGTTGATAGTATTGAAAATTAGTTTATATCAATGGTTCTTATAAATTCAGAGATTTTTTTAAGAAAAAAAGGAGGTATTGAGGGTTTCTTAGACTCAAACAACTGGCTCTAATGAAATTCATAAAGTTGTAATTAATCACTGCCAAGAAAAGAAGAGATCAATTGTGGTGCATGTGGATGGTCAAATGCTCATTCCTCTTTTCTTCCATCTTTTTCCAAACACCATGTAACATGCCCTAGACTCAAGAAAAATCGTGTGGTTTAACTTCATCCAGCCAAATATAAAGTGATTTTTAACTCCGTCTTTATTTGTAACCCTTCTTATTATAAATATAAAATCGATCATTTTTTGAAAAAAAAAAATTTAACTGAATTTGTGGGGCCATGTGTCCAACTTGTGCTTAATGTTTTCTTATTCTACTAAAAATCTTATAATAACTTATTTTATTATAAGTAGATTTATGAAATTGGTTTGTCAATATTATTGGATCATAATCCTTTTTAGACTTTACACCATTAATTCCACTATTATTAGTGAGCAAATAATGAAAAAATTCATTCATTTTCATGGAGATAGGAGACATAATTCACATGGATATAGTAAGTCTCATGGATGGTCCTTTGTGTAGGAATCAACGGTAAGACACGAAACTTAAACAATCAAGTTATCAACAAAATTAACATAGTTAGTTTATATTTGGATTAAAGCCGAGTCAATCTTTTAATAATGAAAAAATCAAACCAAACTAAACCAACCCAAGCTTGTTTAAGATTGGTTTGACTAAGATGGTGTTTATTTTTTTAACTTAATTATAAATAGAACTTTAATGTTTAATAATATTAAGTATTAAATTATTTATTTTTTAAAATATTTTATTTCTATTAGATATTAGAAAGTAAAAAAAAAATCAATAAATTATTTTTTTTTATTTAGAAATTTTGATTTTTTCTAAGTAAAAAAAATATAATAAGTAACAAATAAAAAATAAAAATAAAAATAAATAATCTAAAATCTAAAAGTAAATTACTTTAAACAAAAAATTAGAATAACAAAC
This sequence comes from Vitis rotundifolia, assembly GCA_030254885.1. NCBI lineage: Eukaryota > Viridiplantae > Streptophyta > Magnoliopsida > Vitales > Vitaceae > Vitis > Vitis rotundifolia. Next base: position 19,750,850 of record CM058151.1, read on the forward strand.
ATGAAAGTTTAAATGACTTATTGAATGTCAGTTAATTTATGTCTTAAGTTTAATTTATTTTTAAAAGTAACTAAAATCAATTTAAGTATGAACTTATCGATAGTGAAACAAAGAAACCAAAAGCCAAATAAGTAAAAGCAGGTTTTTAAAATTCTCGAAGAAAATCGATATAATCAGTTTTTGTTGAATTGTTTATATCTTTCACCTAAAGCCCCAACCCCCCATTCATTATTTTATTTTTGTTTGGTTGCAAGTGAAAGTGGGTGTGGGATTGGAGCAAATCCCAGTACATTGAGACTCTGAGTTTGTACTGGCTAAAAAGAAGGAAAAGCACAAACACACTTTCTCTGCATGTTTACCTAAAGTAGTGACAGTGTGGGCAGTTTGAATGGAAAAAGGGAAGAGGCGTGCACTGTACACATGCAGAGGAGTCGGGCGGCGGTGTACGGATACGGCGTAGACCGGCAAAAGACGTGGAGCTTTTTTTCCTTTTTGGAAAATAACGTTTATCACACAAATGAAAATCCAAATTCATAAATTCTAAACTTAATATTTTTATTTATTTATAGTTTTTGAAAAAATATCTTTTCACACACATTTAAAAAAAAATATTAAATTTACAAAATTTAATTTAGTACTTTTATTTAAAAGTAATTAAAATTTTAAAATATATATATATATAATAAAATATTATATCAAAATGTTGTACTATATCCATGTCATCACGATGAAACTATCTTTTGTCATTTTTATGAATCTTAGTCATATTTTTTATATTTCGAAAATCTTCTTTATAACTTAATTATATTACAATAAGATTAAATAAATAAACTCAATCTAATACTAAGTGGGTATTTAGTAAATTAACTTAATAACTTAAAGAGACTTAATAACTTAATTTAAGTCATTGAGTAAATCATATTTTATAAAATAATTTAATAGTATAACTTAAAGTAAAAAATAATTTTAAGTAATAAATAAAAATAATTTATTTATTCTTAAATTTACACATTTATTTTATTTTTTTATCATCATTTTTTGTAATTATCTTCACAATCTTTTTTACTGTTCCACGACCTCTATCTTTACTCAACTTTTTTTACCCTAATTATAATTTGTGAGAATAAATATATCAATTTGATTATTTATAATAAAATTTAAGTTAATTTTATTAAATACTTTTAATATTTAAAAGAAAAAAATAAGTTTTAAGTTAATAATTTAAATATAATTTAATTTAAAATCAACTTAAATCATTAAATAATAAATATTAGGTTTTATCAAATACTCAGAAGTTATATCCAAAATTGGTAATGGATAGCAAAGACAGACTTTATATATAATAGTGATCAAGGTTTTTTTTTTTAAAAAAAAAATTAGGGCATGTTTGGTTAGAATTCTCAAGAATTGCTTTCTATTCTTGAAAACAAAAAATACTAAAAATTTGTTTGGTTAAGAATGTTTTTTTTATTTTTCGTGTTCTCAAAACGACACTTTTTAGAGAAAAAAAAAATATTGATTTCTCCATTTTTTTACTATTTATAAAAAAAAAAAAAAAAAAAAAAAAAAAAAAACCAACCATAAGAGAACAATTGTTCTTTGTTTTTTTTCTTCCCATTCTCACATTTCCTCTTATCCAGCATAGTGGTGGTTTGTATTTTCCCATTTGGATGCTGAGAAAGGTGGGGAACAAGAAAGAAAAAAAAAAAAAAAGAAAAAAAATCAAGTTTTTGCTAAAATTAAGGGGCTATTTCTTAGAATGAATGTTATGTTTGGCTTGGAAGAATTAGAAAATAGGAGAGAAAAAAAAATTTTAATTAATAAATTATTTTTATTTTTTAAAAAACTGATTTTACTTTCTTAAAGTCAAGATTATCTTTAATTTGAAAGTATTAGAAAATAGAAAGAAATTTTTTTTAAATTAATAAGTTATTTTTGTAGTTTTTAAAATTCATTTTACGAATTTTATTTTTGTATATAATTTGAAAATATATAAGTTTTTAATTAACTTTAATTAGGCCAGTTCTTTGACATTTTTATGATAAATCAAATATAATATAAAATTATTATTATTATTATTATTATTTTCTTTTGTATGTTACTTTTGTAAAGCCAAACTTAACATTAAAAGAGCATTATGTCCTTTGAATTATAGAACAATCATTAAAAAAAACCAATTGAACAAATATAAGAAAAAAAAAATCCTTAGCGAGTAATTCATATAAAATTATTGGATAAATACCACTAAATAGAAAAAATTTAATCAAAAAAAGATCTTGTCTTCCATGGTTTAGGAGATAAAAATAATTTTTTTTTTTGTATTGTGATAGAATGAATCAATGGATGGGTACATATTTACTAGAAGAATTTTTTGAAGAAAAAATTCTCATTCTCGTTATGGGCTTGGTAAGTAGGGTTTAAGAGACTTAAGGGTCCATGGGCCTTTAGTTTGGGTTGGGCCTAGTCTAGAAGAGTTTAAGAGACTAAAGGCCCATGGGCCTTAAGTATGGGTTTGGGCTTAGTCTAGAAAGGGTTTTGAGGACAACTAACAAACAAAGGCCAACAGAAGTTCAAATCTCACAGAAATGGCAGTCCAACAGCCAGCATTGCCCTCTTTTTCACTCAGCTGTCAGTTTTCAAATTCAGCTTACATTGAGAGAATTCAAGATTCTGAGCAATTCCCCTAAGATGATGGAATGGCAAAGCATGGGTTGGTTAGAGACCTCTATCTGCCTAATTCATCTCCATTTGCAAAGCTCTTGGAATCCTGCCTCCGTTCAAGGTCGGCCAGGGACACTCGTCGGGTTCACGCCCGCATTCTCATGACTCAGTTTTCAATGGAAATCTTCATTCAGAACAGGTTGATTGATGTATATGGAAAGTGTGACTCTTTGGATGATGCCCGCAAGTTGTTTGATAGAATGCCCCAAAGGAACACTTTCACTTGGAATTCCCTTATAAGTGTGTTGACTAAATCGGGATTTCTTGATGAGGCAGCAAGGCTCTTTGGTTCAATGCCTGACCCTGATCAGTGCTCGTGGAATTCGATGGTGTCGGGTTTCGCTCAACATGATCGATTCGAAGAATCTTTAGAATATTTTGTTAAGATGCATAGGGAGGACTTTTTGCTTAATGAGTACTCGTTTGGTAGTGCTCTGAGTGCCTGTGCAGGGTTGATGGATTTAAATATGGGTACCCAAGTCCATGCTTTGGTATCAAAATCTAGGTATTCAACCGATGTTTATATGGGGTCTGCCCTTATTGATATGTACTCTAAGTGTGGGAGTGTGGCTTGCGCTGAGGAAGTTTTTTCAGGAATGATCGAGCGGAACTTAGTCACATGGAATAGTTTGATTACCTGTTACGAGCAAAATGGTCCAGCAAGAGAAGCTCTAGAGGTATTTGTGAGGATGATGGAATGTGGACTAGAACCAGATGAGGTCACGCTAGCTAGCGTAGTCAGTGCCTGTGCAAGCTTGTGTGCACTGAAAGAAGGCCTGCAAATTCATGCCCGTGTCATGAAAACTAACAAATTTAGGGATGATCTTGTTTTGGGCAATGCTTTGGTTGATATGTATGCAAAATGCAGTAGAGTTAATGAAGCCAGAAGGGTTTTTGATAGGATGCCTATTAGGAATGTGGTGTCTGAAACCTCCATGGTAAGCGGGTATGCAAGGGCAGCAAGCGTAAAAGCTGCAAGATTTATGTTTTCAAAGATGACACAAAGGAATGTAGTATCTTGGAATGCGCTTATTGCAGGTTATACACAGAATGGGGAGAATGAAGAGGCTCTCAGACTCTTCCGCCTCCTAAAGAGGGAATCCATTTGGCCAACCCATTATACCTTTGGGAATCTCCTCAGTGCTTGTGCCAATCTTGCTGATCTGCTGCTCGGTCGTCAGGCTCATACCCATGTCTTGAAGCAAGGATTTCGGTTCCAGTCTGGAGCAGAGTCTGATATTTTTGTGGGAAACTCTCTCATAGACATGTACATGAAATGCGGTTCAATTGAAGATGGGAGCCGGGTGTTTGAGAAAATGAAGGAAAGAGATTGTGTTTCATGGAATGCCATAATAGTAGGGTATGCACAAAATGGTTATGGGGCAGAAGCTCTTGAAATTTTCAGAAAAATGTTGGTATGTGGAGAGAACCCAGACCATGTTACTATGATAGGAGTTCTATGTGCTTGTAGCCATGCAGGCTTGGTTGAAGAGGGTCGTCACTATTTCTTTTCAATGGAGGAGCACGGTTTAATACCACTGAAGGACCATTATACATGTATGGTTGATTTACTAGGACGAGCTGGTTGCCTCAATGAAGCAAAGAATTTAATTGAAGCAATGCCAATGAATCCTGATGCTGTTGTGTGGGGGTCTTTGCTTGCTGCTTGTAAAGTTCATGGCAACTTCGAAATGGGGAAGCACGCAGCAGAGAAGCTTTTGGAGATCGATCCTTGGAACTCTGGACCTTATGTTCTTCTCTCAAACATGTATGCAGAGCTTGGAAGATGGGGAGATGTTGTAAGAGTAAGGAAACTTATGAGGCAACAGGGGGTCACTAAGCAGCCAGGTTGCAGTTGGATTGAGGTAGAGAGCCGAGTGCATGTTTTCCTGGTTAAAGATAAAAGCCATCCTAATAGGAAGCAAATCTATTCAGTTCTCAAAATGCTCACAGAGCAGATGAAGCGGGTTGGATATATCCCAGATGCCAATGAGTTCGAGCCTTATGATGAGCAGAGCAAATCTGAATCAACCTCTTGTTACCCCATGGAACTTCCAGTGGATGCTGCTGTGGGATGATTTACTCAAAACATCATTCTTCATGTGCTGTAGTCTTGGCATTCTCTTTTGGTGAAATTCTCATCGAAAATTTTCTCTTCATTCTTTCAACAACAAAAAGACAAACAAACAAACACACAAGCAATAATATCTAATATCTACATTTTCTCCTTGTTTTTTTCCCTGTAGTATATACATTCTTCTTCTTCTTCTTTCTGTTCATTGAAATCTTTCCATGAAGCTCGAACTCATCTATTAATATAATTTTTTTTAATAGGAGCGGACTCAATAATACAAAATTCCTTCAAAAGAAAGGAGACAAAGTTTTAGATCCTGTTTAATAGCTATTTTTTAAAACAATTTTCTGTTTAATTATTTTAAGTTTTTCTATTTATTTTTTAATGATTATTTTAAAAAATAATTATAATTAAAAATAAAATACTGCATATAAAATTTATGTTTAAAATATAAAAAACGTGTCAAAAACATTTCATCCCTTTAAACATATTTTTGTTTCACAAATCATTAGAAAATAATTCTCGGAAACTGTTTTGAAAAACAAATGTAATGCATAGAAAAATCTCATGAGCCATGGACCTAAAGGTAACCAGAAGCCTTACTTTTTATCAAGTTTGTTATTAATGGTAGATCCTGTAAGAGATTCAGACTAATGGCCCATACAAGACTTTAATTCTCCTTGTTTTTAAGGACTTTCAAATTGACTGTAGATTGAAAATTGGGCCCATTGGCCCAAGCCCAACCTGAGCCCACCGAAAATTTTAAACCTAAGCTTCGCTTGCATCTGGGCCTGGCGAGTGGTGAGATCCCTGTAAGACTAGGTCGGCCTGATTTTTTTAGCCAGAGTCCAGCTCGTGGCACGGCTGGAGCCCAATCCGACGATTCGATCCCCAAAAGACCTGAAAATAGATACATGCCATGGAATTTGAATGCTGGCGAAAGGTTTGAGATTTGACCTACCCAACTATCGAGCCTAACTTTACAATATTGTTATTAATAAACTTAATTATGTTTCATAACCCTCCGTTTGATTTTTGGAAAAATTAAAGGAAAATATGAGGGAAAGAAAATAGAAAGAAAAGGTAAAAATAAGGAAAAAAAAAAGAAAGAAAATAAAATTATATAAGAGGATTTTAAGTTAATAATTTTTTTTACATGTTTTTTAAAAATATATAAATTTCTAATTGATTTTAATTATATTTTATTTTTTTTATTATTAATTAAATATGAGAAAATCATTTTTTTCATCATTTTTACCCCTTTTTCTAATACTTTAACCAAATATGGCATAACTAAGAATGACAATAGAATGCAAAACGACAAATAAATTTAAATCTAATTTTGATATAATGAGACTATCCAACATCATCAAATTTGGCTTCGGGTTATTCAAAATCTTAAAATTTATTTTAAGGAAAGTATGTACTTAATAAAGCTTTTAGAATGACTGAAAAAAGAAATTATAAAGAGAATGTTTTTTATTTCTTAATTTGGTTTCACGTTTTTAATGCCAGAAAAAGAAAAATTCAAATTCATTCATAACTCATTTATCCCATTTCAAACTCGGAACATGGGGACAACAACATTAATAACATTAATAACAAGTGCCAGGGAGGAGGCCTCCCTTGTATGAATGTTTTTGTTTTTGTTTGTGATGGCCAAAATGCAAAGACCAACATCAAGAGAATCTCAGAAAATTAGGGCTTACTTTTAGTTGAAAATCTTTGTCCACTTGCCCTAAGTCTAACAAACTGAGGTAGACCTCATTTCCCTTTTAAATCCTCCTTTTGCATTGTGGGGTACCCAATAATGTAATGTCATCAAAATGGTCTGTCCAAATAGTAAGGCCCATCTAGTACACTTTTATGAATGCCTTAAAAAAATACTTATTTTCTCAATTCTATATATAAAAGGAATGACTTGAAGCAAGACTTTTCCAAGCATCCACCTTTTTTTTTTTTTTTTTTTTCAAAACAAATGAAAAAAATAAAAATAAATGCAATGTGGTCTACTATTTGTTTAATAAAATTGATTTGAATGTAACTCAATACAATTTTTAACATAAAACGTTACATTTAACATCATTTTCTAAATTTGAATTGAGTTTTGATTAATTTGATCGAGTTATCTGATTTAAATTTGAGTTGAATTACATCTGATGAAAATTTTTACTTTAAGATTATTTTGAGAACATTTGAAATTAATATCATTACATATAATAAATATTATGATAAAAATAATACTTTGGCATATCCTTGAGTCCAATTCAAATTAAAATTTGATTAAAAAACTTTATCTTAATTTCAACCCAATTATTAAAATGAATTGTTTAAGGTAGTATTTATTTTTTGTTTGAATGGAAAAAAATAAAATATTTAATTTTTTTTATTCAATTAAAAATAATCTATTGTAACAACCAATATAATTATAGCGAAGTTATTGTTAATAATTTTAATTTAATTATTTTTATTGGTATTACTAAGTTATTTTTAGATAAATAAAAAAAAATTAAATATTTTAATTTTTACTATTTAGTGAAAAAAACAAACACTAAAGAAAATGACGTTTTCATCAAAGGACTCTTTAGACTCTACCTAGTCAATGATATTCATTCGAATGGGTTGTTATCATTCACCTAATTTCGAAACTAAAAATTCTTGTACAAAGACAGCTATTTTTAGGCTTCCAAGACCATATAAACACCCTCTTTGGTCTTCTTTGACTAAGAGAATCAATAAATGCCACTAGCAAAGTTAACACAAAATTCAACCTCTCTATGAATTTGGGGCTCGTTTTTGGTGCCACACATCTTCAAAACGTGTGTACACGCCAACCCATGTTGAGTTGGTGAATTGTTTGTAGCCCCTCAAAGGAACCTTCTCATCCAAACTTTATGCGATGTACATTCAAATTCGGTGAGTCCATGCCTTCCTTTTACATTCAATATTTTATTTTAAATTGTTATTTTACTAAATATCTTTTATTTTATATATAGTTAGAATTAAGAGTGCAACCCTGGATTGATCTCACTCAATTTTGAATCTAATATGATATTTTTACGAACTTAAATAATTATTTTTAATACTCGAAACATGGATTTATCTCTCTTATTTATAAGGATCAAATGCGGTTTTCCACCTCTTAGAAAGAAAAGAACTTAAATCAAAATACTTAATAGCATGACGATACATTTATACAAAACTTCTACCTCGAGCACACGCAATAAAGCCGTAGACAGTCAAGTGAAATCCAATAAGGTTTGATCCTATTCATAGCGATTACGTAAATATTCCATTCTAAAAATAGAAACAATTAAGATTTTTTTGGGGATTGGATGTAGTTACTAATTCATGATCTGGCATATACAGAATGAAAACTTCATTCTCTATTCTACGAGAATTTTTATGAAAGCTTTTCGATATATATATATATAATTTTTAATAAAAAAATATCAAATTATATTATATCATTTTTTATTTTTTTTTTGAAAAACATATAAATTTATTTTTAGTTTTTTTTTATTGCTATATTCAAATTTTGTTCTATTTACAATCCATGTAACTCGAGTTTAAACTGATAAATCTAAACTTAGAGAAATGAGGATGTGTTGAATTTAAATTAAATATTTAGATTTAAATATCAAGTTGAATTGAGGCCAGGTTGATTATTTCGTAATTTGGATTGAATTAAAGTTAGTAATCAAACCAATTAACTTGTTCAAATTACAATCCTATTTAGGATACAATAATAAAATAATTCACCTTGGCTTAGAATGGATCCATAAGATGTGGTATTAAATATCATAAACAAATTGACTTTTTGTCATTGAATATTGATTGATTTTTAGACCGTATTATCAAAAGGTTGACAAAAAAATTACTATGAAAATTAATGTTCATACTTTGAGAGAAAAATTATTGAGATGTCACAAAAATTTTGGTCCAACCCTTATTAAATACGATGTCCCTGTCAGAGATGTCCATTTAGGTGTTCCCACTTGAGGTAATCTATTAGACCAAGAAAATGGAAATACCTAGATTTTGTTTAAAATAATATCAAATATATATATTTATTTAATGTTTTAGAGCTGGATCCTTCTTTTATTCATCAAATCTAATCATGTAAGAGTTTTATACCAACTCATATTTATCCATTTTTTTTAAAACTTTTTTTTTTATTAATTTAATCCTAAATTCAACTCAAATGTGAAATAAATTATTTTATGTTAGAATTTTCTATCAAAATGGATAGACAAATCCTTAAATTTTTTTATATACATATAGAAAATCTCAATTATGGTTTACAATTATTAAAAAAAAAAAAAAAGGTTTAGGAATCAAATTACATGATGAAAGTATAAATGCTATTTTTTAAAAAATTTCTCTAAATTTATTGATTTTTAACTTCTAATCCAAAAGAAGTTATTTTAATTACTCTTTACTTTTCTATATACAACATTAAATTTTAAAAATATTAATATAAAAAATAAAATAAAAAGTCAATTAAAAAATGAATGGATCATCCCATAATTTTAGAAATCAAAACAAAAAAAACAAAAAAAAGAAGAAAAAGAAACAAAGAGACAAGGATGGAAGGAGAGAAAAGACAAAGAAAGGATGGGAGCATTGAGGGTGATTCCAAATCAAAAGTCAAGGGGATAAACGAGTTCCAACTTCCAACAATGTCGGTGACACCCGTTACAAATTTGAATTTAGAAACGAAGATTCATCCTCACATCACCCTCCAAAATCACACTAAATTCCAAACTATTTTCTTACCAAATCATTCTTCAATCTTCCTTCTTTTTCTACGTGATAATGACAAAGTCGGTTTCTCCATTTTTTTCGAATCATTTTCCTTATTAGAAAAAATATGTTTTCACACATTCATACGAATAAAAATCACAAAATATAAATTTAAGTTTATAAAATATAAATTTTAAATAGATATTTAAAAATAATTAACAATTTATGTATTTTTTTTTTATCAAATTGACCATTCAAATACTATTTTTTAATTATATAAATACTATCTTTAACGGATAACTACATGAAACTTGACGAAATTTTAAAGGATTTTTATTTTATAATTATTTTTATATGAATGCATTCAGACATATTTTTTCCTTCCCCATTTCAACTTTCCATCACCATATTATAATTATATTTATTTAGATACAAATAAATTTTATATAAGGATATTTTTATAATTTATTTCTTAAGTTAGAAGTTCCGTACATAAATCATAATAGGGTTTGGATATGACTTTATCTCATTGTATCCTAATTATAGATAATATTAAATAAAAATTATTTTGGTTGATATATATTTTCATTTTTAAATTTTTGAACATTTATAAAATATTATTTTTTTATAAGAACAAATTATAAATGTTTATAATATTTATTTATTAATAAATTTATTTATTCTTAATAAAATTTAACCGAGGATACCCATTTTATTTTATTTAAAACAAAAATAGTAATTTCACATTAAAGTAGCTCTTACTCCTAGATAATTATTATAATTACCAATAAAAAATTAATAACTTAAATGTTAAAAAAATTAATTTGATAGATTAGTTTATTTATTGTTTTGATAATTAATTTTTGGAAAAAAAAATGGAAAAAGGATTGGTGTCTGAAAATGATGTGAGAGAATCTACCAAGCTGTCTAAAATGGGCCCCAATGAAATAAAGGCCCAAATGATTAATTCGGCGAGTTCCAACGCGTCTTCAACGGAACTGCTAGAGAACACGCCAACGCAATCGATACGCTACCCGGCCCAACCGGATTTAAAATAGACGGGTCAACCGAAGCGGTTCATTATCATCATAAAATTACTTAATTACCCTTTTTTAAAATCGTATTTATTTAAGTGAAATAAAATAGAAATTTAAATCATGAGCTCTCATATTATATTATTTTTTATCAGACATTTTCTCATGAAATTTAAAATCTTTTTTTTTTCTATTTTCTTTTGTCTAATTCTATACCAACCCATACCCTCACAATTTTAAAATATGTTTATAGAGTTAAAAGATAATTTTTTTCTTTATACAATATAGGATATCATAAATACTGTCTTATATCTCATTGTATATCATAAGATTATGGGATCAAACAAACAAACACTCACTAAATAAACTACCACAATAGGGTCATGGATCAACTCTACATTTATAATGAACTACATCAAATCATGTAAATATTATTTGCTTTGAGGAATCCTTATTGTTTTAAAATATGTTTATAAGGTTAGGAGGAAACTATACATATATAGTATCACAAATACGTTATCTTTTTAATTTTAAATATGTGACTATAAAATCGGTTGTATTTTTTCAAAAATATTTGTCACACACAACTTGCATATAATATATCGCAAGCTTCACAAAATTTAAAATTATTATTTTTCTAAATTTCATTGGCTTTTATCATGAACTAATTAAATTAATTTTTAGAAAAAATTTATTGCAATAAATGGAATTGTACTACAAATAATAGCAAAGAAGGAAATGAAATATATCAAGTGAAAAAGTCGGGGGTAAGCAAAAAATTTGACATTTATTTAATTTTAATTATTTTAACATTAAAGAGAAAAAAAAAACATTGATTTCCTATATAACATAGATTTTTCTTAATAATTAATTATAAATATTCATTTTTATTTAAATAAATAAAGAAATAAAAAAGACATTATCAAATTTAATATTTCAAATGTCCAAACAAGGAAGAAATGAGGACTCTTTGGTCTCTCTAGAAATTTTCTCCCCTCTATTTCCAATAATTTTCCAAGAATTTTCATGTCTCAAATTTTCAACTAGAAATATTCTCCTTCAAAATCCATATATATTTAACTTTGAAAAATTTACCATTTTAATTGAAAATTCCCTTAAAATCCACCATATTAAAAAAAATACTCAAAAATAAAAACATTGGTCAACCAAATAAAATAATATTATATAAATAATAAAACAAAAAATTCCATACATATGGTATCAAAATATTAATTCAAAATATATGGTGTTATTTTTTCATATTTTTTAATTTAAAAGTAGAATTTTATTTTTGAAAATTTTACAAAATATTTCGGAACAATTCTAATGTTAACTTTTTCATTTTTGACCAAAGAGTAAGATTTGGTCAAAGGAGAGAGAGTAGGCGCTGGGTGGGAACTAGGGAGGCTTATGTAAGAGCCTCATCCTCTTTTATAGACATATAAATACAGACTCTTCACAAACAAAACGTAATGAGTTGAGAGACAAAGCCGGCTTCTACACCCCTGTTTCAGTGCCAGTTATCTCTCACCAAAGCAAGCATCAAACCCCTCTCTCTATCTTCGTCTTCCTTCCCAACTTGGATTCATTGTCTTTGTCTTTTGCGGTGATGCCTCTCCATTTTTGATGCATATTCTTCAATGGGTTTTTAGTATCCACCTCAGGTATTCAAGGACAAGTGTTTGAGAGATTGGGGGTGGTTTTTTTAGGTTGTGGGAGATGGGTTGTTTTCCTTGTTTCGATTCGAGGGAGGAGGAGAAGTTGAATCCGGACAAGGATAGGGATGATCGGAGGGAATCTCCGCAGATGGTGGCATCCAACATCTCCAGATTGTCCTCCGGTTAGATTTTTTTTTTTTTTTTCTTCTTTCTAATTTTGGCTTTTGGGTGTTTTTTTGCTTGATCTGATCTGGGGTTTTCTTTTGATTGTTGAATTTGATGTGGTTTGAGGTTTTTGTGAGATCATTTCAATTGGGTATTTCGATCTGACTCTTGAGCTTCATATTTCCGGAGTTGTGTGTAGGCCCCATTCAATTTTGCTACGGTTTGTAAAAAGGGATTTTGATAGTGAGATCTCATGATGAATTTGATTTGCCTTGTTTGATCTGATTAATACTTTGTGGGTCTGAGAGTTAGGCTTAATTATTTCTAGTTTCATTCAGTAGTCTCATAGCTCAATTTAGTCAATTTTTCTATTTATAACTCAGGGTTTGAAAAGCTGATTGGAATTATACCTGAATTGGGTTGTTTTGAATCTGATTGGAATTATGCATCAATGGGGTCTATCTAGTTTTTTCAAATTTTGTGTAATCTGTAGTATCTTGGTGAAACCAGGGTCTGAAATTGTATGATATCGGTGATTTCAGTCAGAAGAGAATGATGTAACTAATATCACTGCTTATGGATCTGCACTTTCTTGTTTTCATGAAATTTGCAGGTGCTGACAGGCTCAAAGCAAGGAACAGCACCGGGTTGAAAAAGGAGTCATCTGGTCCTAAGGACGTGCCGGATGCCCATATCGCTGCTCAAACATTCACTTTCCGTGAGCTAGCGGTGGCAACAAGGAATTTCCAGCCAGAGTCCTTTATAGGGGAAGGGGGATTTGGACGTGTATACAAAGGGCGACTTGAGAGTACGGGGCAGGTAAAGACTTCCATTGTTGTTTTGTCATTAGTATACATTCCAAAATGAAAATGTCCCTTAATCCATCAAATAACATCAAGTTGGATCGACTCTTTCTATCACTATTGTCATGAAACATTGCTTTCAACAAGGTTTTAATTTATTTCTGTTTATGTGACCAGGTAATCTTTGGATTTTCCAAGTAAAGGATAAAAGCTGCTTTATTAAAATTGACTTTTTGCATTAATTATCATATGGTGGGCTAAATTAGTATGTATATTTCCGGAATTTGTTTTCCCTTAAGATTGTATGGTAATGAAGATCTCAAACCCCGTTTCTCCTTTTTAATTTAATTGTACCATGGTTGGTTGACTTTTTCTTCTTGAAGCACTTTAACACACCAACCATATTTGCATTTAAGGTACACCAAATTGTACTGCCAAGTAATTTACCACAACAAACCCAATAATGTAAACTTTTTCCAACATGTTCTTAGCAGGTTAGCTTCATAACTCCTATGGATGGAGATATTGACTGCTTTATGATATTCCACTTCTTTCACCATTCAAGGAGGAAAAATACCAAATAGATGTGATTTGATTTTATACTCTGAATTATGAAAAATCTGTTTGATGTTCTTTTGCAGTAGTCATAGTACAAAAATTGTGAAAGAAAACCTGAGATTTTTTCCCAAGCAATTCAAATTCAGTTTTTAGGTATTTTGGCAATGTTCCATTTTGACCCACAGTTATAGGATTTCAATGACATATTTCTTTAGGAAACTTTTTGCATGAATATTGTAGAATTTAGCCACTCAATCTTGTTTAATTTTGAAAGTGGTGAAGATGGTGCATTCGTGTGATAAAGCCATGTTTGTCTTTCTCAGGTTGTTGCTGTTAAACAATTGGATAGGGAGGGTCTCCAGGGTAACAGGGAATTCCTGGTGGAGGTTCTCATGCTCAGCCTTCTACATCACCCTAACCTAGTGAATCTGATAGGCTACTGTGCTGATGGAGAACAGCGACTTCTTGTCTATGAATTTATGCCCCTGGGATCACTGGAGGATCACCTTCTTGGTAATAATTTTTTGCCTATAATTCTGTTTCTACGATTCGTAAAATAATCAATCTTTGTGGACCCAAATAGTTGGTAAAAAGCTTGGTGTTCCAGTTTTGGTTCTTATTTGTTCATTCTGTTAAGTCTAAGTGGTGATATCAAAAATCACTTTAGACCCTAAAGTTCAATTATATTTAAATCATTTACTTTGGCTGTGGAAGGCTGATGATGACCTCCAACTCAGATATGCTTGGTTGTGGTGAACCTTGTGGTGACTTACATTCTGCTCATTTAGCACAAGAGACATTCCTGTACTGGACAGCTTAGTGAATGTCTATAGTTGTGGATCCTGTTAAGTGATCGGAACGTGTCAATTCTTGTTATTTTACCATGTCAAATTTGTTGGCCCATTTTGTCTTGAAACAGACTCAACCATATACCTGTGTATGCATAAATTTTATTTTATGAGGATACTGAGGACGGTATAAGTGGGTTCATTTTCTGTTGTTGGTTTTCCTATTCTTATATTTCTTTTTTCCTGATCAATGAGATTTTATTTCTACCCTTCTTGATCCATCAATGAGTCTTTAGTTCTCTGATTCATTGGTTGCTATATTCAGTATTCTCTAATGATATATTTTTTATCTGCATACACTACATGATAGTATTCTACAAATGCTCCGAGTTAGTTAAACCAAAGATGATTCAGAATTGTGTTAGGTAGGATCTATTTTTAATGGTAAGTGAAATCATAGAGGACAATAGTGTTCATCCTTGGGATTAGAACCATATTTTTATGAATAGAGGTGATTTAAAATCTTCTATTATTATTAGATTATAGGTAGGATAAATTGAATTTCAAACACGTTTGTTTTGCACTGAGGTTTGCTTTCAGGTCATAGATTTTTAAGTTGATACAAATAAATGAAAAAATTACAGTTTCTAGATCAATTAGTTTGCTTATCCAGAAACAAGTAGGCACTGTGTTGTTATTACTGTTATTATTAGTTTCAATAATGTGTAATGGGCATGCATTCATTTGGACATTATTCTTTTTTTCTTGTTTTCTGATTTTTGTTTTTGTTTTGTTTTGCTTTGTTTTATTTTCTTTGTTTTTATATATTTTGGTTAAAGTTCCCTTTATTTTTCTTTCTAGCATGATAACTGGTGCACCTGACTAGTTTTAGATGAAGGATTATTAAATTGGAAGGAAACAATAAGCTTAGTATTGAGATCTCCGGAGTATTATCTTTTGGATAAAGTTCTGTCAAGTCATGGGACAAAAATGCATAGACCCAAGCATTTCATGCTTAATCAATTTGTAACCATTGCCTGATCATTTCAGTCACATGAGCTATTGCCAATTTTAGTAACTTGTCAACCAATAGTTAAATGAACTTTGTGCAGATCTTCCACCTGATAAGGAACCGCTGGATTGGAACACAAGAATGAAGATAGCGGCTGGTGCAGCCAAGGGTTTGGAATACTTGCATGACAAAGCAAGCCCTCCAGTTATTTATAGAGACTTCAAGTCATCCAATATTTTACTAGAGGAAGGATTTCACCCCAAGCTTTCTGATTTTGGGCTTGCGAAGCTTGGTCCTGTTGGGGACAAGTCACATGTTTCAACAAGGGTTATGGGCACTTATGGTTATTGTGCTCCCGAGTATGCCATGACTGGACAATTGACAGTGAAGTCTGATGTCTACAGCTTCGGGGTGGTCTTCTTGGAGCTGATTACTGGACGTAAAGCCATTGACAGCACCCTACCCCATGGAGAACAGAATCTTGTCACATGGGTAATCCACTAAATTCTTGTAGTGTGGTTGCCTAAGCTGCCTGTAGTGTAGGCCACATGTCTGACTACTGCACCATCACATGTGCTTGTGATTTTCCTTTCTCCGGTTCCTTTTGGGGTTTATATAAGTGCATGCATGTTTGTGGACAAACAGTGCTTTTCTCATATCTTGTGTTTTATGTTTTTGCAGGCCCGCCCTTTGTTCAATGATCGTCGAAAATTTGCAAAGTTGGCGGACCCACGATTGCATGGTCGGTATCCAATGCGGGGTCTCTATCAGGCTCTAGCTGTGGCATCCATGTGCATCCAAGAACAAGCTGCCACCCGTCCTCTCATTGGTGATGTGGTCACTGCCCTCTCTTATCTGGCAAACCAGTCATATGACCCTAATGCAGCTCATGGGCACATCTACAGAGGTTCTGGGGATAGAGATGAGAGGAGAAACAGAGAGGAGAGAAGTGCAAGGGTTACAAGGAACGAGGATGGGGGAGGATCTGGACGAAGATGGGACTTGGAAGGGTCTGAGAGGGAAGACTCTCCTAGGGAAACTGCAAGGATGCTAAACAGGGATTTGGATAGAGAACGAGCTGTTGCTGAAGCCAAAATGTGGGGAGAGAATTGGCGAGAAAAGAGACGACAAAGTGCTCAAGGCAGTTTTGATGGCACTAATGGGTAATCTCCCTGTGTACAATCCAAGGCTCGACCCTCTACCTCCTCGGAGCTTTCCTGGTTTTGTACCAGATGGACTGAAGAAATTCCTGAAGCTGATCTTCCCTTAAGCAGGTCCATCCGAACAGCTCTGAATGCCAACATGTTTCTTCCTTTTTTATAACTTTTTCCTTTTTCCCTTTCCCCCCTTTTCCTTGAAACATAGAAGAACAAGAAGACGAAAAGCACAACAGATGATAGTGTATATTTCTGTTTAGAGGAAATCGTATTAAAAAATTTTGAGAGTAAACTGTCTGAGTAATGTTGTAAACTGTCTGAGTAATGTTATAAACCTTTCAGGCTCTTTTAGGGTTTCTTCTATGCAAAAAGATTTCTGTTGTCTGTAGTCTTCTTCAGGAACAGTTCATGGACTAATTGATATGTTACTTTATTCGTCCTTGATCATCTTGTATGTCGAGCTCTATCTCCGAATACTTGTCGACTCTAATAGTTAGATTAGCATAAAAAAACGCCCATCACCCATTTTCTCAGTTTCTATAAAGCCACTCTTTCATCAA
This sequence comes from Vitis rotundifolia, assembly GCA_030254885.1. Lineage (NCBI taxonomy): Eukaryota > Viridiplantae > Streptophyta > Magnoliopsida > Vitales > Vitaceae > Vitis > Vitis rotundifolia. The sequence goes on from CM058151.1 coordinate 19,768,126, forward strand.
GATACCTCCAACCCAGTACCCTAACTGCCCTGTTTAGAAGCTGTCTTTTCCAACCATGAATGGCTGATCTTCGCCATTTATTCAACAGACTCTGGCTGTTTTTCTCTGTTTTCTTTCCTTTTTCTCGGTCTTCAATCTTTGGATGCAAAAACCCATCTTTGGATGTTCATCAATCCACTATGCTCAATCCAAACTCGGAAAAAAAACCACAAATCTGCATCTGATGCATGTAGAATGAGATCAAGAAAGAATATATTTAAGCATTTATATTGGTTTCATGATATATGTATCGAATACACGAGAGACACAGAGATGGTGGGTATGGTCCAAAAGCAAGGAGAGAAGCCAAGGGTAGCGTATACTTGGCTGCAACACTCTTTAACAAAATAAAACAGAGTTTCATCTTTTATCAAACTGCACTTCCATTTGGCTGGAGTTCACCTGAATTTTCCGTACTTTTCTCGGGATTCCCAGTTTCTTCATCATCGTTGGCATCTTCACTACCACTTTTCTTGATCCCATTCTGCTGGGCACCGATCGGATGGACATCAGATGTGCCTAATGTGCTCAGCATGACCATGTCAATTATGTGTTCCGGCAGCTTCTTCTCCATCTTTTCTTTGCCAGCATTCCTATAGAATCCGTACAGCACCATTTGGACCAGCCCCAATATGAACCCCAGGATGTTTGGAATCTAACCATTGAAAAAAAACCCGAAAAAAATCAAAGATCAAGACACTTCAAAGCAGACCACCAGATCATTTCTCTGGATGGGAAAATCACTTACAGCAACACAGGGGTCATTTTTGAGAAGGCCATAGGCAAACCACATGATGGCACTCAATGTGAGGAAGAAGGACAAGGGAAAAGGCATGAATTCGACGCTCTTGGTTCGAATCACTTTGGCCTAAAAAAAACCAGAAAGGATAAAAAATCAAAACCTGAATCAACTGATATGAAATCATCACCTCAACAATACTCACTACAATGCTCAAAGGAGCTGCAAAGACTGCCACTGAGAATGAAGCACAAATCCACCCAAAAACATTTATCCTATTTGAGCCTTTCAGAAGAAGTTGTACAAGGACAAGAAGGATAGAGAACACCCCAACATTCAAAGAAATAACCACTTTGAGAGTTTGTTTCTGCAGCCCAGAGAATTCATAAAAAGATTAGGCCAATAATTGGAGATATACACAAAACCTTGAAATATTTTTCGGTAAAACGAAACACCTTGGCCTGCATCGGCGCGTAAAAGAAGTACAGAAGAATGTAGATAGACTCTATGGCACAGCCGAAGGAGTTAATGGTAATCAGAAGAAATGCATCTTTCTTGAGTAGAGCATAGTACAACCATAGCATAGCACTGAAAAGCGCTACTATGTAAGGCAGTGAATGAAAGCCTTCTGCTGATTTTCTCTTATATATTCGATAAAATGTTGGCCTGCAACATGTTGATCATATCTATCAAGAACCAGAAGATAATGAAACTGACAAAGAGAGGGAAAAAATGGCAAAAAACTTACGCAGGAGCGAAGTATACGAGGAAGGAGATAATGTTGCCTGAAAAATGAACACGGCAGAAATGGAAGATCAACAGTTACATACCAAAAACTTAACTAAAAACCAACTGAAAAAATGGATGGAGAAGACAGAAATGGAGGAATGCAGCAATATATAGCTAAGAAAGAATGTGAATTTACCTAAGATACCGAAGATAAGACCTAGTGTGTGATGGTTGGCCATGGCCATAGCCATCTCTCCAATGAATTAAGAGGAGAAAAGATCAGAGATCTTTTGCAAGAGAAAAGGGAAAGAAGACGACAGGGCCGACCCCCAAGTGAAACCCTGGCTTTCTCTCCTAAACAGCCAACCCCTTCAGCTCATAAAACGCTTGGAAATGGTGGGGTTGATGCATGTGCCATGTGAGCTTCAATATATAGATGTGGGAGAGGAAGAAGAGACTGTGCCCATTGGACTCATCTTGGTTGCATGACAGGTCGAGGATTAGTAGGTGGCGTACAATAAAATCATTCTCCCAATCAAAAGCCCTACCCCCACTTGCCTCCCTGCACGCGTGCGAAGAAAAACCCGAAATCCGAAATTCAAAATTTCAAATAGAAAATAATATTATTCGATATGCATAAATACTTTTAATTTTAATAACACTTGAGGGAGATGGCACGCGCCCTATGATGGGAGACATCATCCCCTAACAAATGTGGGAATTTTTACGTTACATACTGCAAAGCTGTCTAGCGCAAAGCTTCATTCACGTGACCACCTCCAAAATCTCCTTTCAGCCGTTTCCATCGCGGCATCAGCCCTAACCCTACTTTGTCACCATGCACTTGCTCAAATTTATCAACTTTCCTCTGCATTCTGTTTGATTTTTGTTTGTTAGTATCTTCATGCTTGGTTTCGTGTATTAAAGGGGACTTACCTTTATTCTTCCTCAAGCCACTGTTTTTTGCAGTTATATAAGGAGAAGTAAGACAAAAGAATGACATATTTATAATAATGACAGCGATCGGGTTTTTATTTTTATTTTTTATTTTTTTTAACATTCTTTCTTGTTTTGATATCGTTAGGTTTTCGATTAGTTTTTCGGCAATGCTAGGTGAAGACCAGAAAGTTGGTTTGCCACATTCATCAAAGGTTTTTGGCATTTCTAGAATGAGCTTTAGATTCATTCGTTTCAAATATTTTCCAATCGAAGTAAGTTTTGATGGGGTGAATCTATTCTGGCTTAGTGCAAGACAATGGTGCAATTAATTCTTCCTTCCTACTCATTGATCATGATCTTTACATATTTCTTCATTCATATGTCTATTATCAAAAGTTGTCATTAATTTTCATTTTAAGTTTACCACTTTTGTCTCTCTATGAGGCATCATTTCCATAAATAAAATTCGGATTTTAGTGAGAATTAGGCTAGTCCCAGTTCTTTACAACCGGAACGCAATATATAAATATCTTTAATTGTATTAAAGTTGACACTAAAATTAAATATACAAAAACATGATAAAAAAAATGCAAAAAAAATTGATTAGGTTGCATGCACTCCCTTGCTTTGAACTTTTACAACTAAAAAGTAATAACTAAATATTTTAAATTTTATTGAAATTTAAATCCAATTTTTAGGGTACATAATACCATTAAATTATATTGAATTTGAATCTAAAATTAGGTAAACTCATAAGGCATAATTTCAGAGTGTGGTAAGAATACAACTAGTTAACATATATTCTCTAATTTGAACAAATTAGAAAAAATTTTAATTTAGAAAAAATTTAGAAAAATCAGGTAAAATTTAGAAAAAATTTTAAAAATTATGTATAATATTGTTTTTTGAAAAAAATGTTTGATAATGATTCTCGTAAAAATATTTTAAATTTAAAATATAAAAGTATATCAAAATTCTTGGTAGATGAAAATTTTAAAATACCTATTTAATTTTTGGTCAAAAGGGATGAAATCTAGATTCCACCCCATCCTTTTCTTAATTGTTTTGGTTTGTAGAATGGAAAGGAGTGGAGGTTGTGGAAGAAGACAATGATGAGGATTTTGAGGAATGGGAAAAGCTAAAGCTTTGTAAACTTGCATGAAATAAATGTCATAAGATAATGGAACGGTGCAGACTCCAAAGCTGTTCCCAACTGAACCCCACTCTAGAAATAGATATTTATTTATTTATTTATTCTATTAAGTGTGACCAAGAGGCCAACAATCAAGCCATGTTCCACGCAAAATTGCAAATATACATTTCGTACATGGCACAGCATTCTTTCTTTGGTTGGAACAAAAATTTAAGATTTTGATTTGGGTGTTCGGTTTTTCATTAACCAAATTGGAAATATCACTAATTATAGGGTGTTATGTCCCACAATTTTTTTTTTTTCAAAATTTTGCCAAATTTCTTTGAAATACTTAGTCTAAAGTGGAAGGTAAGGATTTTCTTTTTATATCTTTCTACAGCTATATCTCATTTGCAATTTTATTTTTTTTGTGATTTTTTTAAACCATTAATAACAACTTGTATTCCAATTTGTAATTATGGTTTAAAAGTTTTTAGTAGTAACTAGAAACAATTATTCTAAAGTAACATGATAAAAAATACTTTATTTAAAGATAGTGATAGTGCAAGTGTATTTCGGGTAAGTATATTTTGAGTTTTTTTTTTATCCATCTCAAATCGAAGAAACTTATTCAAGATGCTGTCATAGTGAATATTTGTAATGAATGTATATCCTATAGTAAAAAAAATGAAGCTGTAACGAAAAAATTTGGAGTTTAAAAGCTATGAGTGCATGGTTTATTTGACAATTCCAACCCAAATCGGAATTTTTGATATGTTGTTAGTATCTTAAACTTCATTTAAATTCAAGGTTGATGATAGAGTTTTATACATGTTCATAATGTCAATTTTGCTATATTTTATGTGAGTATAATGATTTTAGGATTTGCTTTTAACTATGATAATAATGAACATTTCAAAATTGAAGTCTCGACCAAGATATGCAAAGGAATTCAACCTATTAGAGGAATGATTAGTCATCCTTTAGGGACAATTAATCAAGATATTAGCAATTGGTATAGAAGTTTTAAGAAACATGGGGAGCAATTAACTGCTTTGTGCATATGATCAATCAATTACTAGACAAATGAACTAGGATAATTTCATTGATTGGTAACTAATTGATTGACCGTTAAGGATAATCAACTTATTTGTGTCTTTGATTTCTAATTAGCTTAAGATTTATTTTATAATATGAAAAGATTTTAAAAAAATTTTAAACTCTAAGGCCCATCTTTGGTTTGTTGGATATAAGATACCATATGATAATAGGTGAGATAACATATCAACGATGTGATACTTTGTGAATTCATTTTTCTCTTTCGTTCTCTCAATTTTGTTTTTCTAAATTTCTTTTCATATTATTGACTTTGCAACATATATTTTATTTCATTTTTGGTTCATTTTCCATAAACCAAATATGAATATAACATAATACATTTTACTATATATAATTATCCTAAGATGTATTTCCAAATTCATTTTGTTGGAGGTAATATCCTTAAATACGTTTATCCTATCCAACTAAGTCACAAATGTAGGGAAAAAATTAAAATCCATTGGTGTTGTGATATTTTACATTGGGTAGGGTAGAAAGTTTCTGATATAAGTATGAGTTCTTTTTAACCATGTAAATGTGTTTTAAAGTCATGAAAACCTATTTGAGCCTAAGACGAACAATATTTACATGATTTGGTGTAAGTCGTTACAAATGGTATTAGAGTTAATCCTCGATTCCGATGTAAGAATTTGTTTGGCCTTGTGAAGTGTCTATCTATTTGGCCCCACAATCCCATAAGACATAACGAGAACGTTGTGTTTGTATAGGAGGAGGGAGGTGTTTGTGATACCACATCGAATAAGGTAGAAAGTTCTTGATATTATATAAGTATGAACTCCTCTTAACTATATAAATACGTTTTAAAACTGTGAGGGCGAGGACGTTATGTCTACATAGGGGGAGGGGGGTGTTTGTGATCCCACATCAAATAAGGTAGAAAGTTCTTGACACCATATAAGTATAAACTCCTCTTAACTATATATACGCATTTTAAAACTGTGATGACCTCTTTGGGTCAAGAGTGAATGATATCTATAAGATTGAGTGTAGGTCATTATAGGTTTCATATGTCAAAATCCTAAAATCTAAATTTTGAGTAAAAAAGAATATGCAAGACATCAATTTAAGAACCAAAATGAGATTATGGCATTGAGAGAACTTAAAAGACAACACAAGTGCTATTGATAATGAAATCTTTAGGAGGAATGTGCATATTAGATGTAGTAAAACTTAGTACTAGTTTAAGAATTAGTAATTGTCGTTATGGTTGAATACCTTGTAGTTTTACTAATTGAACATATTTAAATGAGTTATTTGTATTTAGTGTTTTCTTTTATATTGTATTTAATGAATTATTTTATACATCTTAATTAACTTCTAAATAGAGATTAAAAATCAAACCCCTCTTAGACCTAAAGTTTATATTTAAAGGTCTATAGATTTTATCCTCATAATTAGAACTCGTTTTCTAGGAAGTGCTTTTAATATTTACAATATTTAAAAAATTTATCATTCAAGTATTATAAATACTATAAATGTTTTATAGAATTACTCATAAATACACTCTTAGTTTCATAATCCTAGGCACCCATTTAAAGATGATATTAAATAGAATATGTAGTTAAAAGACCATTAATATCTTCATTCAACAAGTCTCAGTCAATCAAAATTTTCAATTAACCTTATTTTATTGTCAAAATTAATTTTCAAAAGAAACATGAGAACGTTATTTCATAGCTTTCAAATTAAGAGATGAATGCCTCGTGGTTAGCATATCATAAATTGGGAGAGAATATTGTTTAAACCGATTTGATTCATAAATATTACTAAACGATGCTACCAAATGGTTCTATGGTGTAGTGGTTAGCACTCTGGACTTTGAATCCAGCGACCTGGGTTCGACTCCCGGTAGGACCTTTTATTTTTTTTTATTTTTTTTGCTTTAGCTACTGTTTGGTAACAGAGCCAGGCATTTTCCCAGATTTTCCTTCCGTTTCTTTCAGTTTCCATCTTCGATAGTCCATACTCGAACTATGGAAAACTACAAAACCCTAGAAATTGTTCAGAGAAGCCCTAAATCTTCAGTTTTCCACCTCAATCTCAACCGTCCTTCTCTCGGAAACGCTCTCTCCCTCGACTTCTTCTCAGAGTTTCCCAAAGCCCTCGATTCCCTCGACCAAAACCCTAACGTAAGCGTCATTATTCTCTCCGGAAACGGAGCCCATTTCTGCTCCGGCATCGACCTAAAAGCCTTGGACTCCATCTCCGAACATTCCCAATCCAGTGACCGGGGCCGCACCGGGGAGAGGCTCCGACGGCATATTAAGTTCTTGCAGGATGCCATCACGGCCATCGAGCACTGCCGGAAGCCGGTGATCGCCGGGATCCACGGAGCGTGCATCGGCGCTGGGATTGATGTTGTGACGGCTTGTGACATCAGGTTTTGTACGGAAGACGCATTCTTCTCCGTGAAAGAGGTGGATCTGGCGATCACTGCCGATGTCGGTACGCTTCAGCGGCTCCCGAGCATCGTTGGGTACGGTAACGCGGTCGAATTGGCGCTGACTGGAAGGCGATTTTCAGGCTCTGAGGCGAAATCGTTGGGTCTGGTTTCTACAGTTTTTGCCTCCAAGGAAGCCATGGATGAAGGCATAAGACTAGTTGCAGAAGGTAAATGGCTTTTTCCTACGTCTTCTATTTCTGATTTTAGCATTATGTTGCTCTGTTTCTTCAAATTTCAAAAACTTTTACGAAGATTCTTTCTTTACTGTAGCTTATTAAAATTATTGTTTTAGATTATCAACCACTGAAACCCTATTTTGTATGGTCTAAGTAATGAGGAAAAGCCCTATCTCATACGATAAATACTAGGATCACTGGTCCCATGGCTTCCAAATAATGGTGCAGAGTTCTGCATAATTTCCTTTACACAATAGGTTCATAGGTTCTGCATAATCTCTCTAGGATTCACCCAGCATCTGTTATCATTATTTATTCTATTTCAAGCCTGATTATATTGGCATTGAGCTAGATAGAAATGGTAAGTCTGACAAGTCATTTGTTCTATAGTCTTTGGTCCTTGTTGCTTGTCCCTTCCATCCTTATTTGTTGCGAGCTGTTTCCATAGCTCAATTTCAGGATGGCTGAATCCTAGGTACGCCTATTGATGCTGGTGGGGTAGGTAGGTAGGATTGATTTCAAACATAAAACCAGCCCTAGCTCGGATCCCATGTGGATAGATATGAAGAGTAAAACGCACTATTCCTATTTTATTCAATTCAGTATAGAAGAGATGTGAATGCGCAAGATAATAGCTAAAGGCTGCCTATTGGTGCTGGTGGGTACGATTTATTTCGAATATAAAACCAACTCAAGCTCGGATCCCCTAAATGGATGTTGAAGAGTAAAACTTACTATTCCTATTTTATTCAAGTTGGTATAGAAGAGATGTGAACATGCCAGATAATAGCTGCAAAGCTTCCTACTGATGCAGTGATGCTTGTTGTGTGCTGTTCTATCTGGCATATGAGACCTTTCATGCGATACTAGAATTTACAATTGAAGTATGAGAGACTGCATCAATTAGGGATACAGGATAGAAATGAATTGGTCCATTTTACAAACTTCAGCTTCAATAGTTGTAGATTTATTTCAGTAATACTTTTAATTTATATGCTGGATTGGGGTCTCTTTCTAATAAGATTATGAGTGCTAACTAAATATAAAATGTCAAATAGCACCTCTTGATATCCTGAACTAGCAAGAAATTTTTGTAATAAGATATTCACTACAATTGAAAAGGTCTTGTTAATAGAATTTTCATTGATTTGTGATCTGGTCGGATGACGAAATCCATTCTATAGTATCTTTTTATTATCTTGGGTTGAAAAATAATAACAAAAAGTAATCATACCATGCAGAATAGCACTTATAGACTCATTAGAGAAAGGATTTTACATTAATGTAGTATGCTACAACATAGCATGGAGAGGTCTGAACTGACCACCTGAGGATTCTGGTTTTTTAGTAGTGCATGAAGCAACTTCAAAGACAAATAGCTACTAATCATGACTGGAAACAAGATTGATTTCTTCTTTCATATTCCAAAATGTTGTCTTCATCTTGGAAAAAGAGATTGCAATGGAGAAAATATGATGACTGCTATAATCTATAAGGTCATACAGAACAGAAAGGAAAAAAAGAGGCTGCGAATATGCCTGTGCTTTTCTTCAACTTCTCATATGTAGGCTACATTTAGTTCCTGAAAATTTTGAAGGAAAATGTGAAGGAAAGAAAAGAGAGAGGAAAAGTGCAAAGAAAAAAAAAAGTGAATGAAAATAAAAAATAGATTTAAGGTCAATAAATTATTTTTATATGTTACTTTAGACTCGTTCAAGTCTTCAATATAAAGATTAAATAATTTGAAAATGTGTAAGTTTGTAATTATATTTGATTTTCTTTGGTATTTTCAATAGGATGACCAAACATAAGGAAATTATTTTCCATAGCATTTTTTTCTTTCCTTACTTTCCGAGAAACATAACCATAAGGGCTCTCATTTCCCCAATGAAATCTAAGCAAATTTCATATAGCTCTTTCTGTTGAGGCTGTTTTCAAATACATGGAACTACATACTATTTCGTTAGAATGCCCCTGAGAAATATAGCTAGCATTTCTCAAATGTCAATCTAGTAAGTTAGGAAAATGTTACTTAAAGGTTGAAAGATGTACACTGGTCTCATGGAAATGTTATGGCAGGAATTGCGGCCAAGTCTCCTCTTGCTGTCACCGGGACAAAAGCAGTGTTACTAAGAGGTCGAGATCTCACTGTGGATCAAGGATTAGATTATGTTGCAACTTGGAACTCCGGCATGCTTTTATCTGATGATTTAGCCGAAGCCGTCTCAGCTCAAATCCAGAAGAGGAAGCCTGTTTTTGCCAAGCTCTGATGTTGCCCACGCCCACGCTACCTGCAGTTCTCTAGCTACCACCCCTTTCCTCGATCTGCACTCACTGGCAAGCAAGTGCTATGTGGCCACAAGGTGGAATTTGTAACAATTAAAAAGCTCCATCTCTTTGTATAGTTTCTTTAAGCCAAAATACAGCAAAGGAGATCTTTATAAGGTGTTTGTCTATCATATAAGGCTAGAAAAAATAAGAAGAGCTTTTCTGGAATTCATATTACATTCAGGGGACTATATTTGATTTGGTGATTGCTTAATTGACCCTTATCCCCCTCTTTTATCTTAGATTGCCCGCGATTGAATGTAGAATCCATTACAAAAGCTCAAATATGACGAGCAGAAGGAAAAAAAGGTAATCATCTTTTGATTTGTCCACATTCAAGGTTTTATTTTTTATTTATTTATTTTCTTTGGCAATCATAACCTCTAACAAAGTGCAAGAACTAGCTAGAAAGAGACTTTTATTGAAGGGAAAATTTGTGGTTTTTGTGTCCATTTTTTATTTTATAGAAAAGATGAATCCTTTAAAAATAATTAAAATTTAATGTGTTCTCACATGGGAGGTAGTATTCATCCAAGCCAAAGGTCTATCTTTATGTAAAAGTGTACGAAACCTAAATTATTAAATTTGTATTAATTAATTAATTAATTAATTAATTAATTATATATATATATATATATATATATAAACTGGAAAATTCTATGATAATGAAGAAGTATTATGTGAGATTATTAATATTAATCTTCAGATTCATTTAAATTAACAAAAATAAGTTATTTATGAGTTTCATATTTTGATTACATTTTTGTATCCTGATTGCAATATTTATATGCTGGTAGTTGAATTATAATTTACTTTCAAAAATTGGACCTATCATTTTTTTTTGTGTGTGGTACTTAACATTTATCTAAAAGAAGAAAATAGAAGAAAGTAAAACAATTAATTGATTCTCACTAATTAAAATATATAAACATGGAATATACAAATTAAATGCTTTTAGCTACAAGATTATTTCCAAAAGATCAAAATTTGAAGATCAGATTTTGTATCTTCTAAAAAGATATAAAAGTGAGGAATTTGTATTTCTTGAATAAAATGTTGTGAGAAAGATTACAAGTAATTATAAGTGTTAAGGTAATAGGTAATGTTTATTACAATTTTTTTTTTTGTTTTATGTAAATGTGAATTTTGTAATTAAAAATTTTATATTTAATAATATTTGAAGAGTATTTTATTTTAGAATTAAAAAAAAAATATTACAATTGAGTTTTCCGTATATCAAATTGAGATAATTTAGTCATATTTTTCATCAATTTATTTCTAATAAAATTTAATATTTTATATCATTTTATTATTTTACCTTCACATATTTATTGTAAAATGTATTTTTATCACATTCCTTGTAGCTTTTCTTAAATTCTTTAAACTCTTTTTTCTTTTTTTGTATTTTTTTAACATTATTTATATATCTTCTCACATTCTTTGTACTCTTTCATATTATCATATTATCCTAGATCCTAAGAGTTTATGGTAGTGTTTATTTTTTGGCTGAATAGAAAAAATCAAAATATTTAGTTTTTTCTATTAAGTTAAAAGTAACTCGATGACATCATCCAACATAACTAAACTAAAGCTAAAACAAACACTACTTAAGTCTATTTTAGAAAAGATTTGAAATGCTTTGACATATTAAGGTCTAAGGAGAATAGAGTTCAACTCAATATATGAGGCACAAGAATTCTAAAATTTATATGCTAAAGTAATTGGATTTAGTGTTACAAACAACAATGGTGATAAAGAAAATTGAAAACAAGAACCTAATATCATAACTGGAGTTCCTTAGGAGACATCATTTCCTATGCTATTTAATAAAAAAATTAAACAAGTAGATTATGAAAGAGTTTTATGATTGATTGTAATCATCCTTTAGTGAAACCAAAAGATAACTAATTCTTTCAATAGGATTATGAATAACACAGATAAAACTCGATTGAGTGTAATGTGTGGTGTTATATAAGAATTAGCAAAAGGGTTACGTGGTGCAAGAATTGGGCAGATATAACAATGTTGGATTCATAAAAAATCTATATAACCATTTTAATGTTCATTATAGAGTTCATTTAATAAGAAGGAGATGTAATGGTGGCCTTACCTTGTCAAAAATACAATATTGATGAATACAAAACAAATTCCATGAGTCAATTCGATTACACTTAATTTATAGATGTGTTAAGTGTTCCACATAATATAGCGGACTAATGATCATAAAAAATTATTGGCGACAATGGTTAGCATTAACCATCACCACCATATCATAGTGTTTAGATGTGTATTATTAGTGGATGAAAGTGTTGAAAACACTTATATATGGGTTTTGAAGACATTGTTGGATACATTGAATAACAAGAAACCTCTTTTGTTTTTTTCGTTATTGATAGAGATAAAGCAATTAGAAAACTGTTTTTAGAGTCTCACCACCTATTATGTGCTTGGGATAGTGAATAGAGTGCATTCCCTAATACTCATGCCAAGGGCTTTAATTTTTTTTTTTTTATATTGAAAGAACCTTATTTCTCTTTTAAATATTCGTAGATGATAATTTTTTCTATCCGATGAAAGCATTTATTCTCCATTGCTTCTCATTTAAGCATCACATGCCAAGGTCCAATAAGGATTCATGCGGAAAAAAAATTTATTATAATTTTAATTAAGATATGAAAATTCTCTGAGCCAGTTGGAGACTACTACAACATTACATTAATTTGTACTTCAAGCCATGGAAACATGGTGGAAGAGAAGCTTAAGATGTACTTCTTGGGCCAGAGCATTCAATACTTTCCTATCTCTTCCTTTCCCACCGGACGAGGAGCTCAATTTGGACTACTTAGAAAACAAAACAGATTAATTAATTAAAAGTGATGAAATAATCTCAAATTTATAAATCTAACATCAATTTTTGATATAATATTTTTTAATATTTTAAATATTCACATGTAAATTTTAAAAGATAATGCTATTTTTTTTTTTTTAAAAAAAGTAATTTTATTTGAAAAAAAAAAAAAAAAAAAGGTATTTTTTAGGCTGAGGGTTAGATTTATCACTTCTAATTAAATAACTCAAAACAAAATTGTTATCTCTTACTTTGAATAAGAACATTGACCTATCTTGTTGTTGTAAACATGGTTTATCTATATCTATAAAGATTAGGCTTCTAATGGTTTTAGGAATATCATCCATTATAACAGTGTAAGTCTCTAGCATGGCGAAGTGTTGCCAACTTATCCCAAGAATCGGAGAAAAATAGTAGAAAATTTGAACAGTTATACGTGACAATTGTACCACCAAACGGTTGTGAGGTTTCCTCTTCTTACCTCTTCTAGGGCCTCTATGCTTCCCACTTAAATTTGAAATGCCAGTGGAGGATATATTTCTACATCAAGAACATATATATGATTTACGAATGGGATTGGTGTTATAAGTTTCTTTGTAGGAGAAAGTATCAAATATATAGGGGGTGGACACACTCCTCTTATCTTTTTTTATAGTTATCTTCTGTATTAATCTTATTATTAATTTGCTACCTTTTTTGAATCAATAAAATAAAAAATATTTAAAGAATCCAAATCCCCAAATACAAAAGAAGAGTCACAGGGTTCTTCAAACCATTTTTTGTTTTTATTATCTTCATTTAGATAAGAAGTTTCATAAACTGAGCTATTTTTGTAGCATGCCTTTTAAAGTGAAATTCATCCTTTGTTTTTTCCTTTCCATTTACTTGTATCTCTTCTGTTTCATCGATTTTGTCCGAATCCTCCTTTTGTTCCAAAAAAAGGGAAAGAGGAGGATTTATCCTAATGTGAAGGTGAGTTTGTTATACGGGAATAGGAATAAAAATAGGATGGGAATGAGTGTCAAGTCAAGTCAAGTCAATCTACTTAGACGAATTACTTAAAAAAAAGAAGGAATTAGGTAATGATCAATTTTATAAATTTTAAGTGATTGTAATTAACAAGAATGAGCAAATAGAAAAAAGAGAAGAGATATGAAACACGAAGCTTATGGCAGTTTGGTTTAATCTCGATCCACATCCACTTTCCACCAAGTTAAGGGTTTTAAGGCTTTTAAACATTTAAAACTTTAATTTTGGGTTTTAAGAGAGTTTTCTTTATAATGTGTTGACAACAATTTAAGCTTAAGAATTACAAGAAGAAAGGATTGAAAAAGGTGCAAGGGGATACAAACTTAGCTCAAAAGCACTAAAACGAGATATTGAAGTTTGTTTGGATGCCAAATACCCTTGTTTTTGGAAAATATTAAAAAAAAAAATGTTTTTTTTGTTCTTTTGGGGTTGGGTTGAGTTCGTCCTATAACAGCCCTAGTTGAAATGGACGGCCTTGTGGTCCAAGGGTCCTCCCTGGGCCGCTACCAACTGACTGGGCTTTGCTTCTGGGCTGAATTTAACAGCCTCACTCCAGCCCAAAACTGAGAATACAAATACAAAAAAAAAAAAAAAAAAAAAAAACCAATGTGAAATTGATAATAGGAAATAAACTTGAATATATATATATATAAAATTAAAAAAAGAAACCATAAATTCAAATGCATTGCCTTTTCCAAACAAAAGTGGGAAATAAAATAAGATTTTGCCCATATTGAATTGCCATATGTTCCTTTACACCACATGGGCACAGCATGGGTGTGGAAACCCCAAACAAAACATAAAGTTTGGTGATTGTTTGGATACACTATTAAAGTTGTCCATGCCTTTTTTTGGGTCACACGTGTTTTTGCATCAAAAGCTTTGTTAAAGGAAATTTCCTTGGATTCCTTTACCAATTCCACAAAAGAGAAAGGGAAAAAAAAAAAAAAAAAAGGAAAAATTCTAAGTGGCTTGGAATTTGAATAATTCCATTTGCCTCATGTGCCCCATTTGCACCAAAAAGTTGCTTCACTTGCTGCCACACCACTTTCCCCATCCCCAGCCAAACATCATCTAAAGGAGAAAGTTTCAAAAACAATGGAACTTGTTATTTAATTTAAATAAATAAAAAAATTATGTTCCAAAATAAGGACAACACAATGATGTTTGGATAGAACATTTCTTTCCTAAACGCTAAAAAAAGCAATATTTTTAAGAATCAAATACAATTTTTAGGAGACTTGAAGAGAAAGAAGCCTTGTAATGCAGAGAACACATTATTATTTAATTAAAAAATTTAAATTATTAAAATTATCTTTATTTTCAATTAAAGCATTTTGTAATTTTACCTTAAATATATTCTTGTTTTTTTTTTTTCTAAGATTTTTAAAAAAATAATCCATTTCATCAAAAAGGAAAACAGTTCTCATTTCGAGTACTAGAGAAGCTCAATCATTCACAAAAACTCCCCTAGAAAGTTAACATCCAAGAACCCCACTAAAGAATCTAAAAATGTATACTTGTGTGTATGTTTGAGGAGAAAATACAATGCATA
Organism: Vitis rotundifolia; assembly: GCA_030254885.1. Lineage (NCBI taxonomy): Eukaryota > Viridiplantae > Streptophyta > Magnoliopsida > Vitales > Vitaceae > Vitis > Vitis rotundifolia. The sequence continues at coordinate 19,783,202 of CM058151.1, forward strand.
ATCATGTGAAAACAATAATTTTTCTTGAAATCCAAACACCCCCACCACCCCCACTAAGAGGACCCAAAAAAGGGAAAAGGAAAGGGTAAAAGACAATGCAGTTTGCTTGTGAGACTGGAATGTGAGGCTTATAGGATTGAAAGAGTGAAGGAGTTGCCTAAATTTTCCTTTTGTGATTTGATGATATCAGGCGGGCCAGTTTGTTCACATGCCCAAAGACACCATTCCTTTGTTGTTATTTCCATCACCCTTTTTCAGAGGAAGTTTCTCTAAAGTAGGCCATGGACGTTCCTCACCTCCCCCTTTTCCATTGGGTTGTTACAACTCATTTACACACTTCATGTACCCTTTGTGTACGATTTTTCTTTTTCTTTTTCTTTTTCTGGTTTTTTTCACACATTTATGAAATTTGGAGACAAACCCACAATTTTGATGTATCAAATTTTGAAGGGTCTTTTCATAATTTTTTTTAAAAAAAAAATCATCCCCACTTTGAAATTTAGTTTTTGTGATTGATTTTGAATGATTTACAACGTAATTTAACCTTTAACAATCTAAGATTCTTAAGGAACATAAAACCAAATAAGCTCCAATTCGGGCAATTAGAAGTACCACTCTCTTAACAATTAGCAATTTCACCCAACCTAATAACTTAACTCGAAAAAAATAAAGAGCGACTATCATAAGTTAAAGGCAACAAGTCTATGGTAGAGAAAAAGCTTACAAAAAACACAATAGCGTCTAACGACATTAAAAATTAGCTATAAAATGAGAAATTCAATCTCATTGTGGACATTGTTTGATTTCATGCACCTCCAAAATCGATCTTTAATAAGATTTTATTTGGATTGAGTTTTACACAAAATATATATATATATATATATATATATATATATATATATATATATATATATATATATTAATTCTCATACAAATTCTGCATTAATTGATTTATATTTAATAAAACTTTTATAATATTATTATGTATCTTTGGAAATTATGACTTCATCTTTAAAACTAAAAACAAAAACCATATATTATTGGTATGGTTTCTAAATAAATAGTAATTTTTTAGGATTAATAATATTTAACATGAGATCAATATTTATGGTACTAATTCAAACAAGTAGAATGGACAAAGTTGGAGACTTATTTAAATAATAACTTGTGTGAAGTTGGAAATGATGGTGAAGTGTGCCTGATAGTTACTCAATCAACTAGACCCCCCATGTTGCAACTTGCAATTGCAAGTCTAATTCAAGTTTACGTAGCAAAGTAAAATAAGCTAAAAGATGACTAGTAGTGATGAAATCAATTTTAGGGTTTTTCTTAATATGTTAAGAATAATATTCCAAACCTAGCTTACCTCAAAGTGAAGAAAGGCAGCTATCCTTGTACTCATTTGATGCTTACACACATAAATATATGATATTAAAAATTAAAAAAAAAAAAAAAAAAACCATGTCTTGCTTGAGGGAGATTGGCAAAATTGGCTTGACAATGAAGAAAAAGAGCTCAAAAAACCAAAAAGAAATATTCTATTTGAAAAGTGATAAGCCCTTAAAGGCATATTCATCATTAAAGATTGCCTAGGTCAACTTTGAACTCCATGGTGACTTTTGAATTCCTCCACCCTCTTTTCTAGAAATTCTCCTCACATGACATTTGGGTTATGGTTTGTGGATCGAAATTTTATTTTTTTTACTTTTTAATTATTTTATATTTAGTGTCTTCATCTCATCTTTGTTTATGTTTTTCAAGGGTGTGATGCTCATCCTCATAGAGCTCAATGGGTGTGAAGGTTTAGGATGTGGGGTTTCTTTATATGGAAAACATAGTCACAAGAATGTACACGTAACACCACTTTAAAATGCCCAATGATGGCTTGTGAAAAAAGGGGCATTCATATATAAATGATTGACATAAAGGACTCTTCATTTCTTTCTTCCTCAACATCAATTTCACTTTCATTTAGTGCACCTCTTTTTAAGCTAATAATTTAATATGTATAAAGAAGTATTTACCATTGGGTCATGTTGATTCGGGTTTAATTCATTCATTATGATATTCTAAACATGAATATCAAATCCAATAAAAGTAATGAACTCGTTTAAGTTTTGTTTGGATCACAGAAAGTATATATATATATATATAAAAGAATTCAAATTCTTTTATTTCCTCCAACAAAGGAGGGAAATATAAAAAATATATATAAATTTAAAAAAAAAATTATGTGTAACTTCAAATTTTAATATTAAATGAAACAAAAAAAAAATTCAAGAAAGATTTGCATTAATAATTTTCTTTCTTTTTTTTTTTTTTTTTTGGCTTAACCATCTCCCTACTTTTCCTCAAATGTTCTAAATAAGACAAAAAGTTTAAGAAAAGTTTTCAATTAATTTTATTCTAAGAAAGCTTTCTTTTGCTCCTCACTATAAGTTTGGTTTGTTATCTTAAGAATTTTATATAGAAGATAAGCAGAGAAATATCATCTTTTGCTTTCTTCAAATCCCAATTTCCAAAATCAAAGAAAACTTCTCCAATTAAAAAAAAAAAAATAGTGATTATTCTCCTTGTAAGAAACCCAAATTTCTTATACTACTCTTCACTTATCTTTTTAACTTAAAATTTTCTTTTGTTTTCTTAAGAATTTAATTCACCAATGAACTATCTAAAGAGAAATCTCATCTTACATGTGATTTCTTCAAAACCCAATTAAAATTCAAATGGACTCCCACTAAAAGACAAAAGAAATTTTCCAATTTATCTGCTCATAAGAATCTTAAGCGTTTGGTACTAAGCTTTATAACGTGTAAGGTTGTCTTTTGCTTCCAACAAGAAGTCTAGTACAACTTTTATTTGTTTTCTTCAAAACCCAAATTTTCAAATCCAACAAGAAATCCCACTTATTATTTGTTTTGTCCAAAGTCCAATTCTTCAAATCAAACATGTAAAATGTAAAGAGAAATCTTACTTTTTGACTTCTCATTTTTTCAAATCTATTATGTAAGGAGAATCTAACTTTGTTTAATAAGGTTTTTTTTTTTTTTCTCAAATTATTCATTAATAAAAATTTTTGATGTACAAGATTCCTAATATTAAATAACTAATTTTCTTACAGACTTAAATTCGATAAAAACTTAAGGATATCAAAGAGCAAAAAGTCATTTTTTAGACTTATAAACTTAGGAAACAAATATGTAAACTTTAGAAAGACGATTCAGACATATAACCCCCAAACTAAGTTTTGATACCATAGGATTTTAGTTTAATATATATATTATACTTCTTAACATTCAAAATATGTTTTATGTTTTTAATAATCTAGCTGAATGATTTATTAAAATTATTTTTGCTTTAGAAAATGACTTGTTTTTAACAAGTTTTCAAGAAAGTGTTTATCATAAAAAAAATTATTAAAAATGTATTCAAGATTTTTCTTTAAAAAAATGGTTTTTATGTAGTTTTCAAACAAACCACTAAATCACCCTTCATTATGATTAATTTTTTTTAAATCCAATTTTTAAAATGAAGTGTAGAGCCAAGAGAAATCCTACTTTCAAAGCTTGTGAATTCTATTACATGCTTTCCATGAAAACTCAATTCTCCCAATCACTCCAAATTAAACCTAATAAAAATTTTCAATCATATGAATAAAAGAAATCTAAATTTTTGTTCATTTTCTCTACATGATTTTGTGAAACCCAATTCTCCAAATTGAACATATACAAAAGAGAAATCTCACACTATTTTATTTTCCACTACAAACCCAAATTTTCAAATCAAACATGTAAAAATAATAATAAATAAATAAATAAATTGTTTAATAATTCTCACTTGCTTGAGAATTTAAATATATATTTTTTCCATTTATTCTTCATGAAGAAGATAACATGAAATACAAAACTTTTCAAACTATTCCTTATTATTTTTAAACTTTTTATCAAAGATAACTTATTTTAAGAATAAATTCTTAAAAGAATATATAAATAAAAATGTAATTAAAAATATTTTTAAAATTAGAAAACTATTTTTAATAATTTCTTATTTATTTTCCTCAAAAACCCAATTCTCCATATTGAAAGATAATAGGAGAAATCCCACTTTTTATTCATTCCTCCAAGACCCCTTATTTTTTTCCAACATGATTTTCTAGAAGGAAAACCCAATTCTCCCAATCAAACATGAAGCACAAGTTAATGAAAATAAAAACAAAAATAACCCCACCTACACAATCTCCCTCCCTCTCTCTCTCTCTCCCAAAAAAAAAAAAAAAATAATAAATTAGAGAGATAAAAAATAAAAATAAAAAATGAAACTAAAGATTAAAGAAGCAAAAGGACATTTTCCACTGAACAACATATTTTACTCAAAACACAATAATTGCAGCCTTTGACGTTTCTCTCTTACTCCTTAAACCCCTCTTCAACACCCACACGCAAACTCCTTTGACTCTTAAACCAAAAGCCCAATTTTCATCAATTAAAAAAATTTTAAAATAAAAAAGTGAAAAATCTTAGCCGCAATTTGGCTTACGAAAGACCTCAATTCAACTTTTCTTTCCATACTACACAAGTGGGTCGAGTCCATTTGCTTGTGGGAATCTCTATTTTTTTTTTTTTTTTTTTTTTTTTTCAAAATTTTCAAATGGGTCCCTTCGAATTTGATTATTTGCAAAAAGTGGAGTTTCCCATCTCCATACGGAATCGCCCTTCTTCATTTGTCAATGTTTGAGGCTCTCAGTTTAACTAAATCTCAACCGTCCCACGTTACCCCCACTTCTTATCACATTTCCCCTTTCTTTTCACCTTATTTACCTTTTTGCCATTAGGATTTTTTTTCTTTTTCTTTTTTTTTTTTTAAATTGGAATTATTTATTTGGGTGGCAGAGAGTGCACCCGTGACATGGGATCCAATCACTTAGTGAGGTTTTTTTAATTGGGCATGGCCAAGTGCTTGACCATGTTAGTATTTTTAAAGTCACAATTTTCAACTAATTTTGATCATAAATTAATCCAACATTTTGTACCTATGTCCTCAAGCCTTGTCCTTACTCTTTTAATTTTTTAAATGATTAGATAAATTTTTTTAATTTAGTCTATGGATCCATTTTATTAACGAACTTCTAATTTTAGAGCCATTAAAATTAAAATTAAAATGAAAATGGACCACCTTGTTAGCAAAGAAAAAAATGGGGAGAAAAAATCAAAGGGCAATAAGTACTAAAAATGATTGATAATAGTGAAATGAAAATGAAATTAGGCAAATGCATGAGTGGGGAGGGGCATAGTGGTAATTTCAAAGGGAGATTCTTTGGTCGATTTCTCCTAAATTTTGCATCTGATCCAAAATAGTGAGACAAGAAGATTGAGGAAATCTTGAAATGGGGCATCACTTGAAGGTGGCATTTTTGTCAGTTACCCTCAATCCGACGTGGGTGCCCGTCGTTTTGGGGGCAAGTAGACCCTAATCTTTACTCTCCCACCCACCTTCCTCGAGTTATCAAGCCTGTGAAATGACCTAAATACCCTTTATCGAGTTCCATCCCAAAAGATAAGATTTGTTAACAAAAGCGAGATGCCCATGTTATGAGAATCTCCCAAGGCATTGTCAACTTCAAAGGCCCCATCCCCCTTTCCTTCTTATTCATCTTTCTTGCGTCTATATCGACCTTATAATAAAATTAACCAAAAAAAAATTATTTAATTTATCTAAACATGAATTTTAAATTAGGTTTGAAGTCGATTTAGATTGATTTTTGAGAACATTGAAACTCTCTATTAGATTTAATTAAACCCTAGCTAGCTCTAGCTAATTTTGTTAAAGAAGCTTATAACTTTAAAAAAATTAAAAAAATGTTACTTCTTATAGAAGTTTAGAAGCTTGATTTTAACTTATACGATAAGTTATTTTATATTTAATAAAGTTTTTATGATATCAATATTACTTTTTAAAAATTATAATTTCGATTTCAAATTTAGCTTCTCATTAAAGCTAAAATGATAAAATTATTTTAAATAAACAATTAGCTTTTACATGAAAATTATTCTAAATAAATTGTTAGCTTTTACTTTTTAACATTTAATAGCAAAAATAATGACAAAATTTGTTATAATTTACTTACACTAATTGAACTTAACAAGCTTATTAACATATTTAATAATCATATTAATTAAATTAATTATAATTTTAAATTATTTAACTAGTATTTGACTTATTTTAAATTTATTTATAAATAAATAGATGAAATCAATCATAATCATATTTAGTTAAAATATTAATTATATAAATTTATATAAGTTCGACTCGAACACTAAATAGAATAATTTGATTATTAAATGAGTTATTATATATCTAATAATTAATTAGTATTTAAGTTTATATTTTTAATATATTATTATTGATGTCGAGTTTTGGTTGACTAGTACAATAGTAAAATATTTAGACTCTGACAAATTAGATAAAGATAATTTTCTTTTAATATTTGGTGACATAAATTTAAAAATAATCTTTCAAATGTATAAATACCATTTTTTGATATTTTATTAAGAAAAAAAAAAATCCCGGATGATTAGGGTATGAGGTAGAACCGCAGAAAGGGCAGTGGAATAGTGACCCTGTCCTACCCTACAAAGCCCTAAAAAAGGGGTAGCTTAGGGCACTTAAATGGCGAACTGACCTCTACGGTTATGTACCTTGAATCTCCATTTCAGTGGTTTGGTACATTTCACCAACATATCTAAAGGCATCTCATTTCTGATTTGACCTGCCTCCACTTCTATTTCTATGTCTCAATTTCCTAAAAATTAATTAATTAATGTAAAAGAATTAATCATAACATTATGATTTATGATGTATTTCATATTGTATTATTTGATGCATTTTTCTATCATTATCATGGTACCCACCAAAATATTCCCACTCATATTACTTTCTATACATCTTGGTATCAATAAAAATATTTCCATTACATTATTTTCTAAAAATATTTATTTTTTTATTCTAAAAGCAAAAAAAAAGTTATTATCCATAGCATCCAAAATTATTTTTAGAGTGAATTTGATTGTAATTTAAAAAAGTGTTTTATAGCATCCAAAATCATTTTTAAATTGTATTTGATTATGATTTTAAAAAATATTTTTAGTCTTTATAATACTTAAAGAGTGCATTTGATGGTGATTATAGGAAGTATTTTTAGTCTTTTTAACACTTGAAAATTTTTATTTTTTAAATGTTAAAAGGGTTAAAAACGCTTCTTATAATTACTATCAAATACACTCTAAGAGTGTGTTTGAATGTGATTTTAGAAAGTATTTTTGGTATTTTTAACACTTGAATAATAAAAATTTTATAATATTAGAAATATTAAAAGCTCATTTGATAGTAATTTTAAAAAATGCTTTTAATATTTCTAATACTTGAAAAATTTTATTATTCAAGTGTTAGAAAGACTAGAAACGTTTTGAAGAATCATTACCAAATACACTCTAAAAGTGTTTCATAAAATCATTATCAAACGGACCATATGTTTAACAATGATTTTAGAAAGTATTATTAACATTTTTAATATTTAGAAAAAGGTAAAAGTTTTCAAGTGTTAAAAATAATAGAAATGCTTTCAAAAATTAATGTCAAATGTATTAGAGCACATTTGATAGTGATTCTAAAATATATTTCTAATTTTTTTAACACTTAAAAAATTTTAAATATTAAAAATGTTATAAACAATTTCTAAAATCAATATTAAATGAGTTTTTAGAAAGTTTTGGGAGTGCTTGAAAAACTAAAAATACTTTTTAAAATTATTATCAAATGACTATTTTACAAAATTATTATCCGATTATAATAATGATATGTGATGTAATTTTTTATAAAATTAAAAACTTTTATGTTATCGTCACGTAAAAAGCAAACTTATCTATAAAAAAATAAGACAGAAAATTTAAATTAAATTATAAAAACCATTTAGAAAAAAAAAAAAAATTGGTTGAATTAGAATGAGTATGAGAGGAAGTTACCAACTGTTGAGTGGGAACAGCAAGTAATCTGAAGGACCCTCGTGACCGTTTTCTGGCAGCGCAGCATAGAGGCAAAAATATTTCTGTTCCCTCATGCTCAGCATCCACAAAAAAGGCAAAAACCAAAAAAAAAAAAAACCCCTAGGGGTAATAATGTACTTTCACCTCGCAATTAAGGCACTTTGTGCCCTCCAGCTGTAAGCATGACATAAGGTGACTTCACCCTTACGAGTCTGCGAGGGTCGCAATTTTCGTCGAAATGACTAAAACACATTTCATTAGGATACTTGATGACAGAATCACCCATCCCACCGTCCACAAATTAGACCACATCGTGGTTTTTTTAGGTATGCAGGGTGATGGGAGAAAGGGTGGTTTGGTCATTTTTCAAACCCGACACAACTTCGGTTATTCCCACACACAAAGGTCGAACACAACTAAGCTGGTGTTTAAGAAACGTTAACTATTTGGAAAGCGGCCGTAATTAATTAATCTCTCTAAACCTTTTGTTAAAATTATGATCCGAGGAGAAAATTTGGAAAAGAAGGAAAAGAAAAAAAAGGAAGAGTTTGAGTCTTGTTTACGCCAAGGGGTCGTCTGTATTCTATTCTCCTCCTCTGTGAGACCTTGTCTCGCCGCACCATTTATATAAAGAACCCGCACTTTATCTCTCAACCCACACCCCACCTTCGCCTTTTCTTTTCTTTCTTTCTTTCTTTACACCAGTCCCCTCCCTTCCTTTTTCCTCCCTCTCTTTTCTTATTCTCTTACTTTGTTGGATTATAAGTACTACCACATATGTCTTCCTTTGAATTGGACCTCAATCAGTTATCATTTCTCAACTAGTTTCTTCTTCTTCTTCTCCTTCAGCTTCAGCTGTAGAGTTGATAGGATTTTTTTTAGCTATGGAGAAGCTCAATTTTGTGAAGAATGGCGTCCTCAGATTGCCTCCTGGCTTCCGCTTCCATCCTACTGATGAAGAGCTGGTGGTGCAGTACTTGAAGCGCAAGGCCTATTCCTGCCCCCTGCCCGCCTCCATCATCCCTGAGGTCGATGTCTGCAAGGCTGATCCTTGGGATTTGCCAGGTTAGTTGGCAACTTGGAATAATTCTAAGCATAGCAATGCGTATGCAGAGTACTGAATGAATGAATTTGTTTTCGGGTCTGTTTGTTCAGGTGATTTGGAGCAGGAGAGGTACTTCTTCAGCACCAGGGAGGCCAAGTACCCGAACGGAAACCGGTCGAATAGAGCCACGGTTTCGGGTTACTGGAAGGCAACTGGAATTGACAAGCAAATTGTAGCTTCCAAGGGGAACCAGGTTGTGGGGATGAAGAAAACTCTGGTTTTTTATAGAGGAAAGCCTCCACATGGGTCGAGAACTGATTGGATCATGCACGAATACCGGCTTGTTGGTGCTGAAACCACCCCACAGAGAAAGAGCTCGACAACTCAGGTGAGTTTCCGACCTGCAGTTTCAAGAAATATAGCCAATTTGTATGGTATTAGTACTGAAGAATCAATGGTTTTTTGTACCATTTCTGCAGAGCTCAATGGCGCAAGTGGAGAACTGGGTGTTGTGCCGCATATTCCTGAAGAAACGGGGCACGAAAAATGATGAGGAGATGATGCAAACCAACAATGAGAACCGGGTGGTTCAGAAGTTGAGGAACAGCAGGCCTGTTTTCTATGATTTCTTGACAAGGGACAGGGATGATACCAATCTTGCTTCTTCCAATTCTTCGGGTTCAAGTGGGATCACAGAGGTGTCGAATACCGAATCAGAAGAACACGAAGAAAGCAGTAGTTGCAATAGTTTCTCGCCTTCCAGAAGAAAACCATAACCATATATATACTCACTCTCCCCTTTCAGTAATGCCTGCTGTATCAGTAACTGGGTTTCTGGAAAGAAAAAAGAAAAAAAAAAACACCCAAGATTAAAATAACCATCTAAGAATTCTCATGTTCAGCCACTTCTTTTCCGGAGTCTTTTCTGTAATCAATGATCATCACTTCATAGAGAGGTTTAAAAATGGAAGAAAAGGAAAAAAAAACAAAATTCGGCATCATCAACTGTCAATTACTAGTAATTTTGAGAGCAGGGGTGTTGGCAGATGGTATAGTTTATGCTATGTAATCAATCATCCCCAAAGTTTCAAAATTAGTGATGATCATCTCTCCTTTTTCTTTCTCTCTTTTTTGTTTCTTTTTTTCTTTTTTTTGGTTTTTTGCTATGAAACTTGCCCCCTAAAACCACTCATAATTCAACACTGTTGAGAGCTTTTTTCCCTTTTCCAAAAGGCAAATGATTTTCCAAGGCAAGAAAATTTGAAAGAAAGAGATGGGAAAGGGGGAGAAAGATGAGGCATATGCATTTACAATAGTCCAATATACACTTTGTCAAAAGAGAACCCTTTTAGGGAGCACAAGAATAAGAACCATGATCTTAACAAAATCACCCTAGAGGGCATGGGGTTCCATTTTCAGATTCTCCCTTCTTTTTTGATCCCCAAAGATAAAAAAGAAAAAAAAAAAGAGAGAGAGAGAAACGAGAAACTACACAGAAAGAACCCAGTTCTGATCCTCCAATGGATTGATTCTGTCAAAGATAATAAACAGACATTCCAAAAAATATTTTCAAACATACAACAAGAAAACAAAACAATCTGCAGGCAAAGTAGGTATATTTCTGCAGAAAAACATGGTTAACTAAAGTTTGAAATTGCAGGACTAGTTGGTGGAAGTAGAGAGACTTAAGGTAGTGATTTCTTGGCCAAGAATTTGCAGCATTTCAAACTAAGATGGGTCCCAACTGTAGAAACTAGGCCAATGACCTTAGCTTCTCCTACGATTTTTTTTCCTCATCTTACTGCATTTTCAAGCAATGTTCTTAGCTTTAGCTCACGACACCGGACAAAAAATTACAACCCAGCTAGTACGATTCTAAATTTCTTCCACCGCAAACCAACAAGACCCACTTCTCTAATTTGAAAATGGAGGTCAGCTGATAGCGGAGATAGATAAGAATAGAGATCATCCCACACAATCTTCCAACTACTCTACAACTTTGACCTGAAAAAATTGTACTATAATTCAATGTATTATACTTCTAATACTTGTTAAACAAGCTGTTTCTCCTGCATGTCGCGCACACATGTCAAACATGCAACAACCGCGACCGGGTTATGGTTGACTCACCCCTTTTGTATCGGTATAATTTAGGACTCAATGATAGTAACTATTAATGGTATTACTATATGGAAGGGGGATTTACTATTCTATGATTTCATTGAGCTCAAGCCTATGAGGAATGACCAAGTGTGACCGGGGGGACGGCAAATAATGAAGCTTGATTAAGAGGCTAATGATATAATAATTGAGGGGTTTGTTGCCATGCTATAAGAGGAAGAGAGAAACAAAATTAAAATTGCCGACCAGAGTTTCTTGTGACAGTAGGTTTAGAATCATGTAATGAGGCTGTTGGAGTTCTTCACGTCACCCATTCTATTAAATTTTTTCCCCCTTTCCTTTTCTTCATCATCTTCATGGTTGGCTTAGGGTTGTGGATTGCTGACTTGGGCCTTCTGGTTTTGTCAATCACGTGGGCAGCCCCTCATGGTAGACCACACAAAACTTTTCCCCCTTTTTCTATTTTTGTAGCCTCACCTGGGTTAGGTCAAGAGGAGGTGCAAAAGGGTCATTTTGCATACGGGTAGTTTCGGGATTTTTCAGAAGGATTGCCTAGCAGACAGGGAATGTAATATCAAATTATGTAAGTTGACCGGTTCCAAAACCAACCACTTTTAAATGCTGTTTGTTTGGACAATTTAAGTTTAAAGAGGGGGTTGCTTGGTATCTCTGCAACAATGACATCTCCATTTTTTTAACAACATTCAAATAACAAGCATATATCTACCCAGATGAGTTATAAATGTAGTGGGCTCCTCATCCTGATTGAAGGGGTCTCTAATGAGATGTGTTTGTCAACCTAAATCGTACGAATTATGCAGTAAACGATCCCTCAATCAGCTTAAACTTTACCCTAATCATGTCATCTGTAAACATAAAGATGTGTTTCTCAACCCAGATCATACAAATTTTGCAGTCAACAATCAACCTAGATCACACCTTCAAGATATTTCACAGAAATTATGCAGACAAAGTTTACCCAAATCAAGTCATCTATAAATCAATAATCAGAACAGAACAGAGCAGAGCAGAGCATTCACAAGGAGAGTCAAAAACTAGGTAAAAGATTTGAGACAATTGTGGTAGGTTGGCCTGCAGCAGGGATGAACCCTTTTGGGTACTTATGCCAACTGTGCAGAGGAAATGAATTGGTTGGACAGTTGAGAGTTGGGAATAAATGGTCAATGGGGTTTAGGGTTGTTGCCTAAGGAAGAGGGTGCCACACGTCGAACGAAAGATCAAGATGTTGAGATCATTGGGAGGTTAGCGCATGGGACAGTAACGGCCTGCAGGATGGGGTGCAGTGTTGTGTGATGTCTTGTGTCTGCAACTCAAGATAGTCTAGGATGCTTACTTTCTAATGAAATGCAATATATGGCAGTAGCAAGCAATACATTTCAACATCAACTTTCTCCTATTCCCTGTCACAATCTTGGATCTTCTAAGTTGCATGTATCACACAATTTGTAAAGAGAGAAAGGTAAACAATCAGATAACCAAAAGTTCAGTATTTCGGGTAAGGGCATAGATGTGAGAACATCATGTGGAGGTTGCGTCTGAAAACACAAGGTCTAATACAGATGAGCAGAAGTATCCCCCCTAAATTCTAAGCATTACAGTGACACAGAGAAAAGGGAATTCAAAGTTTTATGCTAATTTCTTCAATGTCAAAATCAGTCCTCTGATTTTAGAAGGGGACTTGGAGGGACTTTTCAGCCTTTCTTTCGGTGGATTTCGTGTCAATGTTTCCATCCAACCTCATTTTTCTTCAATCCCCAAATGGACCACATCACTGTGTCACAAGATTCTGTATTATCCTTCCCCATGACTCTATTTGCAAGAGTAAAGATTCCCCCAAAAATACACCACAACTTCCTAACCCGTTCCAACCGCGAAGGGACTTTATCCTTCACGAGGTGATGCAATGCCATCAACAAATATCCACAGAATAAGTAACCTCCAACTTCACATAAACTCCCTAGTCCCTACTGCTACCAAACTTGTGAACACAAATCCTATATTTTCCTTCCTATTAAGAATAAGAAGGCGACAAGAAAAGAAAACAATTACTTCTAAGGAAACACAGAGCCATCCAAAGAAATAGTGGACCTGATCTCAGACGTGAGTTAACCAGGAAGGCAAGAACTCAACACCTTTATGCCATCCCAGTACATGACACCTAGCAACGCTATCAGTAGTTTCAGAGTCAGAACGGGAGGTACAGGACACCTCTTATACTTCCAGATGATAAAAGTAAAATTTAGGATATATCTCATTGTTCCCATCGTCCCAAACAAGGGCTTTCAATACCTACATTCCTTTTAGACAATACATTCTAATACATTAACAAATATATAGTCCAGTTGAATTGTACACTCAGGAAGAGAATTGTCCGTTTCAGTAACAGCACGTTTCAGGAAATATTGCATGCTCAGAAACAGTAAGGGGCTCCGCGCTTAGCATGCACAATTAGCAAGTAAAGAATACAATATTTAATTGTGTAAAACTGAATCTCATTCAGAGGTGCCAAGATGATGCAAGATTACAATAGCATATTGTCCAATGACTGAAGAACTGCCATATTGTTCCATTCTAAACAATCAAGGAACTGACAAATTCCTTAAATTCTCCTAGCCGAAAGACTAACAATGCGGTCAGTCGTGATATGATTACACTTAATCAGGAAAACATAGAGGCAAAAATATTTTGGCATTATAAAGCCAGAAATCACCATAGTACTCTGTTCACATTCATTTAGTTTCTTGGTTATTGGCTGCTCTAGTTGGTGGCCTCCCCAGTTACATTGGTACCAGGCCCTGAAGTTTTTGAAGGAGGCGGCTCTGAACAAACCTTCAGTACAGCTTCATTCTGCAAGAAACACACAAGCAATTTCCAAAAATTCAGATATTGAAATTTCGAAAAATGATTATAAGTAGGACTGAGAAATCATTAGGCTAAGATGCAAATCAAATCTCTGTGCACCATTTTGTAGTCTACATGTCTGTCTATGCAAAATATATATACATATATAGTTATGTGAAACAAAGCAAATATCATATATAAAGATTCTTAACTAGGTATTCTTTTGATATCTCCAGCTTCAATTCGGTATAAAAATTAAGTCATTAGGACATCTATCTACAAGATATGTTGTTTTTTTTTTTTTTTTTCCTAACATAGGATATATTGATGTCTTAAATTTCTAGTTCTACTTTCAGGAGAAAGAATATATTGATTTCTTCCTTTCTAGTTCAACTATAAGTTTTGAAATTCATAACGGTAATTCATAACGGTTAAAAGGCCTTGTCGGTTCCTATTTTCAAAAGAACAAGCTCTCTCTTTCAGTACATTTATCCATTCAACTACTCATTCATTTTAGAGACTGAACAGTTTTCAACCCTTAAATCATTGAGTTAATTTGGCATTTATTAATATTATTTTTCTAACATATATTACAATTCCGTCAAATTCTACTAAATACTGAGTCCTACTATGCCCTATAATATGATTCCAATTTTCTGAGAGGAACAACAATTTGATTCTTTGGTACTACACCATTCTCTGCACCCTGATTTTTCTATTCTCCTTTTTACACTTTTTATATACATATTTTTCTAGTTTCATCTCCTTTAAAGCACTTCATCATATCAATTAGACCCAAAGCATCCGTTTAATAAACGTAAACCTCAAAAACTGTTTCTGCATCATTGTTGACGTAATCTTAGCAAGGTTATCCACCTCAGATTGTTACTAGTTTTTTTATCAGAATAGATCATTACCATTTCCAAAGTTGAAGTCACCACACTAGATATTACTAATTAATGACTAAATGATATGATATGCAACACAATCCATCCTGCCATGAACAATATTTAGTCTAGCCTTTTGTAGGTTACTTCAAATATTTTGACATGTGAAGCACTAAAGCCAGTAACATTATGGAACAATCAAGAATCCACATCAAAAATTTGAGAATATCAACACAGACAACACTAAATTGAACAAATAAACCAAGACACAAGTTTGTTCATTAATTTTTAACAGCAAATATAAGGGAAAAGGAATGTTATTAGAATGTTGTAAGATATAAATTCAAATTAAGTGGAAAAGAAACGTGACTCTATGAGGGGTGAGGGAGAAGCTGAGGAAGAAGAGTTTCGTGCCAAAGGAGATGAAATTTTCATTGGAAAAGGTGGCAAAAAAATTTCACTATTCTTGTATATTTTATCTCAATTACCCATCAGACTTATGCTATAAGAATTCGAAGAATAAGAAATTGGCAACAATGTCATTATTTCTTGAACAATAAAAGATAGACAATTCTCCAGTTCAGAATGACCAATATATGTCAAGACCTATGCAAACATGCATCCACAAGATGAAAACCTACTTAATCTGGAAACCAGTTAATAAAGAGCCAATAGTGATTTATTCCTCACTGATTCATTTCCTGTAAATCGAGTATTAACTACCAATTACCCATTAAAATCAAGTGCAAATATCCTTTTTTCTTCATTAGTTCTTTCTACGCTTTTAGAATTCCTCCTAAATCTTCTTCTAAACACACATCATGACATCAAGTAAACGTGACTGTAAACCAAAGAAAAAACCTATAATCAATTTGGCTGATACAGAGAGAGTTCACTGGGTTAGACTGCACAATGCATGCAGTTTCACCACTATCTTAAATCTATCTGCACATAACTGGGTGGCATGGATTTTCTTTAAAGAAAGAAAATCGATTTTGTGTTATCTCCCAAGGGCACAACATTGTGGTACTCTCGCCGTCAAAAACCCCCCAATTTGCCAAAACCCCAACAAAATTTCTGGGCAATACATAAGCCCCCCCATGCATATCATAGTCATAAATCCGCAAAGCCCATTCCCCCCCAGAATCTTTGAGAGCAACAAACAGGCATCCCAAACAAATGAACTGATCATATAAGCAAAAGTCATAAACATAAATCAACCAGAAAGCAGAAAAGAAGTGGACGACACACATATACTAAAACCCTAAAAAAACTTTCAGGGACAACACATAAACCCTTGAGCAACATGCACATCATAATGATAAACCCAGAAACCCCATTTGTGCAGAATCTTGAAAAAAAAGAAATGGGCATTCTAGAAAAGAAGTATCCATCCAATAAGCAAGAACAATACAGACAAATCAAGTAAGAAAACAAAAGAAAAGCGAACAAATAATGATATATAAACCCTAGTGCAACACACACCCATAAAAATCATAAACCCTCAAAGCCCAATTTCACAAAATCTTGGAAAACAAGAAATGGGCATTCTAAAAAAGATGCATTGATGATATAAACCGAACCAATAGCTACAAATCAAGCAAGAAAACGAAATAACCGAGAACAAATACTAATGAAGAATAAATCCCAACCTGCCAAACCCTGAGGAGCCGCTTCTTGGCGTTGGCTTTGCGGGTGGTGGTGAGCTTTATTCTCTTCCAAACTAGGCCTCCAGAGTCGTGCTTCTTCACTATCTCCATCACCCTCGTCCCCCAAAACGCACCTGCCATCTCTCTCTTCCCCTGCTTCTGTCGTCGGCTAGAACGAGTGATTAGACTCTTCGAGGTTGTTTTGGGCCTTTGCGAAGGGATTGGACCGGACCAATGGGCTAAAGCCCAAAAAGACTACATCGGGTGTTTGAAGCTTAACAAAGGTTTTAGGGGTAAGCCTTCCCGATGATTTAATGATATTGTTAATATATGAGATTACCCATGGAATAAGAGAGAAAAATATAAGAAAAATAAAAAATAAATTTAAAATTAATAAATTATTTTTATACGCACTACTTAAATTCATTTCACTTTTTTTTTCTTTCATATAAGGAATAAATAATTTAAAAATATATAAATTTTTAATAAATTTTAATTATATTTCATTTTCTTTAGTATTTTCCATGATAATATCGAACATGAGAAAATCATTTTTTAAATATATTTTTTTCTTTCTTTGAAACTTCCAAAAAATCAAACATAACTTAAGAGTGCAATGATTATTTGCTACATTACAAAAAATACATCATTTGACAACCAATTTAGGTGAATCAGTTGATGGACTAATTGATTGATTGATTGGTTAAACACTTCGTGAATCAAAGAAAAAAAAAGTATAGGAAAACAAAAATAAATTTAAAATCAATATATTATTTGTATATATTTCTTTAAACTCATTTAACTTATTTTCCTCTATTATATAAAGATTAAATTATGTTAAAATATATATTTTTTTAACTAATTTTAATTATATTTAATTTTTTTTGTATTTTTTTATAGTGAAATCAAATATAAGAAAACTATTTTCCTTAATATTTTTTCTTTCTTTGATACTTTTCAAAAACCGCGAAACATAACCTAATCATTTCTCAAGAGTTCTAATTGTCTTTACAAGTATGTGGAAGAAGATCAAAGCATCAAGTAAGTAAGTATCCTTCCTCCATTTCACAAAATCAAGACAAAACTTGCAACAAGGTTGAGATCAAATTTGGTATTTTACAACACTTGATTTTAAAACAAGTAGTTGCAATATTGAATCTTGATCAACCCAAGAGATCGAATAAAAGAATTATATATTCCTCAATTTAAATAATATTACAAAAGACTGCACTTTCATCTTTACTAATATAAACTTCATTTAGTTCACTATTTTTTTTGTTTTTTAATTAATTTTGTAGAATATGAAATTTGTACATACAAATGCATAAATGAGTTATTTTAAAAATGACTTTTTAAAATTTCTATTTTTTTAAAAATGGAAAATTGTTTTTAAATTTTGATAACACTCTGTAGTTGTTTTTTGTTTCCAGTTTTTAAAAATAAAGTGAGAGGAAGAACTGTTTTTAAATAAAATAAAAGTAAACATGATATCCTTCTTTTTCTCTCCTTATAACTCACCGATGTTGAAATTTTTTAAATATGATATTTGTTTAAATTATCAGTGTTTTTTTCTTAATTTCCTTTAACTTCTTTAAAATTTTCATTAAACAAATAAATTCTAAATCAAGCTACTATATATAAAATTTATTAATTTTTAAACATAATTTGAAACTCAAAAACTAATTTAATTAATATTAGAAAGTCATATAATCGTTTATTTGTAAAAATTTTCATTAGTCAAATAAACTCCAAACTAAATTTCCTTTAACTCTTTTCAAATTTTCATTAAATGAATAAATTATAAATCAAGCTATACTTAATATATAAAATTTACTATTTTTTAGAAATAATTTGAAATTCAAAAATTGATTTAATTAATATTAGAAAGTCATATAATTATATATTTGTAAAAATTTCCACTAGTCAAATAAACTCTAAATTAAGTAAGACTTATGTATTGGATTCATTAATGAGTTCAATGATCTTTAAAAATAACTTGAAACTGAAATAATAATTCAATTAATATTGAAAATTTATGGACAAAAACTGATCTAGAATGACTCTATTCTCTCTTTTTCACATTGAACCATATATATATATATTTTTTATTATACAAATAAACTTCAAATTAAGCAAAATTTAATGTATTGAATTCATTAAGAAGTTTAGTAATTTTTAAAAATAATTTGAAACTCAAATAATAAGTCAATTAATACCAAAAAAATTATGGATAAAAATTAATCAATAATAATTTTATTATATTTTTTTACACGTAATTATATTTTTTGTAATTTTTTTCCGAGAGAAGTGAACTTCAAATCGTATGACAATTTCTATTAAACTTATTTATGAGTATAATAATTTTTAAAAATAACTTGAAATTCAAAAACCTTATCCAATTAATTGTATGTTAAATCAAAATATTACAAAATACTTTGTTAGTATTAAATGTGTGCATGTAATGAAAATTTCAGCTCATTTACTTATTAAAAAAATTAAATGTTATTTGTTTTTAATTATTATTATTCTTTTTTGAGCAAAAAAAAAATAATAATAATTATGCTTTTTGAAGATGCTAATATTCATATTATAATATATAAAAAACATCAAACACCCATGTAGAGACATCAAACCCACGGATAGATAAACAAATCCTCACACCAAAGTTGAAGGTCGACTCTAATACTATTTGTAACAGTCCACTCCCAACCAAATAAATAATGTTCACTCTGAGTCCAAAGAGTCCTTTAAGACTTTAAAATATGTCTATAAATATATAACATAGTAGTTTTCTCCTATATTTGATGTGGAATATCACAAAAATCATTTTCATTTTTAATAAGACTTTATTAAATTTAATTAATATTATATAAAATGAATTTTACAATCTTTTTACAAAATTGGAATAAAAAATTTATCTCTTAAAACAATTTGTCCACACAAAATTTTTTAAATAAATATTTCTAAAAATAATTTATCTTATTTTCTAAAGATACTAATTTTTTTTTTTTTTTAACTAACAAATAGGCCCTAAAATAGTAAAATCTTGAAAATGACTTTTAAGAACATAAGATGAATTGCTATTTTGTATAAGAATTCCAACTGAAAACATTATTTTTTTTATAAATAAAAAATACATTTAAAAGTGTATTTTATTGTATTTAACAAAAAATAAGTTGCCTATTTTATTACCTTATTAATAAAATTTTAGAAAATGAAAATAAAAAATTGTGGGCATGATAACTATCTTTTAAAATAATTTTAAAAAATACCTTCAATAAACTTTTGAAAAAAAATATATATTTTTCAAATTTATTCAAAAAATGGATAAATTTTTTAAAAATAAATTTGGAACCCATTTAACAGATATTCTCAAAAGTGTTTCTACCCTTAAATTTTAAAAAATAACTATTCCATGTAATAAAAAAAAAAAAAGAAAAACTCTTTTTCTAAACTTCTACGTTTTACAAATACCATCTTCACGAGAATATAAATAAAAAATAATAAGTTAATATTTAAGCATTTGTAATAATTTCAGTATTTATTCCATTTCCATGACAAAAATAATAATAAGTTAACTCTCTCTCTCTAATAGTAAATTTATTTTTACCAGTTTTTGCAGAAGTGTCTTTTTAGTTTTTACCGTGTTTTGATGGTAAAAAATTAAAATTAATTTATATATATATATATATTACCTTGAGTGGCGCCTCTCACTGACACACAAGCGAGTAACGATGGCAACGCTTACAGATGTCATGTGAAGATATGTGTCGAGTTTCTTCAACACGCAGCAGCTTCAGCAGAATAGCCACCTGGCACGTATTTATACACAAAAATAAATAAATAAATAGCAGTCATAACAAACCGCACCGCCCAAACGCTAAGCATTTGGCGCTGCCCAATCTGCTTCATCGGTGCTCCGCACTCCGACACTCCAATAGGCGCACACTTGTTAACTGTTTTGTCACTCAACGTGTGCCCACTCTGTTATCGCTTCAACCTCACTTTTTCCGCATCCCAATAATCACTATTTTATATATTGCCAAAAAATACACTTGATTGCTTTCTCTGTATGACTACATATATTGCATACTCCACATAGATTGATGATTTGATCTATGGTTCTTAGTTTCGGTAGTTCTACCCGTGGTTGGGGTTTGTGATTAAAATCTGAGTGGGAAGTTTCAGACGCACACAGCGTGTAACCAGTAGAAGGAAAGGGATGTTGGTGCCACGCTGTGGGCGTCCGAAATGCTGCTCGCTCTCTACTGTAATGCTGGATCGACCTTCTCCCTTGATTATATGGTTTAAAAGAGTAAGAAATCTCTGCTTAGATTTTTTTCTTTCATTCTCTTTATCATTTGAGTGCTTGTTGGTCGGAGAGATCGGATTGACAATACCATCAGCGTTTCTTACGAGTATTTTACTTGCTGGATAAGTTATTTTTTGATGCATGAAGTGATGGATTTGCTATTTATGTCGCTTTCTATTGTTTTTTTTGGGTTCTTTGATCATGTGGTACCCAGGATCAGTAGTATCGATTTTCACGGGAACATTGATGGTTGAGTTTGATGGAAATCAAGAGTATATGATGTGAAAAATTTAGAGCAAAAATATTTGTAAAAATATTGAGAAAAAATGAAGGGTTTGATAATTCAGCAATTGAGTAATTGCTTTTGTCTTTGAAAAACTACTATAATTTGGCTAAAAGAATAGAAAGGTGAAAAAAATTCATACCTTCTATCATAAGCCACGAGGGAATTGACAAATTCTGTCTTAATCTAAAATCAACTTTTGATTGTATGTATATTATGCTCTTTTAATACTATTCCTCATGTATGGCCTCCTCCTGCTCTCATGTGAAAAGATACAATAATTTTCTTAAAATCTTAAACCCTTTTTCACAATGAGATAATTTTGGATTTATGTCCAACAAATAAATATAGAAAATACAAATTATTGGGTTAAACTCAAGACTTTTCACCCAACCAAACTTTGATATCATATTAAACTATAAATTTTCCTAAAAATTTAAGCTTGTAGGATTTGGACTCTATATGCATATCATGTTCCTCAATAAAAACATCTTCTTTCATAATTCCAATAACTCATGAAGTGACAAATCCATTATTGTTTCTTTTATCATCCTTCATTTTTCTCTATTTGGAGGACAGGGATGCCACGAACTAAGAGGATGATTTGATGATTTGATGATTTTTTTTCTTCAATAAGCACTTAAGAGATGTTGGAGAACATTAATGCTACAAATTAAGAGAATGATTTGATTTTGCCACAATATAACATTTATTGTGTTTAGTTCAATTGAAATCAAACTAGAAAGAACATTGATAGAAGTATAAAACACTAAGGATATTTTGTTTTTTTAAGAAGAGAAGACATGGTCAGCAAAATAATTGAACCATTTATTGGAAAATCAATTAACCTTACTTTCAAAGTGTGTACTCAATTTCATAATAAATATTTGATTTTAACGAATATCAGGGGAAAATTATAAATCACTTAGGCTATGTTTGGTTCTTGGAAAATGCTAAGGAAAGGAAAAAAAATGTAGAGGAAAATTGTTTTCTTTAGTTTGAATGACATGAAAAATATGAGGAAAAAAAAATATGAAGGAAAATGTTAAAGAAAATATCATAATATTTTCCCCACTATTTTCCTTAAAAAATAATGAGGAAAATATAAAAAAATATAAGGGAAAAGAGGGGGAGGGGAGGGGGAGGGGCGGGGGGGAATTTTATACATAAATCTTATAATTATTAATAAAAAATAATAAGAAAAAAGACTTTTTTTATGAGCAATGTTTTATATTGAAAAATTCACGCTTTTCAACAGTTAGTTTTTTTATTGGTTTAATTTATTTTATTGTTCAACAAATTGATAAATATCTAAGACAAATTATTGATTTTATTTTCCTCCCATTTTTCCTTAACTCTTTTTTGTAATCAACCAAACAAAAGAAAGTGAATTCTTTTTTTTTTTCCTTCGAATTTTCCATGGATAACCAAACAAGTGAAAAAAAATTATATTCCTTTCCTTAGCTTTTTCTTTCCTTCCATTTTTCCTCCCAATTTTCTTTCTCTCACATTTTTCGGGAACCAAACATAGCCTTAGCAAATAGAGAAAGTTGAGCAAAATTTAAACATTTATCATTAGGTTCTTAGACTTATTACCTTCATTCATGGAAATTAACTTTAAAGGCTACACCCTTAGACTTCTTAGAAGTAGGTATAGAAATCCTCAACTTTCTTAGAAGTAGGTATAGAAATCTCAAAAGTTAAGGACCACAAGTTTATCAACTCTCATAATGTCAGTGTCCTTTCTGTCCTCTTTGAAAGCAAGATTAAATCTAAATCTTTTAGAGTCAGAAAAATATTGTAACTACCTTAGATACAAGGTTTTTTCCCCCCCTAAATCATTGAAACTAGAGTAGTCAACAATATCAATCAACTTATCATAGAAATAAAAAAATATTTCATCTTCCTACTTTTAATATTCCCAAAGTGGGTATTTGTATTTTGGAAAACTTTATAGCAAAAGTGTCCTCATGAGTGACACAAAAGATCCTAAGCCTTTGAAGCATGTTTATATGTTGCTATCTTGTGAAACCCATTAGGACTCTCCTAATTAAAGAGATTATGGGGGAGTCTTGACATTTGTCTCATTGTTTTCATTATCGAATTTATCTTATTTATATTTGAGTTTCAGTTATTCAGAGGCCTCCGACCAAATTTAATAATATTCTAAATTTGTTCACCTTATATTTTCAAAAAGAATTCCATAATTATGATAATTATTTCTATGAAAGTATGGTGAATTGTATATGGATGATCCCACTCACCGTAGTTCCATGAACCAAGATTAAATAAGAATAAAAATTTAAAATTTTAAAATCTAATTTACTCTTACACTAATTAAAAGTTCAAATCTTAATTCCTAAAACTACATGGGGAAGGGAATAGGTAGTCATGATTTTATACCCAAAATTTTAGTTTATTTTACTATTAAAAATTTCTTTATTCAATGACATATCAAGATTTTAGAATAAATCCAATTATATGATAAACATATGATGTACATGAAAACCACTTATAGAGTCTTGCAATTAAATAAAAAAGACACCACGGGTCCAATCAACTGTGCACAAAGAGAATTCATTAAATATGAATTTAAGCGCACACACACACACACATATATATATATATATATATATATATATATATATATATATATATATGTAAACCAGATAGCACCTTCTCCAAGAGTGTTATATTAGCCAACAGCTACGCTGGTCTTCATGTGTGTAGCATAGCACCTAGCGCATACTCCTCATTAAACCTTTTAATGCCATAGGAGGATGTTGTTAACCTCCATAAACAAGTCTCGATCAAGAATGAGGTTCTTGAGAATGTTAGGAACATGCAAGGAATAATAATAATATTGTTCTAGGGCATGTAAGTGGGTTTATAGTCTTAAAACCGTAGCAAGTTGGGCCAAAAATACGAGAAAAATCAAATTAAAAATATGAACCAAATAAAGAATAATGAAAATATGAAAAGAAAAAAAGTCTCAAGCACTTGAATGCACCCTTCCAGCACTTGAGTACTCCTTTATAGTGTTTTCAACTTATTGGTTGTTTCATATTTTAATGAATCTAAAATACACAATTAAAATTGGTCACACAAACAAACTCAAGTACCATACTTCCTTAAATGACCCTTAATATCAATTGATGATGATCTCTAATCTTCTAAGTCAATGTAAATCCCAAAAAATACGGAGAGTAGATTTAGTAATGTTTAAAACAAAACTACTTAAGCTAGCTAATCTAACTCATTAATAATAATAATAAGCAAAGAGAATATAAAAAATCCTAATTTTCTCTTAGTAATTCATGTCAATAACATCATGTTATTGATTTAAATAAGCTAATTTCCTACTCAATACATAATAATTAAGATTTGGACTCAATTTCAACTTCCTAATTTCACTACCTGACCCTTTACATCAGACAACCACATATTAAAACTTTTAGATATAATTAAACTACTCTATAAAGATCCCAAATTAAAGATTAATGTCTCATCTTAAGAATACAAAAAAAAAAAAAAAAAAAATGAAGAGGTTCTCAATATATGGAAACTAAAGATATAGAAAATGATAGCATAAAAGGGTGAAAAGTGTTAGGTCTTCTATACAATATATGGAATTAAATATGTTAGGCATTGAAGAAAGATTGACAAAAACATCTTATATATGTTATTTAAAAGTGATATTAACTTAATTATAAGTTTTGATATATTTAATAGAATGGAATATATTGGCCATGCATAGAGAAATCCAACTTGAATGGATTGGTATGAGCCAAGTCAAACCCAACCTAACTTAAGTGGTGTTTGTTTTTTGGCTGAATAGAAAAAGCCAAATATTTTAGCTTTTTCTATTCAGCCAAAAGTGACCTGTTGACATCATCCAACATAACTAGAGTGAACTTGTTATCAATAAGTTCAGTTTAGTTATGTTGGATGATGTCAATAAGTCACTTTTGGCTTAATAGAAAAAGTTAAAATATTTGGCTTTTTCTATTAAGCCAAAAAAACAAACACAACCTTAGCCTTTGGACAACCTTGGGCAATAATTTTAACACTTAAGTTAGGTTGAAATTGAGTTTTTTCAACCCAAACTCAACTTTGATTGAGTTCAAGCTAAGGTTTGAACAATCTATGTTTAACCTAAATTTGATTTAATGTTTTTATAATATTTATAATTTATATTATTTTATATAATAATATTTATTCTATTTATTTTCTTTTTAGATTTTAGGAAAAGTATCAAATTATAATTCTATCATATACTTTTCCATTTTTTTAGAAAGACATATAAATTTATTTTCACTTTTGTTATTTTCTTAAAATTGTAATTGTTCTATTTACTTTTTAAATTATGGTACAAATGTATAATTTTTTTTTAAAAAATAATTATAGATGGATTGTGAATCATATAACCTGAGTAACTTAATCAACCCAACCTTCAAAAAATGTGATTAGGTTGAGTAATTAATTTAGGTTAAAGTTTGGGTTGGATTAGGTTTAAATTAATTATTTTTTAATTCAAGTTAGATCAAATTGGCCATCAACCGAATCCATCCCGTCCAAGTTGCAGCCTTACATGTAGGAAAGGATCAAATGAGAATAGAAAATCTTAAGATGAATAGAAATGCTATCCTAGGATACTTATTAGCTTAATTTATATATGAAAATGTATAATAGATGAATAGAAAATTGTAAGTTGATTTAATTAACTATACAATATATATATAAATGGTATCAAATATCTTATAACATATATAAGATATTTTATTCTATCTTTCTTCTATGTAGAAGATATTTGATACCATTATATATATATATATATATATATATATAATATCTTATATATGTGTGATATTAAATTTTTTAGATATTTACTAGAATGGCATATATTAGCCATTGAGGAAGGGAATGATTTCATCGAATGAGAATAGAAAAGTTGAAGATAAACAGAAATGCTATCCTAGGATACTAACAATGAGGTATTTATGAAGAAATTTGTGGTGAAATTGGTTGTTGGGAGGCCATATAATCACTAGAAATCCTTTTAGATTAAGGGATCATATTTAAATTGAAATTTGACAAAACCTGATCAATTGGAAGGGTTCCTTTATAAGTACATATGGGAAGTGTTTTTGAAAACTATTCTATAATATTTTTTTTAAATAAAAGTTTATTTAAAATTTTTTATATTTTAAAATATTTTTTATATTTTAAAAATAACTTTTATATGTAATATTTTATTTTTAATCATTCTTCATATTTATATAATTATTTTTTAAAATAACTTTCAAAAAATAATTAAAATATATTTTTTGAAAATATCATATTTTCCATTTTTAAAAACATAAAATTGTTTTTCTATTTTTTTTATTATTAAATATAATTTTTTATTTTTTATTTTAAAAAATAAAAAATTGTTTTTGAAATCAGTTACAAATTCAACCCTATATCTTCAATATAACCGTTGGATCAACTTTAACAAAAAGCAAATATGGGGTTGCACATCACCTTTAAAAAATGGTCCATGGGTAATCAAGGTTACACTCCACACATTGAACTAATTAATCATTGATATTTCATAAAAAAAAAGGGCCATAACTAATCTTTCCACGATTTTTCAGTAAAATATTCATATATTTCAACATTTTCAAACATTCAGTAATCCAAAAAAAATTCAAGAAGAAAAATTATGATTTCTCGTTATGAATTCTTTTGAAAAGAGATACAATACCGGATCAAAGTAATTTTTTGCAAAAATAATTCTCGATTTAGACTTGTGTTCAAAATATTTATCAAAATAGTGTGTTCGTACAATACTAAATTCAACTTTAATTTTTTTTTCATTTTAAAACCATAATTACTAATGGCGGTTTTAAAAATCACTATATTTTAAATTTAAAGTTAAAATTATAATTATCAACTATGACTTTATACATTAAAAAAAAATTATATAAATGAGCATGTGATAACAAATATTAGATTAGTAAATATTTTGGGAGAAAATCTACTTTGATTATTTTTTTTTCAAAAAAACTATTTTGACCTTCAACTCCACAATACCATTAAAATTTAAATAATGTTATAAAATATGAGAATTTATCGGATTGTGAGAACTTGTAAATGATCATCCATATTGATGTATATCTCTTTATAACTCCCTATAAACACGAGATACCTCTAATAAAAATAAATTTTATTCTCTTTCCACATTCTAATTTTTTTATTATTTTTTTCTACTTTCACTTTATAATTTTACAACAAATAACAATATATATAAAAATTAATATTTTATAACCAGCCAAAGTTCTGTTATCGCTCGTGGGAATGGTTGTTTTTAAAATTTTTTATTTTATTTATTTGGGTAAGTTGAAAGAGGGCATGCGGCAGAGGGACACATGGTGCAACCTCCTCCACTAAGAGATTTTTTATTTTTCCTTTAGATCTGCAATAATATGTCCATGTGAACAGTCAGTGGGGGACAGACCTTGATTTCCGTGTCTTGCGTTAAAATAATTGCTTTTGTGAATTGTTTGGTACAGTCACTAATTTAGTTTATGTTTGTTTCTCGAGAAAATTCGAGGGAAAAAAAAAAAAAAAAAAAGGAGAGAAAAAAATAGAAGAAAAAAAAGAAAAAAGATAGAGATGTTTTATATTTGTTGGAGGTCAAATTAATTTTTTAAAATTTTGCAACACTCGTTTTTATTTTTGTATAATTATTTTATTATTCTAAAAATATTAGATTTCAGCTTTAAGAGTTTAATAATTAGGCATTAAGGGTTTTACAATTTAATTTGTTGGCTTTAATATTTGATATTCTGGATTATTCGGTTTGAACAAACCAACATCTGTTATGGCACGTGAGGGTCGAAATGTAAGAATGATACAATTATATTGTATTTGTGAATTTTTCTTTTCAAAATGTGATTTCCAAAAAGCGAATTCGTATTTTTTAAAAATATGAAAAATAAATCAAGTAATGAAAAGTATCTTATTTTAATATTTATTTTTTAAAATAAATATTTTTAATAATATTGTTTTTAAATACCAACCCTCTACCAAAATCATATTATTTATTAACGTTGTATTATTAATATTTTTAACTAAAAAATTTTGATGATTTTTTTCCATTTTTAGATTTTGAAATTGGTGTAAAAAATATTGTTTAAATAATTTATTTATAAATATGATTTTAAAAAATAATTATTTAAATTTTCACAATTTTTTTTTGTTTTTTTTAATTGCAATAATTTCTTTTTAATATTTTAGTTTTGTTTAAGAAAGTTGTAAGAAAAATGGTTTTCAATTTCGTAAAAATTAATTCATTTTATATAATAAAAATGATTTAATTCTAAAAAAATGGTTATTCAAATGGCCCAAAGCCTACAACCAATTGTAAATCAAACCGATGGTCCGTATTAACAATTAAATGCAAGAGCCCAAAGCAATACCTAAAACCAATCGCACCAAATCATATCAACCCAATTTTGGGCCCAAAATCGAATGAAAAATCCAATTAAGCCCTAAAGCCCATAATTCAGCCCAAGTCTCACAACTGTTCCCGGAGAAAGTTGAACTTTGGATGGGGCAATGATGTGGGCGGTGATGGCGGCGTATGGCGTCGGTGGTTGGCAATCGGGGCCGCGACTGAAAACTGAGAAGGAGTGTACGGTGAAAATGGCTGCAAATTCTTACTCTCTTTTAAATTCTAATTTCCCTTTTAAAAAAAATTAATTGATTAAAAATAATAAAATAATTCTTAAATCTATAAATGTAATCTTTGTTATGTATTTGCTTAAAAAGCAAATTATTTTTTTACCATTTCAAATAATTTATGTTTTTACTATCATTTAATTTATTAATAAAAATCTTTTGAAATGTCAACTTAACAAATTTTTTTCTTTTCATTATCATTTATTTGATTAATGAGATATGATATGATAAAATATATACATTCTAAAATATTATATTTTATTAATAGGAAATATACATAAGATATGATTTTTAATGAAATATGATATATTTAAATATTAAATTTGATAAATATGATATATTAAGATATAATATTTAATAAAATATATTATGTTATGTTTATATTTATTTTGTAAAATAAATAAAATAATAAATGAAATTTCTATTATTTTTTAATACTTAAAATAAAAATTATATTACATTCTAATATTTTTAATTAAGAAAATATAAAATTTCTATTATATTTAATAATATTTGTGATTAAAATATTTAAATTATACAATAAATTTTTTTATATTATTTTATTCAATTTATATTAAATAATACATATATTAATATTATTTTATAACATATTTTATAATTATATTTAATTTGTAAAATGAATAAAAATATATGAAATATATATTATTTTTAATGTTTAAAATATAAACTATATTGTATTATGATTTTTTTATTTAAAAATAAATAAAATTTATTTTATCATTAACAATATTCATAATTAAAATATTTAAACTTTATAAATACAATTTTTTTATGTTATGTTATTCACAATATATATATATAAAAGTAAGTAGTACAAAAAACAAGTAAAAATATTGGGAGAATAATTTTAATATTCTACAAAAGTTAATAAAATATATTTGAAATTTGTTCTAAAATTAAAATAAAATAAATACTAAATTTATTTCTAAAGTTGAAAAACATTTGAAAATTCACATGCTAAAAATAGTTAGGTGAAGAAGGTGGCATGATGGCACCTACCCACAAAACAAGCCACCAAATGGTGGGTGGAGAGGTCAATAATTCCACAACCCTTGCTTATCACCCAACCATGCCACGAGGGAGCCCAAATCCAACAAAATAGCCCTTGGGTTGGGCACTTGTGCCCTTTTCCACACCATATTCACTAGTCCCCCCAACTTTCAATTTGCCTTTCCCCCTCACGGAATCTTATTATTTTTTAATCTATATGGTTGATTTCCTTTATATTTATATATGTAAAAGCATAGATTCTATACCATTGGAGATGGCCCTTCAAGTATTGAAGTCTCATCTCACTTTCCCCAATTGACGACTCCCACCTACCCATATTTGTCTACCACAAATGTCCCTAAAGTTAGGTGGAATAAACTCGTGTCCTTGTTATTTTGTGAAGATATCACACGTATGTATGTATGTTTTGAAGAGGACAAAGGACCGTTCTTATTCTTTATTTTTTGGGTAATGGTAGAGGATAAATGAACTTTCTTTTTCTTTATTTTTTGGGTAATGATAGATGTTCGGACTCTCAAGTTAACAATCGGGTAAACCTTCAGTGAGGACTGAAATAGATGATAATTGGGGAGCAAATTTAAGGCCTGACCAACTAATCTATCATCTAGATTCATTTTATTATTTGAGAGGTCAATTATTCACTTATTGGAATTATTTTTCTATTTTTATTAATGGATTAATACATAATATAAGTGGATAAATAAATAAATAAGTGTTAGGTAAATATATTTTCTATTTTTTGTTTTTAAAAATTAGAAATTTGTATACAAAAATATATAATTATATCCTTAAAAATCATTTTAAAAGAGTCAATTTTTTTGATACCTCGAATTTCTTAATTACTTTTTTAAAAACTATTACATTTTGTATTTTTATATAAAAGTTATTACTATATTCTATTTAAAAAAAATATAAAATGGGAAATATATCTAAACGGACGGTGAATAAAAAAAAAAAAATACAGGATTTTACTTATTAATTGAGATTTTTTTTAATTATTTTATAATAATTTAACGACTATTTATTTATAATTTAGCATAAATTCATGAATTAAGGTAAATAAAACTAACATGAAAATTAATTGTTATTATAATTGAAATTTATTATTTGGCTTGACAAGGAAGGAAGAGACAAGAATACAAAAAGTTGGAATAACTTTTATGACTTTAACATAAAAAGAAAATATTTTAAATTTGGGCTTTTTCTTATTTTATAAATTATGATTTTCTTAACTTAAAAATAAAATTTAAATAGATTAGCCAAAAAAAAAAAATGGTAAATTTAATTTATTTTTGAGTTGTGAAGAAAAATTATAATAAATGTAAAATTATTATCAAACACAAAAAAAAAATAAAAATCGAAATTTATCAAAAAAAGATAAATTTTACAAAAATATCTGAAAATCATTGCTTCCTAAATTCACTGGTTAGATTTGACATCAACAGCTGGAGACGCGACCCCACCGGACCATGCTCGACGTGGCCGCACCTGAACCCTCCCTCGAGAGCAGTACATAGAGGAATTGTCATAGCGCAGACTCTAATAAACTACTCAACGGACGGCGCAGAGGACAAAGAAAAAGTGATCAAGCCACCCTCCAAAACGGTGTCGTTTGGACCATCACTGCTCCGTTCGCCCTATACCTAGCGGACCAAACTCTCCGGCGAAGCTCAGGTGCGTCCTTTTCCGAGTCTCTCACTCTACGATCTGTATCAATTTCGGATCAATCGATCTGTATCGGCGCTTCGCACCCTCATTTTCTTTCGATTTTCGTGGCCGCGAATCATCGGTTTGTGGAATTTTGAGTGTTTGGTTGGATCTCTGTGCGGTGAATTGATTTTTGTGAGTTTTGTGTGTTTTATGTTTGGTTAGCGCGGGTTCGATCGGAGGAAGCGAAGATGTTGGGGATTGTGAGTCGGAAGGTGAGTAGCTGTTTTGGTAGAGCTGAGAATGTTGATGTTTCGGTTTGTCGAGTGGATTTGTTGTGAATGATTGGTTAGGGAGTGTGGTTATGGTGAATTGATGGCTGTTTGTATCAGGTTTTGGGGCAGTCGTTGGGGAGGATTAGGCCTGCGGTGTCGGCATTGAGGAACTACTCGTCTGCGGAAAAACAGGTGAGAAGTGTGGGTTGTGTTGATTGTGTTGCACTTGTTGCTCTGTTTGGTTGGTGAGAATTGGCTGCAAGGAAAGTAAATTATTGACACAGAAAACCGAGGCCTCCCATTGCAGCTGTCGGGCTTAATTAAAATGAGTTTTTAATGTTCTGAAAAACAGAACAAGAAAAGGAAATGAACATGAAAAAGATGGCTGTTTCGTAAAAAGGTGGAGGTTCTGGGTTTGGTTCTTTTTGTATTTAAGTTCATGTTTGCAATAACCTTTTGTTTCTGGCTTCAGCTTCTGCTAAAGCAAAATCCATAGTCTTCAAACAAACACCATAATTTTCAAGCCATAATATTTAACAAAATTATCCCAACAGGTATAGATGCTCTTATTAAACTTATCCAAAATTATCCAATTCAGGGCCTAACTCCACTGGCTGTGAATGTTTCCTTGAACTCCAAAATTTTCAATTCAACCCTTCTAGTTATACATAAAGGGCCAATCTTGTTTAGCAGGAAATGTGGAATGGTGAAATGGGAATTTCACTCATTGGTGGCTCATTCAAACATTTGGATGATGAGAAAGTGAAGATTTTTATTTTTTGTGTTTTTTGTTTAGTTGCCAAGAAAATGGAGAATAGTCAGAAAAATGATTTGTTTTATTTCATGTTTTGCATTATTTTGGTTAATAAAAAATTGAATTTTTTTTTTGTTTGGTTGCTTAAAAATGATGGTAAGGAAGAGAAAAATATTTTTTTAATACTTTTTTCGGTATTGTTTGGATCTTTTCATTGATAAGAAAATGAAAATTTTCTAGATGATTACTTGGAAACTTGAGTAAATCTTGAAAAGTGGTATTGGTGAAAATATATTAAATTTTTAATTTCATTTCTACTGTTGGCAAACACTTAAATGGAAATGAGAGGTTTTTCCAATTTTTGGATTCCTAGTCTGTCCAAACATAGGAATGAAATTTAAAAAAACCATTCTCATTCTCCAAGAGGAAGTGTAAAGGAATATTCATTCTCAATCTTGCATTCTGGTTAACCAAACAGGGCCATAAGGAAGTTGATGAATGTCTTTTCTTCCTGGATATAGTAGCAAGAAACTTATTCTATTAGATTTTTATCAAACTTCTGTACACTATTCATCATTGTGTCTCTGTTCCCTGTTCCCTTTTCCCCTGTAAATGTAATAGTGCTTAGTCCTATTAAGATTGCAAGAATTATATATAAATTTTTTCTTCTTTGCTTTTGACTAAAAACCTTGCTTTGTGGATATGTTCATGCTTGAGGCTTATGTGCAACCCTTTAAGAACTCTAAATTTAACAATAATTATTATTTTGCACAGATGAATGTGAGGGATGCTCTAAACTCTGCACTTGATGAGGAAATGTCCGCAGATCCTAAAGTCTTTTTGATGGGTGAAGAGGTGAGGAAAAGTGGATAGGAATGCCTCCCTTGGCTTTGTTCTCGCTTGTTTCTCCTTTTTCATTTGTCTTTGTTCTTATGTTCTGATTTTTGTTTACAGGTCGGGGAATACCAAGGTGCATACAAGGTTAGTGGCATGCTTTATGAATCTATAATTTTCTTTTTGCTTGGAAACCATTCATATATTTTTTAGTTCATCTAGTGATCATAATTTGCCTTCATTTTCATATAGGTTTCTAAAGGGCTTTTGGAGAAATACGGCCCTGAGAGGGTTCTGGATACCCCAATCACAGAGGTAAGTTCTGTTACATGACTTGCCTATATAAGTGGATAAGCTTTTGCTCCTTTTTGTAAATTTTGTGATTAATCCAAAAATTTGCTTATCATTAGTGGTTACTTTCTACAACATGTTTGTTACATATTTTGCAGGCTGGCTTTACTGGGATTGGAGTTGGTGCTGCTTACTATGGTCTTAAGCCTGTTGTAGAGTTCATGACATTTAATTTCTCTATGCAGGTTAGAGTCTTATCACTATATACTCAAATTTTTGATGCCTTTTATTATGAAAATTTCTAGTTCTGATTATATTTGATGTTCTCAAATTGAACCTTTAGCTAGGATTGGTCAAAACTGAGTATGATGGTGCATTTCTATTTGAACTTTTGTATATTAGTTAATTGAAGTACTTTAATACCTTAGAAATTCTGACATCATTCTGACATCATAGCTCCTTACCATAGCCCTAAACCCAATTTCCTTGGTCGCATATTTTTGAACTTTAACGAGTGCTTTTC
This sequence comes from Vitis rotundifolia, assembly GCA_030254885.1. Classification (NCBI taxonomy): domain Eukaryota; kingdom Viridiplantae; phylum Streptophyta; class Magnoliopsida; order Vitales; family Vitaceae; genus Vitis; species Vitis rotundifolia. Next base: position 19,817,481 of record CM058151.1, read on the forward strand.
TCTCCTCAACCCCCACCATCCATTGGAACATAATCAGAAACTGGTCTTGATAATAGATATTGATAGAGGTTGGAGCAATGTCCCCTATCCAAAAAAAAAAATAAATAAATAAACAAAAGTAGACTTTGATGAAGGTTGGAATTGTGTTTCCCCAGGTTGGCAAAATCAAGAAACAAACAGTTGTACAAATATACTGCTCTCCTGCATAAGCAAACCATTCAAAACATATGAAAACCAACAAACTCTGGAAGCTTCATCATGTCCACCAATTTTCTATTTCTTGAGTCTCTTGATAGGAAAAATGGTTCACAGCAAAATCTTCCTCCAAGCACCATGTATCCCCCTAAGTAACTGCCCTAACAAAGGAGAGGAAAATAAGAAAATTCTAAAATATGAAATTTTACCTCTTCTGAAAACTTCCTTTCTAGGCATGTGTATGCAAGTATATCTATAATATGAAAATGAGGCTAACTTTAGGAATCCCTAGTTTAGCCCCTAGAGAAAGTATGTAGGTGCAGAAGCCTTGATTGCTCTCTTGATCTGGGATTAGGCTGTATCTCAAAGTGAGAGCAGTAGGGGTACCAGGGTTGGTGTGATATTGGTATTTGAATGCATAGTTATCATGAAATCGACACAGCAAGTGTCTGATTACATGTATAACCAGTTCAGCAAGGAAGCCTCAATCCCGCATTCTTAGTTACAAGGTATGTTGTGAGAAGTGTTGAAGCAATACACTTCTGAGCAACTCTGGTGGGAGTGCTGCCTCTGCACAGTCACTTATTCACTGTTCCCCCTTTTGCTTACTTTCCTTGTGTTTCCCAGGTTCAACCTCCCCTTTACTAGTAACTAGCCCATAAACAATCTAGATCTGGCCATATTGTGGAAGAAATAAAACTGATACTGATCATAGCACTGGGTCGAATTCTAGACTTTCCAAAATTCCTAAATAATATTTTAACACAATGAAACTCAATCCTCTAAAAGTCTTCCTTTGGGTCTTGAGCTTTTTGCACTTTGTATTTTAGAGTAGCACACTGGTTTTGATTGTATCATATTGGTTGCGTTAGAAACTATAGTGTTTTGCCTGTAGTTATTTCAAGTATGAAATAAAAATTTTAAGTTACTCATTGTGGATGTATTGAGTTTTATATATAGGGACTCTCTCATGCACACATGCACCAACACAAACTATTGGGTGCTGCTTTCCTGGATAATTTTGAGGATCCTAATAAATCCTGAATATGACCTCTCAACCTGTGGTTTGCATGAATATGATGTGTTGTTTTAGATTGCCATTGAGTTGTCCAATATTTTATCATAATATTAACCTAATTTGTTATATGATGAATATGTGTTTTTGTATTACTTCTTCATTGTAGGATCTCTTTTTGGTGAATATGATCTCATTATTGGATTTTTTTGCAGGCAATTGACCACATCATTAATTCTGCCGCAAAATCAAACTACATGTCTGCTGGTCAGATATCCGTACCTATCGTTTTTAGAGGACCAAATGGTGCTGCGGCTGGAGTTGGTGCCCAGCACTCCCAGGTACACTCCCTGAGGTTTTCTCTTGCACCTGGTGACTTGTTTGTCACCAGCTTTTCTCTATATGATGCCCATGGTGCTGATTCTGGATCATAACATAATGAGAGCTTTGTTTGACAATATTGATTCCTCTGCCTCTTTCTTATGTTCTTATTTAAGGTACATTTATGGAGTATAGTACTTTCTTCAGGATTTTGAAATTCAAATGGACAAAAAGAGATACAATGGAATACAGTGATTTCAGATTATAATATGTACAATTAAAAAATGTAAATACAAGTCAATTTATGTCAGAAGCTGACTAAAATAAATTTTGATGTATATACTGAACTTATTTTTCTACTTCTGAATGTTTTGAGGATTAATGTATTATTCTCAGTTAGAGATGGATGGAGCTAATTGATTGCTGTAAAATTTAAGCAAAAAAAACAAATAATGGACTTCTTCTTGTTCTCACGTTTTATAAGTGAGCATATAAAGATGGGATTTTGACCGAGTGTTTAAATTTGTTTAAAATTTGCTGTGGACTTAAAGCAACTTTGTGGCATGCTGATTATCCCTCAGTAATTTTGTTATGTATTTTTGCAGTATTGAGATACCCATCTGTGTTTTATTTGGACCCATGAAAAAAATCAAATATGAGTGCTTCTTGATGGCATAATTCTTGATTCAGAATTCATTTAAGAGTTGGCTCAGTTGGGCAAAGAATTAAGATATTTTTTGCATTCCATATTTTTGCTTGGTTTAATGGTTGACATTACCTCTCATTCTTGATTTACCTAGTCTCTGAGTATAGTCAGTTGAATATAACGAAGGTTCTTTGTGACTGAAGTTAAATATGTTTTTTGGACAAGCACCGAGATTAATTGATGGTGTTCTATTTGGAATACTATGCAGTGTTATGCAGCCTGGTATGGCTCCTGCCCTGGGTTGAAAGTGCTGTCCCCATATTCATCTGAGGATGCCCGTGGATTGCTAAAAGCTGCTATAAGAGACCCTGATCCTGTTATTTTCCTTGAAAATGAGTTGCTGTAAGTCGTCAATTGCAAAGTGGTTGTACTATGTTATGTTTCTTCATTTCATATTTATCATTGTTATCCAACCTGAACTTTGTGCTTCAGGTATGGTGAATCTTTCCCTGTCTCAGCAGAAGCTCTTGATTCCAGTTTTTGCCTCCCAATAGGGAAAGCCAAGGTAATTTCTCACATGTTTATTGAAGTTCCCTGAAATGATGTTGTGGTTGGAGCAACAGCCAATGCCTGAGCTGTTAATCCTATCCTGTTATACTGTTATTGTTATATGTTTTCTTATCTTCTGTCTGCCATTAACAGATCGAGAGAGAAGGAAGGGATGTGACTATCACAGCTTTCTCAAAAATGGTGGGCCTTGCACTCAAGGTTTGTCAATCATCCTTCCTCTTGCAGCTCTAGATGGATTTGATTTGATTTAGGCATACTATCAGGCATTTGTTGCTATGTTTACAGAATTGGATCGGCAATCCTAGCGTAGTATAAGTCACCTTAAGCTAAGAAAATTAAATTTGAACTTGGACGTGCCTAGGCATATCCATATAAGACATCCGTGGGGAAACAGTGAAGTAATACTGCATGCAGTTTGTTCACTGTGTTGATTTGACTGCATCAGCTGCATGAGATAGAAACTTGGATTTGACTTCTAATTAATTCAGTCTAATACACGCTAGCGTCATTGATGAAGTCCACTTACACTCTATCTTGGATGCTTCTCTTATTGCATTGTTCCAGTCCCTCATTCAGATGGAACCGAATATGGTTGCAAGAGCATCTTATTATTACTTGTATGATAAATTGTCTGCAAAATTGGGCTTTGTGCTCATATCAATGTAAATTGTTCAGCTATTTATCCTTGGTGATTCTGCAGTAGCTAATGCTCTTTTGCATTTATTCGTGCTGATAAAATATTTTTCCTTTCTTTTGTTTGAACACTGGAACACAAAGATTATACTGTACTTCTTCCTTCTGCAAAATATTTGCTTCTGTTTTCAATTCTAATGTATATTGTTTTTGGATTGCAACCAATCTTTATTTTCATGTGGAAGTAACTCCTTTTCTTGATGTTCAGGCTGCTGATATTCTTGCAAAGGATGGAATCAGTGCTGAGGTAAATTAATACTTAAAGAACTCAGAATTCCCATGTTTTCTTGTGCATTTTCTTTTGGGGGTTAGATTTAAAAGCAAACAGTTATAATCCTTCTAGTTTGAAATCAGTAATGGCTGTTCTTGTCTATACAGATTATAAATCTGCGTTCAATTAGGCCCCTGGACACACCCACGATCAATGCCTCAGTCAGGAAAACTAACAGACTTGTAACCGTCGAAGAAGGGTTCCCTCAGCATGGTGTTGGGGCTGAGATCTGGTTTATTCTCTCTCCAGTGATGTTCGTTTGATGCAGGTTGTTCGATAAGGCATTATATGTACTTACATTATCTGCTTCTTTTAAACAGCATGGCTGTTGTTGAGGAGAGCTTTGGTTATCTTGATGCACCAGTGGAAAGGATCGCCGGGGCTGATGTTCCCATGCCTTATGCTGCTAATCTCGAGAGAATGGCTGTTCCACAGGTAGATTCTTTTTTGATTCTTCTAGCATGATTTTATTATCATAGGCTCTTGTTCTTCTACCTTGCATCCAATAAATTTGGGTATCCATGTTTTTAGATTTCTTCCGCAATATTTGGTTTTAGGAAAGATGGAAAGAAATTTTTTTAAGGAAAATGATCTTCTCATATTTGATTTTGCTATGAACAATATGAAAAATAATTTCATTAAAATTAATTAGAAACTTATGCATTTTTAAGTTATTTAATTTTATATAGAAGTGTTAAAATAAGTGAATTGAATTTGAAATAACATAAAATACTAATTTATTGACTTTAAATCTATTTTTTATTTTATTTTGTCCTTCTAATTATCCTTTTTATTATTGTTTTTCTCACATTTGCCTTCGAATTTTTCGGGAACCAAACATGGCCTTCACTTCTAGCAATACAGTACTTAGCCATGAAACATTAAATTTGCATAAACCAGGGATCTACACATTGAGTCGCTTCCTCACTCTCTTGTTTGTTACCTTACCTTGCTGGATTTGGGTTTATGCAGATTGAAGATATTGTCCGAGCTGCAAAGAGAGCATGCTACAGATCCACTGCAATGGCTGCAACTGCTTGACATCTTCCAATATTAGTTCAGATACATATCCAACTCTAGGTTAGTTTCATCGAATCACCTGTTTAATATGTGCCTACCAAATAGTTTTCGATTTTAAGATCTTCAACAATCAGCACCTTACTGCGTTTATGCAATTCTTTGATGTATGTGAGAGGCATGCTATATGTTTTCAGGGAAACAGTGGGGCTATATAAAATTTTTCCCTTTCTCATCAGGTAGGAAGGAAATGGTTGTTAAATAACTTCGAGAAGCACTGGACAGAGGCGGGAATTTTAGGACTCTTGTTTTGGTTTTTGTTAATACACCAACCAACATGAATCCTCTTTGGGCAGCTGTATATCTCAATTTCCTCTTTTGGGTCTTCTGGAAAGGCCCCCCCCACCCCACCTTGCTACTGTTAATTTGTTTGTCTTCCAATAATGTTTTGTTCAATTTGATGAACAACTCATTCAAATGATGAAATGGTTCTTTTTTTTTCCTTTATTTCGCGAAAAATGCTCTTTGAATTTGGCTTTTTGGAAGCCAAAAAAGGTGGTTTTTAAAACACCATAGCAGCTGTTGTATGTGGGTAATTTGAAGAAGTTTGTGGAATTTGTGGTTAATTTGAAGGGTCATTCTATGGCACCGATGTTTCTCGGTGTTATGCAAAAAAGTGGCGGCCAATCATGAAAGGTCAAAATTACAAAAATGATTTTATTTGTTGGTAGAAATCTTATTCATTTACTTGTATTTATATCTCATTTTTTATTTTCAATTTTTTTCAAATTATGCGCGTTAGCAGCTCACTTTGAAAGTTGAAGAGGTATATTATTTCAGTATGAGAACATTTTCTTAATTGGAAATATTAAGGGTCCATTTGAATTATTTAAAAAAAAATTGTTTTCTAATAATTTTTTAACTTTAAAAAACGTCTTTGACAAAATTCTGGTGGAAATTAGTTTTTTGAGAATGATTTTTTAGAAGGGATTTGAAATCTTTTTAGGTATTTTTTAGTCTTTTGAGGAAAAAAAAAAAGAAAAAAAAGAAAAAAAAGAAGAATGAAAAAAGAAGGAGAATAAGTTGTGAATTTTTGCATCATCTATAAATATAAGATCTTTATAAAGAATCTATGTTGAGAAGATTAGTTATTATATTTATTTTTTTTCCATCAATTATTGAAGGTGTTTTTATTTTTTGAAAATTGTTTTAGAAAAATTATTTAAGCCATCTAGACCTATTTGATAACCCCATTTGAAAATAGTTTTAAAAAATAATTTTTAAAATAGTTATTATTTAAAAATTGATTTATAATATTTTGTATTATAAAAATCTGTTTTAAAATTTAAATATTTCTAATTTATTTTTAATGATTTTAAACATGTTTTAAAAATAATTTTTGTATGTAATGTTTTATTTTTAATTTTTTTATATATTTATATAGTTATTTGTAAAATTGATTTTAAGAAAATAAGTGAAAATATTTTAAATAATTAAAAAAATATTTTTTAAAAACATCTTGTATTTTATTTTTAAGAACAAAAAATAAATTTGTTTTTATTATTATATGTGTTTTTTTTTCTTATTGAAAAACATAAAACTATTTTAAAAAACACCAACAAATAAGACCTTACTTTTATCATTCAAACTCTCGGAGGTTCCTGTCAATCAACTTTACGCAAAACCTTTCGACTTATGGAGGCGGAAGTCATGTTTACATCAATCAAGGTTGTGTTGTCTTCATCCAAGAAAACAAATGCCTAAACTTCATTATTAGATAAAGCATTGGTTACTATTAGTAATAACAAATATTTATTTTAATTTATTTTTCATTTCCTATTTTTAACATATTTAAAATAATGAAGGTTTTTTTTCAAATACAAATAAAATATAAAAATATGAAAATTAATTAATTAATTTTATTTTAATACAATTAAAATTTTGAAAGGACTCGACAAGGTAGGCATGATAAAATTTTGGTCTTCTACTGCATGCTATACCCCTTCAATGGATTCCCCATGGCAGCGAAGTGCTATATACATTTTGCAGCTTCTTCCTGGTTTTTTTTTACTCTATTTTTTTTTTCTGCGCAAATTCATTTTCATAGAATTTCTTCATTTTATGTTCATAATCTCGTTACATGACAGAAAATGAGAATTCATTATTAGATAATACAATATAGGGATTGATGATCATAAACAATCCTAGCCAGGGCTATTAAGGATTGGGGGACCATGGCACGCTTGGAGAAGGCGGCGGAGGACTGGCAGGTGGTCGGGACTGCAACTTCTGCATATACAGACCTGCAAATGCTCTATAGTTAATATTAATCCTATTAAAAAAAAATATAGTTATCAATTTTAAGTTTGACAAGCTTTTAAGTATGATTAAAAGAAACCCATACATATATAAGGCCAATATGATAACGGAAAGAAATTTCAGGAATTCTATATGTTGGAGTTTCTTTTAATTTTATGAACACATTTTAAAATTATGAGAACTTACCTGAAAAACCCAAGGTTTTTGAGAGGAGAATGATGTAGAGTGCAAGAAGAGCAAACAGGATGAGCTTGTGCAGGTTGACTTTGAATGCCATACTGCAGATATATGGAGAAAATATAGAGGATCCAGCAGCAAGGATGTTCTTATAGGGGTTTTTCTTGTACTTTTCTTGGACAATTTCCGCACGATAATTGTTTTTAAATTCCTTCATTAGCGTGTCAAATGGAGTTAGGTTTGATCAAAATTTCTAGGATGATTCCCAACAATCCAAAACTCCCATTTCCCCATGCTTACCACTTGCTCATGCAGTGGCTCTTTTTGAATATGTTCATCTTTGAATTCAGCTTTGATGTTGTTGTTCACACTATTGTTTTAATTAGACTATATATTCATGTCTAGCCATTAAGAAATTGTATCATGCAGCCTTCAATTCATATGTTCATACCATAATCTAAATTAATTAAACCTTCTGGAATTATATAAATAATAAAAAAAATTCATGTTCTCTCATATCCAAAATTAATAACCGTAATCAAAATCAATAATAATAATAATAATTATGATTTGATTATCTATATTATTTTTGTTAATATTGTGGCAATGACTCTAACTTGTTGCTAAAGTCTAGAGCTTAACCTAAACGCTTGATAAAATAAAACATTTGGTGGAAGACTTCTTAGTTAACGATCAAGATATATAATATTGTAATATCACTAAAGGATTTGGTAAAAATCCATTCCATAGGCGCAAAAGCCTGTGAAGGTCATTGAATTTTTAAAATGGGAAATATTTACATCTCTATTAATGTCTATCATTTTCATAACTTTCTATAAAATTTATAATATTGTATAAATCTAAAGAAGCATTTTTTTTTTAACATTTATGAAATTCGTGATATGTTTGGAAATGTTTTCGAAAACAGCTTTTAAAAATTAATTATAAGATTAATTTTAATAAAAATTTCTATAATGTTTTGTAAAATAAAAGTTTATTTGAAAATATAGAATTAATGATATCAAAATATTTTTTACATTTCCAAATATTTGATAAAAATAAATCTGATCCATGCTTATTTCAATCATTTTTTATATTTATATAATATATTTTTTAAAAAACATGTTTTCTAAAAATATCTTAATTTCATAACAATTTTTAAAAAATTTATTTGCAAAAAAATTGTGAAACATATTTGTGAGTTTGGAAAATAATTTTCTTTTTAAGAATAGAAAATCTTATTATCATGAACAATAGCTAGCCACTGCAATTCATTCTTCATTTGCAATTGATTTAGAAACAAACCCATCAAAATTTATCATCGTTGTTGTCATGATCATGATCATCATCTTTTGTTGAGTCATAAGTCATATTATTCTTTTTAATATTGTGTGGCAATGGTCCTAATTACTTGCCGCTTAAGTCTTCTACAACCTGGCCCAAAGACTTGCGAAAATAAAGTTTGGTGGAAAATTTTCTTGGTGTCAACTGTCAATTAGATAATCTCATCCACCTTTAGTTGTGATGTCAGTACTTATACTATTATTAAAAGAACTAACTGATGAGAAAACTATCTGAGATTTATTCGATGATTAATTTTGGCTTAGGAGGAGGACAGCAAAAAGATGATGAAAATAATAAGTAAATTTAGGTCATTATAACTGGCTTAAGGGCCTTGAAACTCAATTGTAAATTAATCACAAGCATGAACCAACATACAAGTCTTGTATTTTTTGCTCATGAACACATACAACGAAATGCAGGACTAACAATAATATAAGGGAGGCTTGATGATACATAATCAACCCATGCATAGCCGCTAAGGCATGGGTGCTGGTGGAAGATATGGCGGAGGCGGTGGTGGTGACGGCGGTTTGAAGGGATCCACCTCTGGAGAGGTTGGTTCCTCCATCAATGAAACTGCAAAAGAAAACAAGAATTTACTTCTCAAGTCATCTCAATCCACAAAAATTAATGGTTCTATAAGCATGCAAAAAGAGATTTTACATGGGATTATCAGTTGAACTAGAACTAAGAACTTGCCTGACAACCCCATGGTTATTGATAGGAGGATGATGGAGAGTGCAGCAAGGCCAAACAAGAGGAGGTGTTGCTTCACTTTGATGGCCATATTTCATATGTATCAGTATGCACAGGTTCATAACCTGTTCTCAATATAAGGATTTTCGTCTAGCTATTTTCAACCCAAAATTGTTTTAAATTTCTCTATTACTGGCCCAAATGAGGTTAGGTTTGATTAAATTAACTAGATGATGCAATCACCTGAGTTTCTCGGATGATTCCATGTAACATTTTTCTCTGGCCCTCTTAATAATATATATAGACGTTGTCGACGATAAGTATCTAACACGTAGGCAGGATTGGTGACATCATATTCTATCCATGGCTAGTAATGATTGGGTGATATATGCGGTGACTTCGTGGAGCTTGCATCTCCCTCCCCATGTATAAACCTGCACGTGATAGAGTTACTATGAGCAAAAACACATTTATTCTTCACAAATAGAAAAGAAAATGCTAGAGGCTACTTGAAATATTACAATCATCACCCGAAGTCCATGAACGGGTTACCGTGACATTTCACATCAACTAGGGTTGCTGTAACAATCTATACCTCTATATAAATATTGTCTGCTCTAATATAAAAGAACTTTCAAGCTTTTAAAACGAGTCCATATTATTAAGAAGAGACAATATATATACTTTTTTTCCTATCCAATGTGGACATCCCTTCCTAATACAAACACAACGTCTCATTATATCCTAGATGATTATGAGACAAAAGATGCAAACACCCTAATGGGTTAAATAAACTTCCACATTGAGGTCAGGGTTCAGCTTAGATATTATTTGTAATAATCCGCTCTCAACCATATAGATATTATTTATATGACATTAAAACGTATTTACATGGTTAAGGGAAGCTCATACATATATAGTGTGAGAAACTTTTTCCTTTAACTAATATGAGATATCATAGTTATTCTTTATGCAAACATATATAACGTCATTATTGTGTTATACAAGATTATGAGACTAAACAGACATACATCTTACATTGGGGTTGGTATTTAACTGTGATACCATTTATAACAACTCCCTCCTAATCATATAGATCTCATCTAGGCTTAAGGAGTGTTCATTTGTTTGGTTTTGCAATTTTGTGAGACACGATGATGACAATGTATCAACATGCATAAGGGAGTGATGGTGATATTTCCCATCAGATAAAAGAAAAAGTTTTTGAGAATTATATATATATGAGTTTTTTTTAATCATATAGACATGTTTTAAAGTTGTGAAAGACTCATTAAGCCCAAAATGGACAATAGCTATATAGTTGGGAACAAGTTGATATAAATGGCATTAGAGTTGAACTCTTACCTTGAGTGGGCGTTTGTTTGGCTTCATAAGATATATCTATTTATTTGGTCTTACAATTTTACAAGACAAGACAAAGATGATTTATTTGTATAGGTCAATGACTATGATATCCCACATCAAATAAAGGAAAATATTTATGGTAATATATATATATCCCTCATGTGAGAGTTTGTTTGGGCTTATAAGGAGTGTTTATCTTATTGACCTTACAATATTGTGGAACAACGAAAATGTTGTATTTGCATGGAGTAAGGAAGGTGATTATTATATCCCATATTAGATAGAAGAAAAAGTTGTATAGGGCTATAAAGAGCAACGTGGGTTTAAAGCAGATAGTATTCACACAAGATAGTAAATTGTATTAGTTCAATGATTAATAGATTAAGAATAATTTTTTTTTTGAATATTTTTATTTTTTAGACAACTTTCTTTAAAACAATTTAAAAAAAAAAACAATTTGTTTAGAACACTTCTTAAAAAAAGCAAGTTCATCAATTTATTCTCTATGAGATATTATATTGTGCATTAATGTATAATGCAAAATTTCTAAAGTATTCTCTATATTTTTATTATTTTTTACAATTTAATCTACAAAAAGATAAGGGGGCAACGTATATGCATTGACTTCACTCAACTTGAATTCAACCAAATGTTTTGAAGGATATATTTGGATAAGTATTTTTAATACTCATTTTGGGCTTAACTCAACCCAATCTCAATTCAAGTTGGACTTGAGTCAAAAGTTTAGGCAACCTAAGCATAACTTGAACTCAATTTAATAATATTCTATTGATGTTGTTTCAATTAATTTTAAATAAAAAAGTGAAATTTAATTATTACATAATATTTTATCTTTTTGGAGAGACAAATAAATTTTTTTTCATTATTATCTCAAATGTGTTATTTAGTATTTAAATTTTGGAATAAATATATAGAAGGTGAAATTTAAAAGTCATTCCAATGGCTTGATCCAACTTAACCCAAATTTGGTCCATACAATCCCTCTAATCCAAGTATAACATGATCAATTCGAGTGTAACCTAAACTTAACCTGAGTATGAAAAATGAGGATGAGTGGAACATCTCGGGTTTAAGGTAAAGTTGCATTCACATTAAATCTGGTCGAATGCAAATCTCACCCATTTGAGTTATAACCCAACAAAAACACCTAAAAATGCTTGAATTTAAAAAAAACATGTTTTTATAAAGAATTCTAAAAAATATGTGTACATATTTGAAGCCCTTAATTATTTCGTAATTTATGCAAGGTTTCCTTTATTGTTTTTTGCCAATAACTTCCACCAAGAAAATTGTCTTTAAATCCCTCCATTGCCGTGTGGAAAACTTAAAGCTTATATAATGACACCTTGGATGATTCCAAGCTTACACAACCTAAAAAAGTCCATGCAGGCTTCAACTTCTTGGTAACTTCACAAAGTCATTTCCATATAAATTTGAACAAAAAATTCAATTAATTAATTGAAGCCCTCATTCTTTGTACATCTTGTATATTTTCTCACCGACACAATTCATCAATTACAAAACTGCTCCTACATAAAATATCTAACAGTATGGCTTGGCCACTCATCATCCTCCTAACCATGGCCACTAGGGGCTCGGCGATACCCGGGATATTGGTGGGGGCGGCGATGGTCTGGCTTGTCGCAGCTGAAATGTTCCGGCTCGTCGCTGCTGAAATGGTCTGGTCTGCAACTTGTGGGTATGTAAACCTTGGGTATGTAAACCTGTCCATGAACATAACTTTGTTCTTAGCTAGGTAAAAAAAAACAGTTCTTGATCCCGACTTTAAAATTGACAAAGAATATTTAGGATAATATAATGATCTAAATCTATGGAATACTTGTTATAGCTGGGAGTTACACCCGAAAACTTGCCTGTGAAACCGACGGTTTTCGAGACGAGAACGATGTAAAGAGCAAGAAGACCATAGAGGAGGAGGTGTTGATTCACTTTGATGATTGCCATACTGCATATGATGTGGAGAAATTTTCATGGGCTTTTATGGAGCAGTTTTCCTTCATTTCCATGTTTCATGGAGTAAATTTCCACGAAATTAATTAACTATGCCCTTGAAGATTGAGGTGACAGTTTCCTTGGCGATTTCTCGCTAGCACACACTCCAGAGTACCCCCTGTTTGCCAAGCAGGAAATTACCTTGAGATGAAGACCCTTTTCCCGGAAAGTTGTTATCAATTCCACAGCACTGCTGTTGTCATTACAATATAAAACCTTATATTTCAAGTAATGAAATGTAATCTATCTTCTTAGCATAATTATCAATAGCCATCAAAGGGTCAGGGAAGGAAAAAAAAAAAGTTAAAAAAAATAATTTTTTCATATTTGATTTTACTGTAGAAAATACAAAGGAAAATTAAATATAATTAAAATTATTAAGAAATTTGTATATTTTTAAATTATTTAATCTTTAAATAAAAAAGTTGAATAAATAAAAAAAAATTAAAGTAGTATGTAAAAATAATTTATCAATTTTAAATATATATTTTTTTTTACTTTTTTCGTTTATTTTTTTCTCTCATATTTTCTAGAAATCAAACATAATTTTAAGATAGGATTTAGTTAAAAAAATACCAACCACATATATTAGTATCAATATGAATTGAAAGTAGGAGAATTAGTTGAAACCCAAATCCATACATTATTTATTTATTATTTCTAATTATATTATTTATTATTTTATTTAAATATGAAAAAAAAAGAACAATGAAAGAACCTTAACCGTGTCATTTTTAAGTTTTATTATATATACTCATAACTTATCATTTTTATTTAATAATTAAAATATTTTTAAATGTAGAAATATGTGTTTAGAGTTCTCATGTATTCATGTTTGCTTTTCTATAATATGATTTATATTTATAGTTTTGAAGTAAGTATTTATAGAAAAATATTAATAATTGGGTTTGCCATGAATTTAACTTTTAACCCATTTAAAGTCCATATGTACACAAACATGAGCCAAGGTTATAAATGTCAGAAACTTTTCACCAAACGATGAGGAGAACCTTACTAAAAATATTCTTAAAATAGTTTTCATTCGCTCTAAAAAAAATTAAATTTTGTTTGGGAACTTAAATATGAAAAATGATTTTCTTAATTTATTCTCTATAATGGTATTGTACATTCATATATAATGCAAAATATTTTCAAAGCATTCTCTATATTTTTAATTATTTTATACAAAAAAAACATTTGAATTAAAATACTTCAAATTTATTCTAGACAAAAAAAATCCTTAAAAAATTGTCATCAATCAACATTGTTAAAGATGTCTTTTGGGTTAGATATCTGATTATTTTTGTTCCAAAAAATAAAAATTTATTTTTAAGAATAATTTCTAAATAAACGCTTAAGCATTGTTTGGTAGTTGTTTTTGAAAATAATTTTTGGAAGTTGTTGGAGACTTGAAATGTTTTTAACCTATTTTCAATATTTTTAAATATGTTTTAAAAATAAATATGTTTTAATTATCCACTGTATTTGTATAATTATTTTTTAAATAAGTTATAGAAAACAAATGAAAACCGTTAAAAGATGTTCTCCAAAACATCTTATTTTCTATTCTTAAGAAAAGAAAATAGAAAACAAGTTTTTTAGGGCTTGCTTGGTAATTATTTTTTAAAACAGGTTTTAAAAACAATTTTTGAGTTTTTGAAAACTATTCTATGACATTTTATAGAATAAAAATTTGTTTGAAAATCTGAAATATTTTTAATATCTTTTGAATATTTTTAAATATTTTTTTTAGAAATAAATTTTATGTTTAATATTTTATTTTTAATCATTTTACATATTTGTACAATTATTTTTTTAGAAAACCATTAGGAAATAAGTGAAAATAATTGAAAAAAAATTATAAAATGTTCTCTAAAAACACCTTTAAAAACATAAAATAAAAGACAATTTTTAGTTGTCAAACATGTTTTTTTTATTTTTTTTTATTTTTTTTGTTTTAGATAACATAAAATTGTTCTCGAAAATTATTGTCAATTTTGCCAAACAGACCCTTTAGTCATTTCATAATTTATGGTATTGTTGTTGACAATTTCCATCAAGAGAATTGTCTTTAAATTCCTCCCGAGGAAAAATTGAGTTTATGACACTCTTGGATGATTCTGAGCACAATCTAAAACTCCATGCATGGTTCAAGTTCTTGGTAAAACTTCACAAATTCGTCGATCGCTGAAAAAATTCAATTCATTGAAGCCCTTATTCTTTATACATTTTTTTTTTTTTTTTAATGTTTTGTCACCAACACAATTTATCAATTACATGTACATGACTGCTCATATATAAAATATCTAACAAGGCTTGGTCATCCTCATCACCTCCTTACCATGATCCAAATCCATGGAATACTGGCTATAGCTGGGAATTAGACCCGATGAGAATGACATAAAGAGCAAGAAAACCAAAGAGGAGGAGGTGCTGATTCACTTTGATGATCGCCATACTGCATATGCGGTGGAGAGAGGTTCAAAGTAGGGTTTATATGGAGCTGTTTTCCTTCATTTCCACGTTGAATTCATGAGACTAGATCTCGATGAATCTATGTCCTTGAAAATTGAGGTGACAGTTTCCTTGGCGATTCCTAGCTGGCACACTTAAGAGTATTTTTCTGGCCCCCGTTTGGGAAGCAGGAAATTAGTTTGGGATAAAAGTCTTCTTCCGGGAAAGTTGTCACCAATTCCGCAGGCCTCATTCTTACACATCTTATACATTTTCTCTCCAATACAATTCATCAATTGCACGACTGCTCCTATATAAAATATCTAATAACAAAGCTTGGCCATACTCATCATCCTCCTAACCATGGCCACTAGGGGCTCCGCCATGGCTGCGTTGTTGGTGGGGGTGGTGGTGATCTGGCTTCTCGCCGCTGAAATGATTCGGTCTGCAACTTGTGCATATATAAACCTGTCCATGAACATAACTTTGTTCTTAGCTAGGTGAAAAAAAACCAGTTCTTGACCCCGACTTTAAAATTGCCAAGTGATCTAAATCTATGGAATACTTAGTTATAGCTGGGAGTCACACCCGAAAACTTGCCTGTGAAACCGACAGTTTTCGTGACGAGAACGATGTAAAGAGCAAGAAGACCAAAGAGGAGGAGGTGTTGATTCACTTTGATGATCGCCATACTGCATATGATATGGACAAAATTTCAAATTTGGGCTTTTATGGAACAGTTTTCCTTCATTTCCATGTTGGATGGGAGTAAATTTCCATGAAATTAGCTGTCCTTGAAAATTGAGGTGACAGTTTCCTTGGCGATTCCTCGCTAGCACATATTAAAGAACACATTTGTCTGCCCCCCTGTTTGCCAAGCAGGAAATTACCTTGGCGTGAAGTCCTTTTTCCTGGAAAGTTCATATCAATTCCTCAGCACTGCTGTTGTCATTACCATATGAAGTCTGATATTTCAAGCAATGAAATTTAATCTATCTTCTTAGCATAATTATTAATAGCCATCAAAATTCATTTCTAACCAAGGTTTTGAAAAAGTTAGGCTATGTTTGTTCTTAAAAAGTACTAGGGAAATAAAAAAATGTTAACAAATATGATTTTTTTATATTTGATTTTACTTCAGAAAATATGAAAAAAAACTGAAATATAATTAAAATTATTAAGAGATTTCTATATTTTAAAATTATTTAATTTTGATATAAAAGAATTAAACAAGTAAAAAATGTCTGAAGTAGTACATAAATTTGATTTATTAATTTTAAATTTATTTTTTATTTTCTTCTACTTTTCTTTTTTATTTTCTTCCCCTATATTTCTTCCTAAATTTTCGAGAATCAAACATAACCTTAAGATAGGGTTTGGTTAAAAAAATACTAATCATAGATATTAGGATCTGTATGGATTAAAGGCTGGAGCACTAGTTGAAACCCAAATTTATTTATTATTTCTAATTATATTATTTATTATTTTATTTAAATATGAAAAAATAAAAAAGAATAATAAAAGAACTTCAACCGTATCATTTTTAAATTATATTATATGTACCGCTAATTTATAATTTTTATTTAATAATTAAAGTATTTTTAAATGTTGAAATATAAGTTTAGAGTAGTCATGTATTCATGTATTCATGTTTGCTTTACTAGGAGATTCAATTTTGATTTAATAACTTGTGATAAAACCCATGGGAACCTGAGTTGGTAACAGATCTTTAAAAAATTGATTTCAATCAAAATTGTCAAAGATGTTTTTTAAGATAAAAAACCGATTTTTGTTCTAAAAAATTGAAATTTGTTTTTTAAGAATAATTTCTAAACAAACCCTTAATTATTTGATTATTGACAACATCTTTCTTGGCAATTTCCACCATGAGAATTGTCTTTAAATTACTTATGTGGAAAGTTTGAGCTTATCACGCGTTCTTGGATGATTTCTCAACACACAATTTAAAACTCCATACGTACTTCAAGTTCTTTGTAAACTTCACAAGTTCATCACGGCAATTCATCCCGATATAGATGGATGAAAAAAATTCAATTCATCGAAGCCCTTATTCTGTATACATCTTCTATTGTTTTCTCACCAACACAATTGATCCATTACATTACTACTGTATAAAATTTTTAGTACACTAAGTCATATAGTTTAAGATTTTTAATTTTTTTCTAAGGTTGTTTTAAAAAATAAGTTTGCAAATAGGTAGGATGATTAAAAATAAAGTACTAAATATAAAAATTATTTTTTAAAACACATTTAAAAACATTAAAAATAGGTTAAAAACATTTGAAGTTCTCAAACAGATTTTTGTTATGCATATAACATTAGAAAATAGTTCTTAAGTAGAATTACTTTTGAGAATTGTTTTAAAAAACAATTATCAAACGAAAGGCCTTAAGTGCTTGAACGCACAAAGTGGTTTTTACTAGATTTTGACAATTTGCCATTTAGAAACTTATGATTTTATTTTTGGGATTTATCCGGTATCCGAACCTCTAGGTCCTTGGCCTATATATACCCTACCCAAACACATTTTTGGGTTTGATGCTCACATTTAAAAAACCCTAGTTTGCCTTCCCATTCCAAAATCTCTCAAAGAAGACTTTAAGCTTTTTCAAGATTATTGAAAGAGGTCTAGATCACCTTAGAAGCCGAGACAGGAACCATTGGAGCATACGAGGTGCTGCATCGCAAACGATGATCATAGTATAAGTTCTAAAGAGTAAGTCTAAGGATAGCTTCTAGGAGGTAATTTGTGTGTTATGTTCTCATATAAGAGGTAGAATGTTGATTCAAGGTATTGACCCCGTGATTTTTTATCTTCACATTTTGTGTAGAGGTGTTTCTCATAAAAGGAATTCTCTTATCCCTTGTGTTGTTTTTCTTTGGACTTCTCTAAATAAGAATTGAGATGGTTAAATAATTGAAAATATTTAACTTTTGGGGTGTTAAGAATAAAAACACCTATTCACTCCTGCTCTTACTGGTTTTTCAAAAATATCTAACAAGGCTTAGTCATCCTGGTCATCCTCCTGATTAACCATGATCCAAACCCATAATATTGGTTGCAAGTGGGAATTAAACCTGAAAACTTTCCTGTGAAACAGATGGTTTTAGAGATGAGAATGATGTAAAGAGCAAGAAGACCGAGGAGGAGGTGCTGAATCACTTTGATGATCGCTATACTGCATACGCAGCGGAGAGGGGTTCAAAGTAGGGTTTATGCGGAGCTGTTTCCCTTCATTTCCACGTTGAATTCATGAGACTAGATTTCGATGAAACTATGTCCTTGAAAATTGAGGTGACAGTTTCCTTGGTGATTCCTAGCTGGCACACACTAAGAGTCTATTTTTCTGGGCCCTGTTTGGCAAGCAGGAAATTAGCTTGAGATAAAAGTCTTTTTCCCGGAAAGCTGTTTCCAATTCCACAACTCTGTTGTTGTCATTACCATATAAAGTCTGATATTTCAAGCTATGGGCATGTAACCTATCTTACTAGCATCAGGAACAATAACCATCAAAGTTCATTTCTAAGTAAGAAAAAAATTACCTCTTCTATGGGATCTTATTAAAAAAAATTTAGCAATAATGGTTATAAATGAATTAATATAAATGGTATTAAAGTTGACTCTCGATATCAATGTGAGACTTTGTTCGGTTTTATGAAGGGTATTTATTTGTTTGATCTCACAATTATATGAGATATAATAAGAGCATTATGTCTAGATAAAAGTGATTGTGATATTTTATATTAAATAAAGAAAAAAGTTTTTAACACTATATATGTATGAACTTTTTTTAACCATATAGATGTGTTTTGAAATTGTGAGAGCCAATTGAACTTAAAGATGAGAATATCTACATAGTTAGAAGTAAGTCATTATAAAGTTTTGAACTTTTGATGTTATAATGCTTAAAATACTTCTTTGTCTTCCACATACCGGATGAGTCCTCCTATGTGGTTCATGAATCATAAGTAGCCAAACTTTACATAATTAATTAAAGAAGAATATTATCTAATTTAAGCCCACCAATCCCTATGGACACATAGAATTGTAACTTGGGTGAATCTAATGCCCCAACTCAAAGTTCAAGTTTTTGTGCATAAAGTTTTGAAAGTGTTAAAGGTAGAGTAGGTTAGAAAAATACCGACCCAAGATGTTAGGATCGGTACCAACTCAAGGTGTGGGCAACAAATGGAAGCCAATTCTACACATTATTTATTTATTATTTTATTTAAAATATGAAAAAAAAAATATATATAAAAAGGATAGTGAAAGAATTTTATTAATAATTTATAATTTTTATTTAATTGTTAAAGTATTTTTAAATGTTGAAATATGAGTTTATAGTTGTCATGCATTCATGTTTATTTTTGACCTCTTATTTTGCAAAATGATTTATATTTTATAGTTTTGAAGTAAGTATTTTATTTATTAGGAGCTTCCATTTGGGCTTAATAGTATGTGAATACCAATGGGAACTCGAATTGCCCTTGGACTTGGTATGGGTTGAGAATTGTCAACCCTACTTGGGATTGGGCCTGGCTTAAGTGAAAACATATTAATAGGTAGATTTGACTTGATCTAACCTTTAAACCTAGTCAAGTCCATATGCACACATGCTAAGCCACATTTATAAATGTTATAAAGTTTTCACTAAATGATGATGATTTTAATTCAAAATTCCATTCAATGAATTATTCAAAAACATACCACAATGTCAAAAATCATTTCTTCCAAGTTGAATAAACATATCTTATCTTACTTCAATGACTAATAGAGCAAGAATTGATTAATTTTCACATATTATTAATTGTTATCACAAGATGTAGATTGAGAACTTGTCAATTAAACTAATGCATTTTGAGAGCTTCACAAAGTAAAGTGTGAGAAAAAGCAAACAAAAGGCTTGTTTAGAAACTTTTTTAAAATTAATTTTTGAAAAATATTCTTAAAATAATTCATAGTATTTTTAAGAATAAAGTTTCTATTTGGAAATTCAAATATAAAAAATAATTTTATTTATTTATTTTTTATGATAATATTGTGCACTTACATATAATGCAACAAAATTTAAACCATTCTCTACATGTTCAATTATTTATATAAAAAAAAAATGCATGAAAACACCCTAAATTTGTTCCCGACAAATAACTTACGTTCAAAATAAATCCTGAAAATTGCTAAAAATGTTGAAAAAGTTAGAAAGTTGATTATTGTTTGAAAAAAAAATAGAGAACCTGTTTTTAGAAATAATTTCTAAACAAATCATTAATTGTTTCATTATTTGTACTTCAGGGTATCTTTCTCGGAAATTTCCTCCATGAGAACTGTCTTTAAATTCCTCCCATGGAAAATTTGAGCTTAGGACGCGTCGTTGGATGATTCCCAATACAATCTACAAGTTCTTGGCAAACTTCACAAATTCATGGCTGAAAAAATTCAATTCATTGAAGCCCTTATTCTTTATACACTTTTTTTCTTTTTCTTTTTCTTTTTATGTTTTTTCACCAACACAATTCATCAATTACATATGCAAGACTGCTCCTATATAAAATATCTAACAACAAGGCTTGGTCACCCTCGTCATCCTCCAAACCATGGCCCCTAAGGGCTATGCGATCCTGGCGAATTTGGTGGTGGCGGTGGTGATTGGGCTCTCCGTCGCTCAACTAATGGCGATCCAGTCTGCAACTTCTGCATATATAAACCTGTACATAAACATAACTTTCTTCTCAGTCTCAACTTTAAAATTGATAAGGAATATTAACTGTAATATCATGATCCAAATCCATGAAATACTTGTTGAATTACGTAGGAAAACTTGCCTGTGAAACCGACCGTTTTCGAGATGAGAATGATATAAAGAGCAAGAAGACCATAGAAGAGGAGGTGATTCACCTTGATCGCCATACTGCATATGCATGGGGTGGAGAGAGGTACAAACTAGGCTTTATATAGGACAGTTTTCCTTCATTTCTACGTTGAATATTTCATGAGACTTCATTTCGATGAAATAATGTCCTTAGAAAAGTCGAGGTAGAATACAATTTTTCCTAGCTAGAACAAGCTAAAAGTCCATTTTGCCGGCCCCCGTTTGGCAAGCAGGAAATTAGCGTGAGATATATAAAGTCCATTTTTTTTCCCTAAAAAGGGAAAAATGTTGTGTGGGTAAAAGTATTTGAAGAGTAATGTGAAGTGTAAATCCTTAAAAATAGTCTCCTATTTACAATGTGTTTGAAAATGTTTCTATTCAAAATATTTTTAATAAAAGTGCTTTCTCCAAACGTATATTTATGAGAATCAATTTCTTAAAAAAAAAAAAAATTATAAATGATTTTTTTAATGATATAAGTGATTTTTCATGTTTTTAAAAATATTTTCTAAATTTTATTAAATGTGTGTTTATTTTTAAAAAATACTTTTAAAACTAAAAGTGTTTTCCATAATTACTATCAAATGAACTTTTATTTTACTTTTAAATTATCAAAAACATATTTTTATGTAATTAATTTTTTTTACAATATTATAATTATCTATTTATGTTTAATAAAATTATTTTTAAAATACAAAGTTTCTATTCTTCAAAATAAAAGTTCTATATATATTAACCCAAATGGGTCTCAAGTTTGATATTTCAAATTCTTGGCATGTGTCCGTGCATTCTTTGCATCACCAAAAATAGCCATTATAGTTTATTCTTTATTTCTAAGAAAAAAATAACTCAAAGGGAAATACTAAAGATAAAATTATTCATCTTTATATAGAAAATCTAAATTAAGTGAAATAAATTTCAAGTATTATATTAAAATAATTTATTTATTTTAAATCTATTTTTTATTTTTTTCTATTTATACTTATATTTTAATTTTAGAATTTATTTATTTGTTTTTTTTTTCATTGTTAATGTTTTAGTATAAGTTGATGTGATGTATATTTATTTTAGTTTTAATTATTAGGGTTAATAGAAGTTTACATAACATGTATCATGAACCCACCTATTGGTCTAATTGTCTCTTAATTTAAGTTTTTGGATCAAAGGTATTTGGTAAAACTTAATACTTAATACTTACTACTTAATGATTTGAATTGACTTTAAATTAAATTATACTTAAATTGTTAACTTAAAACTTATTACTTAATTCTTACTTTAAGTATTAAAGTTGTTTGATAAAATTAATTAAAATTTATTTTAAATCATTAAATTGACATATTTATTTTCATAAATTATAATTAAGACAAAAAAGGTTGAGTAACGATTGAGGTTATGAAGTAGCAAAAGAAATCGCAAAGGTAATTAGGACAAATAAAGATAAAAATGTAAAATAAAGATGTGGACTTAAAAATAAATTAATTGTTTTTACTTATTACTTAAAGTTATTTTTTACTTTAAGTCATATTATTAAGTTATTTTGCCAAACATTCTTAATTTACTTAATGACTTAAATTAAGTTATTAAGTTATTAAGTTAATTTACTAAACACCTACTTAATTCTTACTTTAAATATTAAGATTATTTGATAAAATCAACTTAAAATTTATTCTAAATTATCAAATTGATATATTTATCCTCATAAATTATAATTATAGCAAAGTAGGTCGAGTAAGAATAGAGGTCGTGAAGTAGTAAAAAAAAATCGTGGAGATAATTAAAGTAAATAAAGGTAAAAAGGTAAAACAAATATATGGACTTAAAAATAACTTAGTTATTTTAATTTATTATTTAAAATTATTTTTAACTTTAAATTATATTATTAATTTATTTTATCAAGTATACTTAATTTATTTAATGACTTAAATTTAATTATTAAGTTGGTTTCTCAAACTCGGGTTTAGTATGGTATTATAATTGGAATAATCTTGATATACATTCTTATTTTTTCTTAAATACTTTTGAAATCATGTATCCACTCATCATATATTTATTTTTTATTTTAAAAAGGGTTTAATATTGATATATAGAGGAAATTACAAAAATAAAGTATAAAAAAGATGGAAAAAAAAAAAAAAAAATCAAACAAAGGGAGGAGAGGAGTCAAGGAAGAGAAGAGAGAGTAGACTCAGATTTTCTGTATGCGCACAAACTAGATAAGCCACATTATAAATGTGACCAAGTTTTCATCAAATGATGATAATCCCAATTCAAAATTCTATTACTGTGAATTGTTTAAAAACATACCAAAATGTCAGAAATCATTTCTTTCAAACATTATCGTCGAATAAACATATCTTATCTTACTTTAATGACTAACGGGGCAAGAACAAATTTTCGAGCTTATAACATATTATTGGATGATTCACAACACAATCTAAAGCTCCATGCATGCTTCAAGTTCTTAAACTTCACAAATTCATCACCATATCGATCAATGAAAAAATTCATTTCTTTGAAGCACTTAGTCTTTATATATTTTCTATGTTTTCTCACCAAAACAATTTATCAATTACATGACTACTACAATATAAAATGTCTCGTAACAAGGCTTGGTCATCCTCATCATTCTGCCATGACCCCTAGGGGTTTGGCGAGTTCGGCGAATTTGGTGGCGGGGGTGGTGGTTGGGCTACTCTCCGTCGTTTCAGAAACTCTGATGCGGTCTGCAACTTCTCCATATGTAAACCTGTACATAAACATAACTTTCTCCTCAGTCTCAACTTTAAAATTGATAAGGAATATTAACTATAATATTATGATCCAAATCCATGAAATGCTTGTTGAATTACGTAGGAAAACTTGCCTGTGAAACCGACGGTTTTCGAGATGAGAATGATATAAAGAGCAAGAAGACCATAGAAGAGGAGGTGATTCACCTTGATCGCCATACTGCATATGCATGGGGTCGGGAGAGGTGCAAACTAGGCTTTATATAATGCAGTTTTCCTTCATTTATACGTTGAATATTTCATGAGACTTCATTTCGATGAAATTATGTCCTTAGAAAAGTCAAGGTAGAATACAGTTTTTCCTAGCTAGCACAAGCTAAAAAAGTCCATTTTGCCGGCCCCTGTTTGGCGAGCAGGAAATTAGCGTGAGATATATAAAAGTCCCTTTTTTCCCTAAAAAGGGAAAAAAGTTTTGTGTGGGTAAGTTTTTGAAGAGTAGGTGAAATATAACTTCTTAAAAATAGTCTCGGTGTTTTACAATATTTATACTCAAAGTATTTTTAATAAAAGTGTTTTGTCTAAAAAGTATATTTAAAAGAATCAACCAAAAACTATTTCTCTAAAAAAAAATATTATAAATAATTTTTTTAACATGATTTTTCATATTTTTAAAAATATTTTCTGAATTTTATTAAATATTTATTTTTTTAAAAAAAATACTTTTAAAACTAAAAGTACTTCTCATAATTACTATCAAACGGACTTTTATTTTACTTTTAAAATATCAAAAACATGTTTTTATGTAATTAATTTATTTTAAAATATTGTAATTATCTATTTATGCTTAATAAAATTATTTTTAAAATACAAAGTTTCTATTCTTCAAAATAAAAGTTCTATATCATCCCAAATGGGTCTCAAGTTTGATATTTCAAATTTTTGGCATGTGACCATGCATTCTTTGCGTCACCAAAAATAGCCATTATAGTTTATTCTTTATTTCTAAGAGAAAAATAACTCAGAGGGAAATACTAAAGATAAAATTCTTAATTTTTATATAGAAAATCTAAATTAAGTGGAATAAATTTCAAGTATTATATTAAAATAAGTTATTCATTTTAAATCTATTTTTTATTTTTTATGTTTACCTTTTCTCTCTAAGTAGTTTTAGAGATTTTGATTGGCACAAAATCATCGCAATAGTAATAATAGAATAGTTTATTTAAAAACAAATATTACAGGACATTGAATCTTTTTGT
Organism: Vitis rotundifolia; assembly: GCA_030254885.1. Taxonomy (NCBI): domain Eukaryota; kingdom Viridiplantae; phylum Streptophyta; class Magnoliopsida; order Vitales; family Vitaceae; genus Vitis; species Vitis rotundifolia. The sequence goes on from CM058151.1 coordinate 19,842,477, forward strand.
ATGTTGATAATTTTGTTTTAATTTATTTTTTTATTAAATAATTCTCTTCAAAAGAATTTCTAAAAAAAATGTTACCAACTAGAAGCATTTTTACAAAAAATCACCCAAACTCTTCAAGTAATTTTCTAGATTTTTAAAAATGAATTTACTAAAATATAAATTTTCTAAGAAAATTATTTTAAAACATTACTAAACCATTCTCTATAACCCTCCTATATAAAATCATTCTCAAACACTCAAATCTTCAAGTTTTGATACCATATAATGCTCAAATAATCTTCAATTGATCATATGTTATAATGATAAAAAGTCCTCGTTATAATGAACATATGACTAAATAATGTGTAATTCTAATGTAAATCCTCACAATTTTAAAACGTATTTACACAAACTAAATGTTGTAAGTCTTAAAAACCTCTTAATCCAACTTCAAGTCTTCAAATTTTGATTTTATGATGCTTGAAAGATCATCTATTGAATAATCACGACCTCCTCGAACATTGTGATGAATAAAAAGTCAAGGTCTATACAATTTGGGTTTCAATCTTCATAGGTTATCCATACAAACTAACTTAATCAGTCACAATAATTATGAGTATTAAAAACCTCTCAAACCAACTTTAAGTCTTTAAATTTTGATCTTGTAATGCCCGAACAATTATCTATTTAGTAATTACGACATCCTCGTACATTGTGATGAATAAGTAGTCAAGTTCCGTAGAATTTTGATTTCATTTCTCGTAGGTTTAAAACACACTTGGACATGTCAGATGAGCCACACGTCCTCCGTTGATGAATTATGATGCGAATATCTCTATTATCATCATATGGGTGAACCAAGATATCTCACAGATGTATACATAGGTGTATATAAATAGATGGTATCAGCAGAAATCTCTTCTTCAGAAACAGTGTTGCTGAATATATCAACAGCAAAGTGGTCTTGTGTATACTTTTCTTCTGTTTTTCTTCGGTCAAATTGAACGGTGGCTTAGACCATGCTAGAAGTTGAAGTTACATGGACGGGTTGAAGACTGACGGCAAAGACTACTCTAGAAGATTTATGCACATGTTCATGCTCAATGACAATATAAAAAATAACAGTCAATCTTACCAACATTTTCCACACGTTTTCCTAGAGTTTTCTTATACATTTCCTACAGAAAAAAAAAATTGATGGTAATGGATTAGGTTCAAAATAATTATTTAAAAATCCATTTATATAATTCTTGGTATAGATGGAATATCATGTCCCTTTCATGGTATTCCATGATATTTACTCAATTTAGGATCCTAACATGACTAGATGAGAAATTTTACTTACTTTAAACCAAATGAGAGCGGGATGAAATTAATAAATGATAAAAGGGAAGAGGATATATTTAATAAAATTTTAAACTAATAATAATAAATTATATTCAGATTAAATCTTAAGGGAGGTGAATAAAATTGATTTTAAAAAATAATCTATGTCGAAATTTTTAGGGTTGAATTGAGTTTGGATTCTTCAAATTAGACTTGAGCTAATTGGGTCTATATGATTCAAAATCTGCTCAAATTTTTTAAAAAAGATACATTTTTTTTGTAGATTTATACTAAATTTAAATATAGTTTGGGATGATAATTAAAATGACAAAAATAAATTTATGAATCTTTCTAAAAAAGAAAAAAGAAAAAAGATTATAATTTGATATTATTCTTTAACATCTAAAAAATAAAATAAAATAAATATTATTATATAAAATAATTTAAACTATAAATATTATAAAAATATTAAATTGGATTTGGATTAGGTTTGAATTGTTCAAATTTTTGTTTGTATTTAACATGATTTAAGTTTGGATTGAAAAAATTGTACCCAAATATTAAAAATAATTGTCCAACCTTATCCAAATTAAGGTTGACTTAAGTCAGGCCAACTTGCCTAAATTGCACCTCCTAATTCTAGTTATAAGAAATTACTTAATTGACAAAGGTGCCCATACTTGATGCCCTATTCAAGAAAAAAACTCAAATCTGAGTAACCCCTTAAACGACGATTCAACATAAGTTCAACATTTTGGAAACAAGTCAATTTTGGAATTGACTTTGTGGCATTGAAACAAACTAACAAAAACCAATGAAGCTAGAACACCATAAGGTTATAATTCATTAATTACTCCAAATGCTCGTCATATCTTAAAAAACCATAGGTTATTTGTATTCTTTGAAAACTCTCACCCACATCACTATTCAATATTTTTTGGCTCACTTTTGGTCTAATTGCTTGACCACCATGATACAATTTAAATGTTTTCTATTTTGGATTTAATATGGATAATATCTATATAAAATAAATCGTTATAAATAGTTTCAAAACAACTACACGGTGTTTACCTAGAAAATGATTGATTCATTCCAATAAGGTATGTTAAATCGATGCAAGAGAATATCTACAAAAAAATATTTTAACGAAACTACATATATATATATATATATATATATATATATATATATTTAAATTACAGCTCAAGAATACAAGCCAACAGCTATCCCAAATGGACAATTCCTCAAGGTATGACAAACAACACACCTACGTATTTGACCCAACGAAGGGTTTTGGATGAGGAATCGTGAATCAGGACTCACGAGAGGCCTCAGGGCTTCCACCATCACATCCTTGACTCGGCTTTCCACCAATGACCAAACACGGTTTCTTGGGGAGGAAGTGTCGTTGTGCCTTGCCACAAGTTTTCTTTGTGGTTGATTGGGGTTATGATTTTCCCACCTTCCACTCACACTTGGAAGGTTGAAACTTTGAAAACATTAAGAAAACCAATACAAACTATTAAAAAAAGATCCAAATAGTGAAGTTCAAAGAATTCGATTTTGGTAGTAATTATTGGCATGAATAATGGTGGTTGACTAGAGCACTTGGCTTTTTGGCTTGTTCGTCACGCGGTTCTGAGATTCGACATATCAATTTTCTTTCTTGCAAATACCAGTCAAGACAAATTTTCTAAATAATTTCTTAATATTTTCTCATGCATATTAAATCAACTAATAATATCGTAAGGGCTTGCGTTTGCACAACTTCTTTTCCTTGTTCCGACCCTGCCCAATATTTATATTTTAATTTTAGAATTTATTTATTTGTTTTTTTTTTTCATTGTTAATGTTTTAGTATAAGTTGATGTGATGTATATTTATTTTAGTTTTAATTATTAGGGTTAGTAGATGTTTACATAACATGTATCATGGACCTAGTTATTGGTTTAATTGTCTTTTAATTTAAGTTTTTGGATCGGAAGGCATTCGGTAAAGTTTAATACTTATTATTTAATGACTTAAGTTGAGTTTAAATTAAATTATACTTAAATTGTTAACTTAAAACTTATTATTTAATTTTTATTTTAAGTATTAAGGTTATTTGATAAAATTAATTTAAAATTTATTTTAAATAATTAAATTGACATATTTATTTTTATAAATTATAATTATGACAAAAAAGGTCCAGTAATAATGGAGGTTATAAAGTAGCAAAAGAAATTGTAGAGATAATTTAGACAAATAAAGATAAAAATGTAAAATGAAAATGTGAACTTAAAAATAAATTAATTATTTTTACTTATTACTTAAAGTTATTTTATAAAATATTCTTAATTTACTTAATAACTTAAATTAAGGTATTAAGTTATTTTAAGTTATTAAGTGAATTCACTAAACATCTACTTAATTCTTATTTTAAATATTAAGATTGTTTGATAAAATCAACTTAAAATTTATTCTAAATTATTAAATTAATATATTTATTTTTATAAATTATAATTATAACAAAGTAGATCGAGTAGGAATAGAGGTCGTGAAGTAGAAAAAATGGATCGTGGAGATAATTAAAGTAAATAAAGGTAAAAAGGTAAAACAAATGTGTGAATCGTAAAGAATAATTTAATTATTTTTATTTATTATTTAAAATTATTTTTAATTTTAAATTATATCATTAAGTTATTTTACTAAATATACTTAATTTATTTAATTACTTAAATTAAGTTATTAAGTTGATTTCTTAAATTCGGGCTTAGTATGGTATTATAATTGGAATAATAATGATATACATTCTAATTTTTTCTTCTTAAATACTTTTGAAATCATGTAGACTCATCATATTTTTATTTTTGATTTAAAAAAGGGTTTAATATTGATATATAGAGAAAATTACAAAAAAAAAGATGGAAAAAAAAAAAAAAAAAATCAAACAAAGGGAGGAGAGGAGTCAAGGCAGAGAAGGGAGAGTAGACTCAGATTTTCTGTTGGATCAGTTATAGAAAAAGATGAAATGATTAACGGAAAACATTGACCATTTATTTTATTTATTTATCTTTATTTATTTATTTATTTTATTTTTTATGCCTTTTTTCTCTTCTTCTTCCTCTCTGACGTAAAGGAGGAGAGAAGACTCTTCTTCATTCTTCAATGGACTCCATTTCTTTCCGTCACAATCCTCCTCAATTCTCTCTCTAGGGTTTCTGAATCCTCAATTCTCTCGCCTCCACGCCCGCCATGAAAACTTCCCTCCGAAAGCTCCGGGGCTTCGCCCTCCACCGCCAAGACGTCCACGAACGGAGAGTCGTGCAGCCTCTCGCGCAACTGGATGAGCTCGTTCAGGCCACGCAGGTGGGTAAAAATTGAGAAATTATTGTGAGATTTTGATGTTTTTCTTTTCTGCTTTTGATTTGAATTTGTTGTGAGGATTGTAGATTGAGGATGTGAGTTCTAGGTTTTGGCCGAGGTTTGTTGGATTAGGCGGTGGAGTTCTGTTTCCGTAACTGCAATCTGAAAGGAGTGGTTGACGATTAGTGTGGTTTCGATCCCCTAGGTGAAGAGCTGAGCTTGAAGTGTGTGTTTTTGTCGTTAGAAGAGTGGAGGAAGCTGAGAATATTGGTGGTGGTTGGTGATTCATAGTCAGTAAAGCACTATGCACTTCAGAGGGTGTAGAAATGTAATGTTGTGTAACCTCACTCTGGTGTTTTTTTTTTCTTTTCCAAATTGAAACCTAGAAGGATTGATTGAAGATTGTTTTGGGTTTGTAGTTTCTTGGTAAGAAGGTGAGGCTGACATAAACAACTGAAGGATTTGTAGATATTCTTTGTTCAACAACTGGGAAACCCCTTGTAGATATCCTTTATTTAATATTGAAAAACTAATACTACCTTGAGCAATTGTTTCTTAATCAGGTAAATATTTTAGCAATATCATATTCAAGGATGTGGCACTTTTGGATTGTAGTATAAAACAGGATGCACTTCAAATGTTTGGTTTGTGATCCTTGTACCAGGGATTCTGATCCTACATTTTGTGGTCCATGATACTTTGTTCACTTCTGCGTGCCGTGGATCTAATGAAATTAATCGCTAATGATAAAAGAATTAGTTGTTCTTGCTTGTTTTATTGTTGCACTCTTGATGCTTGCTTGAACTCATTTTTGGCAACTCGTAATGACCGAGCACTTGGTAAATATATTTATGTATGCCGTTATAACTCCAGTTTAATGTTTCTGTTGTTTTCTAGATATAAGTCATCAGTTCCTTTATTTGCAATTTTTTCTCAGGATATGCAAGACATGCGAAACTGCTATGATACCCTACTCTCTGCAGCTGCAGCGACTGCAAACAGTGCTTATGGTACTTAATTGATGTGATTGTATTTCGTTTAAATTTAAAGTGTTCTTTTATTTCTAAATTGGTGTAGCCTGTATGTTAAGGCATTATCCAATTATTTTACAAAGGCAACCTCTTTGTAAACAAGTAAGCTTAGGCTATGGAGAAGTATCAATGAGGTGCATAGTATAGAACTGCCCATGAACCAATTGCTTGGCCTTGGGATAGACAAGGTTTGTATGTGCAAGCATGCACTTTCCCATTCTGTAGTCATCATTACTGTAGTAGATGATACTGTGGCACCATTTTTTATTGACAAGATGGAGCTGAAATTTAAGAGCTTGTTTGGAAATTGTTTTCCAGACTCAAAAACACATGTAACAAATTTTCAACAGAGAACGGTTTTTTGAAAACTTGTTATGAAAATAGGGTGTTTTCTAATAATATATTTTGATTATTTTCAATTGTGTCACTTATTTAAAAGATGGTCGTACAAATATGGAGAATGATGGAAAATAAAGCATTGTAGATAAAAGTTTTTTTAAAAAATATTTGAAAACACGTTGAGAACATTCCAAGTTCTCAAACAAACTTTTGTTTCAGAAAACTGTTTTTGAAAATTGTTCTAAAAAACTGTGGTTTGAGAACTCTTTTCAAAAATGCTCCTAAATGAGCCCTAAGTTTTTGCATAATATCTGTGATATTACACTGATACTTGACAATATATCTCAGTATTGTCAGAGGACTCCGCTGTTCTGAAGGGTTGCTCTTCACTTAAGCCTGGTGATATGGACCTGAATACTCTGGATTGGCAACACCGTAAACCATGCATGTGATAGAAATGCAAAAGTTGAGAGTGGTTCTGTTCTTCCATGAAGGCAGTCAGAATTTCTCTAATCTATCATACTTTTATTATGAGAGATACTGAGATTTACTCAAACTGCAAGATATGATATGATGGCATGATTTGTTCAACTTCTGTCTTCTGAATTTTGAAGTTAGAGCCTTACCATGGCATGTCAGATTTTCTCATATATCATACTTTCATAATGAGAGATACTGAAATTTACTAAAACTGCAAGATGCCATATGATGGCATGATTTGTTCAGCTTCTGTGTCTTCTGAATTTTGAAGTTAGAGCCTTACCATGGAATGTCAGATTTTATCATATATCATACATTTTTTATGAGAGATACAGAGAGAAGTTTTTTTTTTTTTTTTTCCTTTTTTTCCTTTTTTTTCTTTTTTTTTCCTTAATTAGTTTATTCTTGTTCCAAGAATGGTTTTCTACTGTATTGTTTTCAACAACTGTTATGTTTGGTTTTATCTATTTTCAGAATTCTCAGAATCATTGAAAGAACTGGGGGCTTGTCTTCTTGAGAAAACTGCATTGAATGATGATGAAGAAAGTGGTAAGCAAATGAAAATTTCCTTATGTACACTTTCTCTGGAAGTATCTTTTTTAACAAATAATGGTCTATTCTTTGATTGATTTAGATATAAGTTTTTGGGAGGTTAGGTTCATTGCTTTAATTTTCCAAAGAAATTCACTTATGATTGCATACTGTACTATGTATTGAAGCAGTTAACTCTGTTTTGGATTATTCATATGAAATCAAACTCTGCTATTTTTAATTCCTCTGATAGGCAAGCGTGTAATTGTTATTATGATCAATAGATTAGTTATAATTTAATGCCAAATTTGGAACAATCAAGAACCGCCTGGATTATTATTTAATTTTCATTTCAGAAATTTATTATCTGATATGGTTTAGCTTTTTCAGCACAAAAAAAAAAAAAAAAAAAAAAACAGAAAAAAAAAAGGAAAGGAAAAAGGAAAAGACATGATTATTAATGATCTTGTGCAGGTAAAGTTTTGCTAATGCTGGGAAAGGCGCAATTTGAACTTCAGAAACTTGTAGATAGCTATGTGAGTCCTTCTTTTAATGCGTAAAACTGTTGCAGAAGCAACAATAAGTTGTTGCTTATTGCTTTATTTTCCTAGGTAATTATTTTTTCTTTGTGGTTTCAGCGCTCTCATATTTTCCAGACAATTGTAACGCCATCAGAGTCTCTTCTTAAGGAGCTTCGGACGGTTGAGGTTCGTTCCTATGATTTTTTTTTTTTTTTTTTTGTCTAATCAGCATGTGTCAAGTGTTATTAGTTCTTGTTCTCATGCTAACTGTCTGCATTTTTTCAATTTGTTTTCATTCCAGTCAAAAGCTTTGAATTATTATTTACATTTTTTATATTTTTGTTGTTAATCTCCATGGCTCTCAATCATATGATTTTGTCTGTGATGAATTTTCTCAAAAGATTTGGAAATGCTCTGTTTAGTGTTGAGCCTTTACTTCTGAACTTGTTGTGTATACTACTGTGACAAATCTTATATTTTTGGATGAGAGTAAGAACATAAACAGAGAACCTATAAACTACTGAAACTTAAAGATCAGCTAGCAAGATAGTAGTGAGAACTCAAAAGAGGACGAAAACTGAGTCTGGGCAAAACCTCTCCTTTAACATGAGAATGATGAAGCCCTAAGAAATCTGCTAATAGCCTCTGCCTCCATTGACTAATCTCAAGAAAAGGTGATTGGACTCTCTTGATGGGAGGACATTATGATCAGTGGATTAGATTCTGAAATGAGATTATGAAACCCCCACTGGTAGGTACTCCAGTACGGTCTCAAAAAGTCACCATTTCTGCAGGAGGAGATGGAGGATCAGAGATGTGATAACCACCTCTGGAAACCACTTCCATGTAACAGTTCGTTTACTAGATTTGTGATCAAGAGTTGCATTACAGTTGTCCTGGATGAAGTTTGACAAGGAATAGCAGAATTTATTAAATGACAAACCATTTTTTTTCTTCCATACAAACCAATATAAAAGACCCTTACAAATAACGGTAAGCCCTAAACGAGTGAGGTCAAACAGGCTTCAGATTCTCAGGAAAGCCATTGAGAATCATCTCACAGAACACATGACACAAAAACTTGAATTTAGTTATGGCTTGCATATCATTCTCAAGAAGGACCTGTCTTGTGAACCAAACACCTTTAGCCAGTCAGACATTGGAAAAATGTTCAATGCTTTCTTGGGCTCATTGCAGATTGGACAGAGCTGGGAGCTAGAATAATTAAGCTAAACCATCCTGGAAATATCAGTAGTTTCATGAAGGGACTTCAAGGTTCCAGATCTTCTTCAATGGATTGGGAGGGTAAGATTGGGGGAGCTGACCTTCACTGCAACAGAAGATGGTCGGCCGATGCAACTGAGAATCTTCTAGCTTGTTTAAAAGTAAAAGTGACAACTAAGCATGTCTGAAGAAGCCATACTGTGATGAATGGTCTTGGTGGCTTAGATTTCCTGGTGTTAAAAAGGTCGCTCAAATTATGTTCATCCCACTTGGGAGAATATATAGATCAAGATCTGGCTGAAGTGCAACTGAGTTGCGGAACTGGCAAAGGTTTGGGAATCCAGTGGTGCTCTCAGATGTTGACCTATTCTCTCTTTCTCTCTCTCTTTCTCTCTCTCTCTCTCCACCCCCCCTTTTTGGTGATCTACCACCTTTACCCTGTTTGGAGAAGGTTTTCTCCATTTTTTTTTTTTTAAAAATTCTACATTTAAAACCTTGATGGGACAACCTGATTTAGTTGTTAAAAGATCAGGTAGCTGTAGCACTGGGTTGCTTAGTTGTTGCAACTATTCACACTTGGTTGACCAGACCAGGAAATTGCATTCCCCAAATGCATCATGATGATATTTGTGTCCAGGCACAAGGAAGGCTTACCTCATTGAAGGAGAAAGGGCTCTGGTAACATCTAAGATTACTCCCTTAGAAAGACATCCAGAAGATAGTGAAAAAGGCAGGGAAAATCCTGAGAAGGTTCAAGACTTTGGATAATTCCTCCTTGCACAACCCCATTGAACAATATGAAGGCTTCTTAGCTGAATTTGCTTTAACTTCTCATCTAAATGCAGGAAAAATGTAAATGAGTCCTGAATTAAATATTCAATTGTCAATGCTTAGTGGATTCACAAATCTCTGTTTGCTCAGTTCTTTTTGCCTCATGGATTTGGCTTATCAGTGACTCCTTTTCATGCTAAGATATGAGTATTCATAACAAAATAACAAAACCTTCTGTTGGCAGAAGATTGGCATAGGATGATTGTGTTTATATTCATATTCTGTGGTGATATCATTTGTAAATGATCTTTCACACATTTTACAACTGTAACAGAATGGGTTTTCCTTTTATGTTAATGCAGGAGATGAAGCGACAATGTGATGAAAAAAGGTCTGCATAATTTCATTTTTATGTTTGTTCCCTCTTGAAATGGCTGTCTTCTCAACTTGGGTATGTGATCTTCAGAGATGTATATGAATACATGATAACAAGACAAAGAGAAAAAGGGAGGTCAAGAAGCGGGAGAGGTGAAACTTTTTCTTCACACCAGGTGCAAGCAGCTTGTGATGAATATGATGAGGAGGCAACCTTATTTGTTTTCCGTTTGAAATCTTTGAAGCAAGGACAATCCCGTAGCCTTCTTACACAGGCTTCTAGGCACCATGCTGCTCAGGTTTCTTCTATTGATAATTGAATGCCAAACTTTTTTCATTCTTCTTGTTGGATGATTGTTGATATGCTTCCTTTCTTGCTTCAAATCAGTTGTCTTTCTTCAGAAAAGCTCTCAAATCTCTTGAGGTAATTGAGCCGCATGTAAAATTGGTCACAGAACAGCAACATATTGATTACAAGTTCAGTGGACTGGAAGATGATGATTGGGATGATGGGGAAGATGACGACGACTATGATGCACATGATGGGGACTTAAGTTTTGACTATGGACAAATTGATCGTGAACAGGATATTGTTTCTACAGCAAGAAACTCAATGGAGGTTACAACTTATTTTCTGCTACTTGCTGAGAAAAAATTAGAACAAAAAAATAAGGAAAACTTATATAAAAAATATGACTTACCTTATATCTTTAAAAATCACTTTTAAAATTTGAGGTAGTAAAAAAATTTTAATACCTTAATTTTTTAAACAGTTCTTAAATATTGTTATCTTTTTAAGGTAAATTTCAAAGAATTCTTGCATTTTATACAAGTGTTACTATCATTTCTGTTTTTAAAAACAAAATACAAGAAGTGTATCCAAAAGACAATTGATTGACTTAAATTTATTATTATTATTATTATCATTCTTTAAGAAAGCCTAAATTTGTCTCTTTGAAGAAGTGAATGCAACAATTGTATTTTGTGTGGAGTAAGCTAGGGGAACCAGTTAAAAAATTTATATATGGATGCTTATCTTTTAATTTGGGTTCTGCAACCAGAGATGATCTGTCATATAATAAAGCAATGGAGTATTGGGCTTGTTCTTGGTTTGCTTATTTGGTTATCTTTCCAACATGTTTTGCTTATTTTCTTGCCAGGGTTTAATTTTGTAAAATCCCATGATCCATGTACTGGAAGAGAAGTTTTTGAATGTCCAGTTTCTTCCTGCATTAGAGATTCTCAATTTGTTCTTTCTACCTTAACTTGTTATTATTGCCTGAAACAACAATTTAAAAGAATTTTCAAATAGTGCTTCAAAAAACTTATCATCATGCATATGATCACAATGTGTAGATAGTTGAGACTTGTGAAGCTGGTCCTGAATAGTTGGAAATTTAAGGGCTTATTTTTTTGTTGCTGTTGCTGCATATGATTGCAAAAAATGGGTATATGAAAATGTCATGAGCCCAAAAGTTTGTGTTGTGACACTGTAATGCTAGAGGCCTTTTTCTGTTAAATATTTTTTGAAAGAAATGGAGGATACAATGGATGATCATGTACAGAAAACAGGGAAATGCAGAATTTTTATTGTTGCTAGCCAATATATATATGCATTCCATACTGCTTAAAAAATTTTATTTCCAGAGAATTTTACAAATTCATGTTTTGGGCAACAATCATATTGTTCAATACTTTATTTTCCACTTTCAAGGTTCTCAAAACTTACATTTTAATGTCACTTTTAAGTAATTGTGACTTCTTTGTTACTTTTGCAGTTGGATCAGGAGGACCTTACATTTCCTCAAGTTGCAACAATGGATTCTGTGAAGGTAAGGACCTGCCCAATTCTATCATTGATAATTCAGGGTTTTATAATAATCAGGGTTTCCCTTTGGTGTGGTGTAATGCAAACGTTGGCTGCTTATCCATATTTGGTTAGGGACTATGATCCCATTTCCCATTTGACAATCTGTATCCATTTGCTCTGGTGACTAAACAATTGGATTCAACATACTCTAATCCTTACCGTTCATTTGGAACATGGAAAGTATGAAGGAAAGTAAAAGGGAAGGAAAGAATAGGAAAAAAAAATGTTTAAACTTGATATTTTCTTTTTTTATTAGGTTTCTCTAATGTTATTCTTCTTTTATGTAGAGAATAAAGAATTTAAATTTGTATAAGTTTTTAAAAAATTCTCATTATAGTTTACTTGTCGTTGTTCATAACAAACCAAACAAGGGGATTTCAGATTCCTTTCTATTTTTTCCCCTTTTCCTAGTGCTTTCCATAATCCAAAAGAAGTCTCAGAATTTGGGCTATATCATTATTATAGAGCTTTTTAGAATTTTAAAATTTTGAATTTTATTGGATCTTATCCAATTCAGTTTGGAACTTTGTTTTTTGGTATAAAAAACATTCAATCTGCCTTGATGCAGTTTCAGAACCTGGGCATTTTGTTATTTTTAATTTCCCCTTTTTATTTCAAATTGAAGAAACTTTAGTCCTTGAAGGTACAGCAATCATCTGGTTTTTAAATACTGTGGTCTAACATCTTCCAGCGTAGTTGCAGGAAAATCTAGATAAAAGCTATGTGGATTCTTTTGCTTTTAATAGTGAAAGCAGGAAAATCAGCCAATCTGCCCCACTTTTTGCTGAGAAGAAATTTGATTCTGCATGGATGAGAGAAATGCGGCCTCTGTCAACACGCAAGCTTCGGACCTATGTACTACCCACACCAGATGATACAAAGAGTTCAGCTCCTACAAGATCAGATAGTCCAGATTCTCGCCCAATACCCACAAGTTTGAGTGGGCATCCTCACAATTTGTGGCATTCTTCCCCATTGGAACCAAAATATGAAAAGATTTTGGGAGATGACAAAGTTTTTGAATCTACTGCCATGAATGCACAGTCAGTACTCAAAGAGAGCAATACTAATCATGCATCTAGTGGACTACCCCCTCCTTTGGTTGATGGGCTTCCATTTCGGATGATAAATTCAGGTGTTGTTTCTGATACTAAGAAGGTCAAAAGATATGCTTTTTCTGGTCCATTGACAAGGAACCCCTGGTCAACCAAGCCTGGTTTGTCTGCCAGTGATCCTTTGGTCTCAGTGACACCACCCCAATTGTTTTCTGGACCTCTTTTGCGGAGTCAAGTGCCGCATCTATCATCATCATCATCACCTCCAAGAGTATCTCCAATTGCTTCTCGCTTTTTGTCATCACCCAAAATAAATGAGCTTCATGAGCTTCCTAGGCCCCCTTCCAGTTTGACCTTGAAACCTTCAAGACCTTCAAGCTTGATAGGTCATTCTGCCCCCTTGGTTGCCAGTGGTCCCAAGCTTTCTGCTACAAATAAATTGGTGGTGTCAAGTACAGCGTCTCGGCTGCCATTACCTCTGCAAGCTGTTCCTCGCAGTTTCTCCACCCCCTCATGTGGTCAGAAACTGAAGATACCACGGGTTTCTGGACCATCAGAAGCTCCTCAGAATTCAGAGATGGCTGAAAATGTTGCTTCACCACCTCTAACACCAATTTCTTTATCAAACATCCAGCCAGCATCAACTTCTTCTGTCAATGATACTAGTCAACTTGGAGGTAATTTTGAAATACAATGCTTTCATCCTCCCCTTTTGTTATATTAATTGCTGAGTGCTAAAACATGAATCTTAGGGGCCTAGGCTTTGATAATCAACATAATTCTTGTCAAGTTGGGGTTACTTCATGGAAAATTGAATTATTTCATGCAAATTTTTCAATAGTCCAGTAAGGAAATCAACAGGATAAATTTCTAAATGAAGTTCTTCATGATGGAAAATCCTGTGATATGTAGGGCATTTCTTATTGGGGGTTCGTCATGCCCAACACTCATCCATATGTCACCAGTGTTCCCCCATATATGAGACCTGTTTCAACACTTATGAAGGGTTCACTTTTAGGTACCTAAGATGTGTCAAAAGGAAGAGTGACTATGCGATCTTGTTACAAAACCTTTTATATGTTATAGCTTCCTTTTGTTCTTCACAGGTTCATTCTAAACTATTCTTTCACGTAAACATGCAAACTCAAAAGAAGATTATATTTCTTCAATCTTTAGATCCACATGGTTCACTCATATGGCCTCATCTAGTGCCTAGATATGGCAAGTTCTCCTGCCAGACTCCTGGTGAGGTGTTGGAACATGGTACCTCTGCCCATGTTTGCGAGAAAAAAGACTATCAGAGCTAGGACAACAACACCTAAGGCTTGGCAAACATAGATTTTCCAAGTTTATTTCCCTATTTTGGCTTCTTCTTTTTTTTGTGTTCTCGTCTCCTTTTTTTTATGGTGGTACATATCTTTATTCTTCATCTGCTTATGACTTTTTGAAGTAAGGAATGCACAAGAACGGAACTCTGTTTCAATCTCACAGGCCTTTTCTCCACATTCTTAAGATGTGTGCATGTTTCTGGTCTTGAGTGTTAATATATTCAATTGATGCAGGTGCCGAATGATTTTATGCAATTCCATGGATAATTTTCTTCTCTTAAATTACCAACCAAAAGCAAGGAGGCAAAATTTGTTTCACATAATCTCCAACAGGTGCGAAATTTGTAAATATATCCATTTGTGTATTATTTTTTTGTTTCTGTTAACGGTCATTTGTTATTTCGGGCAGAGTTCATGGAAACTGCCCTATATTCCCTCATTTGAGGAATTTTGTCATGTTGTCAAGTAATTAATAACAGAATGCCTTTCTTTTTTCATTATAATTATTATTTTTAATTCTAATTCATTTTCTTTTATCTGGTTCTTTAAGCAACAAATAACACTGCAGTATTATGTTGATTTCTTTTCAAGAACCCAACATGGTCCTTAGTCATCCATTAAGGATCCAACAAAAATTAGGACAACACCATCCGATTACCTCATAGATGTAGCACCTCCAAATGAACCCAGGTGGTTGAGAGGTTGAAATGGTTGGGACATTCCTAATGATGAGTGAACTAAAACACCTTGAATATGTGCTTACTTGGTTTAGAGGTTACGAAGTTTGGTATGATTCGTCAACATGACTCGAATCTTATATGTTTAGATTGGGTTTAGATTGGGTCTAGTCATTTTTCAGTCAAATTCACATCAACTTGTATAACCTGTTTGATAAACAGGTAGATTTTGGGTCAATTTATACATATAAATTTGACCTGAATTGATCTATTTAATAATCGTGTTGATTAATGTTATGATAACCATAATGTATTTTTCCTGTTTGAGTGAACAAGTCAACTGAGTTATAAACATGTCAAGTTGAGAGGTTAATTATATTGACTCAAATAAGATCTAATTCAACTTGATTGTTAAATGGATTATATGACATATTACCTATTTAATAATTAGGTTGTGTTTGGGTATATGTTTTTAGTCCTATTATTATGTCATATTTAGGTTGATCTATTTAGTCAAGTGTTTGAGTTTTGACACAAAATGAATATGACCCATCAACGCAAATTATCACCCCTAACTTGGTCACACTTAGGCACCAGTGCAAGTAGAATACGAAATGCATTAGATCGGTATTGCTAAAATTGTGTAAAATTATCTTATACACAATGCCAACCGTGAAAATAGTGAAGAGGGCTTCATTTTCTGAAGTCAATTCATATCTCAACTGTGTAACAGTCTTGGCTCTTGATAGACTGATTGCACACAATGCAGGGGGAGGGAGGGAGAAAGAGCTACTTGTGTATGTATGAATAGAATGCGATCTTTCTTAGAAAGACCGAATTCGCCTTACGGCCGACCAGTGACTTCCGGCGGTTCCAGCTTCATGAAAGTGAGTTGCAGGTCATCATCACTTTGCATGAGATTCAAATTACGAAGCCCATATACATAGGCATTAAAATACCCTATCAAGTGATTAACGATGGCTAGAATTTGTAAATTTTGATATGAAAATGTAGGAGTTGCATGTGCTCAACTGTAAGGTTTATTTTGTAGACTGCAGTATGATCCTTTTTTTTTTATTTTTTTATTTTTTATTTTACTAGGAGTTCTATGTAATTCAGCTTCCAAGCCTTTTTTATAGACTGTAGGAGGTTTCGTTTTTCGCTCATTATATATAGAGAGGATTCATTTTGCTATATTGAAATGATGTTTTTAGAAGTGATTTTCCTGCATGCTGCCGGAGTCTTGTGCTTGAAATTTTGTACTAGGAGTTGTTATTACAACCAGGAACTGATTTTTGAAAACGGTTTTCTGTTTTTCAAAATAAAAAATCGAAAAATATGTTTGACAACTAGAAATGGTTTTTTGTTTTTAAAAACAAAAAATAAAATGTTTTTAAATAATATTTTTTAGTTATTTTCAAATGTTTTCATTTGTTTTACTAGGATTGTTTTAAAAAATAATTATACATGAAAAATAATTAAAAATAAAGCATTACTTGTATAAATTATTTTTAAAACATATTTAAAGATATAGAAAATGGGTTTAAAATATTTTAGATTATTAAACAAAGACTTGTTTTTTAAAACATTATGAAATAGTTTTTAATTTTTTTTTAAAAAAACTAATTTTTAGAATTGTTTTTTAAAATAGTTTATCAAACATGACTTGAATTTGCAATGCAAGCTTAAGACGTTTTGAAGTTTGGAAATTATTCTTGAAAAGTTTTAAATAAAAGAGTTTACATTTTCAATTTATGATTCCCTTTTATTTTCATGTTTAATTATCTTATTATATTTATATATTTTTTATAATAAATATTTTTTTTTGTTTATATAATATTAATTTTTGATCTTATTATATTTATTTATCTTTGATAATAAATAATTATTTGTATTTTCTCATTTATTTGCATAATATTAACACTTAATGAAAGTTAAAAAAACATAGGTTTTATTTTAAATTAATGATTTTCATTTTTTTTTACATAATATTAATATTTATTTAATACAAAGTGGATTAATAAATTTATATTATTCATATTTATAAATTTTTGATTTATTATCTTATGGAAATTGAAAGGTGAAAAAATATGTTTTATTTTAAATTTATGATTTTCATTTGTGTATATGATATTAATATATACTATCTTATTATATTCATATATCTTTTTTAGAATAAATAATTTTTTTTGTTCTTTCATTCCATTATATAATATCATCATTTATTTTAATTATATGTTTTTTTTTTTTTAATTTATGACTTTCACTTGTCTATATAATATTAATATTTATTTGATATAAACGATATTTATTAATTAATAATAAATTCATATTCATTGCATAATATTAATGCTTGTTTGATATTATCGATAATAAAATTTGTTATAATGATTTTTTAGGTATAAAATGTTTAACACTTAAGTGTACTTTCAAATGTAATATAGATTTATACGGTGTTTTTAGTAATAATTAAAAACACGAAGAATGTATTTTGAAAATGTTTATGTACATATAGAAAATATACGGGGAAAACTATTATTCATATTTAAATTTCTAAATAATATTTTGCTGAAAACGGGTTTCAAAAGATATTCTTTAAGAATTGTGTTGAAAAACTGTTTTTTCATTGCTATTTTCAACACTAACCTCCAAAAATATTGAAAGACTATCCAAGTCTCTAAATTTTATGACTTAAAATCCCTTTTTTTTCAAAGTTTGTACTAAAATGGTTTTTTAATAATTTATTATGAAAACATATTATTTTTGACAATAAAATTATTTAGGTATTTTTTAGAATTAATTGGATAAAATAACAAGGGCATTTTTGCCCAAATAAGACAAAATATGATTGAGGGTTAAATTTCAAATTTTAGGTCATCATGGACCCTTTTAATCAAATAATCCTATTTTTATATAGTTTTATGGAAATAATAAAAATACCAAGAATATTTTGAAAATTTTTACGTTATATATAAATGTAAAATATGTTGATAGGAAAAAAGTCTAGAAACTTGTTTCTAGAGATCTTAAATAGAATTTAGTGTCTTCGTAAGGAATGAGTTAAGAAAATTTGAGTTTGTTTGATGACTATTTTTCAAAGAAAAAGATATGTGTGGTAATTACTGATAAGAAAAAAGTTTTTTAAGAACTTATTTTAAGAATAAGGGTATTTCTTAGAATATGTTTTAATTATATTCACTATTTTTTAAGAATTGTTTTAAAAAGTAATGGTATAAATATAAATAATAATTAAAAATAAAATTTATTTTTAAGAAATATTTGAAAATATAGAAAATATGAAAAACATTTTTAAATTTCTAAACAAATCTTTGTTCTAAAATATATCCTATAACATATTTCAAATAACACCCAATTTTTCATATTTGAGGACAAAATTCAAGAGCAACTATTCTTAAAAACTTTCTTTTGAAAAGCTATTTAAAATATTGTGGTCAAACAAATCAAAAGCTCCATTTGAAAACGAAAACAATTTTTAAAAACTATCTTATAATGTTTTTGCAGAAAAAAAAATAGAACTTGAAATATTTTTAATCAGTTCTATGATTTTAAATATGTTTTTAAAAAAACATTCATATGTAATATTTTATTTTTAATTATTTTTTGTATTTATAAAATTATTTAAAAAAAAAATCCTCCGAATACAACTAAAAATAATTGAAAGTTGTTTTCCAAAAATACCTTTTACTTTAAATTACTCTAAATTTTAGAATTTAAAAAGGGAAAACCATTTTTTGCTTTCTGAATACCAAATATGATACAGGGTTAAGTATGTTTGATAGCCAGTTCATGTTCCTCAAAAGAAACAGCAGGAGACTCAAACCTTAATTCCCATCCATTCGACCACTGAATCAAAGATTCATTAGCCCATTCCCCTCCTTGACTGAGGAAAATATATGGTTAATTTAAAGTAGGGTTGATGCAAAATAGTTTTCATCTCTGAATGCAAAGATCTTATTCTTCAACCCCTTCATTATTACGCACAAAGGAAAGTACAAGGGTCAACTAGTGTCCTTGTATCTCTTTCAAGTCTGTCCATGCCCATTCAACCTGTCCCAACAAGACACCCCCAATGTAACCTTACCGAAAGTACTATCTTCATGGTTGCATATGGAATTTACTTGATAAATAAAACACCGAACATCCCCTTTTTCTCCATTCTCTTTATTTCTATATAATACAGTAACCATTCTTGAACCAAAAACCACCTTCAAATGCATAAAGGGCGGAGGACATAGACTGTTAGACATAGCAGAAGATATATATATATATATATTTTACACCGAATGACAAAAAAAAAGGTGGTTGAACTTGAAACCCATTCTGACATGGAGATGGAGAATCTCTGGACTTGACACAAGGAAACTTGTTTTAGTGTTTCAAGTATATTAATCATCATAGAAAAGGAACTATGGCCCTCCCCATATTCTTCACTTGCAGCCTCCTCTCGTGTCATATCTTACAAACCCCATCAGCTCTGGCCCTTCCAATCTTGGGTTATTCATAAAACTGCACACCCATAAAACAAGAGAGATAAGACAACCCCCTAAAGTCAAAAAATTCAGATCCTAATGTCCTTACTCCTCAGTCCTTACCTTTCCTCTGAGAACTTGGAGAAGGAACCAGTGGTTGGGATTGTGCCACACAAATCGTTGTTTGACACATCACTGCACAAAATTTAGATTAATATGATGAGACTGATTAGAAGTTGAGTTATCAATGTCACAGAAAAGCTTACAGAGAAAAAGAAAAAAAAAAAAAAAAAAAAAGGAAAAAAGGAAGATGAGAGGATAGGGTGGGTTTAGGGCATGATTACAGGATCTTAAGGCTTCCAAGCTTGGTAAGTTCTCTGGGTATTGTTCCACTCAACCTGTTTCTGTTCAGTCTCCTGCATGAACAATTACGTGAGTCAGGACTAAAAACAGGCTCATGATTGTAGGTTACAGAGAAACAAAGAGTTACATTTATTGTGAAAGCTAGGGCCTTCCCATTTTTAATGGTATCTGACTACCAGACCCTGACACACCTTATTACATAACCCAAAACCCACCCAAATAGAAGGCATTAAAGATCTTCACCATCTGAGTTTATTCATCAAAAACTCTAGGGACCAAAACCAGATGTGCTTGTATGAATCCTTACAGGAATCTGAGATTGGAGAGCTTGGAGAGTGATGGAGGGATTGAGCCAGTGAGGTTGTTGTGGAACAGATCCAAGCTTACTAGGTTCTTGAGTCCCCCAAGTTGCTCTGGTATTGGACCCACCAAGTTGTTCATATAGAGTTCCCTGTAATCCAGCCCACCAATTCATTATTCATATTAAATGCTGTAACTGCTCAAACTCCATAGTAGATTTAAGTGATTAATACTTACAGATACTGGAGACGCTCAAGCTTCCCCAACTCTGGAACTAGATTGCCTGATAGCTTTGCATTTCCAAGGTCACTGCACATCAGTACATACACATACAAAGTCATGTTCTGCCTCTTCAAAAGTAAAGCAGGAGGAGGACATGGGAAGGAAAGTTTATTTACAGTCTGGTGACTCTGTTGTCTGAGTCACAAGTGACATGAAACCATGTACAGGGATCCACCAAAGTTGGATCCCAGCTCTGTAGAACATGCTCTGGGTCCTTCACTGCTCTCCTCAATGCATACAAGGCATCTCCTGCTCAAAGAACAACCCAACAGACAAAAGAAAATGAAGAAGATGGTGTGGAACACTCACTTTGAAGAATGCCCAGATGAAAACTCCATGCTTACCTTCCATGTTTGCATTTGTGGGTACTGCAGACGCCCATGTTAGGAGAAAAAGGGCTAGAAGATGATGATACTGAGCCCAGATAGCCATTCAGAAACCTTCAAACTTTGAGTTGAGAGTTGAGTGATTCTGAATGTTTCTTACTTTCTTAATAGAGAGAGAGAGAGAGAGAGAGAGAGAGAGACAGAGAGAGAGAGAGAGAGATGTTGTTTAAATGAAAGCAAAGAGGCAATGGAATCCAAGCTTTGTTGGGGAATTTATAGAGCCCATAAAAGGACTGGGCACTTTTGATGGAGTAGCTTAGGAAGTAAATACAAGTTTTTAATGAGCTGTGTGACTGTGTCTTGCATCACCTGTTTAGTTGTCTTCCTTCCAAACAAAAACAAATACTTTGTGAGCCCAAAATTGCCCTCCAATACTTGTCCAAAAGACTTATCTGTTCCCTCTTTTCCCTTCAATATCATGACCAAATTGGCTGTGCAGGTGGAACCAGCATCCCTATTCACAGAGATGGACTTCTCACTCAGTTGGTTGCCCATGCCATGTGAGAAGAACAACATTAAAGGTACTATGCTCCTCTTTCTTCCTATTAAAATGGAACATGTTTCCTTTTTCAATCTCCTTGATCATCAGTCTGACATAAGTTTTGCCAAATATTAAAAAAAAAAAATTGTTTAATTTGTGTAGCATCACTCAAAATCCATATCAAGAAAGAAACTCCCAAACAACCTAGAACTTGGGGTTGTCCAATTTGTAGTTAGTGAGTGTTGATTAGTTTTTATTAACTTAAATTTAAATGTTTTCATGATTTATTCCTATGTAAAAGGGTGCATTATAGTGAGGCATTTTTAGCTTATTATATTTGTAACTTAAATTTTGGGGACAAGTTGCTAATCTAATAGGAGTTATTTTCAAAAAGAAAAAGCAAAAAATTATGTGAAGATTGTCTTTTTCTTACACCCAAATTAAAAATTGGAAGCTTTTGGACTATTTCAATGTTTGAATATCCTTTGTCTTGAGGTTGTCCATTGGGTGGTTTTTTCTTTCTTTCTTTTTTTGTTTTCCTTTATGATATTTTATATATTTATAAAATTTTAAAAACAAATTTACAAAAACTAATAATTACCAAACATATTTACAAATTTGAACTTTCATGTGATATCTTAATTTGAAAACAATTTTTAAATAATTAATTAACTTATAAAATTTGCTATATTTGAGAAAATAACCACAAAAAAAAAAAAAAAAATCTTTTTTGTAAAACAAAACGCCACCCACTTTGTTCCAAGGATTCCATTCCACATATCAATGCAGCACAATGTAAAGCTAGAATATATCATCTCAAACCCACCCAACTTTTCAAACCCCTTTTCCCAGCTGCTGATTCTATACCATTTTCTTACCCCCAAATTAAATAAAAGAGAGAGAGAGAGAGAGAATATACGCAAATAAATAATATGCAAATGCATAGGGGTTCAATCATGGTAGTGTAAAAAACAGGGAGATGGGGGCAGAGAATCTAGACATATCTTTTGAAGTATATTGAAGCCAAAGTCTGATAGAAGAGAATAATTGAAAGAGTTTGGGGAGCTGTAGCCTCTGTGGACTGACGCCTGTGTTTGTAAATCTATGTTACACTTTCAACCCCCCTACATGTATATATATATATCTATGGACAAGTTTCAAAGAGTGTAGGCCTTATAGCCCCTTGGGGAATAACTTCACCTTGAAATTTGTGGTGGTCGGTTCACTTTCCTTTCTTTAATTTTAACTCTCTGACTTGCTTCAATTAAATACCAGGTTTACCTGTTTTACATGGGTCTTTAACGAGGGATTCTGATTTTCTACTTCGGGTTTTGTGTTTTGTTTTGGATAAATGAAGAAAAATAAGTCAATCATTTTTGTTTATTTTCCTTTGATCTAAGGTTAAACTAGGGCACCCACAATGGGAGGTTCATGTGTACATCTACATCTCATATTTTGTTGGAAAAATGAAGAAAAATAAGTCAATCCTTTTGGCCTATTTTCCTTTGATTTAGGATTAAATTATGGTTCCCACAATCAAAGGTTTCACGCCTATATTTAGATCTCATATTTTGTTAGAAAAATAAGCCAATCCTTTTGACTTATTTTCCGACAGTCAAAGGTTTCATGTGTATATCTTGATCTCATTTTCTATTACAAAAAAAAAAAAATGAAGTCAATCCTTTTGGTTTATTTTCTTTTAGTATAGAGTTAAATCATGGTACCCACAATAACAAATTTCATATACACATCTAGATCTCGTATACTTGTTGGAAAAATAAAAAAGAATAAGTCATCCTTTTGGGTTTATTTTTCTTTTATCTAGGGTTAAATTATGGTACCCATAATAAGAGGTTTTATGTGTACACCCCGAACTCATATTTTGTTATATATTCAAGCCTCATTTCTTTTATATATTGAATAATTTAAAAAAAAAAATTGATATATATATATTTTATTATTTTATATTTTAATTTTATTAATTTATACTGTATTTTATTTATATTGGGAGTTAGTCTTTCCGTACGTTCATTCAATAATATAAATCTCATCATACATTTAAACCATTTGGATTAAGAATTTGATAGAATATTAAATTAATAGGATAGATTTTCCCTTCAATTCACCAAGCAAAATAAAATTCATATAAATTTAAACTATAATCAACATGTTTCATGCATTGCCCCTTCGTTGATCTTTGCCTTAAAAGAGTAGAGGTGGGTAAATGTAAATCAACTCCAATTTTTCTTTTCAAATTTCTTTTACATTTAAAATAAATTTATTAAAGAAATAGATAATTATCACCTCGAGGGATACCTTTTAATAAGCACTTCGATCCAAATATCTTTCAATGTCTTTGTCATCATGTCTCAAAAAACCCAATATTCTTGCCTTTAAGTTGTCATGTACAATCCATTTTTCAATATATATATATTATATTTTAAAAAGTTGATGTTAAGTTGATTTGAGGACTCGGTTAAAATCCAATTAATAAGTGTCTGATAAAAATTACTATTTATTATTAAACAATTTAAATTAATTTTAAGTTATATTATTTTTAATTAGTTAACCTAAAATTTATTACATATTTTTTATTTTGATAAAATTAACTTAAAATTTATTTAAATTATTAAATTAAAATATTTAATCTTATTAATTTTAACACAAATTTATATTTTGTATTAATTTTAATTAATAAATTTATTTATTAAACATATTTAAAGTATTGTAGAAATATAAGATAATTATAAAAATATTTATTATAAAAGATAAGTTGTGAATACAAAGTCATAATTTTACATTTTTATTAAATATAGATAAATAAGGTATAAAAAATATTTAAGATTAAAAATAAATAAATTATTTTAATTTAGTAATTAAAATTATTTTTTATTTTAAGTTATGATATTAAATTTTTTATTAAATATATTTAATTTATTTAATGACTTAAATTAAATTATTAAGTTATATTAAATCATTAACCCTATTAACTTAAATACCTCTTTAAAAACATGAAATACCCGTAAGAATAAAGAATTATTCCAACCATTTTTAGCATGAATGGAAAGGAAGAATCCAACCTTACCTTGCCTAAAATAAATCAAATAGAAAAAACAACTCCAACAATGTTACAAAATTATGTGATTGACCAAGAGATAAGTTTCCTTATTATTGTAAACAAGAAAAATTCTTTCATTGTTTTCAACTCACCATCCTCCAAATCTTAAGGTGTCAATTAAAAATTGTTCTTGAAAATAATCTTTTTAAACTTTTGATAGAAAAGATATATTTTTTTTAATCTGTTTGAAAACAGATTAATTTTTTTTTTATATAAATAAATTTGATTTGTTTTCAATTTTTAAAAATTATTTGCTATGACTATTCTTAAATCCCTTTTGTATAAAAAAAAAACATTCAATCAAACCCTGATGTTCTGCCAAAGAAACTTTGGCTCGCTTTCTTTGTTCCCACATGCTTTGGACTGATCCCTTCCTTTATGAACCAGTGGTGGCTCAACCAATGAACCCCATTTCCATATTCTTGTGGTGGGGCACCCTTTGAGGATCTGGTTCAGCTGGTAGGAGATAAAGAAGACCCAACAAGTCCAGCTGCAGTAGGGCCATAGCACCCAGGAGTCAATCAGCAACCAAAACCCTCATTCATTACACATTGTTGCCCATGTGACTGATCTCTTCTTTTAATGTTTGGTCTTTCTCCCTATCTCTCTCTGTTTATTTTGATTTTTGATTTTCGGGTTGCCCATTTGATCAAATTTGAAAAATACTTTGATTTTGATAGATGGGTAGATGTTATGATTGCTTTCTTAAAAGAAGTGACTTGACTAACCCATAACCCACTATGCACCTGCCTTCATTCTTTTTCTCCTCACTGCTG
The DNA here is from genome assembly GCA_030254885.1 of Vitis rotundifolia. Taxonomy (NCBI): domain Eukaryota; kingdom Viridiplantae; phylum Streptophyta; class Magnoliopsida; order Vitales; family Vitaceae; genus Vitis; species Vitis rotundifolia. Next base: position 19,867,525 of record CM058151.1, read on the forward strand.
TCAATTAATGGTTCAAGACAAAGGTCCTATAGTGATTGAAAAAAGGGGGAGGGGTTCACCCCTGCAAAAAGCTTTTTTTCTTTTCCTTTTTCTTTCTTGTTCTTTCTTCTTCTTCTGCTTCTTCAAAGAGAAAAAAGGGCCCTCTTTTATACGGACAATTGAGTGTATAATCACTTCTTCAACATGGATAAAACCCCTGTGAAAAGGGAATGGATATGAGATGGATTCGTGTTGTGGGTTTAGGTTTTGACCATTGACCTCTCAATTCCTAATGATGTTATTGGACCCATGTTCATTTGTGTACATAAAAGGGGGTGAAGACAGTTGAGAGTTGGTTTTGGATTTTTGGGCATGTGAAGGGGAATTTTTAAGATTGTAAGTGATCTTAGGAAAAGTGAAGTCCAAATTAGAATGATGACATTGGTAAAAAAGAAATTAATATTTTATTGTTTCCTTTTTATTTCTCCAAGAATATTGGACATCTCTGATCCAAAAATGGGCAATTGTGAAATGAAAAAAATCTTTGAAAGAAATCTATATTCCACACAACTATGTCAAGCAAATTAAGCATATTTATTAGAACCCCTTTTTGTTATATAAAGCTTTAATTTTAGAGTGCATTGATGAGAAGAGGCTATGGAAATTTGAATTCAATTTCTATAAATTTGTGTATAAGATTATGCTTTTATATATTGATAAGGCTATTGACTACTTTTTAAAGCTTGATATATGACTCGATGAAATATAATAATGACCCACTTTTTTTTTAAGCATTATCTACTCTAAATTTAAAATTCAAGATCTATGTAGCATAGGCCTTTGGTATTAGACTCTTAGCATATAATATTTAGAGTGCGTTTGGAAGTAATTTTAAAAAGCGTTTTTAGTATTGTTAATACTTGAATGATAAAAAATTTGAAGTATTAAAAATGCTTCTAAAAATCACTATCAAACGAGCTCTTACACTATAAAGAAATGTTTCTAACATTTTATTGTATCGGGTAAAGATTTATTTTGAAAATTATGTGAATGTTGAATATATAACAAATAATATCTAACGGAAATGAGTCAAAATTTATATCCAATCAAATGTTGGATTCTATTTATCATTATATCATTATAAATAATAATAATAAGTCAAAGAATATGAGGCAAAAGTGAGGTTCCCCTGGTGTGTTGTTATACCCTTTGGAATTAAGGGTTGATTGATATGAATGGAAAAGCGAAGTGCGGTGTCGGTTGATGTTCACCATCACAAATGGGTATATATATAATGGAAGAGGTTAAAAAAAAGGTCAAAAAGAATCCTTTTAGTTTGAATAATATTCACTGACCTACATGTTCATGATAAAGGCAACATCTTCCCGCTGCTTTCTACCTGCAAATTTTCAAATCCAATTCCTCCATTTAGTTTTCATCTAAAGTCGCTTTGCTTCCACTATGTGGGTCTTCTGAGTTGCGTGACTCACTCACATTTCAAGCACTACTTTTGAACTCAACCATGGCTAAGGTCATGTTTGGAAAACGTTTAATAGTAATCCAAGAAGTAGAAGTAATTATTAACAATTTAATTTTATATTCGAGTCAAAGCCTAGGTATTTTGTTTCTCCAAAACATAGATTAATTAAGTTGAGAAATATGTCACATGATGATTAAGAGTGTGTTTAATAGTGATTCTGTGAAGTGTTTTTAATACTTGAAAAATAAATATTTTTAAATGTTAAAAATGTTAAAAATATTTCTTAAAATTACTGTCAAATGTACTTTAAAGATTACATTCAAATGCTTTTAAAAATTATATTTAGCCTTCAAATACCAGGGTTTTTTTTTTTTAATGTTTAAAAGGCTCTTTCAATGGGATTTCAATAAGAATGGAGATCATGTATGTTATATGGAGAAGTAAATAGACCAAAGTGGTGTTTTTTTTTTTTATTGAATAGAAAAAGTTAAAATAACCTATTTTTTTCGTTTAATTAAAAATAACTTATTGATATAAACCAATATAATTAAAGTGAATTTGTTTTTAATAGGTTTAATTTAATTATGTTTGTTGATATCAATAAATTACTTTTAATTATAAAAAAATAATAAAAAAAACTAAAAAACCAACATCACCTCAATTTAAAAAGTAATTCAATAAATTAGATAATATTAAAAACTTAATACTTGTTGCCTTAAGATGATGTAATTTAGATTATCTTTAATATATATATATATAATTTAATTTTTACTTAAATATAAGACTATTTGATAAATTAACTTAACTTTTTAAGAAAACAATTAGCTTTTGACATTTTTACCCTTATTAATATTAAGCAACAAACTTATGAAAAAGACAAAGATAAGTGTTAAGAGTTGTTTATTTCCAATATTAAAATTATTATTATTGTTTTTTTATTGTAAACCTATTTCAAACTTTATCTATGTTATGCATATATATATATATATATATATATTTATATTTTATGTGACCACAATAAGAAATCTCAAACTTTCCTTTTCTTTTTGGATTTTATGAGAAATAAGTTTATTGTCGTGAGAAAGAGTAGTTGAAAATGTTAAAATATTCTTTAAAGAGGATGAAACTAATTTAAATTTAAAGCAAAAAAGTGATTTCTTTTCACTTATCACTTTAACTTAATTTTGATTTTAAGCGGTACTATCAAGTTATTTTATGAAACATATTTAATATATATAATAATTTAAATTAAAATATTAAGTCATTTTAAAATCATTAAACTAATAAAACAAACACCTCTCTTTTGGAGGGCAATATAGTCATATTTTCATGGGATTACTTATTAATGAGATCAACATTAATTGAACAACTAAGATTTGTTACCCATAATTATAAAGTATAAAGCAAGTGTTTGAATACACAGAATTACATATCATAAAGCATAGGTAGTGGGCTTTGAAGATGGGCCACAAGCCTACAACCAACTCTTATTATTATCCACAACCCTTATTCATGAACAACAATCTCATTATTTTTCAACCATGGAAGTATGTGGCATAGGTACGAGTCTTCATCTTCTATCTCTTTCAAGCCTTTGGATCTTGGATTACTGTTGTAATGGCAAACCCTTCATACAAAAAAAAAATCAAACACATAGGTAAGAGGAAGAATTGTATGGGCTTTGGTTAGGCCCATTATTGGTAACCCATGTCAAAGTTCATGGGTTAGAGCATAGTTAACAATCTCTTTTTGCTACTCCAACATAAAGTTAATAGGTTTGGGTTGAAACTAATCGTGTTTATATCATATTCTTACCATTTATTTAATCGTTCTAATCAAATTAAGAGTTTCAACCCGGATACGATCCTTTTAATCCATCTAAGTGTTATGTCGATATAATTTGTGAATCAATTCATGTATGATTAACTTATCGCAAACTTTTCCTTTGATGATATAATCATTAGTTACCTGTTGGATGAGTTGCTTGAACGGTCCCATTTAAGTCGTTATCGGAGAGGTCCCTATTAAGATAAACAAAGATGTAGCATGATTAAATTTGGGTCCAAAACAATTCATGACTTTAGTTTATTCCATAATCCTAGAATCAACTCACAGTGTCCTCAAGTTGCCCGACCCAATTAGCTGAAAGATCTCTTTTGGTACAGTCCCTGTTAGATTATTATGATTCAATCTCCTGCGATCAAATCAATAATCACATATTAAGTAACATGTAATTAGATAATTAAGTTAAACCCTCCTCTCAAAATGATTCAAAGAATAGACTTACAGAAACCACAAGGATGTGAGGTTGCCAAGAGACTCAGGAATGAACCCTGAAAGATGATTATATTTTAGGTCTAAGCTGACCAGCTTTAATAATTTCCCTATCTCACTTGGAATGGAACCATTGATCTTGTTTTCAAACAACTCGCTGCAGATTTAGAGTGAAGTTAATTGATAATATAGATTTTAGTTAATTCAGTACCAATAAACAAAAAAAAAAAAAAAAAAAAAAAAATTGATTGAAGCCTTACAAGTATTGAAGAGAGGCCAAGTTTCCAAGGTCAGGGATAAGAGGTCCTGAGAGTCCTGCATTGCCAAGGTCCCTGTGGGATGATTGAAATGGTAATGAAATTAGGGTTTTGAGATTAGTCCATGGTAGATGCAGATGAAATTAGGTTTGAAATGATGAATAAGGGTTGAAGTCACTTACACTCTTGTGACATTGTTGTTGGAGTTGCAAGTGACATGAGACCAAGTACATGGATTTGCTAATGATGGATCCCAACTCTTGAGGACCTTGTTAGGGTCCTCGAGTTTGATCTTCCATGCATAAAGGATATCGCCTGATCAAAAAACATTTTAAATCTGTTAAGTAATAAACTAATAATAATCAAAAAAATAAATTAAATGTAAACTCATGATCTTTTAAAAAAAAGGAGACTTTAATACCATGTCAAATTACAAATTAATATCACAAAAAATAAAGGAAAAGTAAATATATTACACATCAATTAATCTATTAAAAAAAATAATAATAAAGTTCAAATTTATGTCCTAATACCATATTAAACTATCAATTGGCGAACTTGAAACGAGTAACTTACTAAAAATACAAGACAAAAAACAAGCTCCTATTATCATGTTCAACTAGTAATTGATCCAAAAGCATAACATTATTTGAATCCTCGAGGTGAAGGAAGAAGGATTAAAGCTAGCTTCCGTACCTTCATAGCTGCAATCCACAGTCACAAAAGCTAAGACAGCAAGAAAAAGAAAGAGCAGAGATTGAGACCCCATTGAAGAAACCTCAAATCCAGAGAGAGAAATCTTAATTTGCTCTTCTACGTAATGTCATAAACACCATACATGTATATATATGAAAATTTTGCATTGCAGGTAAGTCATGGCCATACAACCATATCTTATCAGGTGACACTGGACTACAGAATTTAACTAATAGCCATCTAGTACAGGTGGGTTCTGATATTTGTCGAAGCCCATTGTTTGGTATGGATAAATTCTGTGAAAAAACAATAAATTTTTTTTATAAATAAATAAATTAGTAAAATAGAATAATTGCTTGTTGGAAGTCCAAGATGTTGATCAAGTAATTGGACTGGGAACGTCATATTTCTAGAAGATGTGTAAGTCGTGTAATTAAATGGTTGAATGGGGATGTGTTTATATACATATATATTCATATTGATATTGGAAAGTCTCAGAATTCATTTTCATAACCCATCGATTTCCGTCTGGTATTGAAGCTTCCTCCACATTCAATACAAAGACCAATTCAATTTTGTCTAGTAGTATTGAAAAGTCTACTCGATTCAAGAATTTTATTGAAACCCCCAACGTTGTAAACTACACCCTTTTTTACTAGTATTGTTTTTTGTTTTTTTGTTTTTGTTTTTGTTTTTGGTTTGTTTTAATCACAAATGAACCATAAAAGGATGTTCCGACACCGGTCTTTCTATATTAATATTGAATAACGACTTTCCAATATCGTATCAAAAAATAGTATTTAATAATAAATGATTTGTTTTTTTCTCTTTTATAAATGATTTCTTTTCTTTCCACATTCATTTAACGATCCATATTGAGTCAAACAGTTGAATGATTTATATTGTGAATTGTACAATATCATAACATTTTTCTTACAATAAAATCCTATTTTTGAATTGTTAAATTTTCCTATAAATGCGCCATGACAAATAACTATAATCATTATATACATCAATCAAATTTAAACATATTAACTTTGATTACAATTGGGTGTGAATCAAAATTTTTTAATATTTTAATTTTACCAAGGAGTTCTTAAAAAGTGAGATTCAACAAATAATTTATGAGGAGTTAATGAAGCTCTATAAATAAAATAATCAGGAAACATCTAAGAAGGATAGGAAAAAAAAATGTTTTTATAATATTTTATTTTTAATCGTTATTTGTATTTATATAATTATCTTTTAAAATAATCCTAAAAAAATAAAAATAATTCAAAAATATTATCTAAAAATACTTTATTTTTTATTTTTAAATGCATAAAACAGTTTTTTATTTATTTTTATTATCAAACGTGTTTTTTATTTCTTTTGGAGAACAACAAAATTATTTATGATAAAAGCTTATTAGAAATATTCATAATTCATTTCAAACTCTTCCAAGGAGAAACCTAACCAGGCATTGCCTACGTAGGTTTTTATATATACTAACATCAATTAAATACCAACTATGCTTCATATTGCAAAAATGACTACTAGTTAGGGAATGGGAACATGGAGGTTTCCTTCTTCAAAAATCATATAATCCCATTGATTAAAAAACAAAATCATGTAAATGATGATAAATTAGTATCTTGTTTTCATTGTTATTTCGGTGTATCAAACATGGTGAGAGTGAGATTTAATTTTCGTAACAATAATTCTTTTTTATTTTTATTCTTATTTTGAAAAACCATTCCAACACTTAAATGAATAAAAATGGAATTGATTTCTTATTTTCTAGTTCAACGTGCCAAACATGACCTTGGGTCTCATGGACCAAGGATTAGCATTCATGCTCTTAGGCAAGTGAAGTCTACATTGAGGGTTTTCACATACATTTGGGGTAGGGATTTATTGCATGAATTGACTTGCAACTAGAAAGAATAATTGAATATAAATCAAGTAATAACTATTCAAACTCCTTTTAATTTTGAAGTGGGCCAAGTGGGGATGGCCTGGAAGATTGCATGAATAGACCCTCCAACTACCAAGAATTGAATATAAATCAAGTAATACCTGTTCAACTTCTTTCAATTTTGAAGTGGGGGTGGCATGGACTCTTGGAAAGAATCCATAGAAAGCAAAGAGATAAAAGTATACAACTTGTAAGTATTGAAAACAGTTTGTGTCTTTTAACCTGAAAATACTAATAATTTTTTTGACACCAAACAATTTTGCGAGAACTTGCTTTGAAAACATGGTGTAATCTATTAACATATTTTAATTAGAATTAAATAAACTTTATCTTCCCATATTTAAAACCCAATATTTTACCCCTCAAAATTCTTAAAGACTAATAATTTCCCTAAATTACTAATTTTTCATAAAATTTAAAATAAAATAAAATAAATTGATTTTTTTCAAATTCTGGTTTGAACACTTGGGTTTTACCTTTCAACCTTATTTCTTTGCTCAACAAACCATTCATTGACTTTTAACAAGTTTGAGTGATAATTTTGAAAAGTAAAGTTTTGAGTTTTGAATATAAATGAGTAAAATGTAAAACATGTTGAAGGTTGAAAGAATAAAACTGCATTTAACTCTTTTAATTATTTTCAAATATTTTCACTTAGTTTCTAAGGATCATTCTAAAAAATAATTATAGACATATTAAGAATAATTAAAAATAAGCATGATAGATTAAAGGTTATTTTTAAAAAATATTTGAAAACATAAAAAAAAAAAAAAAAATAGGTTGAAAATTTTTCAAATTCTTAAATAAACTTTTATTTTATAAAACATAAGAAAACTATTTTCAAAAACATTTCCAAATAGATTCTAAGTTTTTATTTATATATACTTTCTATTTTCCATTTTTAAAAAATAAAAAAATGCTATTAACTTCAATATAAAATATAATAATTCTTATATAAAACAAGATGAACTTACCTTATATTTTTTAAAATTAATTCCTCAATTTTTTTACATAATTTTTAAATAATTCTTATATTTAATACAAAAGTTATTATGATCTTTTGTTTTTAGAAACATAAAACAAGAATTATATCGAATCACACACTAATGATCTAGTTGGGAACATTTTCCACAACTATTGTCAAAGCACAATTTTTGAGAATAGATTTAAAACAAAATGTTCTATAATGTTTCTAGTATAAAAATTTGTTTAGAAACTTAAAATTTTTTTTAATTTATTTTCTATATTTTTATACCTTTTTTTTTATAAACAAATTTTTATTTATAGTACTTTATTTTCAATCATTCTTCATATTTGTCTAATTACTTTTTAAAACGACCCTAAAAAAAAATAAACAAAACAATAAAAAAAAACTAAAAGATATTATAAAAAAATACCTAATTTTTTTATTTTTAAGAATATAAAATTATTTTCTATTTTTTGATTGAAAAATATATATTTTTTAGAACAAAAAATTATTTTAAAAAATAATTACCAAACAAGACCGAATGTTTTCTAAGAATATATTTTAATTGTTTTCTTTTAAAAAATAATTGAACAAATATGAAAGATGGTTAAAAATAAAACACTAAATATAAAAATTATTTAAAAACATAAGAAACTATTTAAAACAATTTTAGGTTACAAAGAGTCTGTTTGGTTGCTGTTTTTAAAAACTGTTTTGAAAAATAATTTTTGAGAACAAATTTTGGTGTTTTTTATTTTTTTTAAAAAAAATTGTGTTTGGGAACTGAATTTTGAAAAATAGTTTTTGTTCTAAAAAAAAAAATGTTTGGTTGAATTAATAAAAAAAATTTTTAGAACAAGTAAAACAAAAAACATGTTTGAAAGATTTTTTTTTTTTCCAATTAATAAAATATTTTCTTCAAGTTACTTTATATTATAAATTTATAAATAATTTTTATATACACAATTCATTTAAATTAAAAAATGTATTTCATTTTAAAATTTTAAAAATAGATTTGATATTAGTTAGATTTTAAATACTTTTTTTTTTTTTTAGTTTTTATAAAAATTGAAACAAAAATTGGGGAAAAAATGAAAGAAAAGTAAATAAAAATGATAATAGTTTGATTAATTTTAAAATAAAAATATTTTATATATTTTTTAAAAATAAATCAAACATGATAAAATCATTTTTCTTAACATTTTTTTCTTGATTTAATATTTAGTTTTATTAAAAATTATAGTATATTCTATTAAGATAAGATAAAAAGTTTTAAAAATAATTAATTTAATTTTTACAACTAATTTTCACTTAACAAGCTTGTAAATAAAACAAATAGGACATGAAAATAAATGCAAGGTGAAGTTTGAAAATGGTCACTTTCCAAGGGATTCTCACGGCTGAAGATGGTGTTATATTTGTGTTGACTAATATATTTTACCAACCAATATGCTTTGACCAATAGATTTTCATTTTATATATGGATTTTTTTTACCAACCATTTTATCCATACAAATGACCCTCATATCCCTTAAAAATATCTTTAACCATTCCAATATTGAGAAAAGTCTTTACCCAATATTACTACCTTATTTACATATTACCACTCTCACTTTCTGCCGTCTTTCAGGGCCTATTTAATTGCTATTTTTGAAAATTGTTATGAAAAACAGTTTTTGAGAACAATTTTTGGTGTTTTCAGAAAAAAAAAAAAAAAAAAATTGTGTTTGAGAACTAAATTTTAGAGAACAATTTTTGTTCTCAAAAACAAAAAAAAACATGTTTAACTGAGTTAATAAAAAAATTTTTGAGAACAAGTAAAAAAAAAACATGTTTGAAAGATGGTTTTTTTTTTCCAATTAATAAAGTGTTTTCTTCAAGTAACTTTATATTATAAATTTATAAATAATTTTTATATACACAATTCATTTAAATTAAAAAAAAATTATTTCATTTTAAAATTTTAAAAATAGATTTGATATTAATTAGATTTTCAATAATTTTTTTTTTTTTTTAGTTTTTATAAAATTTGAAACAAAAATTGGGAAAAAAAATGAAAGAAAAGTAAATAAAAATGATAATAGTTTGATTAATTTTAAAATAAAATTATTTTTTATATTTTTTAAAAATAAATCAAACATGATAAAATCATTTTTATTAATATATTTTTTTCTTGGTTTAATCTTTAATTTTATTAAAAATTATAGTATATTCTATTAAGATGAGATAAAATTTTTTTAAAAGAATTAATTTAATTTTTTCAACTAATTTTCACCCAACAAGCTTGTAAATAAAATAAATAGGACATGAAAATAAATGCCAGTAAGGTGAAGTTTGAAAATGGTGTTATATTTGTGTTGACTAATATATTTTACCAACCAATATGTTTTGACCAATAGATTTTCACTTTATACATGAATTTTTTTTTACCAACCATTTTATCCATACAAATGACCTTCATATCCCTTAAAAATATCTCTTACCATTCCAATCTTGAGAAAAGTCTTTACCCAATATTACTACTTTATTTACATATTACTACCCTCACTCTCTTCCGTCTCTCATCTTCTTCAAAATTGAGAAAAAAATTACCCGTAAAACCCTCTCAATAAGCAACTTTTTTTCTTTCTCTTCCATGTCTTAAGTAGATTTTTTGTTTTTCTTGAACAAAATAACTCAAGAAAAATCAAAACTAAGAAACGGGAAAAATCATGATTTTTTTTTTTTTTTTTTTCTGTTTTCTTTCTCGTTCCCCACTTTTCTCAGCATCCAAATGAGAAAAATAAAAAAACTAATAATACTTGATAAAAAAAACTCAGATCTCATTCGAATAACAGAGTTGAGAAATAGGAAGAAAAAAACATGGAGAACAGCAATTCTCTTACACTTTTTTTGTGTTGTAAATAGTAAAAAAATGGGGAAAACAATTTTTTTTTTGTTCTCTAAAAAGTGTCATTTCGAGAACATGGAGAACAAGAAAAACAAAAACAACTTTCTCAACCAAACAAGTTTTTAGTATTTTTTATTTTCAAGATCAGAAAATAATTCTTGAAAACACCAACCAAATAGGTCCAAAGACACTTTTGTTCATAACAATTTTCAAAAGCACTTTCCGAATAGGGCCCATATTTTTTGTTTTATGAAAGTCAAACATGTCTTTTTTATATACATATTTTTGTTTCAAAAAACAGTACGGTTAACAAACAAGCCCTAAACAATTTACTTTGTGGGCATCAGCTTCCCTTGGAAGACTATACGGTACCTGAAAAATCTGAGAGTGCTCAAGTAAGCTTCCTTTCACAGCACCAGTGGGGGGTTTCAAGCAGTGAACCGGCACCAGTGTCGACACCCTGCAAGTATCAGAGCATGAAACAACCAGCTGTTAAAAGAGTTTTCGACACAAGGAACAACATACCACCATAGAGCTTTGAATAGTTAACATACCTTAGAGCTTTCAACAAAACAAACATATCATAATGTTGCCATCAACCCAGAATTCTTGGGAGACATTATCACAATGAAATTCTAGAAGTGATAAATGGGTTAATGATCTTGATATCACAGTGTTTTAATGTCTCCCAATCTATGGGAAGAAAAAGCATGAAACGGAAAATTGATTCTCAGCTTCTAAAATGTAGCATGATATAACCCTCAGAAGTCGGGGCAACAAAAGAAAATCTTATCAAAAGGGGTAGTTACTAACAACACACTTGTTACTAATCACAAGAGGCATGTTCAGCAGTTCAAATAGGAGACATCACTTTTATTTCATGTAACATTTGAAAGAAGACAACTTGTGTAGGAAGCAGCAAGTATTATTCGGGCTTTAATGAGAAGACGTGGATTCGGTTTTTATCATCTGTAGCAGTAGCCCTACTTCTATCATCACTCCTTTACAAAGGACAGAAGATTTATTTCTTCATATTCTAAGGAAACCAAGATAAGATCAGTCCACCTTCATTGGAGATTTGAGTGAGTCTGGAATCAATGAAAAAGCTAGGAAGGTAACAAAATGGCATATCATATGGCCATTTGGTTGCTCTATGAAAAGAGAAAGGAAAGTAGACAGTATCTTCATTCCCCTGAAACAGAGCATTAAATATTGGACTTAAAATTTTCGTTTTCATCTTTCTCTGCAATTCCTTACCAGTCAAACAGAGAAAATATAGGATTTCAAGATGGTGAATAACTTTACAGGGATTTACAACAAGAAGTAAAATGAATGAATGGAATACAAAAAAGCCAGGTTCATACCTTGAATCTGTGAATCCCAGCTCCAGAAACTGCTCTCACCCCCAAACATTTGGTGGTGGGGGCTCTGAAGATGGTTTAAAGAAGTTGTGCTCACTGAATCTCGCCTAAAAAATTGTAGGTCCTTGCGAAAGAACTCACTGAATCTCACTTCCGGAGGGTATTGGTTGCCTTGATGAGGAATGAGTGAGGTAAAACATTTCAGGGACAGAAGGGGAAGAGAAAAGTGTGAAATGGGCTGGAGCAAAATGAAGGGAGAAAGGGTAGAGAGGAGAGGAAGATGGCTGGGGGCAGAGAGATTGTTCCCCTAACTGCTATGCTTTGTTTTTGCATTTTATTTTTGAATGATTGAGATTAGATATCGAAGTCTGAAGGTTGAATATAAACTTGGTACAACACCCTTGATGTTTCTTTATTATTGGAAAAAGCTGGTAAGCCAGACTACAAGAATATGATCAAGTTGGAAACTGGCTTGCCAAAACCTTAATTTCAAAAATACGAGCTTTCTTGAGACCTCTTAAAGTCTCAAGGGCTCACACCCCACCTGCAAACCACACTGGGCCAATGGATTACTGCCAGACTCCGAAACCTTTGGCTCAAGTGAATGAAAATATTACACAAAACCGCGTGTGGTGTGTGTGCGTGTACCATGGTAGAGAGAGAGGTTCTAATTGATGAAAAGAATTTAAGAATCCTTACATTATATATTTAATGTGACAGGGAGAAACATATTAAGCATTTACAGACAATATGGAGCTCATCTCAAAGTAACTGAGCACATCTTCAACCATCCGGAGCTTCAGTAGCCTTCACAAACCGACCCTTCACTCGCTTCCTAGTATCAGCCCTTGCCTTCCTTGACTCATACCGTATATGCTTATCATATCTATCCATGATTTACTTTAAATATTCAGAAAGGCGACATTTTGTGTTCTTATTAAACAAAAAAGGTTCAAACTTGAGTTAGAAGATATGAAGAAAATGGAAGGGCATACCTTCTAGTTTTCTTCTTCTCCTTGTAACGTAGCATGGCATTACCTCTATTCTGTGCCAGCTGCTCCAAATCCACCTTCGTTGTTGCTGCTGTTCTTCCACTTTCACCTCTCATAAGAATAGATTGTTCTATTAATTCAATGTCCTTCAATCCACTAAAGCTTTTAGGTTTAGCAAAAGCTGAACCTGATGACGGCCGTGCAATAGGTAAGTTGTTGCTCTCAGAAGTTGCTGCCCCCTGGCTTGCTGTTGGGTTATTTGAGTTATTCTGCATTTTCCAAATAGAACAAGTCAACAATGAGCAAAGCCCCTCCGATAAACACATAAAAGAAAGAGCAACAATAATGACTGAACAACAAACAGGGAAGATAGGTGTAGAATACGTGATAAAAAACATAAGTGTCAGGTGCAACGGGATCAAGATGGGATCCAGGAGATCTGCCAGCTCCAATTATTTCAAATAAGTGAAGTTGCTATTGACATAATACAGACCATTGACATCAATAAAAGATTATTAACATTTGACATAGAGACAATGTTGGCCATTCAGTAGTTGAAAATTTGTTGAAGAATACCTACATCTTTCAGACTTCAGAATGGTTAACATTTATGCATTTTGGAGCAGATCGTATTTACAAAATCACAAATGCCCTTAGACCTATGCTGTGCTCTTGTTGGTTGTCAACCTAGGATTATAGACAAACTAGTCCATACAAACCATTGACCCAAACACAAACAATATGCTAGTTTAAGACACAATTTATGACCCATAAAAGAATAATCCCTTTTAATAACACCACTGCTCATTCTATTAGGCTTCAATTCATTATTTTTACAATATCCTTACAGAAGGGAAAAATAAACAAAATTTTATAAAGAAATTTTGTGGATCTGGTTGCATAGCACATCCACCAGAGTGTAGATCACCATGGCATTAGCATTAATTTCCACCACAATGTGTATGAACTTTAGTCTGCTCCAAGATAGACAGAACAAATAAATAGTAAGGACAGAAAATTCCCATAGAAGAGGATAACTTACTGCTTAAAGAACAATTAGGAATACAACTAAAGGTAAACAATTGAATTAAATGATATTCAAGTAACAAATACAACTTAAGTCAGAAGGGCTTACATTAAATGATGTGATATCTTCATGTGTCATGGAGTAATTTATATCATACATTTCCCCCACCACCTTCGTATTTGTGAATGATGTTTCTTTCATAAGCTCACTGTAACTCTTGATTACGAATCCTGCATCATTAACACCGTATGTGGCTTCTAATAGACCACATTCTTCATGACCCCTTGACCGTCCTAAATGAAAATCCCATATCTGCAATGAAGCACATAAGATGGTTAATGGCAGCATATGTTTTAAGTTAAAACAGAATTTTAAAACAAAATAGCAAAACTAACACCTAAATACGAGGTAACATGGAACAAACTGAATTCACTTGACAATATGTAGGAAAATGGCTAATAGAACGTTCAACAACAAACAGCAAGTAATCCATCCCAGATTTAAAATGTCCCTAAAAGAATTAATGAAACAAACTTTGAGGAGAAAAAAATGGGGGCGGTGGGTGTTGGGGTGTCATCCCCACCTCTCTCCTGAATCTAATAGCCACTTCAAGAAAAATCAGTCTTAGCACCATAAACTATTTTTTGGTTCAGTGCTCTCTGAGAAGGAACAACGCACCAAGACAGACAAAGACACTCACTCGATTTTGCAATGACCATAACTTGGACCTAACAAGGGTGAACACCTCCTAAGGAACCAGGAAAAAACCCGACAGATGGAGTTCCAATGAGGAAAACCCTAGGGATCTTTTGGAAACATCGTCTTAAACATTAGATCACAGAGAAAATTAAGTTAATATCCATTGCAGGGAGATGATCAAATGCCATGAAAGCATTAACTTTTCAAGTATGCTTTAGCATTTAAAAGTTGAATTCTACAGCAGAGTTGCATGAAGTCATCAAGCCATTACCGGAATCAACCAAAACACAACTAAATGAAATCAACAAAGAACCTAGCACCAACCCACCAGGGTAGCCCAGTTGCTCAGGCGACGGGAAGTGTGGTCTCAATAAGTGGCAGATGGTGCTGAGTTCGAATCCTGCCACCATGATACCCTGAATTTACCAGGTGCTGGTTGTTGCGAGGTGATCAGCACCCTAGGTTTGGGTCCCATGGAGAGTCCTAAGGGACTGGATATGGAATTTCCTGAGTTATCCAAAAACAAAAAAAAAACAAAGAACCTGGCACCAGTCCACCCTACTCCAGAACATATTTCTCATACATTACATCACATTATCAATACGAAGAAGAATGCAGCTGAAAGGGTGTGTGAGATAATACCTGAGTGCTTTGATCACTGGGATTATTATCCCACAAAATCTCTCCGCCGGTGGTGGCGCGATTTGGCAACATTAGCAAAGATGTGAATGGTGTTTGCTGCTCCAATGCCTGATGATCAACATCCAATACTCCGCCATTTTCTATACCAATAGATTCCCCTACATTCCCCTGCCAACCCGGAACCAAATTTTCACCACCTCCGCAGACGCCACCGCCACCATCATCTTCATCACCACCGACTCTGCCACCGCCACCGCCATTGCCAGCCAGTAAATCCCTCCTGAACAACTCCACCAACTGTTTGAATATCACTTGTTTGTGCTTCCCACAGCTCGGGCTCTGCCTCTTCGACACCTCGCCGCCTAATGCATCCGGGAAGGCCACCGCATTCCCGTTCGGCACCATTACGTCTTGAAATGTCGATGTATTGGACTTATACACCCACGAATCCACCGCCATGGACGGCGGCGGCGGGGCCTTCTTCTCCTCGATATCGAGACCCCAGATGGAGGAGAGCTCCACCGCCGAGGGGCAGCCAGAGAAACCCTCCACCGGCTTCCGATCGTGTGCGGCGGACACAGAGCAGCTCCCGTGGGCGTCCCAATCGCACTCTTGGCACAGCACCATATTGTCCGTACTGCACCGGACTGAAACGGGCTCTGAACTGCAGTTATCGCAGATCTGAGAACGCAGATGCTTGCGAGAGAGGGCGTTCGCTGAGTGAACGTGCTGGTCGCAGAACAAACAGAGCTTCGCGGAGTCAGCTCTGCAGTACAGAACCGCAATCTGCTCACTGCAGAAATCGCAGGGCACCCTCTCGCCATTACTGGGTTTGGGGCTCACCATTTTCTGATATAAATCCTAGAACACACACCCAAATCCGTCACGAAAACCTCTAACAACCCTAGACCGCCAAAACCTTGGAAGAGCTTCAGAAAAACCCCCAGAAAACTCGAAGCTGACCTAACCCAAAAACAAATTAAAAGAGAAATGCCCACAAAGAGAATTGGACCAGCTCCTCAACCTCAGAAGAACCCAACAAAATCTGTAAAAATTCAAACCCTAAAACCCAACAAAATCTGCGACAGCTCAATCCTCACAACAGCATGAACGAACCCAGAACACCAAAAACTGCAAAAACAAATTAGAACCCAGAAAAGGGTTGGAAAAAAATACCCAGAAACTAGAAGCGAAGAGGAGATGGATACAGAAATAGAGAGACAGTTTTCACCTTTTGTAATATATTAAGCAATGGGGTACATGAGGAGTATGGGTCAGTAGTTGCAGAAAAGTGTGTCTCTCATCTGAGAAAAGGATGATTAATATATTTTATAGATTCTATATTGTACTAGTATATAGATGGAGCCCATTGTGGAAAAAAATATCTTTAAAAGGTCATATTCTTCTTCTTTTTCCCTTTTTTTTTTCCTTCCCAAATGTTGAGGAGGAAAATTCCTTTGATTTATATAGTTAAACCTTAAAGATTGAACAATGAATAAACCAGTAGGAAGAAATTTGATTATTATCAAACAAAGAAGTGGAAGTTATAAAAGCATCTGACAACGTTTTAATTGATTTTGTCACTAGAATATATGATGAAATTATGAAAAAGAAACCCTTATCAAAATAAATGTCTGGATTTTATCAATAATCTTATTTTTTAGAACAGAGCAATATAATTATTTAGATAAAATAAGAATTTTTTGGCATAAAATCAATCAGACGACAAAAATGGTTATTTGTACATGTATGTTTTGTTGTCTTTTTCGCTATCAGAAGTGAGACTTATTGATGAAATGATAGGAAAGGGCGGCAAGGGGATGAAGGGCACATGGTGAATTTGGGAGGAGAGGGACACCTTTTTCCTGCATTCATTGTGGGCAATAATGAATGCTGACTGCTGAATGCCCTCAAATTTAGAGCCCATTCCTGAAGTCTCACAAACCCCATCAGACTCCTGAATTTTTTTTTATTTTTTATTATATTTGTAGTACTTTTTGAAAATATATATATTTACAAAAATAATTTAAGATTTATATAGATGAAAAAACTATTTTTAAATCTATAAAAATTATAAAATATTAATAAAATAATATCTCTTTTAAAAGATAAATTTTTATTTCAATTTTTACAATTTAAAAATAATTTTTCAATACATATTTTTGTTTGCAAAAACCCCATGAGGCATCAGGCAAGGGCACTCAAACACAAAAGCTGTAATCCATGGCTTCTCTGATTAATTTATGAGAGAGCAAGGCCTCTGATCCAATCATTTACACCCAAAATGTGTAAAAATATTCATGCCCAAGTGTCTCCTGTTTTTCTCGTCTCTTCCTCTTGCCAGCCCATACTAAGATATCAAGATCACAAGTACTATGATCATTGTACTTTAATGTAAACTTAAAGATATATATAAAAAAAAAAAAATTCATTTGATATTAAAAAGTTGGCAATGACTTTTTTTTTTCTTTGGAATCAAGTCTAGATTACTCAACTTAAGATATAAAATAAAAAATAAAAATAAAAATAAAAACCATATTTTCCCTTAAAAATGTGTCATAATTTTGAAAAAATATATATTTTTCAATAATTTAATTATAATAAACAATTAATCAAGAAATGATGATTCTTAACAACTAAATATCGCTTGAAGATATAAAAAAGATTCATATAATATTAAAAGTTGGCACTTTATAAAAATGATTAGGGTTCATTTTCTCAACTTCATACTTTTATTTAACAATTCAAATTTAATTATATGATTTTATACTATAGTATAATACCAAATCAATGTGACAAAATTTTCCATACCCATTAAAATTCCACCTCAAAGGCTAAAGTATGCTTGAAAAAGAAAAAAAAAAAGAAGAAAAATAATATAGAAAAAAAAAAAAGGGGGGAATGAGTGATTGAGTGTGTGTAAAGAAGGGGAAATGATTGTGTACAAATCACGTGTAGGAGGGTGAGGGTGGGCATTGAAAGTCGGGAGAGAATCAAAAAATACTATTTGAAATGCGGCCACTGGATGAGCTGTCGTCATCCATGACGTTTTCCCATTAGATTAATAATAATGATAAGAGCTCGCTCCTCACTCCTCGCCATCACCGTCATAACTAACAACCTTTTTATTTTCTCAATAATTTCCTACGAATCCTTGGAATTTTCTATAACTTAAATTCATAGAGAGCCACCCATGAAAATAATTGAGATTGGGACGTGAGGGAAAAAGTTTTGTAATAATGCATTACAAAAATTACTTTTAATAACAAATATTTTTGGAATTTTATCAATTTTTTTTAAAAAAAAAATACTTTTAATAGAATTTTTCTTATCAAATACGTTGACTCTACGTACCATGAAAATCCCCATCAACATCCCATGAACTTTCAGACTCAAGGAAAAGCTTTTCTCCACGTCTATCATGTGTTGGAATTGAAATTCATTATAAGATCATAAATAAGCTTGCAATACCTTCGGATGGACGGAAGGTTATAAAAATTTAGTTTAGAGTTAAAATAATTTATTTATAAAAAATAATTCATAAAATAAATTTTTTATTAAAATAATTTTTAAATTAGTCTTTGAAAAATACAAAAAGTTTGGAAAGATGCATGATAATTGATTTGGATGTACAAAAAGAAGAAGAAAGCTACGTATTAGACAACTCCAACTCACAAATAGTATGGCCCAAAATACAACATGTAATGCATCACAAGGCTAAATGGAGTGGGTATGAGTTGGGGTGAAATGCGTTTGCGGCCCTACCTTAAAAAAGGCTACAACTCTAAGTCAACATTTTGTTAATGTCGCCCAATGGGTCCGCTCCACACCAATTAAATTTCGACGTCGACGTTGCTTAAATTTGAGATCTTTGGTTCGTTGTTAATATTACATTAATGACACCCAATGGGCTTGTCCCGCATGCTACAATTAGTTGAAAAGACTTTTTTTATAAAAAAAAAAAAAAAAAAAAAAAAAAATTATAAAAAATACGTTTAATAATAAATATTATTTTTTATTTTTTATTTTTATGAATAGAAAATAAGATATTATCAGATAATATATTTTAATTATTTTTTATTATTTTTACTAATTTTTTAAAAATAATTATACAAACATGTAAAATAATTAAAAATAAAACACTAGATATAAAAATTATTTTTAAAAATATTAAAAATAATTTAGATTTTCAAATAGATATTTATTCTACAAAAATCAAAAGATAAATTTAAAAAATAATTATCAAACAGACCTTAAATCTCATAACCTTTGACTCGTTATAAGGATTAATTCAATGTCATATAATGGGTTTGTTTCTCTTGAGTTGAACTTAGGGCCTTTGATTCATTGATAAGAGGGCACTATTCTAAAGGCTAAACTTTTTTAATTTCCTTTGTTATTTTAATTAGAGGTGACAAAGTTTGATATATCAATACGACTCGATTTCAATGCACTTTTTATATATTTAGGTTGAATATAATCAAATTTGAATTAAATTCGTATTATTCTGCATAATTCGTTTAATAAATAAGTAGTTTTTTTTGTTATATTACGCAACATGAATTTGATTTGAATTGACTTATTTAATAATTTTATTGATTAATGAGTTATAAACATATTTGGTTGAGATATACATTTTATAAACTTATATCCACTAACAGTATGTAACACAATTATTATTCGCTTCAAGTTTGGGTTGACAGAGGGAGGGAGAGAGAGAGGGAGAGAGGTGGTCTTGATGACTTGATCAAAAAGAACAGATTGGAGGGACGTGATTGTCCTTTGGAGAAGAAAAAATAGAGTCCGAGAGAGAGGCGGTCTTGATGACTTGATCAAAAAGAACAAATTGGAGGGCGTGTGATCGTCCTTTGGAGGAGAAAATAGAGTCCAAAAGGAGCAGCCACAGGCAGTAGCGGACACAAGTAGTGTGAATTTTTGAAGGGAGGATGCTGAATGTATCATGAATATGTCCTTAGGTAGGGAGGAGAAGACACGAGGGATGAAAATGTGCTGTTTGCTTCAGTTGGTTCTCCGACAACCGCCCTAAGGTCGGTTGTGGATGATTTCCTACCAATTCTGATGATTGGTGTTGGACCACCGTCCTTTGCTTTTCTTCTCCCTCAAAAAGGCCCTTCGCCATTGGGACATGGCTGCGCCACATGAAACATGTGTGCGTCGGTGCCTCCTAGGTTCATATCTGATCAAAGACTTTTGATGCTTGTTGTCCATTTTTTTTGTGGCTGAAGGCCGTCAATGGAATCATGATGAAGACTCAAAACAGTCTAGGGACAAAACTGAGGAAAAAATTATGGAGATTTAACAAATGAGTTTATAAGGACAAGTAACAACTCACTGATAGTGTCCATTCTGGGTCTAATGGACCTTCTCAACTTTAAAAGTCATCTACATAAAGCCCATTATACATGGTGTCAAGAACTTCTTCTATCTTATGTGAGATATCACACTCTCCTCCCATGTAGATAAAACATCCTCTATAGGGCTAGATAGATGGTTCTACCGAGGTTGGAGATCACTTTGATACCATTGGTAACTACCCATTCTCTCTCATGTAGATATTGTTTGCATTAAACCTAATGAACATTTCAAGCTTTAAAACGGATCTGCATGAATAACAAATGTTTACTACATATATAATGTCAGGAACATTTTCTTCAACACAATGTAATAACTGTGATCTACACATCATTAATGGGAGACCCACACAGCCATAAAGGCAGGGCTACGTTATGATAAACATCAGTATACAGTGCATGCCATACAGTTTGTGCCTATCATTTTATGTATGGAGTGTTAGGGAACTTGAGGTTTATTGCTTAGCTAAATCCAGATCAAGTTAAATGTTGTGCAAAGTGTAAACAGCCATGGCAGACTCTCCAATCATTACTCATCCTATGTTGGAATAAGTAGGAGGTCTGGTTAGGCAAGGGGGTGAAGGAGGTTGCCAAGTTGGCCGAGGTGAGGAGGAGACTTGCAACCTTCCATGAAATTTACCAAAATAGGCCGGTATCTGGCTGGCATCCCTCAAATGAATCATGGTTGTTGGCATTAAACTCTTACCCAATCAATAACCTAATCAATTGTCCTTTTGACCATCCAGACACAATGAATTGGCAAGAAAAAAGCTTGAGTATGGCAAGAGGCATAATGATCTCGTACCTTATTTTCTCAAGGCAAGCCAACTTCTATACAAATCTATGATATTAATGTGTTGTATTGCCACTTTCTGATTTTTGTAACATTCAATCTATCAAGCATTTGAAATCAACATGTGCAATAGCTATACAACAGAAGCATGAGTTTGAAAAGGAGAAAAAAAGTAGGTTTATTGGGGTTTTAGGTCAAAAAAAAAAAAGGACCATCAATGTCCAATCTGGTGGTTTCAGGAAGCCAAGAATGCATCACTACTCTAGATTTATACTGACAGTGGCCATTAGAATAGCAACATTTACTTTTCAACAATAGAGAAGATCATGAGAAAAAGAATGAGAAACTGGTATTGTACATACAGATGATGAGATTAACCCCTGCTGTTAATGATTTCCTTGTTCATTTTGTTCTACCAAATAGACCCCAGATGTTGCTATTCCCATCCAGGCTTTCATAAAGCTTCTTAGCCCCGTCAATTTCCATTTCAATGAGTTTCTGCAAGTAAGCACAAGCCCCTGCAGCTATGATTTGTTTTCGACACTTTTTTGAATTCCCAATTGAAGCCAAAACAGAAATCGCATATTTCTTATCCAAATTCTGCAGGGGATCAAGAAGCTGAACTGCACACTCTATCCCTTTCTCTTGTTTGGTGAAAATTCTTCTGTTGCCAGAATAAAGCATGAGAGATGACAATGCCTTTGCAGCCATCTCCTTCTCCTCAACAGCCTTGGCCTCCAACATCATGACCAAATGTGGTATAAATCCAGCTTCTCCCATCTCTTTCCGGGTTCTTGAGCTGAAACCCAGCTCATACACTACCCCAGCAGCAGCAATTCTCACACCCACAGCTCCACAACTCAACACCCCTTTGAGTTTACCGATGAAATCCGCCGAAACAATGGCCTCTGCAACTGTCCTACATGAGGCCAAGTTCTTCAGCAACCCAACAGCAACTTCAAGACTATTAACCGATGGGGCTGAGTCCCAGAAAGTCTTCAAGCATTCAACCCCACCTTCTCTGGCAACCAAAAGCCTCATGCTCTGGTCCTCTGAAACCAAGTTACACAAACACCCAATTGCATTCTCCTGTGCCACAAAGGTCCCTGAACCTGCAAGCCCTATAAGCACCGGAACAGCATTCTCCTCAATAAAATTTGGGTGAATTTCATTGATCCCAGCAAGATTTCTTAAAACCCCGGCCGCATACGCCTGAGAACAAGGGGTTCCGGCCTCACAAATCTCCAAGAGAGCTCCAATCCCACCTCTACACCCGATTGCTCTGGCGTTCTCTTTGGAAAAGCTGAGAGCTTGCAGAGCAATACAAGCTTTTTCCTTAGCAAACCCACTTCTTGATTCTAAAACCCTAATCAATTGGTTTATCAGCTGAAGCCCTTCTGCAAACAACACATGCTTGCAACTATCCACAACCGAAACCCTAGAAATCGCCGACACTGCTTTCGCCTTCATCTCCGGGCACGCCGAGTCGAGCAACCGAGTCAGAATCGGAACCACGCCCTGGGCCACAACGATCAACACGTTCTTGTCGTCCTCATTCAACAACCTCAACAATGACTCCATCGCCGAGTTCCTCGACTCCGCACTCCCGATTTGCAACCGGGTCATCAAGTTCCTCGCTTCAACTCGGACCCACTCCCTCCTCGAACTCACCGAGCCGGAGCTCTCCTCGAGAACTCCGGTGCGAGCCAGGAGGTCGAGATCGCTTATGTGCTGACGCAGCTTCGCCGTTACAGCATCGATATCGCTCTGGGTTCTGAGTTTCCCGCCTACTAGATTAGGGTTCCGGCACTTCCGGGCAAGGGAGAGTGCGTCGGACAAGGTCTGAGAAACGGCTTCAACCAGCTCCGATGCGAGCTGACTCTCTGAGTTCGGTGACTCAGCAAGCTGGGTGAGTTGAGTCGGGAGAAGAGCGAGTTTGGCTCCGATCACAGCCCATTTTCCCTTGAAGGCTTCCACGTGAGGAGTCTCCTCCGTTAGAGCACAGAGAAGCTGCTCCCATTGTTGAAGACGAGGGCATTCCGGTAATTTCATAGCTAGGGTTCCAGAGAGAGAGGAACAAGAGACAGTGAAGTTTTTGGCAACAAAAGAGAGCATG
Organism: Vitis rotundifolia; assembly: GCA_030254885.1. Taxonomy (NCBI): domain Eukaryota; kingdom Viridiplantae; phylum Streptophyta; class Magnoliopsida; order Vitales; family Vitaceae; genus Vitis; species Vitis rotundifolia. The sequence goes on from CM058151.1 coordinate 19,891,027, forward strand.
GACCGTATAGCAAACCGAAGGCGTTTAATCTGGTGCAACATTCGGCCTATGCGGATTAGTGTGGAACCGTCGGATTGATTGACTGAAAGGGCCAGTGGTGGGATTCTGGGGGATGGAGGGCGGAGATTTGAACTAGAGTGTAGGGTTAGGAGCAGAGCTATATTTTCTGTGAGATATGATTGGGCCCCAGTTTTCCCAGGAAAGCGTTTTCCAATGGTACTACTTTTGGAAGTTTGGGAAATGTAAAATTTTTTTTTGGAAATTAGCATCATGGAAGTTGAATAGGCCAAAAGACCTGAGTGGAAAAGGACTCTAGGGTTTGTCTTCTCTTGTTCTAATCCCCAAATTATCCTTTAATTTCTTTCAGATTTTTGTTAATTTTTTTATTCACACGACTATTTAATTAAAAATCCTAAAATTTTGCATAGGTGCAGTACAGTCCCTATTGACTCTCTCTCTCTCTAATAATAAAGTTGTTACGAAGGGAACATAGTCATTATTGTTTGAAAAAGTCAAAAGAAATGAGAATCATGGTACCCAAACAAATAATTATGCTCCCAAATTCATAATATTGAATATAATTTATAGTTTTATAACTAAGATACGTTTATTGAATTGATGGTTTTTGATGGGTCTATCTTAAACTACTCTTTAAATAAATATATCTTTGTTATTCTTTGTTCTCATTTCATCTTAGATAAAGTTCTTGACGTGTGGAGAACAATTGATTAAAAAAAAAAAAATAGCATCTTTGATATTAGATATTCAATGTTAATAGCTATTAGCCTCTTACAATATTATAATAAACTACCAAACCAATAGGATTAAATATATTTAGTCATAACCTAACATAATTGGCAAGGATCAAATTATTTAGGCTTTTAGTGTTGAGTTAGAGATACAATTAGAAATTTTATACTTTGATAACAATTAAGATAAATATCCCGTCAGAGGATATATATGAAAAAATCTATTATGCTGATTTGAATTCATATGAGATTTTCAATTCCGATTGTAAAATTCAAATAGTTTTTTAAAATTACAAATAAATTATATTAAGGTATAAAAAAAAATGAGACTTCAATATAAAATGGTGGATTAATACATAAAGTAATGAGATTAAAATAAAAAACAATAAAACCACACATAAGGTAATGACACTAAAGTAAGATTTAGGTAAATACATGATAAATATTAATTTAACTAGGTTCGAATTGATATACAATATGACATTAATTATATATGAATTTAGTTCAAATTCAATCACTAATGATACTTTAAATTTATCCAATGTTAGTTGTTACGAAACAATCAGCACCCTAAGATTAGGGTCCTATGAAGAGTCTTTAAAAGGTTTAATTATAAAATGTTCTTCCCTTATACCAAAAAAAATGACATTGATTAAAAATAATTTTTTATTTTGGTATTAAAAATGGGGGAAAAAATTATCACTTCTAGTAGTTTTTAAGATGGTATTGAACTTGGTATTAAAAAAAATGGTGTTTTTGGATTTCATTAAAATAAAATAAAAATAAATAAAAAATAAAAAAAGGGAGGGGGGATATGTTTTCGATTCCATAGGGAAGCCCATATGTATAATTAATGGTATTATCTCTATCAAAAGACAAGTTCAAGAGTGTGGCATGCAATTGGAAAAAGAAGAAACAGACAAAAACTGTCAATATCAAAGCCTTTTGGAAAAGCTGTAAATGCAGCATTTTACAGGAGATTGGCTTATCTTTTTCCACAATCAAATATGGAAGAAGAAAAAGTTGGATAACTTTCTCTGCTCCTCATAGAGGAATTGATAATGGGCACCTGACACATCTCTTAATTAATATTTTGAAGTAGCAAATAAGACATTACCCACAAAATGATTTTAAAAATAAATTTGAGATATAAAACATGATATTGAGCAATTGAAATCTTACCCAAATTAATTTACATTTAACCAATCATTTAATTTCTTCAATAATTTAAAGGTGGGAGAAAATGCATTCCTCTCAATAATTTAAATTTCTTCTCTTATATTTTCTATATATGATCAAATAAGAATATATATATATATTGTGAAATAAGGCTAATTAATAAAGAAAAACATAAGGTGGAGGGGTCGGGTTGAATTGGGTAATTAAAAACTTTTTCAAAGTGATTCAATAAATCAATAAATAAGCAACAATGAAGGTGAGAAAAGTAAAGAATAGAAAGAGGAGATATGTAAAAGCTTTTATAATGGTCTGATAATGTCACATATATCCACTCTCCTCAATCTCCTTTTTAAGTAAGGATTCTTTCAATCAAGGTTAAAATAAAGTTTTACTCACATATACTCTTTCAGGTTCTTCACTTAATTCAAAGTCTTACTCACTCAACTTTAAATAAAGAAATGAAATTTTAATGCACTCAATCCTAACTCAAGTAAGGCTCAATACAAATTAATGTAGTAATAGATTTGCAAGTGTATGATTTATTGCACTTTAATAGAGAGCTTTTAATGAGAGAAAATAATAAATAAGCGAGTTAAAGCAGGTGTTCACTTGTCAATAAATGCAAAAGGCCTTTCTAATTTATAGAAAACACTCTCAGACACTTGAAACAACAAATGTTGCCCTTGATCGATTGAGTTTTGATTCGATTAGTTAACTAGTTATTAGAGTATTTAATGTACAATAGGTAACCGCCATTTGTTCTTTTTAAGGTTTGACCTACCCTTGATCAAGAGAGCCAAAGGCTCTACCGATAACACCAAGCTTCTGGAAGAGAGAAAGAGTTTTCTAGCAAGTTTGACTAGTCCTCAATCGGAAAAACTTAATTAATTGAAACAATTCCCCAACTGGTTCAAGGTAACCTTGATCAATTGGGCAAAAACTAACCCAAAAGCTCACAGTTTCAATTCTAATCTTCTAATAACTTAAGTAAGTTATTTGAAAACCTTTATAGGACATTTAAAAAAAAAATTAAAATTAAGGTTTTGAGGTAAAATATGTATTCATCCATTTTTAAGAACTTAAAGTCTCTTTTAAGTGACTTAAATGCATTAAAAAGTGTGAGAAAAATAATTTTATCCTAAGTGCACCCATGAGATTCATCTTGCATTGTTTCCTAAATATCTCGAGTCTTCAATGATTCATCTCTTTATAACATTTGAATCATTTTAAGGCATACTTTCAACTTTCTTTTGAAATTATAAATAATAATAAAAATAAATAAAAGAAAAAGAAAAAAAGAAACCTAAAATTTTACTTGATTTGAATCATTAGTAAACTCAAATTTTGTTTTGTAATCATCAAAACTACATTAGGAAAATCCTTAAATTAACAATTTTTCATCTCTATGAAACAAAGACTCGGTTAATCTCGTTTTTAATGATAACAAAACAAAATTTAGATCTAATGGTTATATTTAAGTGTGATAAACAAGATCACCTTAGAACCATCAAAAAAGAAAATATATGGAGCAACATAAAAAATCAAGAAGAATAAGAAAAAAGGCTTATTAAGTTTGTCATTATGATATTTTATGTAAAATGATGAGTTCATTACGTTAGGATGGCATATTTTTGTTAAGCATCAAAATATTCTTCCATAAGTTCTTAATTGGTTTTATCATTTACTGTTTTGGAGAAAACTCAATTTGAGGTTGAAGAGACCTACCTAGACTAGAAAACTACTTTCAACCTCAAACGTTTTATGAAAATCTTTAAAGGCTTCTTAAAAACATTATTGACTAAATCAAAGTGCCTTCGATTGAAGATTTCTTAAAATATTAGTTAAGTCTTTGTTAAAAGGTAGTCTACATTCATATAGGTTAATTAAAGGAGGTTTTGACCCTAAAACGTTCATAAACTTCGAAAAATATTAGGTTAGAATCATGTGGACAACCAAGCAATCATTTATTTGCTTTCTTTGGGGAGGTTTAGCTACTAGAAGCTATGTGGATGATAATGTGAACAACCACGAGGTTGTTCACTAGCTAATGTGGACATTCACATCTACTTTTTGACCTACAACAACTCCTTATAACTTATTAAATGTTCCAATGACTAATATGCGTATGATCATGCAAAACATCTAGTCATGTATTAACCTTAAATTTGCATTTCATTCTTAATACACCTCTTAATCCTAGGTTTATATATATATTCTTAGGCCAAAAATTTGCAAACTATAAATTTGTATTAAAAAATTCATTTCTTATAAACCTTATTAGACAAAGCTTAAATGTGAGGTATAACTTAAGTAGTTTAGAATTGAGGCATCTCTTGAGGAAAATTGAAGTACTTATTGGAGTCGGTTAATCTAAGTGTAATGCTTAAAAACTTGTATTGGAAATCTTGTTAGTGGAACCTTTACTCAATGAGAGTTTAAGAAAAATAGATATTGGTAGGTTGTGTCAAACTATTATTTGTTTTTTACATTTATATAAGTTAAATTATTTAAAAAAAATTTTATATCTAACTAATATGCTTGATGAATTATGTTAACTTAAATTCTTTCTAAATAAATATAAAGAACAAAGAAACAAAGTCAATAGAATAATAATAATAATAAATTATCCTATAAATGTAAAATAACGAGAATGCTATTATACTAATGAAAATCTTGTAAAACGTTTTTCCGTATTTTATCTTTTCGTCTTTTCTACTATTCTTTTCTTTCTTTTTTTTTTTTATCATTATTTCTCTTTTCAATGACCAATTTTATTTATTTATTATTATTATTAGTGAAAGATTGTCAATAGTCATATAAATACTACCATGGATGGTAATAATATTATTATATAATTATTACTATTATTTTAAATTAGGATTAAGGGATTTGAAAATGACATAAATGGCTATAAGGATCCAAAACTATAAAATTAATGGAATGCCGTGAAATCACTTAAATGTGAGACGAAAGAAAAGACCACATTTTGCCTTCTGCCTTATTTTGTCTTTTTATTTTCTCAATTATTTTCTTTCCTTTATCAATATTTTTCTTTTCAATCACCCATTTTATTTTATTTACTATTATTACGGAAAAATTATTAATAATAATCATCTAAATACTATTATCTTTAATAATAAATGATTAATTTTATTAATTTTCCCTAAATTTTTAATTAAATACATACAGTTCCTATTGATTTAAAATTTCATCAAATACCTTAACTATTTTTTTTCATGTCGTATTTTTCCTTATCTCTCTTCTAACTCAAAATAATAAAGGTATTTGATGAATTTTCAAATTAATAATAATTAAGTATATTTAATTAAAATCTTAAAAACATGCCTAAAATTAACCCTCAATAGTAATAATAATACATTATTACTATTATTATTAAAAATACTTATTTATTGTAGAATAACCCCAGCAAGTGACTATGGCAAGTTTGATGAGAGTCATTGGAGAAAAGGGAAAAGCTACAACCAAAACGATAACGACCCAGTGAAAAGTTGCTTTCAGAGCAATAGATACCAAGGAAAAATAACTGAAATATACAGAACCAGTCTGACCCATTCTTAAAAGCCTCATGACCATTTTCAGAAACACTCCAATCATTCCCAGCTCACACAAAATAATAAATATACAACCATAGGCCAAACAATATGGTTCAAATCAATCAAAACTGAGTAAATTTCTTTAATTTGATACAAAACTACAGGCATCATGCCACCGCAACCCTTAAAAAGAAGCAAACCAAACAAGTACTTGAGAGCCTAAATCATTGACCTAAACTTTATACAATCACCAACAATGAATAGGAATTTTGAGTTTCAGGGTGTTGAAAGTTTAGATCTTGGTTCACGAAATTACCCAGAGGGATAGGAAGTCTTTTTTTTTTTTGCCCAAAAATATATATTTTTCAATTATTTAAATATCTCATGATCAACTTGAAATAAATAAAATCAATCCTACGATAAAGATGCTATTATGTATGTGAAAAATTACTAATCTATAAATCATAGATTAATTGATTATCGAGCAAATTCACTAATTTTGAAAAAAGGGAGTACATAGTTTTAGCTGGATCAAATGTTACTTTTTTCCAAAAAAGAGTGCATGGAAATTGATCCATGCACAATATATTTGAGAAGGTTTAGTACAAATATTTCAAAATTTAGATGTTTTATTTATTTATTTTTATAGTATTTTGAGTAATAATTGAAAATATGAAGAATAGTTTGAAAACTTTTGTATTATAAGTGAAGAACACTTTTATGGAAAATAAATTAAGAAAACTATTTTTCATATTCAAATTCATAAATATAATTTTATTATTCAAAATAATAGAAAACTGCTTTTAAAAACTATATTCAAAATCTGTTTTTTTTTAAATGTTTTTGAAAATATTTTCAAACAAACTTAAATAATCTCTACATATCTCAAGGATTCCCATTATCAATTAAACAAAAATACCTTAATACATGAGTAAGAGCAAGAAATTCAAACCAATTTATTTTCAAAATAATTATTTTTATCAATTACCCATAATCATTTCCATTTTTTATTTTCAAGACAAACTAACACTATCATAAACTAATTCAAACACATGTTTTTATAGTTATTTAAATAATGTTAAATGTGATAAATGTTTATATACTAATATGTTGAATCCATATAATTATAATCAATTTTCTAAAATTTTCATTAGTTTCTTAAGAGTTTTTTTTTTTTTAGCTTTTTAACTAACATATTTTGTGTATGGTTTGATACCAATTTGAAATATCAAGATCAATGTATCTCGATGCCCATTGAGTTAGCAACCAATATCAGGACTGTGAACCATGATAATAAGAGCTAAAACAACATTAGTCAAAAGAGGGCCAAAGTGTGTGCACCACATGATATATTCCCCATAAAAAGGCAGCCAAAGACCACTAGAGCCTATCTAGAGGCCCATGTCAAGTTTTGCTTGGTGGTAAAGACATTGACCTAGTGCTTTCTTTAGGAGAGTAGATGAGGATGAAGATTGATGTTGGAATTGGAGTAATGAGGCCATAAAGCGAGGAAAATAGGATGCAATGAGATGTGGCCACATCTCATTATATTTATCAATAGAGGCATACAACACAAGTTGAGTCGAAAGCGACATTTCTTTAGAGATTTTGTTGTTTTGCCATCCCCTTTAGAATGAGGTCAGAAGAGTCGGATAAACTTTTTGACATGAACCTTTCCACAACCGTTTTGGATAAAACTCAATTTGAGGATGAAAAGACCTACCTAGACTAGAAAACTACTTTGGACCTCAAATGTTTTATCAAAATCTTTAAAGGCTTCTTAAAAATATTATTGACTAAATCAAAGTGCCTTAAATTAAAGATTTCTCAAAATATTAGTTAAGCCTTTGTTGAAAGGTAATCTACATTCATATAGGTTAATTAAAGGAGGTTTTGACCCTAAATCGTTCATAAACTTTAGAAAATATTAGGTTAGAATCATGTGAACAACCAAACGATCATTTACTTGCTCTCTTTGGGAAGTTTTAGCTACTAGAAGCCATGTGGATGATCATGTGAACAACCATGTGGTTGTTCACTTGCTAATGTGGACATCCACATCTACTTTTTGACCTACTACAGCTCTCTATAACTCATTAAATGTTCCAACAATTAATATGTATACGATTATGTAAAACGTTTGGTCATGCATTGACCTTAAATTTGCATTTCATTCTTAATACACCTCTTAATCCTAGTTTATATATATATAAGCCAAAAATTTGCAAACTGTAAATTTGTATTGAAAAATTCATTTCTTATAAACCTTATTAGGCAAATCTTAAATGTGAGATATAGCTTAAGAAGTTTAAAGGTGAGACATCTCTTGAGGAAAATTGAAGTACTTATTAGAGTCCGTTAATCTAAGGTGGTGTTTGTTTTTTGGTTGAATAGAAAAAGCCAAATATTTTAGCTTTTTCTATTCAGCCAAAAGTGACTTATTGACATCATCCAATATGACTAAACTGAACTTATTATCAATAAGTTCAGTTTAGTCATGTTGGATGATATCAATAAGTTACTTTTGACTGAATGATAATAAGTTCAGTTTAGTTATGTTGGATGATGTCAATAAATCACTTTTGGCTGAATAGAAAAAACTAAAATATTTGGCTTTTTCTATTAAGCCAAAAACAAACACAACCTAAGTGTAATGCTTAAAAACTAGTATTGGAAGTCTTGTTAGTGGAACCTTTGCTCAATGAGTGTTTAAGAAAAATATATATAGGTAGTTGTGTCAAACTATTATAAAAATTTGGAGTTTGCATTATCTCTCTCTCTTCTCTGTTTACTTTATATAATTATTTCATTTTATATTATTGCTTATTTGTCTTTTACATTCATACAAGTTAAATTATTTAAATTTTTTTTATATCCAACTAATATGCTTGATGAATTATGTTAACTTAAATTCTTTTTGAATAAATATAAAAAAAAAAAGAAACAAAATCAATAGAATAATAAAAATAAGAAAAATTTATCCTATAAATGTAAAATAATGAGAATGCTATTATACTAATTTGAAACTAATAGCAAATATATCATTTTCATCGTTAAAAGTGTGACATAAAATTTGTACCGTTGAATGATAATAGAAAGACATAGGCTCCAAGTATAAAAAAAATGAAATTAAAATTTATGAAAAAATGATATTTATGTATAAAATAATATTATCATTTATAAAAATATATTTAGAATTAAGACTTTTAAAAAAATAAATAAATGAAAAGAACTAAAATGGGTACAAGGATGCAAACCTTTAAAATTAATGAAAATCCCATGAAACGTTTTTCCTTATTTTGTCTTTTCATCTTTTCCGTTATTTTTTTTATATCATTATTTCTCTTTTCTATGACCAATTTATTTATTTATTGTTATTAGTGAAAGATTGTCAATAGTCATATAAATACTACCATGGATGCTAATAATATTATTATATAATTATTACTATTATTTTAAATTAGGATTAAGGGATTTGAAAATAACATAAATGGCTATAAGGATTCAAAACTTTAAAATTAACGAAAGGCCGTGAAATCACTAAAATGTGAGAAAACAGAAAAGACCACCTTTTGCCTTCTGCCTTATTTTATCTTTTTATTTTCTCAATTCTTTTCTTTCCTTTTATCATTATTTTTATTTTCAATCACCCATTTTATTTTATTTACTATTATTATGGAAAATTTATCAATAATAATCATATAAATACTATTATCTTTAATAATAAAAGATTAATTTTATTAATCTTCCCTAAATTTTTAATTAAATACATATATTTTTTATTGATTTAAAATTTTATCAAATATTTTAACTTTTTTTTTTCACGTCTTATTTTCCGTTATCTCTCTTCTAACTCAAAATAAGAAAGGTATTTGTTGAATTTTTAAATTAATAATAATTATGTATATTTAATTAAAATCTTAAAAACATGCCTAAAATTAACCCTCAATAGTAATAATAATAATATATTATTACTATTATTATTAAAAATACTTATTTATTGTAGAATAAGCCCCGCCTAAAAATAGAGCCATAAGTGACTATGGCAAGTTGATGAGAGAGCCATTGGAGAAAAGGGAAAAGCTGCAACCAAAAGGACAACGACCCAGTGAAAAGTTGCTTTCAGAGCAATATACAGAACCAGTCTGACCCATTCTTAAAAGCCTCATGACCATTTTCAGAAACACCCCAATCATTCCCAGCTCACACAAAAATAATAAATATACAAGCATAGGCCAGACAATATGGTTTGAATCAATCAAAACTGAGTAAACTTCTTTACTTTGATACAAAACTACAGGCATCATGCCACCGCAACTCTTAAAAAGAAGCAAACCAAACAAGTGCTTTAGAGCCTAAATCATTGACCTAAACTTTATACAATCACCAACAATGAATAGGAATTTTGAGTTTCAGGGTGTTGAAAGTTTAGATCTTGGTTCACGAAATTACCTAGAGGGATAGGAAGTCCTATATTTTTTTTTTTTGCCTAAAATTATATATTTTTCAATTATTTAAATATCTCATGATCAACATGAAATAAATAAAATCAATCCTACGATAAAGGTGCGAAAAATTGATTATTGAGCAAATTCACTAATTTTGAAAAAAAAAATTAGTGAGTTGCGAATGTACAAAGAAAAATGACAATCATGTTATACTTGACAAAAACCTTGGGAGGTCAAAGTAGAAATAATATTAAAATTTTTGAATAAAAATAGCAAAATTGAGGGGGAAAAAAACTCATTGTAATTTGTCAAGTGCCCTTTGGACCACTTTGGCCGCTTCAGCACTTTAAAAATATGTTTTTTCGATCTTTTTTTCATATACTATATAACTAAGGCCAAAATACACTTATATATATGTCATTATTCATCAAACATATTCATCCATACTCACTTAAATATCTCATGATCAACATGAAATAAATAAAATCAATCCTACAATAAAGATGCCCATGAGTTAGCGACCAATATCAGGACTTGAACCATGATGATGAGAGCTAAAAGCCTAAAACAACGTTAGTTAGTCGAAAAGGGGCCAATGTGTGTGCGCCACATGATATATCCCATGATAAAAGGCAGCCAAAGGCCACTAGAGCCAATTTGGAGGCCCATGTCAAGTTTTGCTTGGTGGTAAAGACATTGACCTAGTGCTTTCTTTAGGAGAGGAGATGAGGATGAAGATTGATGTTGAAATTGGAATAATGAGGCCATAAAGCTAGGAAAATAGGATGCAATGAGATGCAGACGCATCTCATTATATCTATCAACAGAGGCATACAGCACAAGTTGAGTCGAAAGCCACATTTCTTTAGAGATTTTGTTGTTTTGCCATCCCCTTTAGAGTGAGGTCAGAAGAGTTGGATAAACTCTGTAACATGAACCTTTCCACAACCCTCTCGAGATAGTGAAAAGTCAGGTTATAAATGACAAAGGCAAATTGGTAAACCAGTGTGATATCTGGGCAATAGCAGAGCAGAATGTAGGCCAGGATTTTATGTATGTACCAATACTGTTATTATCAAAAAGTTTGGAATTCTATCAAGATGTTGTGACCAAGAATAGAAATGGACAGCATACCCTGGGCCCTGCAAATCCTGAAGAATATATTCCATGATGGATTGAATCATGCAAAGAGATGGACGGTGCCAATTTACACGGGTTAATCCTCTACAGCAACTATAAATAGACTCAAGAACTTCTGCATCTATCCTTCCATTGGAGGACAGGTTAAAAGAGTTCCAGAGAGAAAGGTTGCTCAAGATAAAGAGCGTCGTTTGGTAGCCAAGGATGACTTGCCTACAGCCTCCTTAAGGTTTCAAAATACCGAGCTTGTCTACCTTTGATCCAATGATTCAAGAACCAAAAGAAAAGAAAGGCCATGGCAGCCATCCATCAGAGTCAACATGAGAATCATGTTTGACAGAAATTGGAGTCATTCTTGAGAATGAACACGACACTATTAGCTTGGAATCTATAATGTGGTTTATGGCAAGTCTCCTTGGCACCTGGTGGCCTCTTATCACTCATGTGGAGCCTACTCTTCCTCCTTCTGTAGCCAGGACAAGGGTTCAAGATCAACTCCCAAAAGAGATGCACAACAGAGGTATGTGAGCTTGCCTAAATGAGGCTACGAGAAAGGATAACTATGAGGTATGCGATTCTGCCTAATTTAGGGAGCAAGGACTAACTATGACAGTCGGGGCTTGGAAAACAAACACATCAGTTCTAATTTATTCATAAATACAAACATAACATAATCAAGTATACTATGAATCATATGTGTGCTCCCATGAATCCCAAGTGCAAATGTGTAGTTTGGAAGATTGGCACAAGGATGGATTTTGAACTTCTCTTAATTCTCAAGCAAGCTACTAGTAGTGTTACAAAATAACAAGACTAATGAACCTCATCACAAGTAGATCATATTTATAAAACATGCTTCATTTTCTTATACACTACCCAAAAGATCTCATGAAATTCAAATCATTAGCATGTATAATAAAACAGGTGTTTATGTGGAATTAATCTACTCCAAGGATTCATTTGATGGTAGGTCTTGATCCCTTTCCTGATGTCAACATAACGATCTTAGTATCAAAACTTCAGACTGTGGATGCCAACTTTAAGGAACCTCCCAGCTTCTATTTCACTTGAATACCCATCCAGATTAATGACTAGGCAATCAACCTATTTAAGTTTTATAAAATCCAAAGATTGTATATTAACAGTATCATTTAGCTACTGAGAATATTTTATTACTAATTAACAAGGTCATTTACTAAAAATATTGTTAAAATTTTCCAGGCAATGACTACAATCACTTTAGGCAGAAGAAATAATGAAGAAATAAGCATACAATTCTACACTTTATGCAGAGAAAATGGTGTATTGACCATTTCTTGTAATAGAAATTTGGGAATTTTTTTTTTTTTATCCGAAGTGAATGAAACATGATAAAGAAAAGGATGAGCTATCTTTCAAAAAGGATACAGCTCTCCAAAAGAAAAAGGTAAAGAAAAATGAAACTCGGGAATTTCAATCATTTAATTCTTATTAGATACAGGGTAAGTACCTGATGATCTGAAATCTATTTATAGAGAACCGCTCACCAGGAAGTTTCAACTTCAGTTGTCTCCAGCTTGATTCTCCATTGGACTGGATCTTACAGAGAATGTCCATGGGCCTGTTTTTGGAGCCAAACTACATATCAGGCCTTTTCTTCATCAAGAATTTAAAGACGTAGTAACCCTCAGCATTCAGTAATCAGCAATCAGCAGAAACAGATATCCAGGCTTCTCATAAAAAGAAAGGATCAGCTCCTTCAGAAGGGATACAGCTACCCAAAAGCAAAAGGATGGAATTTGGGAATTTGGATCATTTATCTTCTTACTAGGTACCCGACAAGTACCCAATTGTACCCAACAAGTAACTAATAGGCAATTGCTATTAGAGAATTATATGCAGAGCCAGCTCCCGAGTAGTTTCAACTTCAATACCTCTTGATTCTCCAGCAGATTAGATTTATATAGGGAACATCGATGGGCATGTGTTGTCAACTGAAACCACATACCAACCCTTTTCTTTGCAACTACTCGATGACAATTAAGTTTTCAAGGTCTCCCTAAATGCGGCAGGTACAAGATGATGATGGCATTTTCAAATAATGGTGAAACAGAAACTCTCAGGTAGCTTCATCTTCACTAACAATGACTTCATCACAGTTGGGAAACATAATTTCATTTTGGGTTACCAACATTCCCACTAATGACAGTAATTTATCATACCTAATAATAGGGCACTAATCTTTTATATAGTTGCTTATTTTGGGATTTCTGGACCCTTTTTTCCTTTAACATAAATGACATTTTGGGAAGAGCACAGGATCTTTCCTGAAGTGGTTAACTCTATCTCACTCGTATCTACTCAGTTCAGCTAAGCCTGCTCTAGGGCTTAGCAGGATTGAGCTGGAGAGGATTCTGTGTAACTCTTAACTGGTAATCTAGTAAGTCATTTTTCAAGGAACCTCATACCCAAGCAGCCTGTAAAAATGATTAAGCTCATTCAGGCTCATCATACCCTGCATCTCTATTAATGAGCCCAATGCTCCATATTATTGAGGAAAATGAAAAGCAAAGGTAGTACATTTAAAAATGTATACTGTATGCCAATAGTATTTGTTCATAGGTTCATATACACTTAACAACAACCTTTGTTCATAGCTCCATGTACACATAGCAACATGATATGTTCAAAGCGCCATGTACACATACCAAACAGTTGGCTCCATCACTATTAAGCACACAGAAAACAAATGCAAACTGACAACACTACAATGCGGGTTAATGACTTATCAATATGATGCAAGCAATGCAAAGCTCTGCTGCGTCCATTGTGGAGGATCCATCACTACGCAGGGATCTGATTTCTCAAAATCGGCAACCTACAAGAAACCAAGTTCACATTAAAGTATCATTGCCAAATTTTCATCAAAGCATGAAAATTAAAGTAATGGACAAAAAACACAGTGCAGAAAATTTTTTTTACCTTTTCTTTGCAGCTTGGGCAATAATGATATTTATGCCAGAGGCAGTCCATTGAAGGACAAAGAAAGCAAATTCCAAGCATCATCGGCATCATACAACCGACAACAGCTGCCAGGCTTAGTTTCGACCTGTATAGTACACAAAACATCATCATTAAGACCAGAGAAAAAGAAAAGTATACCTGCACTGCAGAACTATAATAGAACATATGCTAGAGAGAGAAATGTAGAAGAAGATTAAAATGGAAGGAAGAAAATCCAGAACATCAAGGGGAAAGTTTGTAAGTGAAATTTTTTTGTAGAGACCAAATGTATTTGTTTCTCTGAATACAATTTACAAAAATGCCTTAAGCTCACCATCACACTAAAGTTAAATGGTGCTGATCTGCTACCTTTTGGGTTATTACAGGTGTAATATGACAAATGCCAAATTGTAAATTGAAGGGGAAAAAAGAGTTTCAAGCTAAAAATTTCCCAAAAGCTAGCATAATAATTTCTATCTCATCCTAGTTGAAAATAATCACCCAATGGTACTTGAGGCTGTTAAGTAAAGATTTTTTTCCATTAACTGAAGTGGAAAAAAGAAAAGGCAAAGATCATAACCAAAAAAAGAGGGAAACAGAACATGTGGTGGAGCCTACATGAACCAGAAGAGTTCTCAAATCAACCAGAACAGTCCAGAATATGCTGAAGAATAGTTATGCATAACTGAGACTGACATCAGATATTCATGTGGTAGAAACCTCGACCGCTATTTGTGACCCACCAACTGGATATCTGTTTCTCCCCAAAAGAAACGGTATAACAAGATTGATTGATTGTGGCTGGTTTTTACTGCCAACCTTAAATCACAAGCCCTCCAAGACTTCTAGTAAATGGTTCTTCCCATTACAAGTCAGTTTTCTGTTATTTGTATGAAGAGAAAACAGATATATGGGCTTGCTTATGCCATGCTGAACTAAGAGATCTCTTCATATCTCCATCTTGAAAGTCAAGAATAGCAGAGATGTACCCAACACCTGCAACTAAATTTTACTTTTATGCATCCTTTCGTTTTTTTAAAATGCAAGCACAAAGAAAGAGACACCTTAGGATATAATCTGCAACAGTAGATAACCAAAATAAGTTGTTCTCAATCCAGTGTTTGTACACCTCAAGAATTAGAATGGGAAATAGTTTCTACACCCACACTTAATGTTTATTTGCACCAGCAGCCCTTGAGGCCTGGCTCAAGTGGTAAAGGAATTGGGAGGGTTTGTGGGAGGTTCCAAGTTCAAGTTCCAATGGGGACAAAAATTTACCTATCAAGAAAAAAAATGTTTATTTGTACAAGCACGAGAATCAAAATATCTTCTTTCAAATACTCCCTTTACTACCAAGCATATAGAAACGGGATTCTCCCATAACCTGATCTTCATTAAGTTAAATAGTTTTTTTATAAATAAAATAAGAAAATTAAAAAAAAAAAAAATCCCTAAAATAGAAGAACTAGATGAGATAATATTTGGCATATTACCATGTTATATTTTGTAGCTAATTCCATTTAAAATTTGTAAAAGTGTAAAAATTAAGTTTATCCACTTCTAAAAATTTAGTTCAAACTTACTATAAAATAACAATTTTTCAAAGATGTAAGAAATTTAATTTTTCAATTCCATTATTGACAAAAATGAGATGAAAGAAGCATATATGAAGGAAGGGAAGGAGTTATTAAAATATTGGTTTGGAATATAATTTGAATATTTTATTTTTAGAAACCAACTCCTAAGATACACTAGTAATTATAAATTATTATAAGTCTAAATCTGAATGATGGGAATAGAAATACCACCTCCTCCCCCAAGTTCCCATAGCCTACATAATGTGGGTTATGCAAAGACATGGTAAATCATCCACAAACTCATTTGTGTGAACCAAACATAGGAATATGGGAATAAGATGGCATTCCCATTTATATTCCTGCATTCCTAAAAATAATCATGGCCTTAACGGTGCCTAACAGCCCTAGCCTATCCAGACTGAAATTATTTCATTTTGTTTCAGATATCATTTGATATGAGTTTATTATACATTTGGTTGTTATAAAATGGAAGAACAAGAGGAGCCCCACAAGGTGTGGTTCAACAGTAGCATTCTTTGGCAGTTAACTAGAAGTCCTGAGTTCAAGCCTCCCTAGAATTTAAGTAGTGTAGGGCAGTGAGTGCAGGCCCATATCAACCAGGGTTGACAGTTGGGATAAATGCCTTTATGTCAGGAAAGATTCCCGGTTATCAAAAAAGAAATGAAGGAAATGGAGGAAAAATAAAAAAGATAACCAAAATATAAATCATTTATTAACCAAATCTGTAAAAGATAGAATATTTAAAGAGGTAAACATACGTATTTATCAATATCAAATGCATGTAAACACTGAAGACTACAGTTTTACTGAAATTAACTCGACAAATATAATTAAAACAGTTTTAATGAAATTAACTTTACAAATATCATTTTAATGCAATGTTTTATCATAAAATCTACATAATGAATTTCCAATCGAATTTCTAACTATAGTTTTAGGTTTCAACTTTGAACTAGACCTTAACAATATGTTAAAAGTTATATGCATCTAGTAATTCTCCACCAATATATCCAAAGGAAACTATTATTGATGTTTATGCAATTGTAAACCATGTCGAAGTTCCAACTTTCCAAGTTTATCATCATTGCCTAAAAAATAAAATAAGATATTAAGTAAAAGTCTTTGCACTTTATTCATCATCATCCACAAGGTTAACATTCAAATCATTTGAAAAACACATGTTTTATTCAAATAACATCTCTTAACATTTATTAGAAGCAATAACCACTCTTAAGCTTCAATTTCCAATGCTTCATTTTTCTTGAAAAAAAGTATTGTATTGAATATATCCTATCACATGCATTAATTTTTGACAAACGTGATTTTTTTCCCAATTCCAATGTACGTACTGTGCTTACTGAAAATTCTAGAAGAGAGTGAAAACAAAATAGCATACACATCCATGACAAATGGTACAGAAATTTTTGCAATGTAAATGAGGAACTCACACAATAATCTCTAAGTTTAAAATTGTTAATTCCCGTCAAGTTTAAGGCAGTCGATCGTTAAATTCTTAATGACCAGAGCATGATCCTAGTAAATTCACACTTTTTGCTAACAATACAGTTCCTATTGCTCCTAACTTCCAATCAAGAACTACACCACACACTACTTCCAAGTTCCATCAGTTCTTTACCAATTTAACAGAATATTATTATTTGAATATTTTGTAATAAGGTAGTCATACTAGGGTGCAATTGGATCACCTCCTTTTTAGAGAATCATAAAATTGATATAAAAAAAAAAATAACTCTATTGAAAAAATAATAATATCATTTTTTAAATAATTTCCATTTTTTAATAAAAAATGTGACTACAAAGTTGACCAATATATATAGAATAAAGTAAAGAGGGCTCCTAGATGTATGAAATGCATTTAAATGGAAGCTTCAAATGGTTGACCAAGTCTGTCAACCCCCACGCTCTTATGTTGCCTACAAAGGGCCTTTTCTTCATTTAATTTCTTTAGCATTTTATTTAATTTTTACAAATATAATTTTAAATAGTTCATATTCAAAGATTCTTGCGTATTGAATCGTCTTATATAATATTAAATAATTAATAGTCAAACTAAATAATTTCATCTTAAAATTTGCATATAACTATCTAATTGAATAAAACACGTAATTTAAAGTTATAAAATATAAATCATAACAAATTATTAAAAGATAAATACATCTTAAACCTTGGGTTAGTGAGTGTTTTGTAAATCAACTTAATAACTTAATTTAAGTCATTAAGCAAATTAAGTATATTTTGTAATAACTACTCTTAAGATTGAGTATTGAAAAAAAGAAGTGATCTATTGAATCATTTGAAAAACACATGTTTTATTCAAATAACATCTCTTAACATTAATTAGAAGTGATAACTACTCTTAAGCTTCAATTTCCAATGCTTCATTTTTCTTGAAAAAAAGTATTGTATTGAATTATCCTATCACATGCATTAATTTTTGACAAAAGTGGATTTTTCCCAATTCCAATGTACCATGCTTACTGAAAATTCTAGAAGAGAGTGAAAACAAAATAGCATACACATCCATGACAAATGGTACAGAAATTTTTGCAATGTAAATGAGAAACTTACACAATAATCTCCAAGTTTAAAATCGTTAATTCCCGTCAAGTTTAAGGCAGTTGATCATTAAATTCTTAATGACCAGAGCATGATCCAAGCAAATTCACACTTTTTGCTAACAATACAGTTCCTATTACTCCTAACTTCCAATCAAGACCTACACCACACACTGCTTCCAAGTTCCATCAGTTCTTTACCAATTTAACAGAATAATACAAAATTTCCATGGAATTTCAATTAATTCCTGCCTCATAACTTGAATCTATCAACATAATACTGCCGAAACCACCATAATTTGAATCTATCAACCAATTCACAAAACCCTAATATTGCCGAAAACAAAATTGAGCACATCAACAACAGATCGATCATCATTAAACCGAAATTATCAACCAACACATCAAAGATACAAATGATACAGTTCATCATTAGATTCTTAATGGCCAGAGCATAAGTCAAGTAAATTTATGCTGTTTAATCACAATACACACCAATCGCTCCCTACATCCAAAAACATATAAATCAACCTCCACAAAAGTTATCAATTCAACAAGCCACATTCAAGTTCATCACTTCTTTTACCAATTTCACAGATTGTCGCCTAAAAAAAAAAATCAACACAATTTAAATCAACCGAACATCACCGAAACCAATATTTACTCAGAGGAACAAAAAAACAAGCCGATCATTACTATAACTGAATTACCAACCAATCAATCAAAATCCAAACAAAATTTCTCAATAAAAAAAGAAAAGGCATTAAAGAAGAGTTTACTTTACGGTGGTAACGCCGGAGCTGCCGCAGTAGACGCAGTTGAAAGGAGCGGGAGTGTCTCGGAAAATGGTCTGCTGAATCGGAACGCCCTTGGGATCGCCGACGAAGGCGTTCGGTGGAATGACTCCGGCCTGGTAGGGGTTCTGGTTAGGATGGTAGACCGCCGGGTAGGGGATCCCCATCACTGGTTCTTCCTCTTTCTTCGCCATTTTCTATCGTTCAACTTTCTGACTCACATTCTTCCTTTGTGAGTAAAATATTTATAGCTGTCGCGTGACTTCTAAGGTGCTTCTCATACGACTTTGAAAAGTCCAACGAAAACAAATAGCCACGTGTCAATCTTTAATTTGTGGTTAGGAAGAAAATGGAAAATATTAATTAGAATTTAGAAGTCCATTTCTTCTTACCTTAATCTCACCTTGTATACGTGTGTATCTAAATTTTATTTTTCTATACTTTTATTTAATAATTTAATTTTAATCATACACATCAATGACTCCAATTAAATATTTTGGACAAATTTAGTCCCACTTAACTCAACTTTAAGTAGATCTGAGTAGCCCCTTTTGTGATTCGGTTTAAGTTAGACTCAAATAAGGATGTTGGGCAACCTAAACTCAACTCAAATCCAAATTGAATATTTAATAATTTTAATTAGATAATTATACATTATCATAAATAATTTGATTTTATAATATATTATTTAGCTAATAATATTTAAGCTTTACTTATGTGCCAAATTGTTGCATTACATTGATGAATTTAATGTTGATGAAACTAACCGATATAGTTTAATCTTTCATACAACCAAATGTAAACTTCCATGGACACTTTCTTTTTAACTTGTTAATATTATACTCTTTTTTTTTTTTAACCTTGGTGTCATCTAAGTAACCCAACCCAAGTATTGATCCATATACAGGATTATACACTTACGACATTGGGTGTTGGAGACCTCCATTCTACCAAATTAAACTTTACCATCTTTATTCTCTATTATATTATTCAATGTGTTCATGTTACCTTAATTGGAAAAAAAGTGATGTTAAAGACAGAATTAGAAATTGAAGTGAAGTCGCAATAAGGTAATCATACTAGAAGGTGTGGTCGAATCACCTCTTATTTAAAGAATCATAAAATTAACAAAAAATAACTCTATTGTAAAAATAATATTATTATTTTTGGAATAATTTCCATTTTTTAATAAAAAAATATAAGACTACAAAGTTGACCAATATATATAGAATAAAGTAAAGAGGGCTCCAAGATGTATGAAATGCATTTGAATGGAAGCTTCAAATGGTTGACCAAGTCCGTCAACCCCCATGTTCTTATGTAAGGGGCCTTTTCTTCATTTAATTTCTTTAGCATTTTTGTAATTTTTCACAAATATAATTTTAAATAGTTCATGTTCAAAGATTTTTGCGTGTTGAATCGTGTTACAAAATTTTGAATATTTAATAGTCAAACTAAATAATCTCATCTTAAAATTTGCATATAACTACCTAATTGAATAAAACACGTTATTTAAAGTTATAAAATATAAATCATAACAAATTATTAAAAGATAAATACATCTTAAACCTTGGGTTAGTGAGTGTTTTACAAATCAACTTAATATCTTAATTTAAATCATTAAATATATTTTGTAAAATAACTTAATGTTATGATTTAAAATAAAAAAACAACTTTAAGTAATGAGTAAAATCAATGATCTTTTTCTTAACTCCACATATTTATTTTATCTTTTTACCATCATTTACACTAATTACCTCCATCATCTCTTTTACTATTCCATCACCTCTATTGTTACTTAACATTTTTTGCCCTAATTATAATTTATGAAGATAAATATGTTAATTTGATGATTAAAATATATTTTAAGTTAATTATATTAAATAACCTTAATACTTAAAATAAGAATTAAATAATAAATTTTAAGTTAACAACTTAATAATAATTTAAATTAAAGTCAATTTAAATAATTAAGTAACAAGTAATAAGTTTTGCCAAACACCCAATAGAATTTATACTCCACATATTAGATTCCAATTAATCACAAACTTTGTGATCATAATTTTTTAAAAAATTAGGTTATCCATAAGAATAATAAAATATAAAACATAAGTCATAACAAAATATTAAAAGATAAATATGTTTGAAAGTCATAAAATAACCCAACAATTCAAGGTAAATAATAGTTCATAATCTCAAGTTTTAACATTTGAACATATTTTAACAATTCAACACAATTGATAGACTATATAGTCTAAAGTTCTTGTAATTTAAATAAAATAATAATAATATATTGGCACATTAGATATGTAGTTAAGATTGACAATTTTGTTTCATTTATTTTGACTTAAGATATTTCTAGATTGTGTTTTGCTCTCTATTAATCACTCAAAATTGTTGAGTGATCAATTGGGACGAGAGATGCAAATATAGGATTTAATTAATGCATAGTATGGACTAATGGTTTTAAAATTGAGCTAAAAGGTTTTTTCAAATGGTTTTAAAACTCTTCCCGAGTGCTTAAGTGCTTGTAGCAAAATTTTCTAAAATTTTAGAGTCCTGTTTTTTTCTAATTTTAAATAGATTTTTTTGAGAAAATTCTAGATCTAGTCCACCAATTTCCTTAGCCTATAAATGCATTATCTAAAATGGTTTTAAATTTTTTATGTTTTTCTTGGGTTTAGAGGAAGATTTTCATCTCCTCAAATGTACACGTGGTGTCGCGTTGTCGACATGAAGTGCACTATAGGTGCTAAGAGTAAGTCTTAAAGGATAACTTGTAAAACCATGTACTGTATTTTCAAATAGTGGGTTGGTGATTAGAGGTCTTTAACCCATGATTTTTACATTCATACGTGGATGATTTTCTACAAAAAAAATATCTTGTGTTATTGTGTTAATGCTTTTAAGTTTCCCTAAATTAAAAAGTAGTTATTACAAGATTAAAAATAATTAATTTTTAGGCCAAAATGATTCAAATATTTATTCACCTTTTTTAAGCATGACCTAAACTAGATCTGATAACTTTCATAATATATTGAAAATTAAATAATAAATAATAAATAATAATATGTGAATTCATATTCCATTGACTAAATATTAAGTTTGTACTTCTTCAATCGAACTCCTATTCAAATCCTACCTATTCCAACCAAAATCAGGGTTAGGCATGGATTAGATGGGTTGGACTTGGTCAAGTTGCGGCCTAATCAAAATGGAACACAAAACATAAATTAGATGAAACAAATAAAGAGAGTGATGAATTTTATTCCCCATCTACTTTATCCTTGTTCATCTTCCATATATTAGATTCCATTGATCACAATTTTGTGATCGTAATTTATAAATTTTTTGGTGATCCATTGGAATAGTAAATTAGAACATGGTGTTGTGGACAAATATCTTATATTAAAATTAAGATATCCCTTTTACCAAAAAAGCAAGGTGCATTTAGTGCATAATTATAAACTCCAAAACAACAATTATATTTTAAAAATATATTCTTGGAATATAATGGATACAAGAGCCTTTTTGATAACATTTTCAAAAAATAATTTTTGAGATTCTTAAAATAGTTTCCAATTATTTTTAAGAACAAAATTCAATTTGAAAACTTAAGGGCCTGTTTGGTTGCTGTTTTTGAAAACTGTTCTGGAAAACAGTTTTTGAGAACAATTTTTAAGAACAGTTTTTTGTGTTTTTAGAAAAAAAATTGTGTTTGGGAACTGAATTTTGGAAAACAGTTTTTGTTCTCAAAAACAGAAAAAACATGTTTGGTTGAATTAATAAAAAAGTTTTTTAGAACAAGTAAAACAAAAAACATATTTGAAAGATGTTTTTTATTTTTTCTTTCCTAATTAATAAATTTTTTTAAAAAAAGTAATTTTATATTATAAATTTATAAATAATTTTTAAATATACAATTTATTTAAATTAAAAAAATTATTTATTTTATTAATTTTAAAATAAAAATATTTTTTATATTTTTTTAAAAATAAATCAAACATGATAAAATTATTTTTATTAATATATTTTTTCATTTAATCTTTAATTTTATTAAAAATTATAGCATATTCTATTAAGTTGAGATAAAATTGTTGTCGTGGTTTGTTAATTTTTTTTATCTCTTCTAAATCTAAAATTCAAAATGCCACCCACTTCTCTCACTCGGGCATCAAGAAGCCCTTTTCTGAAGTTGCCCTCCAGCCGGGAGAATCCCTAAAAAAGCCCTTCTCTCACTCTGCCACTCTCAATCCTCGCAGGTGCTAATCTAATCATGTTATTATTATTATTTTTTTTTGCAACCCCCATTTGATTCCCAAGAAAATCCATGCCTCATTCGATTTCCGGGAAAATTCATCCTCGTTTGATTTCCGAGAAAATCCATGCAAAACCCCCAAGGAAAACCAAAAAAATTGCTTTTCTTTTGCTCCCTGTGTTTTCTGGATCCGTTTTAGGGGTCTCTTTGCTGTTGTGCCATTGGATTTGAATTTCACGAACCCTAAATCAAAACTGAGAAACGGGAAAAATCAAGAAGAGGCGACCCGACTGTGCTGGAGAAGAGATGAGAACGAGACAAAAAAAAAAAAACACGGAGAACAGATGTGTTTTTTGTTGTTCATTTTTGTTCTGTAAACAGTAAAAAAACAGGGAAAACAACATTTTGTTGTTCTCTAAACAGTGCCATTTTGAGAACACGGGAAACAACGAAAACAAAAACCACTCTCTCAACCAAACAAGTTTTTGGTGTTTTTTGTTTTCAAGAACAGAAAACAGTTCTTGAAAACACTAAACAAACAGGCCCTAAGAGCCTGTTTTGTTGTGTGATTTAAAAATAATTTTTTATTTTTCAAAAATAAAAGGAAAACATAAGTCGGTTTGATCATGTTTTTTGAAACTTGTTTTTTTAAAATTGTTTTTAAGTTAAAGAATAAAAAATACTTTTTAAAAACAAATTTTAGAAAACATGACGAAATGAGCCCTAAATATAATATATATATATATATATATATATATATATATAGAAAATTATTTTAATTGCTAAAAAAAAGTTATTAAGATCGACCAACCAAAAGATTTCCTTCTAAATCTTAGTATTTAATTAGAATTAAAAGGTTAATAATAAAATATTTTATTTAGTTTTATTCTCAGTTTTAGAGTTTAGTTATATTAGCAATTATCTAAAAATTAATATGAATTTATTTGATGCATGATTCTTTCAATTATGTTTATAAAGTTGCATTTAATAGTAAATAAAGAAAAATAAATAAAAATGAATTGCATACCTTTCTTTAATTTTATTGAATGAAGAGTGTAAGGAGCTTATATTAGTATGAAATGTTTCCAATATTAAGAAAATCCTATGTCTTAAAACATCCATATTTCCAAAATTATATACATGCTAAATATGGAAATTTTATACTTGAAAAACTTGATTAAAAAATATTATCCCAAAATTGATTATTTAAAAATGTTCTCATATTATTTGTGCACTTATTTGAAGAATTGAAAATGATAAAAATAAATTGACCATTTTCATTATTTTTATATTTTGAAATAAAAGTATTTATCAAAATCCATGTTACCATTCATTATCAAACAAACCCTTTATTATTTTATATCTTTCCTTACTACACAAATGTTATATATCTAGTTTATGTTATATTGGAATCAAGAATCTAAGGGCTTATTTGGTAACTGTTTTTGAAAACAATTCTAACAAATAGTTTTTTAAAATGATTTTTGAAAACTATTATATGATTTCTATAGAAAAAAAATCTGTTTAGAAATTTAAAATATTTTTAACTTGTTTTTAATATTTTTACATATGTTTTAAAAATAATTTTTATATTTAGTGTTTTATTATTATATTTAACTTGTTTTTAATTATTTTTAAAAATAATCATTTTTTAAAACAACCATCAGAAAATAAGTAAAACAATAGAAAATAATTTAAAAAAAGTTCTTTGAAAATAGAAAACAATTTTTTATTGTCAAATATGTTTTCTATATTTTTTTTGTTATAGAAAACAGAAAAACTGTTTTAAAAAATATTTTCCAAACAAACCCTAAATTTTTTTGTTCATATATGATAAAAAAATATTTTAAAACTTATATAATTTTAAAATTTTCACTCTTCATACCAAATAAAATAGATAAAAATTATAATAACTTATACTATGTAGATATTATTTGTTATAGGCCCTAAAGTTTTCACAATTCTAAAATACGTTTACATGATTAATGCTAGTCAATTATATATAATGTCAAAAAAAAAAAATCCTCCATCAACATATAACATTACAATATCCCCATGCAAACATGATGAAGGCTACATATACGATGTCTTTGTCATATCCCATAGGATTGCAAGTGTAAGGTCGAATAAATAGATGTCTCTTCCAAAATTCGATAAATAAAGCTTCACATCAAGGTCATGCCCACAAGATTGCGAAGTTAAACCAATAGATATCCCTTATAAAGTTAGACGAATAAGAGCCCACATCAAGTTTGAAAATATCATTTGTAATGATTCACTCTCACTCGTATAAATATCGTCAATTTTTTACTTAATGGGTTTTCATGGATTTTAAACATGTTTACAATATAAAAAACTTTTCACCATTCCAATATGAGATATTATAATGAATTTTAAGAAAATATGTGAAAAAATTTTAATATATCTAAAGGAAAGGAAAAACAATGCTAAAAAATGGTTTTTCTAAAGTAATTGAATATTCTTTCCTTAACATTTTTATTAACAATCAAATAGAAAATGAAAATTATTTTTTCTTTCATTTTATTTTCCTTGAACTTTCCATTAATTGGGTATCCGAGTATCTCCTTTTTTTTTTTTTTCCAAACTAAAATAAGAGTCTAAAAAACAATTATAGCATTTCATTTTTAAAATTTATTTACAATTTTGAAAAATATTTTAAAAAATTTAAAATACATTTTTTAAAATATAAAACTGTTGTAACTCTGCATTTCATAATTTATCCTACTGCAATAATGATAAATTTCAACAAATGTGATTAAAAATTGAACCCCAACCTTGGGAAAAGTTAACAACATGAAGACTCTTAAAAGTTTATTTGGGGTTTTTATTAATTTAATTAATAAAATAATAATGAAATTGCATATCCAGCAATAGGTATGTTCCCTTTCTTGAACAAAACTAGAAACTAAGCCCATTTTTTAATGTACATAGAATGAATTAATTGGGAAGCTAAACCCACTCAAATAACTATGCACTTTTTTTTTTTATTACAATATTTGCCTTCTATTTCTCCAAGAAACAGGGATTAAAATAAAATTTAAAGCCACCAAAAAAAAAAAATCTATGCAAACCAGGTTGACTACATGGACGTATTACATCCATGAAAGAAGTTCTTTTTTTAATTATTTATATTTTATTTGAAGTTTAATGCTAAGTTTAGTTTTTAAAAATCATTAAAGAAATGAAAAAAAAATGATAACTAATAATTTTCTTATATTTAGATATCATAAAAAATGGAAGGAGAAAATATTAAAAGATTTTCCTTCTCATTTTTTTTAGATATAGGAGTAGATGTAATTCTTATTAATTTATTTTTTATTTTAATCTCAACTTTTCTATGAACATTCAAAACTAATAACAATTTTGTATATTTTTTTATTATTTTTTTCTTGTAATTTACTTTCTATTTTGTCTTCTTTCAAACTTTCGAAAACCAAATATAATCTAAATATTTTGCTTTTTAAAAGAGACACAACAAGCAAATATTTTTTATTTTACATAACATATTGTGATATTCTACACCACTTGGACAAGAAAAAATTTGTTAAGATCATGTTTGTTTTTTAGAAAATTTGAGGGAAAATATATATATATATATATATATATATATATATATATATAAAAGTAAAAGTAAAAAATAAATAAACAAGTTTAAAAGTAAATAAATTATTTTTACATATTTCTTTAAATTCATTTCATTTATTTTCTTCATTATATAAAAATTGAATAATCTTAAAACCCATAAATTTCTACCTAATTTTAATTCTATATATATATATATATATATATATATATATATATATATATATATATATATTTGTATTTTTATAGTAAAATCAAACATTAAAAACTATTTTTTTTATCATTCTTTTTTTCTTTTTTTTTTTTAAGTTTGTGGAGATTAGATATGACCAGACTGAATATATCCCACATGGTTGGAAAATTTTCCAACTTCAAAGTGAGAATATCAATGAACCTAAAATAGATCATATTTATATAAGTTATACATAATATAAAAAATCATGAGCCATAAGGACCATGCGCCCCCAAAAAATGCATCTTCAGTATACCAATTAGTAGATATGAGAAAATTAATATCAAATTAAAAAAAAATGATTGATATATACTTTTAAAGTGGTTTATGCAAGACTTTCTTTAACAATATATATAATTTTTTACCACATGACTAGAGAGAAAATTGTAAATATTGTTGTATGAACATCATATACTGAATGTCCCATGCTTGGGCTAATTAATGTACTTCAACACATGACTATACATAGAATAGATTATGACATTATTGGAGGTATTTATTTATGTGAGTCCTCAAAATGGAATAATGTGAATGATCAATGAGATACACATAACTTCATATGGGGGTTTGAGACCTTAAAAGTTGACAAGTTGATGGATGAAAACATAAAAACAAACAAATATAACAGGGCATTCACAAATAGAATGAAAGGGGGGGGGGGGGGCTTTGCAAATACCAGAAGTGAGAAACACCCCAAAACCCCAGCCAGCCAGCCAGCCAGCCAGCCAGCCTGCCTGCAGAGAAGCCCACACCACAGAGAATATTTGTGTATGTGTGTTGAGAATTGAGATAGAGAATAACTGAAGAAGAAAATAAAAACAAGAAAAAGGAGGAAAAGAAGAAGAGAGTGAGGCCATGGTGTCAGTACTGACAAAGCATTCAGATGAGATTCCACATCTGGAAAAATTCCATTTATATTCAGCCCCTTTTGGTACCCACAACTGCCCAAACCCATCTCGTGAAGCTCAAGCTCTCTCTCTCTCTCTCTCTCTCTCTCTCTCTCTCTCTCTCTTTCTCTCTCATTCTGCATCTTCACATTCACATACACACTAAACACTATTGATGTGTTAGATTATATATTTTATGTGCTCTCTCTCTCTCATTCTGCCTCTTCACATTCACATACACACTAAACTCTATTGATGTGTTAGATTATATATTTTATGTGCACGCATATTTGCTTCTCTCCTCCATAATCTTTTTTGATATTTCTTGGCAGCTCTTCCGAGACATTCGGTTTGTCTACTCTCTGTGTCCACAGCCAATCTCTCATACCATTCTAATTCCTTTATATATATATATATAACATGGGTTTTAGGGAATTTTTTAGATCAGGGTGTTTGATTATATTATTCTAATTCATTTTCTCAACATGGGTTTTAGAAGATTTTTGAGATTAGGGCACTTGATTTTATTATTCTACTTCATTTTCTCAGCATGGGTTTTAGGGAATTTTTCAGACAAGGTACTTGATTGTGGGATCCTAATTCATTTTTTCAACATGGGTTTTAGGGAATTTTTCTGAAGGGTACTTGAATTTGATTATATTATTCTAATTAATTTTCTCAAGATGGGGTTTTAGGGAATTTTTCAGACAAGGTACTTGATTGTGGTATTCTAATTCATTTTCTCAACATTGGTTTTAGGGAATTTTTCAGAAGGGTACTTATTATTCTATTCTATTCATTTCCTCAACATGGATTTTAGGCACTTTTTGGAATTAGAGCACTTGATTATGCTAAAAACCGATCTCTAGTGCCATTCTGATTCATTTTTGCAACATGGGTTTTAGGCATTTTGAGACTAGTCTATTTCACTTTCTTAACATGATTTTTAGGCAATTATAGAGATTAAAGTCATCAATTATGCAATTCCCATTCGATTTCTCAATGTGTTAAGCAATTTTTCTTTAGATTAGGGTTGTAATCCATTTTCTCAACTTAGGCCCCATGCAAATTTTGAGATTAGGGTACTTGATGATGCTATCCTAAATCATTTTCTCAACATGGGTTTAGGCAATTTTTGGGATTAGCCTACCAAATTATGCCAAACAAGCCAACCTCTAATCCCATTGTAATTCATTTTCTCAATATGGGTTTTGAGCAAAATTTGAGATTATGGCACTTCATTATACTATTCTAATTATTTTTTTCAACATGGGTTTGAAGGAACTTTTTTGCATTCGGATCACTTCATCGTGCTCTTCCCCTTCATTTCCATGTTGTTGGTACTTAGATTTTGAGATTAATGTATTTAATTATCCTACTCTAATTCATTTTTTGAATGTTGATTTTAGACCATTTTTGACATTAAGGTACTAGATATGCTATTCTAATTATCTTATAATGTGTTTAATTAAAAATTTTATAGTATAAAAGAGTGTTATTGTGATTTTCACATCAGATAAAGATGAAAGTTATCGACTATGTAAGTATAAATTTCTCTTAATCATGTAAACATGTTTTAAAGTCATGAGGATCCTTTGAACCCAAAACAAATAATATCTATATAATTTGATATGAATCGTTATAATTTATTTGACCATAAAGAGATTATATTTGTATGAGGTGACTATGATATCCCACGTCGAACGAGTAAGAAATATCTATATGATTGGGTGCAAGTTTTAATTATAATTAATTTTATTTTTAATGAAAATATTTGTAAAATACAATTTTTAAACATAAAATTCAATGACATTAAAATAGTAATTATTTCTACATTTTCTTTTTATATTCTAACAATAAAACATTAGGGGTTTTAATTCGTTTAGTCAAATTTTGAGATTATGTTATTTGATTAATTCCATAAAATGGAAACGAGATTAAATTTAAATTTGCCATTTGAGTGGACCACTCAACTGAAATTCCCAGTGTGGTGTATGAACTGATAAGAAATACAACAACTAAAGTGACACTGCCACTGTTTACTAACAGCAAATATTCCTGTCACGTGATCCTCCCATTTCTCCAAAACCCTATATTTGGAAGGTGATCAACAGGATACAACATGCACTGATTCTTATTTTCTTAGTACTTTTATGTTTTATGGTCTAAGGTCCGAGAATTAGGTCATGTTAGTAATTATTCTTGAAAATAATTTTTTTAAATAGAAAATTATTTTTTAACTAGGAAAATATATTCAACAATTTTTTTTTATAAAAAAATGGGTTTTTTTATAGAATTTATTTTGAAATAAGTTATTTTTTAAAGCAGTTTTGAAGTTTTTTTCAATTATTTTCTTAACAATAATTGAAAAAAAATAGAAAGTAATTTACAACTATATTTTTGTTCAAAAAAATAACAAAATATATATATATATATATATATATATATATATAGGAGGAAGGAAAAAAAAAAAGACTTAAAATCATAAATTATTTTTTTTATGATTTTAACTCATTTATATAAGATTAAGTAATTAAACAATATACAAGTCTTTAATTAATTCTAATTACATTTTATTTTATTTCATATTTTATAATAGAATCAAGCATGAGGAAATCTCTATTATTTTTTTTTATCTTTGCTTAGTACATTTCGAGAGTCAAATATAACCTATAAATTTTTATATTATGCCTAAATATATTATTTTTACAAAAAATAAGCAAAAACTTTTTTTTTCATATTTGAATTCTTAAATATAATTTTATTTTTAAAAACAAGTAAGAATCATTTTTCAAAACTGTTTTTTAAAAACATTTTTAAATAGGTGGTTATGTTGCTTATTTAGGACTGTGGTCCGCCCTTTCACAACTTAAACCCACCATTAATCTACTTTATTAAGTCAAAATTTGGATTTAGTTAAATTTAGGGTTGTTTTGTGATAAGCAAGTTTATAACTTACAATCTTTCTTGATTTGGTCATTCAATTGGCCAAAAAATTTCTCCTAATTTTGATAAAAAAAAAAAAACCAAAATAATAAATTTGATATACGATCACAAAAATGAATATAAATAAAAATATAGGCAAATCATAATAATATGAATTTAAATTTTTACAAGAACGACGTATAAATCACATAATAGGACAAATCGAAATCCCACTAAAATAAGTTTTGATTTTCATGAATTTATGTAAAATAAATATATGCTATAATTGGCAAATTTTAGATAATAATAAAAAATTAAAATTAAAATTAAAAAGCATAGGGAATGGGAATCTCATTGACTAGAATCTTCTTTTTACGAATACTACAAAGGCATGTTTCTATTCCCTCATAAAAAGAAGGAATTTTGGGTCATTTTCTATTCACATTTCCAATTGAAGTACTGAAAATTTTCCAAAACCCAAAAACAAAATAAAATAAATTGAATCTCACTGCCATCTCTCATTGGTTTTTGTGTTTTTTAATATTAATATTTTCAAAAGAATGTCATTTTATCTATCCAAAACTGAGCTTTTGTACTTTCACTCAATTTTTTAATAATAATAATTATATTTTTTTTGGATTTAATTTAAGATTAAAAAATTCATGGGGTGCAGCAAAATATATGGTTAGAGATTATGGGCAACATGTGATATTTTAGAAATTCAATAAGAAAAAATAAAATAAAATAAAACAGCCTTATTTTATTTTATTTTTTACTGTTTTTGAAAGAAAGGCTTCAACATTCTTTTGGGAAGTAGTGTCGTACCATTTCTCTCTCTGACCATCTTTCTCTATCTCTACTTCTATGCAGAATTTAAAAATAATAATAATTTTTTTAAAAAAAAAGGGTTTTTTTTTTTTTTTTTTTTTTTTTCTATTTTGATAAAATATCCAAAAATAAAACCTAACTTAAAAAAACGAATTATACATAGATATAAATCCTACTCTGACTTAAAAAAATCAATGTAACATAGTGATCTTTGGATTGAAGAGAAGAAAATGAAATATAATGAAAGTATTTGAAAGGTTTTTTTATTTATTTCATAAATTAAATAAAATTACTTCACTAAAGTTTTTTTTTTTCTTTATTTTTTACTTGAGTTGACAATTATTTTTCTATAAAATATTTTTCCATTAAAATATCATTACCTTTTTAAAAAATACAACCCAAATATTTTTGGATCAAAACTCTTCTTAGCAAGTACAAGAACAGACAATGGAACTTTATTGATTGCATAAGCTGGAGTGATTGGAGCGACACGTGAAAATTGCATTGCAAAAGTCTTGGGGTCAAAACTTTCAAGAATTTTGAGTAGATGTATTATCACCATTCACACCAATTTTCTCTAGCGGATGATTCTCAATTTAGTGAAAATTGAAAGCAGATGTTATTTTTTCTTACATAATAGACGACTTTTTTGTATCGCACTTTTGTTCCTTTCTAATCTTCCACCTTGATGGCATAATATTCGATCCAATTAGTCTTATCAATATGTTTTTTCTCTCATTGTTCTTATCTCTTTGTATGTTTAACTATACAAAAGAATCTTAATCCATACTTACAATTGACTTTTATTCTAACTTTAGTGATCATAGAAGATTTATTAAGAATAAACTATTCTCAATTCACAAAGAATAACTTGTGGCTAGGAGGATTAACTTATTTATAGGGTTTTTTTTTTTTCTTTTTTGATTGAATTTTTGTGGTCATTTGTATTTAGTATCTAGATTTTCGACACATCATAGATGTACTTTTTTTATTAGGAAAGGGTTTAACGATTTTTTATACTAAATTAATATAATATAGTAATAAAGAATCAATTTATAATTAGGATATGATCACTTATAAACTCATTTGCCTATGGTCTTAACTTATAACACATTTTTGATATGTATTAAAAAGTTGAGATATCTCAAATTTTAAAGAACATAAGTAAGTTACCAACACTTAGCTTTAATGTTATCTCGGGTCAAGTTGAATTCATTCTTTTTATTATATCCATCAATTTAAAATAAATTAAATTAAAATAACTATAATAGAGAAGATGCCATGCATCAAAATAAAAATAATAATAATAATAACTTGATTAACTATTTTTAACCATCCATCTTTTTAAATAATACGTGGATAATAGTCCCAAACATGCTCATTCCTTGAAACTTCAGATTTAGAATCAATCAGAAGTTTTCAAACGAAAATATAATTACATGGCCAAAATTCAAAATTCTAAGGATCTAAAACCTTAATTTAAGGATAATTTCCCAAATAGGAAACCAAGATTTGAATGGCCACCAAGGTCACTGTAATTACCCAAAACTTGAGGGAGGCAAGTCAAATTTTCCCAATGATCTTTTCAAAACTACCCCTACTTCCTTATAAATTTATCTCCAAGAGCCCTCGTTCTCTCTCTCTCTCTCTCTCTCTCTCTCTCTCTCTCTCTCCAATTTTATCTTCTCTCTCCTTTGATTTTCTTTGTATTTCTATATATTTTTGGTCTGGGGTTAAAGCGGTTCGGGCAAAAGGGTAGTGATGACAGCTCCAAACATGGCTACGATCACTGCATCTTTGGAGAGATCTCTCCAAAACTGTTCGCTAAATCACAGCAGCAGTAACAGCGGTGAAGGCTCAGGTGTTGAAGATGGCATAGGCATATCATCAACCTCTGATGACGCTTCGCCGGAGAATCTCTCCCACTCCGACACCACCTTGGAGCTCAATTCCCAAATCTCTCTCCCTTACCATTGGGAACAATGCCTCGATTTAAAGGTGAGGAAAATGCCCTTTTCTTTTGATTTTTTCTTCTTTCCTTTTCATTATGCCACTTCATTTAATGCAACATCATAAGTATTATACCTCACTAGATCTTGCATTTTTGTAAGTACTCCATTCCGTCTCTCTTTTGTTAAAGCATTTGATGCTTTTGGTCTTTAATGGCCTCACTCTATAAAAGAAATAAGTCCTTTTTTGGTTGGTTTCATCTTCTTTTTTTTTTCCTGTTTTCTTTCTTTCCAAACAAAAGGAGAGAAAAAAAAGGGAAAAACAAAAGCTTTTCTGGGTTTGACCGTATGATGTTTTTTTGAATGAAAAAGAAAACCCTTTCTGTGTTTTGATCATCTCAAGCCCTTCTCCAATGGGTGCCTTTTTGTTTTCGATCTTCATCAACAAATGCCAAAGATTTTTGCTTTTCCCTTTTCTGGGGTTTCGTCTTCTCGAACTCGTCTCCAATGGGGTTACCTTTTTTCTTTCCAATCTTCGTCAGAAATATCGAAGATTCCTGCAAAACCCTTTCTGGGTTTTGATCTTCTCACCCTCCTCTCCAATGGGTTCTCAGAAATATAAAAAAAATTGTACTCTCTGCGATTTTCTTTTGTGTTAGTGTCCTGGTTCATGTTGCAGACGGGAGAAATCTACTACATAAACTGGAGAAACGGCATGAAAGCCAAGGAAGACCCTCGAACAATGGCGGACTACAGCGGTGGCGGAGACGAAGGAGGCGGCGGAGGAGAGCTCTACTACTCAGAGGACGACAGCTCCTACGACAGCGAAGGCTCATCAGCAGAATCACCCCCATCGTCCTCGAGAGACCAACACCACCCCCACCATCACTACAGAGTGGTGGAGAAAGACCACGTCCTCGTCGTGGCCGGCTGCAAGAGTTGCCTCATGTATTTCATGGTGCCCAAACAGGTGGAAGACTGCCCCAAATGCGCCGGCCAGCTCCTCCACTTCGACCGCTCAGAACCTGCAAATGCCTCTCCATAAACACACTTCCTTCCCCCTCCCCCATTATTTTTCCTCCATTTTCTTCTTCTCCATTGTGGTTTGGGAAATTCATTGTTGATGGAAATGCGACAAATGGATCTGTGACTTCACTCCTGTTTTTCCTTTTTTTTTTCTTGTCTGTTTTCGGAGGGTTTATTTTGGGCGCCATGGAATTGGCTGAGAGAGGTCAATGATAGTAGAAAGAAAGAATAATACTGGTATGATTGCGACGTGTAGGTTTTCTTCTTTATTTTTCTGCTCAAAGCTCATTCTTTTTAGTTTTTTCTACTCTCTATTAAATGCCCCCATATTTTAGGCTTTTATTTATTATTATTATTATTATTATTATTTATTAATTATTATTATGAGTTGACGATGACCTTTTGAAGAAGCATGTGAAATATGCTCATTTTTTGGTAAAATGGTTGCTTTGTTTTTGTAAAAAATAAAAAATAAATAAATTTAAAGTTAATAAATTATATAAATAAATAAATAAAATTTTTTAATTTAATTTTATTTATTTTATATTTTTAAGCACTTCTAATAATATTTAAAAAAACATTTAAAAATATTAAATTTTTTTCTTAAAAATTATTTTAAAAAGCTCAAACATATTTTTTTTTAAGTTGCAAAATTGTTTTATATTATAAATTTTGGCTGTTGGGTCAAGTCAAAAATCAAAAGTTAGCCAAAACGAATCCAAACTCTTTCCTTCAACCCATTCCACAAGTTCTTATTCAACTTAATTTAAAAAACACATCTTTTTTTTTTTTTTTTTTAATCTTTTACTTATTTATTTGTTTATTTATTCTCAACACACAAATGCAAACAAAAGACGTATTCCATGGTCAACAAAGCGGACGGTTGCGCTCGAATAAAGGGGAGGTGTACAGTGGGATACCATAGGCGCTAGTCCACAGGATAGATTGCAATACTCTTGCGTATACCCCTCGCACCCAAAATGAATCTGTATGATCCATTTGAAGGATATTGATCTTCGTGGGTCCTCAAATCTTGGCTTTTAAAATCATCCGGGCCTCTCATACCATCAATAACGGTATGATTGGACACACCCTAGATTTTCGAAGCTGATACGATCACCACGTATGGTATGTATTTGTATACTACCGGACTCCCTTTCCGCCGTATAATTAGGAGTTAGTTTTTTAAGTTTACGAGAGAAGATGTCAACAAATCTTATATTTTTATTCTTTTAATAAAATAATGCTTTTAGTTATATTTAATTATTTCATTATTGAGGGAATTAATATTTGGTTCCCTTGTCCATATCTGATTTAAATAACATTTGACTTATTTGATAAAATAAATTAATATTTGATTTAGGTTTATTTGACAAATGCTTTCGAAAATGATTTTTTTTGAGTATTTTTAAAAAATGTTTTAGATTTTTAAAATAAATTTTTATTTTACCTGAGAGGACAGTTTTTAAAAATAATACTTAAAAACTATTTTTTTTACTATTTTTTATAATTATTTTAAAAAATAATTATCAAACATGTTCATATATTTTTTTCCCTTATTAATTATGGATTCTCAATGATTTAATCGATAAAAAAGAAATTGTTTTCCTTGTAATTATAGATAAAAATAAAATTATAATATTTCATAGAATTTGAATATTTGTTTTTGGGTCAACTGCTGCTTTGGTGGTTTGCATATCCTTATCCGTCATTAACGGGGCTGATTATTAAAATAATTGAATATTTATAAAAGAATAAAATTCTAGTAATATTAATAAAAATTCGAGAAAAAAAAAAACAGTGCAAGTAATGGAGTGGAAAATATTATTCAAATGGAAAATTTTATGGTATTAAATCAACAGTAAAAATATAAAGAAATATGATTTAAGAACGAATAAATGGTATAAAAAATAAGACCAAGATGATTTAAGGAGAAAGTTAAGAGAAATAAAAATAAATTTAAAATTAATAAATTTTTAATATGTATTATAATTAATAAATTTTTACTATTTTTTATATTTTTCAAAGCAAAATTTAACAAAAGATTCTTTTTTCTCTCATTTAATTGAACTTTTTCTTAAAATGTTACTAAAATTGACTTTTCCTTCTTTTAATTTCCAATAACAATCATCCCAAAGATAATTGAAATTTACTTTTTTTTGTAATATTTAATATAATAGTAATTCAACATGATATTTTGGATTCGACCTCATGCCCGTAATTTGTATTTCCTCTATTTGTTTGTTGGGTATGAATTTAAATTCTATTTTATCTCTCCACATACAGGTACAAAGCTATATACGAGGAAGAGTGTTAAAGAGCATTATATATAATTGAATCTAAATCCTATAAACTTAAACTTTAAACAAAATTAATAGTTCAACAACACCAAAATATAAACAAATAAAATTTATTTTATCACATAATTATTTTTTATTAACAACCACTTTTTCCCGTTTAATATTAAAAAGATAAAAATAACTTTTTGTTATCAAATTAGAACCTAAATAAAATAATACTATATGGTAGAAGACTCATGTCTAAGTTAGGATTCCATTATTCTAAAGAGTCACCGAGGGATTAGGTAAGTGATGATTATATTTAATTTTATAGCCCAACCTCTTCATATAATGTGGCCTTCACTAATTTGCTCTATGAAATCAAACTTAGAGTGCCACAATTCAACCATCCATTACCACGCCCATGGACTTTTCTTCCTTCAATAATCATATCTTAATGGTACAAATAATAGAGCATTTATTATCAATTTTTGTAAGTTTAATGATTACTACACTTTGAAAATGGGTTAAGTGTTGAGTACGATGCATACTTTTTTAAGCTTATAACAAATCCTTTCCTTGAGGAAAATCTTAACTACCTAATCAGCTTATTTTGAATATGCAATCATTGAAATCTATATTATTAAATAATGGTATAAATAATTTTTTAAAACAGTTTTTGAAAATTATTCTTTTATGTTTTATATCACAAAAATCTGTTTAAAAATTTGAAATATTTTTAACTTATTTTTAATATTTTTAAAAATAATTTTTATATAATAACAAAAAATAATTGAAAAATAATATTTGAAAACATCATATGCTCTGCTCTTAAGAAGATAAAACAATTTTATTATTGTTAAACGTGTTTTCTGTTCTTTTTTGTTTTTTGTTTTTTTTTTTTTGTTTTTTGTTTTTTTTTTTTTTTGTTCTCAATCACATAAAACTATTAAAAAAAAACAGTTGTGAAGGTACAAAATAATAAGATTGGACCGGATACAATATGACAAAATGTGTTATTTTTTTATTTGTGTCAAATCAATATTATAGAAGAACTCTATTATTTAATCTCGTTTGGGCATTTATAAGAAAAAATGATTATGATACAAAAAGAAATGTTACTAATGATAGAAAAAGACACCATTATAGTTTATGAAAAAGTTATTAAAATAGGAAAAATGTAATCATATTACATAGGACGGATGTACAAAACTTTCATAATGTGCGCCGTCTGCAACATAGAATTTTTCTTGAAAATAATTTGAAGACTAATAATGCAATGAGATATAAGAGGGAATTATGAAGGGGGTGGACATGAGGAAAGAAGCAGTGTTGTGGCCATTGGTCACATACCATAATGACAAACAATAATAATGGTGGCAGTATTTGAGCAATAATATTCTTTTGAAATGAGAGAGAGAATTGAAGAGAAACTGTTGAAGTGAATTACAGGCAAAAAGGTGACAAAAGATGTTGGCCCTGAGCCTGAGGCTGAAAGATTCTAATTTCAGAGAGGAGGGAGGACAGAGGGAGAGAGAGAGAGGGAGGGGGGGGGGAAGGTAGGGAAGAAAAAAGGGTGCATTGTGATGAGGTCTAGAGAGTGCATGTGTGTGATAGCTGGACACCGGAGAAAACAAAGGAAACTTTCTTTCATTTGCTTGGCAGAAAGGAATCTAAGCAGTAGACCTATGTATAAGACTGTAGTACAGCACAGCATGCATCCACAGAGAGAGAGAGAGAGAGAGAGAGAGAGAGAGAGAGAGAGAGAGAGAGAGAGAGATTAGGGGAGAGAGAGATAGAGATAGAGATGGGAGGGGGAGAGCTCTCTGGTCAAGGACAAAATCACTGATACTCCCCAAGCATTCCACCCAAACTATTCAACTTTTTATCCTTTTATTATTCAAACTGTTCTCACCAGAGAATCTCTCTTTGTCCCTTTCTCTATCTTTGCTCTTTGTAATTTCTCCTCTCTTTTTCCCACACAAATTCTCATTCCCTATCCTTTTAATTAACAGTTTTACATCAACTCCTTTTCTGATTTTCTACCTTACAATACATTTACACCAAAACCCTCTCTTGGGCTATAAGGCCTTCTAACCTTTTCTTCTTTGAAAGCAACCCTAGCTATATTTTTTCAAAGTCCAACCTTTCCTTTCTCATACTTTTACCAGCGAATTAGGGCTCTTTTCATCAACCCCATTTGTGATTTTCCACCTTAATGCATTCACACTTGACACCCTCTCTTGGGTCATCTCCATCCATAACCTATCAACCTTTAATTTTCTTTGAAAAAAACCCTAGCTAGCTACATTTTTCCAAACCCCAGGGCAATCTTTTCTCCATCTTTACCACTGAATTATAGGTGTTTTAGGTAGATAGAAAGCCCGATTTCCATATTCTTCCACTTTCTTGCATGATCACAACCATAAAGTGAGAGGGGAGGAGTTGTCTAAGTCCCCCTGAGTCGCATAAGATTCTTCATAGCATTACAGTGGCAGACACCTAGCATCTTTATTGTACATATCTTGGAGACATTTGCCAGACATATAGTTTTGGACTGCTGACTTCTTTGTACTGCCAAAATTCATATCATCTCATGTGTCAATTGCAGTGGATTTTTTTTCTTTTCTTTCTTCTTTTTTTCAACTTTTGGTTATAGGTTTGAGTCTAGGTAATGTATTTTCACATATCAAACTGCAATTTTCATTTTGTCTTTTAGAATAAGTTTGGAAGGAGGTAAGCATGGGAGAGGAGTAGATTAATGGGCAATAAATTGGGAACTAGCTAATAGAATACCACATAGATGTTATATGGTTCTTTAAGCTATGGTTGGTTTCAAATTTAAAAAATATTTTTACTTTTTTTTAATATTTTCTAAGAACAAAAAAGTAAGATTAATATTTTTTGCAAGAAATTATTGTACATTTGGTATTTGCAAGAAACTTTTTTAGTATTTACTAAGAACCAAAAGCAACTGACAACGCAAGCCCGTGTTGTTAGCCTGCTGGCTACCTACAAACCTTTCTCAATTTCATTTGGTATTTTCTCCATCGCAATTATTGTACAAAGGACACTTGCAATAATTTGTGTTTTCTTCTTTTGTTTTTTTAATTTTAATTTTAAAAAAATTTACAGCACAAAATGAGCCACGTTCAGGAAAATTGGTATCACATATATTTTCAATCATGACTATTCTTTCAATTTCCTCGTAGTGTTGCACAATGCTTCGATTTGAAATATTTTTAATACAAGTATTTTCTCTTAAAAATATTTTGAAGAGAATCACTTTTTAAGTGTTTTTTTTTTTAAAAGTTAAAAGTGGTTTTTTCATATTTTTAAATTTTAAAAGTATTTTGTAAAATTTATCAAATTTCTAATTTTTATTTCTTAAAAAATACTTTTTAAAATAAAAATACTTTTTAAAATTACTATTAAATGGACTCTTATCATGATTAAGGTTAGTTCAAATAACAACCAACTCTTATCATGTAATCCACAGTATATACAAAATTTGGGAATGATTTCACTGCTATGTGATTGATTGGCTTAACGATTCTAGTTTCATACTTTGCCATAAGAACTAAAATCGGTTTGTTTGAGTTTTTTTTTTTTTTTTTTTTTTGAATGAGTTCACCCTTTTATAGCCAAAAATATATACTAAGTGAGTGTTTGGTAAACCAACTTAATAGCTTAATGTGACGTAACAATTTCATTTAAATCATTTAGTAAATTAAGTATGTTTAGTAAAATAACTTAATAGTATGACTTAAAATAAAAAAAACAACTTTAAGCAATAAGTAAAAACAATTAACTTATTCTTAAGTATACATTTTCATTTTACCTTTTTACTTTCATTTGTTTTGCCTTAGTTATTTCCACAATCTCCTTTGTTACTCACAACCCTCACTATTACTCGACTTCTTTTGCCCTAATTATAATTTATGAGGATAAATATGATAATTTGATGATTTAGAATATGTTTTAAGTTAATTTTATCACTTAAAATAAAAATTAAATAATAAGTTTTAAGTCAATAACTTTAAGTATAATTTAACTTAAAGTCCATTTAAGTTATTAAGTAATAAGTAATAAGTTTTACCAAACATCCTTTTAAGTGAAGTCCTAATTGGTCAAGTTCACTATGTAATAATGAAATCGACTTAAAGCTTTACCCGAAAATGGAATCAACCCTTTTTTTTTTTCGTCCAATATTGGGAAATCTTTTATGAAAGGGATACAAAATTATAGTCATACACAAAAATGAATGAATATTTGCACAAAGTATGTGGGCTTAGAATGAAGCATGAGATATGAGAAATAGAAACCTTTGAACCAACCTCGTACCTTGGTTCAAACAT
Organism: Vitis rotundifolia; assembly: GCA_030254885.1. Lineage (NCBI taxonomy): Eukaryota > Viridiplantae > Streptophyta > Magnoliopsida > Vitales > Vitaceae > Vitis > Vitis rotundifolia. The sequence continues at coordinate 19,932,392 of CM058151.1, forward strand.
ACACAATGAAAATGTTCCTCACTTTGCCAAAAATAAAAAAGGAAAGGAAAAAAAAGGCAAACATGGGACGGATATCAGAGAGAAGGATAAAAATTTCCATAAAAATACTCAGATCTTTGAAGCCAATTTTTTTTCTTGAAATGAAATTTGGTAAACAAAAAATAAAGGTGGGGGGCCAAGCCTTTTTGAAACTTTAGTCAGGCCCAACCCAAACTGTTTGTATGAGATTTTAAAAGATTTGGCCCAAAAGCTTGATTCAGCCCCATTTACAACCTCAATATACAAGGAAGGGTGTTAGGGCTTCGGTCAAAGTCTAATATACACTGTTGGCCCATTGTTTAATAACTTAAACTTATAATTTGAAAGTTGAAGATAGTTGAAACCCAGCTTTAAGACTTTGAACATTTTAATTAGGAAGTTTTGTACTTTTGGATGGCCAAAAAGTGATGATTGTGTTCAATATCAACCATATAAATATCTTATTATTAATCGAGTTAATTTTTCTTTGGCAAAAACTAAGATTATGTTTGGTTTTAAAAAATTTGAGAAAAAATATATATATATAAAAAAAAAATTGATTTAAAGTCAATAAATTATTTTTATTTTTTATTTCAAACTTATTTTAATTCAGACTAAATAATTAAAAAAATGTATAAATTTTAAATTAATTTTAATTATAGTTAATTTTTTTATATATATGTTTTCCATATCGTGAAAAAATAAATTTTCGCCGAAAAATTTGAACATCCAAAATTTACTTAAAAGAAAAAACCAAAAAACCAAAAACAAACAAATGAAGAAATAAGTATACAAAAAGAAAGCTGAAAGATATGGTAGGTATCATATTATACTACAGGATGAAGAACAAGCAAACCAAGCCGCAATACTCTTAACTGGAATCGAACAAACTCAAAAAGATCAGATCAGAAGATAACACCAGTAACTTCTAGGAGGATGATCCACCAGCCCCTGGCTTTATTCCATTTTCATGCATGGGCTCTGAACTCTGAGACAATGCTCAAGAGATGTTGGGTCGCCTTCTCAAAATTGACGAACCCCATGAACCAGAAGTCATGGCCATCAATGGTGAGAATCTGGATGTACTTTTCCGATCGATTTTCTCGCATAGTCACCGGGTTGACGGTGCCTATGTTCCCCAAAGGTATCACAACCTGTTCAATCAATTAGTAGTACTGCATGAGAAGCCTCATTTTCCAATCATTTCTTGCTTATTTTATTAGCAACCAAACAGGGATACCTTAGCTTTACCTTGTAGTAGCTCCAAGCCCCCTGCCCAGATGGGGCAGTGAAGGACAAGGGACGGTCACTGCAGAAAGCCAGACGGGCGGTTGAGAGATAGAGGGTGCCGGCAACGGGGCCGGTGGAGGTGGAGAGGTAACAGGCGAAGGTCTTTTTCAACCTCTCGTTGGGATCTGTTGCGAAAGTCTGCTTGTAGAGAGACTCAAATCCACCCCTTGTCATGGCCTTTGCCGTCAAATTCACCTTTCCGCATGCAGTTTCTGGCACCGAGTGCCCTATTTTCACTGCAAATTAATATATATCAAACTAATAGTTTACTGAAATTAATGAAGTTTGTGAAGATGAAACTTACAGTTGTGCCAGATGTTTCTGGCAATGGTCTCAGCCTTTCTGCTCCATGAATTGAAGGTATGAATGACAGGCTCAAAAGGGTTGTTGCTGGGCTTCTCGACAGGGGAGAACTGAAGGTATGGCTGGTGGTAGATCTGCTGGTGATCATCAGCCTTCCACATGGCTGCCTTCTGGTTGTCTGGGTGTACAGTGGGCACTGCTGGTGGCCCCATCACTTGTGTTCCCCATTTCTTAGTGTCCTCACCTGAAGATTTAGGCAAAGAACATGACGGTTGCTGAGAATCTGATTCTTTGGCCTTGGGGGATGGTGGAGATTGACCTTCTGATGTGCCAGTCATGGTTGAAAGAAAGGAACAAAAGAATTATTAGCCTTTTTGGGAATCAAGATAAGAACAAGAGCCCAATTTGGGAGGTGGGTCTGAAGAGGTTTAAGATTTTATAGATGAAGATGATTTGGAGAATCTGCACGCGGTCTTGTTTCGTAAGCAATGAAGCATATGGTCCTTGTCTTTCCACAAGGGGCAATGTTTGTTGACACCCTGATGCTTCTGGATCATGCCACGTATTTATTCATGGGTCCCACTCTAATTTTTCTTTAAAATTTTTATATTTTTAACGTGTACACCAAAAATTTAAATATATAAAATAAATAATATTTCTTATATTCAATAGATAATGTATTCAATTAAAATAAGATTAAATAAATTATCTCTTACTTATCATATCTTTTGTTCAACTAAAAATGAGATATAATTATTTATTTATACATCTTCTATATCTTAATCTTAAATTAAGATGTAGAATATGCATATATTATATTTTATAAATTTATTTCTTTTATTAAATTTTTATTCTTTTAATTTTACTTAATTTATAAAATAATTTTTTAATTATAAAATTAAATTTATGATTAAGAAATAAAAACTAAAAAAATATTTACAAAATATCATATAAAATAATATTTTTTGTTAAACACCTTATTTTTTTCTCAAAAATACTTTTTATATGCTTTTGGGAAACATTTCTATGGTAAAAAGGTATTAGAAAAATAATATATTTAAAAAAATTAAATAAATACTTTTAAGAACTAAAACAATCATTTATAATGGTTTTTATTAGAACACTTAGTAAATGATTTCCTCCCTAACACGCTAAAAACAAAGATATGATCTTTAAAGAACACTTAGTAAATGAGTTCCAATCAAAATCCCACTTAATTATGATCTTTAAAGGGCTTCGACACACATCAAAGTAAAGATATAATGTGATATGATTCTTCATCTTTCCCATTTCAACCTCATACCTCAAAATCAAATTTGACCAATTTGAAAAAGGTATATGATATTACAATAGGCTCACCCGGAAGAGAAGCAAAAGAAAAGAACAGATAGAAGATTGTGGAAGACGCAAAATTATACCTAAATTTGGCGTCATCCAGAATACGTCTACGTGGTGTCTGGAGCTGAGAATGAGACAATGGTGGAACCTTCCTCCTTTGGCTCTAAGCCTGACCTTTTGGGTCCACGTGCAGTGTCAACAGCCATGGTGGAAGCATGCAGCTCCATCTCATCGCCACGAGTGACACCTCAATTCTGCCCTTCTAACTTCTCACACTGGTTTTAATAATTTCGATTCAAGAGTCTGCCTTCGATCGGCCAGGCAGAAGATGAGTTACCAGCATATTCATCATTCTCCTCAAGGTCATTTACCCTTCTTTTTCTTCAGTTTTTTGGTATATCTTTCATTGATTTTCTGCTAATATTGGTATGCATTTTCAGGGTTTGCAGGACCTTTTCCATCAGCAGTGCCACCACAGGGATTTCCTTATGACGCACCGCCACCTCCACCGCCACCGCCATCCCGACCTGGGCCTGGGTACCAGGACTACTTCACTGAAGGCTACAACCAGCCTCCACCGCCCACCTATGAACACACCCACCACTACCGCTATGGTGATGATTTCCGGGGGCGGTGTTGGTCATTGTGCAAAGGATGGTATCCCCCCCTCTTTCCTCCTCCCTCCCTCCCTCCCTCCCTCCCTCCCTCCCACCCACTTAAAAATTTAATAATCTTTTGGCGATTTTTCAGTTGTGCTGCACTTTGCTGCTGCTGTATGCTGGAAGAGTGCTGCCTTTAAGGTTTGATGCCTTCACTCTGATTAAATCTTCAACTTAAATCTTTTCTTCTCTCCCTTTTCTTTTTTTTTTTTTTTTTTTTTTTTTTGGAGAAATTTTAAAATTTTTTTTTTAAACCTCCATTAGATTTGGATGGTTTTAGCCTTTTGGGTGGTATTGCTTATTCCATCTGCTCCAATTATATATATAATTAAATAAAAGTAATTTAATTTAATTTATTATTTTTTAACTTATATAAAATAAAAAATATTATTTTTTTTTTAAAAAAATAGATTATAAAAATTAATGATATTTATTTATTTAAAAAATTTATTCATTTTTAATATAATTAAAAATTTTAAAAATTACAAACTAAATGGTCTAATATATTTTTTCAGTGTTTTGGAAGAAATTTTTGGGTTATTTCTTCCTCTCAATTCCATCATTTTTTGTGGCTTGCAGTTGTGCTGCTGTGTAATGGAGGAGTGGTGCTGCTGCTGCTTCTAGGGTTTGATGGCTCTGGTGATGTATGTAAACATGCTGTCTACTGATGCCTACGCTGTAATCAGTCTTTTAAACTTCTAAACCTACATTTTCTGATGAAATTCTGCATCCTTTGAATAAATATTTCGTATGTAAATGCATCCAATAATTTAATCAAACATATGTTGTTGGAAAATGCTGAGGAATCGAATAGTAACCATACCCAACTCTAAATTTGAATCTTTTGTATGTATCATGTAGTCTTGATCACTTAGGTCATCTTTGATTTTAGAAAAGTACTAAGAAAATGAAAAAAAAAATATTAAGGAATATGATTTTTTCATATTTTGTTGTATTTTAAAATATATATATATAAAAAAATTAAATATAATTAAAATTAATAAAAAATTTATGCATTTAATTATTATTTAATTTTTATATTCATGTGTTAAAATAATAAACGAAGTAATAAATAAGAATAATTTATTGATTTTAAATTTATTTTTTATTTTCATTCTACTTCTCCTTTTTATTTTTTTTCTTGCATTTTTTCTAAAAAATTTCCACAACCAATCATAGCCTAAATGAATATGCAAAGAAATAAATGAGATTTCGAGACAAATAATGAGACCTAAGTAAAATATAAATAAATGAAAACATTTTTATTCTGATTTTTTTGTCATCAACCACCAACTTTTTTTTGTATGACAATGAAAAAACTAATTTTTGATATTGTGTGTGTTTAGAATTGAATTTAGACTCTTTAAAACTCTGGTGTAAATAGAAGAAATTGCTTTTGCTTCTTCATACAGTGTTGTGAGATTTCATGTTCCAGGTGATAATGGAATTTTGTATTTAGTAGCTTTAAAATAATCACCTAAAAATTAAGGGTTTGTTTGATTTTATTATAGAGATATTTTTAGTTGTTGGTTTTGTTTTTCTTGGATTTTTTATCAGTTTTTGTTTTGTATTTTTTTTTAGTTCCCATAAAATATGATATAGAAAGTTGTTACTAACGAAATCTCAAATCCAACCTTGTTTTTGCCTGAAACTTAACCTTAGTTAAGTTTTTAAATGAAACTTAATCATATTAGATAAAATAGAAACTTAACTTCAGTTAAGCTTTTTAATAAAGCTTAATCATAGTATAGCATAGGTTATCATGATCAATTCTTTTTTTTTTTTTTTTAATGAAAGTGGAACTTAACAATTAAGTTCCTTATAAATGAATCTTAATCATTCAGATGACCATTATCATTAGGAACATAACCTTTGTTTTTTGTTTTTATTGTTTTTTTTTCTTTTTTTTTTGTTTTTGCAAAACAAGCTTAATCCCGGTGCAATTCAAGTGAGCAATCTTTAGGGGTAAAAGAAAAGTAAGGCTAAATGTAGCTAGCAACTGAAAATAAAAATAACATGTTATCTCAAAATATTATGTTTTATGTTTTTAAGAATGTAAAATTATTTTTTATTTTCTATTGTCAAACATGTTTCCTACTTTAGTGTTTTAGATAATAGAAAATTAATTTTGAAAACAGTTATCAAATACGACCTAAATTTCTCATTACAACTCTTTCATAGAATATCAATTGGGTCAAACCAAAAAATATAACTTCTTGTATATTTTACTCCATTTATTTTTCATATTTTTTTTCTTTTAAAACATCATCATCCTTCAAAAATCTCATTAATTTATAATAGTATTTTGATTGAATAAAACTAAGCCTTGAAATTCTAATTATTTTAGTATCCTAATAGATGGTATTGGATTGAAATTCATGTTTAGCATATGGGAATGGAGAATGGGGATGAAAATTTTCTTTCCTTTTTTATTTTTCCTTCAATGGGAATGGATTTGATGATTTCAATTATTGTATTTAGATGCCTATAGAAATGTAAGATTGAAATGATTATCTGTTTCCATTTCTATGTTAAATAATGAAAATTTGATAATAATATCTCTACATATTTTTTAAAAATATTATTTTATTTTCAATTTAAAAAAACGCTCACATTATACATAGTTTTAAATAACTTTTTATTTTCATTTAAAAAACGAAGATCTTCAAGAGTTTTTTTGTTAAATAATAAAAAACTATTAGGGCTCATGACTTAAAAATAAAATTGTTTTTAAAAATTAATACCATTTTTTTATTGTTATTCTAGAGAAGCAATTTTAAGAAACAAAGTAATAAGTTTACTAATTTTTAAAATTAGTAAATAGTATTAGTAATTTTCAATTTTAAAATATTATTATTTATTTTTAATAAAATAAATTAATTATGCTTTTATAAGAAGTTAATATACATATTTGTATAATATTTATAAAAATATAATTTATGATTTTTATTATAATATTATTCATATTTCATAAAAAAAACTATTCACTTTTAATTTATTTATAATTGTAAAATTATTTTTATTTTTAATAAGACTTGAATTACATTTATTTTATATTTTATAAATTGAATTTATAATATGATTTTAAAACAATCAAAATAAAATATTATTTTTAAAGCAACTTACCTAAAAAAAAGTTTAAAATTTTTCATTTAAATAAAAAAAAAAAGGTACATCAGGGAATCAAAATATCTCCTGATGAATTGATATTTTATCTATAAAGAGCTAAATTTTATTTCATTTCATTTGAAATTATTTTTTATTTTATTTTTTCATCACTTAAAGTTATTCAAACATGAAAAAAAAAAAAAAATCACAGAGGCGTTTCCACGTATGATCTGACCGACAAATCTTAATAAGCGGTCGTGTTATTAAGATTTATCAAAATTTGATGAAAAACCTCAAGAGTAGGTCGACTTTAAGTAATAAGATGGTTAACTGTGAAAACACTTAAAACAATCACATCAAGTATTAAATGAGATGGTTAGTTAAGTGGTTAAGTGTGTTCAGACTTATACATCAAATATGAAATGAATCGTACCATACCTTCTTAAATTAATAACCCAATGTTTTTTCATAAAAATTAATTTTCATTTTTTAATATCCCAAAATCATGAAAGAAAATTTCATATCACAATGTATGGGTCATGGGTCGAACATCAAATTTACGACGGATTTCTTATATTTATGAAAAAGGGTTAATTTTCGGGATTTTTTATATTTATGAAAAAAAGGTTAATTTCATTTTTTTTTCTAATGTTTTAATTAAATATAAATAATTTTTATTGGTTCGAAAATTCATCGGAGTTTTTCTTTAAAATTTATTTTAAATTGAAAGAAAAAAAATGAAAATAATAATTTGACAAAATTCTAACCCTGTCAGAAATGAAGAAAATCAATATCGAAATCCACGAATTGAATAAAATATGTACATTTCATTTGTCAGAATCAGAGTCCATATCAGTCCATTACAATCAGTTTATCGTATTCTTCGCCGGAGATGGCGGCTTCCATGACGGCCTCCGGATTCACAACCCCACCATTCTCCAAGAACAACGTCAGAAGATTCTTTGAAAACCCACTCACCAGCGCCACCCCTTTCTCTGTTCCCGGCACCGGCGTTGCCCGAGAGTCCCGGAGATTCCAGAACACTATCTCCGGCACAGCCGTCTCATACCCACTGTCCCTGAACTTCCTCTTTATGGCTTCATAGTCGGTCTCCCAACTGTTTGCAGAAGCTTGATCGAACTCCATGTCGCTGAAGACGATGATTCTCTTGATCATGGCGTCTTGGCTCAGCTTCCCGTTCACCGCCACTTGCAGGATCAGATCGAACACTTTCTGGAAGTCTGTGTTCACTCCCCAGTTCATTTCTCTCACGAAACTCGCCTTGGAGCGGAGGTCTTCGCCGGTGATCATGTGGAGCTCTGGGGTCTCGCTGAAGGTGATGACCTTGCCTTTCCATGGATCTTCGCTCAGTTCGGAGACGAGTATGCCGAGAGCGACGGAGACCTCCATTGGGATCCCGAACATGCTGCCGGAGACGTCGCAGATGGCGATGCAGTTTTTCAGTTTGCCCTTCTTGGAGACGTCCTCGACCATTCTCTGCCATTGAAGCTCTGCAACTTGCCCACCATCTTCGTCCTCCAATGACGAGATTATCTCGTGTGGGAGCAGGGCGCCCGCGGCGATCTTGGCTTTTCCGGCCCTGACACTGCTAAGATACTCGAAGAAACGAGCTTCGTCGTGCTTAATGAAACGTTCTTTATAGGTTTTCATGGCTACGGAAGCGACCCTGTTGTAGGGGAGCTCGCTCCAGCGGTTCGCGCCCATGTATACCTCCGGCAACTCCAGGGCTCGACGGAGAGGTACCAGCACTTGCTTTCTCAGGCGGTCCCGGACTCTGTAGGCGTAATGAGCATCTTCAACTCCTTCGTATTCAGGATCAGATTTTGGGAAAATTTTCCGGGCGATGCTCTCGCAGAGAAGAGTCGACCGATCAAACGAAGAGTCAATGGAGGGGCACCACTTGGCGGCGAGGCTGATCTTGCTGACATTGCCGGAGTTCAGCAGCTGGAGATCGGACTTTAGATGTTCGGCGAAGAGATCAGAGATCCGATCGTGGAGGAACCTGTAATCAGGATCACGTCCATACCTTTCCATCGCCTTCTTCGCCATCGCCAACCTCCTCTCTTTCCTGCAAACCCTCGCCGTCTCCTTCTCCGCCTTAGCTCTCTCCATCTCCGCCTTAACTCTCACTTCCCTCGGCAAAACCGGTTTCCCCTTCTTCGTCTCCTTATTCTTCCCCAACTTGCCATGTCCGAATCTGAATTTTCGTACAAAACAGTTGCCCCTCTTCTTGTTCTTCATCCTCCGCTGACTCTTCGCAATTCGCCGGACGTCGGGCCCTTCCAGCAGCCTGAAGAGAATCTCCAGCAGGTCCTTATAGTACCCAAAATTGGCAAACGACTCTACATTACACGCAAACGTTTTCGGATGGAGCCCGTGGAGCCAAAGCGCCGCCGTATAGAAGCCTTCCTTATCTGACTTGCCGGTGCCGCGAACACCTCTTAGATTACAGATAAGTTTCAGGGTGGTAAGGGGGTCGTGGCTCCAGGCCAGCTCCAGCCGCTGCTTCAGAACCTCCGGCGGAGTGTCGGGGACGACGTGGAAGAAGAAGTCAAGGCAGGGGTTGCCGGAGGAGAGAAATGTTGCGGACGCGTTCTCAGTGTAACCCATCGGAGGTTTTGGCAGTACCCTCGCTGAGTTGAAGTTCGCCACCATCAAGTCCATGAAGGCGTCGCCGGTGGCGGCGGGAGGATCTTGTGGCTGGTGAATACCAGCTCCGCGGCGTAGCTCCGGAGGTCCAAGGAGGTTGGAGAGAGTCGCCATCTTCAACTGCATTTGTGAGGCTCCCAATGCTCTCTGAACCCTTTAAATAGTTTTCTTTTTATTAAAATATATTTACAAAAAAAAAAAAAAAACTTGGGGTTCAAGTAACCCTAAACAAAATGTGAGAGTTTTATGGCGGTTTCTATTTTAAAAAATAAATAAATAAATGAAAATTTAATATGCTTGCTGCCCAAGTATCTAAGAAAAGGGTAAAAACTTGGTGACCAAGGAACCGTCAACAAATGTGGGAGTTTTATGACTGTTTTTATTTTTTATTTTTTTAAAATAAAATAAAATAAAATAAATTTTTTTTATTACTCTATGTGACCAATTAGAAAGTCCTATTAATTTGATGAGGACCGGAAAGTGATTTGGTTGACTCTCATCCATGTGAAAAGAATATAACAAAGGGTCAAACTATCGTAGCGAATTAAATAAGATATCGACATATGAAAGAGTATATTAAAAAAATTAAATAAATAACAAATAAAATGGATGGTCAAGATGTCATCTTGCACATCCAATGGTCTCCAGAAATTCTTGGGTAGTAGAATTCTCAATGGAGGGACTCAACATCAACCGGAAAATTTCAAAGTCCAATAAATAATATTTATTAGGGATATCTAAACTTAATACAAAAAATTGGTGAAGTAAAAATTGAAGTTGAATTCAATATAATAAATTTTTTATTAAAAAAAAATCTAAAAATAATATTAATTATATAACACTAAATATATATTCATATCTCATTATTTTGTACCATATATGATATCATAACAAAGTCTCATTTTTTTTAATTTTTTATGTTGGCTCCATTGTTTGTAGAATCATTCATGGCTTAGATTTTAGTGTATATTTTCAACGACCAAAATGCAAAACCCGAAAAGGAACTATTTAGTACCCTTATGTTTGGTTCCTGAAAATTTTGAGAGAAAGAAAATATAAAGAAAAAGTAAAAAATAAAATAAAAAAATAAATTAAAATTTAATAAATTATTTTTATTTGTTACTTTAAATTTATTTTATTTTAATTATATTTGATTTTCTTTAGTATTTTTTATAGGATAACTAAATATGAGAAAATCATTTTTCTTAATATTTTTCGAGAACTAAACAGTCTTAAAGTTCAAATTAAATAATTTTTTCTCATTGGATTATATGACTTATTTTGACCAATCCAGAATAAGAAAAATGGGAACATTCATTAAATCTTAACTTTAAATAAAGATTTTATTTAGATAAATTTTTGAAAAGCTAAAATCTTATTTCTATGCTCAATAAGAGCTTCTATTCTCATTAGGCTAATTTGTTCAAAGAGGTTATGACTCAAAAAGATTCCAAACAAGGCTTTAACCACGATATCATAGACCAGTGGTAGTGCCTTCTGACATCGAACCAGAAATTTAAAGGCAAAAGTAAGACATTTTATATCAATGGGTGGCCAATAATACCAAGGTATCAAGCCTCTGTGAAGCTGCTTGCAACAGACCAACAAGAGAAAACACATTATTTTTACTTATGGTTTCAACATGGAAGGAGCCAAGAGTTCAGGAACAAGAATCACAGAAATGATATTAACAAGAGTTTCAGGAACAATATGCCCAGATGATTATGCTTCTGATTCACTACCATATAATTCAGAAAATTGGAGAAAAAAAGGGGTGCATAGTAGTCTGATAAGGAACTCGGCAACTACCTCCAGAACAAAATAAATCCCAACTTCTTCAAGAGAATGCAGCAGGCCATTAAAGAGTCCAAACAGAAGCTGGTGCATCTTTTCTGGGTCCATTGAGGAGGGTTCGGTAGAGGTACATTTTCCCGACCTTATGATCATCATCCTTCTTCATCTTGTTGTTTTCCCCTATGATCTCTATGTTCATCATGGGCACCTGCATTGAGAGTGCCCTGCATCCTCCAAGAGTAACTTTGGAGGACGAAATCCAGAGGCATCTTATTTTTTCATGCTTCACTATCTCTTCCAGGAGTCCAGCATCAACAAAGGGACTGCCCTTGATCTCCAATTTCTTGAGGTTCCTACAACCATTTAAGACATAGGATAATCCTTTATCACCTCCCCCAGAAGATCCAATTGAAAGCATTTCTAACTGCTCTGCATACATTCCAATGTAGAGGAAAACTTGGTCACTTAGAAGGCCAGAGAGTGACAGCCGTCTGAGCCCCTTGCATGACTGAACGATTGCCCCAAAGCCTTCGTCAAAAGGTTGAGAAGTTGTATGATCAGGCGTCTTTGGGTCATTGATGCATAATTTGAAGTTGGTGAAATTAGGACAGTTTCTGGCAACAGTTATTAGGGCAGCATTTGTCATCTGATCGCAGCAATATACCAAAGAATGAAGTTGAGGGCAACCCATGGATATAGCAATTAGACCTTCTCCAGTTAGAGCTGGATTCCCTTCATTATGGGGACCAAGTCGAAATACCCTCAACTCTTGAAGGTTTGTACAAGTATCAGCCACTAATCCTAGCCCCTTGTCGCCAATATTATCCAAGACCTGCAGTGATTGTGGGAGCATTAAATAATTTGCAATGAAATAAAGATGATGAAATGCAGGGAGAGAACAGGGAAGAGAGTATTTCAAGAGACTGAACCCAAAGATTTTGAAGTTTTTTGCAGCGGCAAATTATCTCCATGAGACTGTAAGCTGGAAGCCCTACTCCTTTGCTCAGGTTCAACGAAATCAGGTTTGAACACATAGGGTAAATAGCAGCCTGATACAGAGGGAGAAAATATGAAAAACCAGATAGGCTCCGGATTGATCGACATTTCGACACAGCATTCTGCAGTCTCAAGTAAGTTCTCCGGTCTGCGTTGTTGGAAAAAGACCCTATCCCCAAGTCCTCCAGTTGAGGTGCCTGCTGCAGGAGTCTCTGGAGCATATTAGGTGGCACTCGGCGGTTTAACCGCAGGCTCCTGAGGTTTGGACATCTAGCAACCAGTTTCTCAAGAGCTTCCAAATTCACTACTCCTTTTGTACATGCAAAATTCAGGGAGACAAGAGACGAGCAGCTTTCAGGAAAGCAACTAAGCCACTGGCCTATGCCATCTCCAACCCCAACACCAAGTATATGGCTTATGTCCTCTTCAACTTCATTTTCCAGCAATACCAGCTCTTTAAGAAACCTACAAGTTAAAAGCCATAGTTAATACACCTCATCTGAGAAAACAAGAAGCTAGTTCTACTACATGACCACCTTTTGGTTGGTTGCATAATCCTTTCATATAACCTGCCTATCAGACAAGCATTTTGGTAATTTTTCTTCGGCCAGCATATCCACACTTGATCATAATCCATTTAGTAGCTAAAATCTGCCTATAGTATCCATATTCCACATGACAGAAAGGAGAGAATGGCACTGATTCAATGGGACAATTATCTCACAAACATGACAGAAAACTAAAACAGCATCATTTCAGGCAATACCATACAATCAATTTTGTATCAGTTCTCATTCCATAGTCCCACTTTAGATGATGAATTTTAGCCTACAGTTCTTAGTGAAGCATATCAAGTAAGCAAGGAAAATTTTCAGCTTAATTGAAAACAATACCATTTCGAGTGAACTGAAAAGTAAAAAATTAACAACATATAATTGAAAAAATGAATTAAGAAAAAAAGAGCACAATTCTAAAACAAATGTTGTCAAACAAAAGAAACCCAGATGAATTCGTCTTCTACCTGTCATTCACAACCTCCATTATAAACAAAGAAATTAATCCACAAACAGAGCACAATTCTAAAACGATGTTATCAAACAAAGCAAACCCATTACGAAAATTAACAAGAAATGAATTCCAAAATTATGAAAGACTCTAACCCCAGCACAATTCTGTCTGTACCTGCAATTGGAAGCAATGGCTGCAAGCCCAACAGGGCTGAACCCTCGACAGCGGATCAAAGACAGAGACTCAAACTCCGAAAAGGAAAGAGAAATTATTTGAAGACTCTGATCGGAAACAACCATCCTCTTCAATCGAAGCTCTTGTAGCCATGGACAATTCTTGGCGAAGAACTCAATCCAAGGCAAAGCAAAACCACCCCAATTCACCATGTTCAAACCAGCAAAATGGGGCTTTCCCTTCAGGCTTAAAGCCCTCATCCTCGGAAACCTCGCCAAAACCCTATTAGGCCCCAAAGCATAACAATTCTTCACGGAAACCCTCAATCTGCATCCAGCCTCCACCTTCCACCAGTACTTACAGACCAGACACACGCTGTTCCGGTCTCTCTGGGACGTGAGGAGTGCGAATATCCGCTCCAAAACCTCCGCTGGAAAATACGTCATGATTTTTAGTCTTTTCGACATCAATCAAAAGGTTCTATTTTCAGTTGGGAATGGGGAACGAACTTCTTCATTTTTTTCTCACGTCAAAATAAAATCATTTTTGGGTCGTGGGTTTGAGAAAGGAGAACGAGAACCGAATTGAGAAAGTGGAGGAGGGGGAGCGGGTATACAGTGTGTACAGTAAGCTGACGGTGAGAGATGTAACCGACCGTGACATGCGGAGAGTAACGGGCCAATGGATTGCCTCGTTTGACTCCATCCAACGGCTAGTGTTTAAGTCTGCGGAGGGCTAGAAAATAATCCGGTCGTTGGTTGAGGATTACGATTATTTCGTCAGTTATTTTGAAAACGGCGATTCTTACAAAAGCCTTTTTTCTCGTCAATATTATTATTTACAATATTTCTTGTTGGGAAAGTGTTTTTAATAGGAATAAAATAAAATAAAAAAATAAAAAAGGAAAAACGTTGCCTGTCTGAAATTTTGGTAAGTTGAAAAAATAAATAAATAATTTTGAGCTTTAAAAGACTCAATTCAAAATATATGGTATGAAAATGAAGAGATGTCAAAATCGATATCCCAGATTCCACACAAAAAATATTTGCCAGAAAAAAAAAAAGCAGAATATCCGTAGACCAAATTGAAAGAAATGTGATAAATTTTTAGATAAAAAGGGAAAATGGCATGATCTTCCCTGATTCAAAGAATAGTCATCCGTACGCAAAAAGACCAAAAAGAAAAAAATTAAAAAAAAATCAATCCATGCGTATTTGAAAATACTTCCTTTTTATTGAGTAACTATTTCCATGGGAATATTGCTTCCTTACATGTTTGATTCCAACGAAAATGAAAATGAAAAAGCAAAAGAATAAAATATTGTTTTAAATTCAATAAATTATTTTTATGTATTACCTTAAATTAATTTGATTTATTTAATTATTTATCATTATTTTACATGGAATGCCTAGTTTTATATATTTTACTAGTATCTTTACTTTTTTTTTCTGACATTATTTTCAATTTTTTATAACTTAATCTCATATATAATAATTTTTTATATTAAATTAATGTGTGTGTATATATATTTATTAGTATTACCCCAATCCTTAGCCGAGTTCAAATCATAAAAATGATTTACCAAACTGTCAAACGTTGGATTTGGATGTGGGGACAGTTACTGAATTCATAAGTGCTGCTTGCCAAATTGCATGCTCAGTCATATCTATGGCTGTCTGATTCCAAAAAAATATTGAGTTAAATTTATTAATTCTAAATATTCTCCACCTTTTTTCAAGCAGAAAAAAAAGGGAAAATATTTTAATATTTTTCTCCCGGTTGTTTTTTTTTCTAAAGCATTTATCAACTCTACCATAAAATCGTTTTCTTTAGCCTTTCTTTTCTTTCCTTTTCGTTGGCGCTTTCCAGGAACCAAAAATATCCTAAAAATAAAAAGAATTTTGATAATTGCTCCTATTCATAGATATGAGAATGGAACTTGGTCCAATTTACAGAACAGATACAATGATTTTCACAAACAAATATGGCAAAGCTCAAACTAGTTTACATCTCATGCCACTGAATCTACCCTATAATTAAGTTGGGAAATTAACCACCTTATAACATATTAACAATCAACGAGCTCAAAGCTAATCTAACAAGATTGGGCAGCAAGAAAATTCCTCAACCATAGAGCACTTTGCTACTACAATCTGTGTAAAATGTGCCTTTTTTAAATGGCACAATAGAAAAAAGATTATCATGTGATTTTGACTAGTTTTCCCATGGCCTTAGATCCCAATTCAGGAATCAAATATAACTTAAGTCTTCATCAAGCCTAGTAAAGCTTCCCACCCAATTCAAGAGTTCGACCCTGGGTTATAACGAGCCTAAAAGCATAAATAGTAATTAACTAGGGTTACACTGCTCTATGTATTAAAAATGGTCTCTGAAGATGACTCATTCACGTGAGAACACAAGTAGGTGGCCACTTGTGATGAAATTATAGACATGCTTTGAGAAAGAGTACTAATCAAAACTGGTCCCATGACCTCTCTTCCTCGGCTCTATCTGCTCTCTGCAGTTAAAACCAGTGAATAAATTAATCGAAGGCGTAAACGGTGCTAAAAACAGAACAAACTAGCGGAGAAATTGAAGGCGAATGTGGTATTTTATTTGTCTAAAAATCAGAGAGGCCAACTTGAATCTTTAAATAAAAATCAATCTAGTTATTGCATGATGACCTAGAAAGAGAAATCTAAAATAATCAATCCCCAGGTGGATTAAACCAACACATCAACCACTGACTGAACCCAGTTGCCCTTTTTCAAGCTCTCACAAGTAACCAATCAATAGCTATTTGCTATAAATTATAAAACCCAACATCCATAGACAGTCTGTTGTTATTCCATAATTGTGTAGATTACAGGGTCAGACTATAAATATCATCTTTATGCATGAGAATAAAATGAGGGTGAAGCTATATAACCATACACATAGAAACAGAATGATTAAATGGATAAACAAATAGGGCAGACCAGACAGGTAAATGAATGATTATACATGGAACTCAATAACATGACAATAATCGGGTTTGACCAGCTATCATAAAGAAGAAACTAGTAATTAGATGTAAAAGGTCTAAGAAGATGGGCTTAATGGTTAAATGGTCCTATAGATTCTTAGCAACATTAAAACAGTGAGAAATAGAAACAGAAAAAATATGACCAGATACCTTTCTTGATGAATGGATCAAGGCAAAGCAAATAGTTACAGATATTGAGAAAGATAAAAAAACAGTTGCAAATAGCAAGCCTAAAATGGTTTCTGTTACAACAGAAGGAAGCCTAAAATGACGGACAAAAATGGATATTTTAAAATTGTATCTAGAATAACCAGAAAGGAAGGCTAAAATTAAAGATTTTCCTGTCAAAAGTAAGCATCCCAAAGGTGGAAAGTCAATCCAAGCATTTCTTTTTCTTTTAATTCACTTTGCAAAATAAAAATAAACTAGAAGGGAAATGCAAAAGAACTAAACTTCGACCACCAATAGGCTTGAGTTTCTATAGGAACAGGAATAATGCTCTTAAACTGATCATGGATATTCTATGCACAGAAGCAGATTGTTATTGTAATATAGGTGACAAAAATGGCTCGCCAAATATGATGTCAATATAATCAATTATCGAATGCTGAATGTCACAGTGGGATAAATGTTTTAGTTTCCAATCCTCCATGATATAACAAGTATTTGGCACCATGCCCTCTGTTTTTTCATGTGAGTTATTGTGAAATCAAGAGAATGGAGCAAGCTTACAAAGAAGCTAGTTCATCAGTCA
This sequence comes from Vitis rotundifolia, assembly GCA_030254885.1. NCBI lineage: Eukaryota > Viridiplantae > Streptophyta > Magnoliopsida > Vitales > Vitaceae > Vitis > Vitis rotundifolia. The sequence goes on from CM058151.1 coordinate 19,949,529, forward strand.
CCCATCTTTCAAAAACATAACTTGTTTCTAAACCCGCATGGGCAGCCCAATGGTTAGAGAAAGCTTCAGGCGGACATCCAAGGTTCAATTCCCATAAGGTATCAAAAACACCCAGATTTTGGCTTATCAAAATTTTGAATTCCAATTTAATCAATCATCAAATTCTGAATGTCAGAGTAGGATCACTGTTCAGGTCCCAATCATATACAACAACTATTTGGCGACATGCCCTTAGTTTTTCCACGCGAGTTGTTCTGAGACCGTGAAAAAAGAGGTAGCTTGCTAAACATGAAGAAGCTAGTTAGTTCATTGCGGTTGTCCATCTATTTGAAAGGTAGCCTGCAAGGGTGGCCCATTGGTAAATGGAAAGCTTGGGCAAACCATAAACTTGGACATCCTAGGTTCAACTCCCATAGGGCATAAAAAACACCTGGAATTATCTGGCAACCATTTTTGCAGGTGCTGATGAGGGATTGAGGCAGCAAATCATATTTCAATAAATCATCAGAATTTTCATCCCACTCATGGTTGAAGGATAACCAAATGAATGAATGAATGTGGGCCATGAAGCACATCGAGTAGCATAGACATTGTGGTTAGCATAATTGTTAACTCATAAAACGTATTGTGTATTGTTATTTTATTTTTTGTATCATGTATCGTAAGTTTTTTTATATAGTGAAAATAAATGTAAAAAATATGTATATGTGTTTACATCTATTGGAAGTATGAAATACAGAATAATATATAATCAATTTTATTGGAGATAGTAGGATCTAAAGAGTTAAATTATATTATATTATATGGAAACATTGAATGTTAAAGTTTTGATAAGCACAAATTAAGAAAATATGACTTTAATATACAGATTCATCACATAATTCACAGAAGTAAACTTCTTTAATTTTTAACTATGATTTTTAGTTCCAAATTCTAACTAGGCTTACAAAAGTATACTTCTTTTTTTCATCTTCAAAAAGTAATCAAGATGATTCTTCAGGGCTCTGCAAACCAGAAATAGAAGTGCTACTACTTAGATGAAAAATCTTACATGTTTCCCCAGTCCTAGCCAAAAACACATCTAAAGAAAATGTAGCAAATAAGAGCAAATATTATATAAAATCCCACCAAGAATTGAAAATTAAGCACACAATATAAACCCTCTGAAAACATAGAAATATTAAAGGTGATGTCAACAAAATATAGATATTGCAGTAAGAATAGCAAAAATAAAAATATGGAAATTCCAAGGGGAACTTTTAGGTTAATACAAACAATAATGGAATTATACGAGTCAAACATTATCAATGTAGACACAATAAGCATGTGAAGATTAGGATGAAAGCTGTCAACATTGATAACAATCTATAAGTAATTGAAGCTAATTAAAGTATTATAATATCATGAATCCCTGATTTTCCAAAATCTAAACATATGTAACTTTAGTATTATATAACAATTATCAAAGCCTAAATCCATAATATTTGAGTTATTGGGTGCAACAATCAACCACGTGTTTTAATTAATAAGCAGCATATATTACATGGCCATCTCTCTCTCCTTCACCCCCATCATCAGATTTTTTTTTCTCATGAATCTCTACCCCAGGTTTCTGCACCCATTAGATTTCCACCTCTCTCCCCCCAAAACCCACACCTCTCCCATTACTTATAGAAAACTCTCTCCATTTCTATCCACCAGATTCCCTCACTTGGAAGTTTTCCCCTCTTGCTGGACAGTCATGGTTGCAAACTTCAAAGCTCTTTTGCATGCACCATGGCTGCAATCCCACTAAGTTTTCCCTCTCTCCAGAAATGTTGGGAATGGAACATTGTGCATATAAACTTCAAAGTTCCCTCACCTGAGATCTCTCTCACATGGAATCATTGCTGTGACCTCTCTCCGCTCTCTATCTTCATTACTTCATATGAATCCTGATAAATCAGCAATTTATCTCCAGTGCATAATATCTCTTGAAAAATGGTTTTTCATGGGAGATATCATGATATTTTGGCCAGCTGAAAATATCGTGCAGATATCATGAAATTTCAACCATTAACTGACAAGAAGAAATGCCGGTTAGTCTTTATATCCAAACAAGTGCAAATCATTGCCAATATTTCATCAAGAATTGTAATTTCTCAATGCTTTTGACCGAAGTCATTACAAACAAAGCATAATCGAACAGAAACAACTTTATTTCAAGAGCACTAGTTGATAAACTCACAACTAGAGGCCAAAGCCATAACTAACAAAAATTGATGGTGCATGCCTATTAAAAACTCCATATCGCAAATTAGGCCACAAGAGCACAAGCTAATAAACTCGTATCCAATACAGAATCACAGTTACATAAACTCATGGAAAATTACCAGCTAAAGAATGCAGAACTCCATATAGCTCTTTCAAAAGCCAACAACCTCATTTCAACTGTCAATGTATGATCTCATGTTCTAGCTTTCAAAAACCACATTACTCCATAGGACTCTCACTCGGATAAATTTCTCAGGCAAAACCGAGGAACCAAAAAAACAACATTGCAACATGAAAGCAACTTTCTAAACTAACCCTAACAGCAAGAAAAAGAGAGAAACTACCTATCCAAAAAAAAAGGGAAAAAGAGAGAAACTAGCACAAATCACATAGAAAAAATATACATATGAAAAAAAAAAAATTTTAAAAAAACAACAAATTATCAAATAGATTGAGTGATAAACTAGGAAACAGCAGAATCTTACCAAAATTTCTTGCGTAAACCCCAAAATTCAAGAGCATTTTGAGTTGGAATTCTTTACCTTAAGCGTCACTATCATCAGAGTCGCTATCTTCATTGAAATCAGTCACCAGAAACGATCCAGGATGAGGCGTAACGTGCCTTCTAGTCTTCGAAGGCAGAATGTTATTGAGATCAACCTCCAAAAGCGGATCATCCGACAAATCGCTATCTCCATCGCTCGAATCACCACCATCATCATCACTATCGTCACTGTCGCTCTCTTCCTCAACCTTCAATTTCCCCTTTCCTTTGTCTTCCTTCATAATCCCCTTCCCTTTGCGATCATCATCCACAGCCTCCTCCTCCTCCCCCTCCCCCTCCGAACTCACACTCTCTCCTTCTTCTTCTTCTTCGTACCCTTCGTCCTCCTCTTCGCTATCTTCTTCTTCTTTCTCCTCTTCCTCTTCGTTTCTGTCTGCTTCACCCTTTGCTTCGAGAACGGTATCGGGAGTTTCGGTTCCGGTCTCAGTCTTGTGCTTCTTTCGGCTGCCGCCGTCGTCGTGTGCTTCCGATTCGAGATCGGACTTTCGCTTCTCCGACAATGTAGCTTCGTCTAGGGTTTCCTTGTTCACTTCTCCCATTGATTTCTTCTTCTTCTTCTTCTTCTTCTTCCCGGGAGAGACTGAATGAAAATTTGTGGTTATGTGGCCAGTACGAACGCAGACAACTGTTTTATTTTCTTTCGCGCTACGTGAAATTTGGGCTCCCTCAATATGGACCGGGCTTGGTCCGACCCAAAAAAAAAACAAAACAAAACAAAACAACCATAAACAATGTTAAAAGTCAAAACTTTGTAGAAGGAACCATACCGTGCATACATTTAAAATTAATTTTCCAATTTTACCCCAAAAAAAAGGGAAAATAACTCTATTAATTTTATTTATCTATGATTAATATAAGGATAAAATTGAATGACAATCATACGTTATTAAAATCATCTATTTTTTATTTTTCTTCACCTTTTTTTTCTTTGTTATTTTCTTTTTTTTACATTTTTCTTCAAATTTTACGGAATCAAACATAACTATAATAAAATCAATTATAAAAAAATCATTTTTATTCTATGAACCAAACATAACCTTATGTTGTTATTTGTAAGAATTGGGCCTTAGTCCAAGTCTTATCTGAGCCCAATCCAGGACCAGGACCAGCCAATTCACGGCTGGGTAAAAGCCCATAATAGGAGTGGAAATAGTTTTATCGATTTAATGGATCTATGGTCACTATTTCAAATTTGTATCACAAATAAAATAGAATAAAAGAACAGGAAATAAATGGCCATGATCCATTCAATGAAATGGAAGAATAATAGAAGAATTACTTGGATCTTTCACAATACTTTTGAAGGAAGGAAATTAAGGGAAAGTTTGGAAATTAGAAAATATGTTGGACAAACTTACTATAAAAAAATATAAATATGTTTTTTTGATAATTTGTTCCAAAAAATATATATTTTTAAAGAAAAAAATTGAGGTGTTTTCAATTTTTTCTTGGATTATTTTGAACAATAAATAAATTTATAAAAAATATTTTAAAAACTTTATGCCAAATCTTCGTGGAGAATACAATAAGGCAACTATTTTTCATATTTGATTTATCAGATAAAATTTTAATCATAAAATTAAATAAATAAAATATTTTAAAAAAAACTATTTTTAAGAATTATTTCCTAAGACATTGTTGGGTACATTTGAAAATTGTTTTTGAAAGTAATTTTCTAATTTGAAAAACATGTTCTACAATTTTTTTTTCAACTTACAAATTATTTTTTAACTAAAAACAATTTTTTTTTAAATAGAGTGAGTTTACTTTATACATAAGTACATAATGTCTTTACAATCAGATTTCAATTCTCAAAAATAATTTTTTTCATAAAATTGATTAAAAGTATATTTTTTAGTAATTTAAGAAAGTATTTTTAGTTTTTTTTTTATATTCGAAAATTTTTATCTTATTAAAAAAACTAAAAATATTTCTTAAAATCATTGTTAAATACATTCTAAGAACCATTGTTAAGAACTATTGAAAGAAACTTTTTTATTTTTGTGAAATCGTTATCAAACAAACCCGAAAGCTTTTTTATTTTATCTCACATTTCATAAGAAAATCAAATATTTCATTGATGACACACAATAAACTTTTCCCCAGTTCCTCTACTCATCTTAAAGTTGGGCCGATGAACTAAGCCTGGCTCAACAAAGCCCATTTTATCTGGTCTGGGCCCATTAGTGAAATGATTGTGACGGTCCAAGTGTCATCTAGCCCAACCCAGAACACTTGACCAAGACAGAGGAATTAAAATTTTAATAAGAATGAAATATTGAAATTTACTTTCAATAACAACAATTTTTTTTTAATTGTCATTATAAAAAAAACTAATCTAAAAAACTTAGGTTATATTTTGTCAATTTGAAAGTACAAATGAAAAACTAAAAAGAAATTATTTTATTATATTTATTATAAAAAGAAAATTAAATATATTTAAAATTAGTAAAAAAAATCATATAATTTCAAATTATTTAATCTTCATATAGATTATGAAAAATAAACAAAAAAAAATTGTAAAAAAAATATAAAAATAATTTATAATTTATATATATTTTTTAATTCTACTTTTCCCCCTCATATATTTCATTCAAAACTTTAAACCATACATTTACAAAATATAAACCCTCTAAAAATAAGTCAAGTATCATCTACTCAGAGGTCAAAAGTAATATGTAATATGGTCAAATGTTGTACTTGTATGTTATTAAAATGTGGTACCTGAATGATCAAGGGTAAATAATAAAAAAATGGTATAAAATGTTAATCATTTTTAAATAATTGTTTGAAATCTGAATTTTATAAATTTAAATTTTTTTCATATGAATATATAAAAAGACACTTTTTTTCCAAAATTATCTTACAAAAAACTTAACATTTTACAAATTATAATACATAAAAAATAAAATAAAATAAAATTATCATGCATAATAAAATACTTTTATAATTATCACCTTTAGAAAAAAAAATTTAATAAAAAAATAAAAATATATATGAAAAATGCAGTAAAGCTAAGCTTCCTAAATTCTATAAAAGTTGTTTTCTTTCCCACGCAACTAGAGGTGTCCATTGGGCCGGGCCGCCCATTTTGGCCCGTGGCATGCGACGGCAAAAGGCCAGGCCAGGCCGGGTCGGCACGACACTGTAGCAGGCAAGCTGGGCTGGCACAGCCAAAAGGAGCAGGTCGTGCTAGACCTAAAGAAATAGCCCGTTTGACCCGTAGTGCCAACCGTGTTGGCCCACTTAGCCCTTTTCAATTTCATTTCCCTTTTTATTCCATTATTTTAAATTTATTTTTATTTTCATAAAAAATAAACAAATTCAAATATAGTTTTTTTTTACTATTTTTAAAAACAAAAAACTAACATTTTTATAAATTTTACAATTACAAACTCGATAAATATAAATATAAAAAATAAAAAATATAATTATTAGAGGTGTATAAAAAATAAAAAAATATAATTATTAAAGGTGTTTAAAGTAACAAAAAGAAATTTTATTTAATAATAAAAAAATTTAAGAAAAAATGACTTAAAAAATTAAATTAAAATTTTTAACAAAGTGGGTGGCCCATGGGCCACGGCCCGCAGTCACGACCCAGCACGATTTTTAAGTGAGCCGTGCCGGCCCGGCACATTGCACTGGCTGGCATGGCCCATTGGACACCTCTACACGCAACTTTCCCAATTTCATATCATTCACATCTAATCAATCATCATTCAGCATATATATATATATATATATAAGAGGCTTAGTACAAGATTACCATATTTTCACTAAGCCATGATATCCAGAGTTAGGCACCAAAACACTCACTTTTGACAAAACATATAAAAATAAAAATAATATATATATATAATATATATATATATATATATAACCAACCTAACAAACAAACAAAACAAAAAAAAAAAGGGAGGAATATGAGCACTTACTTTTGACGGAAAAGAAAAAAAAAAAAAGGAAAAACGAAAGGGAGGAATATGCGTGCTTTTCCAGCATTACTTTCAAACTACAATTCCTTAGCATCACGAAGCCATACTCTTTCCCCCTTCAAGCCTTTAGATGTTTTCCAAAAATACCTTTTACAATTTTATTTTTTTTAAATATATTATCCACTTATTTTTTTATATTTTTTCAAAAATAAATTTTATTTTCAATAAAATGATTCTAAAAATCATATAAAAATAATTAAAATATTAATTTGATAAATATTTTAAAAAAATCTTTATTTTGTTTTCCAAAATACCCTATCTTAACATTGTTGGAATTGGGTGTCCAAGTGGGTTGATCAGACCTAATCAATGAAAGAAATAAGGGAGCAGTTTTTAGGGTTTTAAAACTATCTTGCCATTATTTAAAAAAAAAAAATTAATTAATTTTTCTCTTTGAAGAGAAAACTATCTCTCTAATAACTCTTTCCATGAAAAACTAGAGAGAGAAAAAATACATTTTTACATTTTCTCTCTCTATTCTTGAAAACAAAGATGAAGAAACACATTTCCCCCCCCCCCCCCCCCCCCCCTAGAAAACATAAGAAATAATAATATTTAATCTAAAAAAACAAAAAGTCATTTCTATGTTTGGTTCCCGGAAAATTCGAAGGAAAATATGAGAAAAAAAAAATAGAGAGAAAATGTGGAAGAAAAGAAAAAATAAAGAAAAATAAAAAATAAATTCAAAATCAATAAATTATTTTTATATATTTCTTCAAACTCATTTAATTTAATTTCATCTATTATATAAGGATTAAATAATTTTAAAATATATAAATTTATAACTAATTTTAATTATATTTAATTTTCTTTAAAAAAATATATATAGTGAAACCAAACATAAAAAAACCATTTTCCATAATTTTTTTTTTTTAATATTTTTTGGAAATCAAACATTAAAGTTATTCTATTTTCTCCATGAAAATGAAAGTCAAAATTATTGTATTGTGAAAAATAAATGATACACGTATTCGTAGTTCCATTCATAATTTGAGGTAATAAATTTAAAACAACCTGTTTAGATCTTTGAGTATTTGTTCAATTCATAACTTAAATGCGATAAATTTGAAACAATCAATTTAGAGCTTTGAGCATTTCAAAAAGTAACCGAAAGGCCTTATTATTCATCAAAGATAATTATACCTCAAGGGATAATACTTTTCAAATACAAAGGAATTCCTTCTCTTCCCACATGTAAAAAGTGGTCGTCCCATCGCTTTCCACCCAAAGTAATCTTACTCTCACAAGCAAAGGCAAGGAATTGTATTCCAAGAGTCATCCACTTTGCTTTTGTTTGTTTTCAAAAGTAGTCATATTAATAAAATTCTAAAAAAAATTGATAACAAAATTAAGAAAGAGATAGACCTTTCCTTTTTGCCATGTTGGATTTTTAGTAAAGTAATTTTTTTTTCATGTAAAAGTGTAATTTAAAATTATGGTTTTATAATTATAAATAAAAATATAAATATATTAAAAAAACATTCATATAATTATATTTTTTTCACGATAATCAAATTTATTTATATTATATTAGTTTTATTATCTTATTCGTTTATATCTCAATCCCGATCTAGATATTATTATTATCTTTTTTTTTTTATATCTAAATCTCGATGTAGATATTATAGATATTGCTCGTACATTATCAACGTCAAACCATTAATAGACATATATCTTATTATTTTCTATATAAATATAAATATAAATCCAAGGATTCATATTAAGCATTTAAGAACCTTATAAATTCTCTTAAATGTCATAGCTGTCAAACAATACCAACCCCAATCTAATAAGCACAATTTACAAATGAGTTTTGTCGCCTTTTCCTACACTTCCGTACCCATTGAACCTTCCTCCTCAGCACAGTCTTAAAAGAAAAAATCAACGATTTTCTCTTTCGGTGGGCAGACGAGAAATCGCAATCCCACCACTCTCGAGTAAAACACGTTGAAATTGCGAAATCCCCGTTGTGTTTCTTTTGACCGATTAGTCGGGCAACTTCAAGTACGATTCTCCGAATTTTAATTTAAATGAGATTTAAAAAAAATCAAGGATTGGTCGGTGGGGTCATCGGCTTCCACGTTGTTTTTGTGTTGGTGTGTTGTGTTCGACACCTGTTTTGTCCGTTGCAGTTGACGGTGGTCGACTTCTGCCGTTTGCGCCGTAGAATATATATATATTATATGATACAATAATGAGGATATTGACCGACTTTATTTCTATCACCTTATAAACAATGTTGTTGTGGTATCACGTGTTTGTCATGTTGGTTTAATGTGAGCATGTTGCCCAGTTTGCACGACAGAGCCGTGATTTACTTAAAAAATTATCCCCACCCCCATTTTCCCAGCTACTACCGGCATGTGAGGAACCTTAATTGACTTTAATACCCTTTTCTATAGTTTTATTTATAAAAAAAATTATGACTGGTTATTTTATCTATGGACCCTCATCTCATATTTGAATATTTTAAAATATTAAATGACACACATATTTATATCAATATTTTATTAAAAGTGGTTATTTGAATTTCGTCTTTTATCACAGTGTTAATTTATTAATTTTTAAGTTATATGTATGAATTTATTTTTTCAGAATCATTAAGTAGTCTATTTGAGAGGGATTATGATTAAAATAATTTTAATTTATTATAAAAATTGTTAAAAAAATTATTTGATATTTGAATATAAATTAAAATTATTTTTACATTATTTTTAATATTTAAAATATAAAAAAATTAAATATTAAAAATATTAAAAATACTTCATAAAATCACTAATAAGTGTACTTTAAGAATGAATATGATAATGATTTTAAAAAGTGTTTTTAGTATTTTTAACACTTAAAAAAATTTAATTTTAAAATATTAAAAAAAACAAAAATACTTCTAAAAATCACATTCAATATCAATCTAATTATTCTAAAAAATCCAAATGACCTCATGTTAAAGGTGGATTTCTATTGTTATTTTATTTTTAAAACTAAACTTTTCTTTCCCAATCCTATAATTTTTGGGGCTCGAAGTCATGTTTCTTAACTTTAGTACTAGTCATTGGATTTGACTTTGATTATTTAATTCAAAAACTAATTAATATCAAATAAAAAAATTAAATTTTTTATGACATTCTACTTGGCACCTTTTAATTTTATTTATGAGTCATTATATTTTGTGACCTATGATCAAGATTTTGTGTGTCATCGTTATTGACCTATGGTCAGGTTTAAGAGAAGTGCTACTATACCTCAATAATAATGATGGGATGAGTTAAAAGAGGAAAAAAAATAATAATAATAAAATTAAAAGTGTGTTTGATAGTGATTATAAAAAATGTTTATAATATTTTTAATATTTAAAAAATAAAAATTTTGAAGTGTTAAAAAAACTAAAAATACTTTCAAAAAATAGATATCAAATGCATTTTAGGACGAGTTATATTTGGTTTTTAAAAAATAATAAAGAAAAAAATATTAAATTTTTTTATCTTTTTAATATTTGATTATAATATAAAAAGATTATATTATAAAACTACAAAAGAAAATAACCTAAAGTGAAAAACATGGGAATATCACTAATATTTAAAAGATAAAAATCAATATTTCTTTTGGGGAATATAATACTCGCATCCTTTGTGAAGAGCCCATAAAATTATATGTACATTTCATAACAAAATTGATGGCCTATTTGGTAACTATTTTAGGAAATAATTATAAAAAATAATTTTTAAAAATTATTCTATGATTTTTGTATAATAAAAGTTTATTTGAAAATTTATAATATTTTTAACTTGATTTTAATATTTTTAAATATGTTTTAAAAATAATTTTTATATATAATATTTTATTTTTAATTATTATATATGTTTGTATAATTATTTCTTAAAACGGTCATAAAAAAAAAAAAAAAACAATTCAAAGATGTTATTTAAAAATATTAAATTTTTTATTCTTAATAATAGAAAATAAATTTTAATTATCAAACTTGTTTAATATTCCAAATAACAGAAAACTGTTGTAAAAAACAATTCCCAAACAAATTTTTAGTTTTTTTATAGCAACTTTATCTTCTCATTTGAATATTTATCTACTCATTTGACTACCATTATAATATAAATAAGATTTTGAATTACCTACTAAAATGCTCAAATTTTAGATTGATTGTTTTATTGACAAATTTTTTGTTTCAAATTGTGACAAACCTTTAAAAAATAAAACAGAAAACGATAAATTCAATAACAAAAACTTTATTATAGAAACGTGTTCTTTCAACTTTTCCAAGAGAAAGTGTTATTTAAGCTTTTATAAGAGAGACTTGTGCGATAAATATTTTCTTTTGAGATTATATTGTTTCTCTCATTTTTGTTGGACACCCCAACCCAATCATACTCGTATAATTTTATGATTTTATTAAACTTTTATTTATATATATATATAATTTCATTGAATTTTTCTCCCTATGAAAATTTATTTGTTTTGTTTTTTTTCACTAAGTAAACTTCGTCTATTCAATGTTTAAATAAAAACACGTTTAATGGGACCCATGTGGGTCCCACTTTCGACGTTTTGAAAACGTGATGATAATTCCGACATGAAGAATATATAGTGATTATAATCCCATAAACTCCAAATAATAAAAATTAAAAAAAGAAAAGCAAAGAAACGATACAAAGTATCAAAATAGAAGACCACGTGAAACCTACATAATGATCAACGATACCCATAAAGTCTTGATCAGAATTTAATTTAGTGGTCTTGGACCTTTACCTTTACTTTTCTCCTTATCATTCCATATTTATAAATTTGTCTGCTATGACTACAATAAAAATGTGTTTTTTCCCCCTTTGAATTTCCTCTGTCTATGCATAAATAACATGTTTCATTATTATTTTTAATTAAAGTAAGAGTATATGTCGCAACTTTCTGTTTGAATATTCTTTATAAAATTTAGATTGTTTGACGAGAATAGGATTAAAGTACAAATAAATAAGATAAAGATAACAAAAAACTCGCAATGATATAAAGTAGTATGACCAAAATATAAAATAATGAAACTATATATAAAATATAAAATAATGAAATACTAGGTTTGAAATTATGGACTCAGAGTTTACATAGCATTACTTAAAACTAGTATTACAATTTATGATTTGGTATCATAGTCAAATTCGTATTTATATTATATATTTGTTTTGAAAAAGGAGATTGGTGAACTTACTTGGTATTATTTTAATTTGATTTTTTTTAAGGTTAAAGAAGTATAAGAAATTTGGAGAGTACTTAAAAATATCATAAAAATAATTTTTTTAAAATAAGTTTTGGAGGAAAATTTAGGGTTTGCTTGGCAGCTATTTTTAATAATAATTTTTTTATTTAGAAAAAATAGAAAAACATATTTGATAATTAAAAGTTATTTTCTATTTTTTATTTTTAAAAATAAAAAATTAGATATTTTTAAAGAATATTGTTTAATTGTTTTCATTTGTTTTAAAAAATAATTAGATAAAAAAATATTTTAAAATATTAAAAATAAGTTGAAAATATTATAGGTTTTGAAACAAAATTTTTATTTTATAGAACATAAAAAAATAGTTTTCAAAAACTTTTTTAAAAAATTATTTTTAAAAATAGTTATCAATTAAGGTCTTAAAATTTAATTATTCTTAAAATTAGTTTTTAATTATCCTTATAAACAAAATTTTGTTCAAAAACTTAGTATAAAAATAAATTTGCAATTTATTTCACCAATTTTTTTAGAACACAACATAAAAATTATTTAAAAGCAACTTAAATTTATTCTAAAAAAAAAAAAATAATCATATTTTCATATCAAATTCTCCAAAAATTGGTTTTAGTTTACCAAATATGATTTCAAATTCGAAAAAAAAAAATTATAATCCTAAAAAAACCATTTTAAGAATAATACTTAAATTTTTTTATTTACCTTGATAAATAAAAAATTCTAACATAATAAATTTTTTTAAGACTTTGTATAACTCAAAAGTTTTTTATTCTAGTAAAGAAAAAAAAAATAATATAATAAACATAAAAAGGCACAAAAAGAAAAGCTAAATTATTGAATCTAAATCCATCATTTTTTTTCCTTATCACGTTTTATTTCTTTCATTCCCTTGAAAGGGTCCAAAAAATCCCCTTTCGACTAATAATTTTATTTGTGGTGGTCCTTCCCAATAATTGCCTTACAATTATTCCTACAAACATTTTTAATCCATCCAAATAAATAAATAAATTTAATTTATTAATCATTATCGAGAAAGAAGAAAAATTCTGAAAATATGATTATTTTAAAATACGTATATAAAATCTTTAAACCCGGCAAAACCATGAGTTTCGACTAAGCATTCTTAATTTAAGCATACCCTTAACCTAATATACATTATTAATTATTATCTTTTATTAGTAAATTATGATTACACAAATTTATTATTTTTTAAAAAAAGTATTTAAAACACTTTACTCAACAAACCTAACATTATTTTAAAAAATAATAGATTTTTAAAACAAATTCTAAAAAGACATGCGTCAAGAACAATTTTTAAATAGACTTGAGGATTAACAATGTTCCCTGGGGGCAAAAGAGACCATTGCCGCATTCAACATGATTCGCACACACCGCATGAGTCAAGGCAGTCACGAGTCACGGGCCACTTCCGTAATTGAACAAGTCCTTTGCCAACCAACGCGTGGAAGACGTGCGCGATGAGTCCTCCCCTACGCCCCCCAAGGCTCCACTCCTAGTCTCCCTACTATTCTCATGCTCCTCGTGCATTTTATTATTTGAATTCTAATATCTAACCATTCCACCACCGCCTCGCCATTCGCCTTTTTTCTTCCATTTAGACCGACGCAACCCTCACTTCTTCCCCACCTCCACTTTTCAAACCCACCCATTCTTCATACGAAAAATCTGAAATGTCGAGAGCCGCCATGGAACTCGATTTCTTCGGAATGGAGAAGGACGGCGCCGCCGCCAAATCTCAGTTCCAGAGGTTCTTGGATCGCCGGAGAAGCTTTCGAGGTCCGCGCTTTTTTCTCACCTTCCTCCGTTTGGTCCCCGCGAAAATATGGCGTTTCCGGTTTTGCTTGACTTGCTTTGATCTTTCTCCCCGCAGGAATGCAAAGCGCCATTTCCAAGATCAATCCGGATCTTCTCAAGACTGTGATCGCCTCCGGCTCTGTATCGCAGGCTCCGAAGAATAATCCGCCGTTCGCTTCCCGGAACTCGTTGTCGGTGCCGTCCACTCCGAAATCCGACCAGAATTACCTTCCGGCGTTGCCGGTTTACAGTCCTGTTTTCAGGTATAAGAAATGTTTTCATGTGAATAAGAAAAATAAAAATAAGAATTTTGAATTAATAATTTACATGAAAATACTTCAATTTTTTCAGGCCTGTGAGTGCCGAAACAACTCCAATAACCATTTTCTACAATGGCACCGTCTCCGTTTTTGATGTCTCTCCAGAGCAGGTTCGCTTCATTTGTTTCGAAAATATTAATATTACAAACTGTGTTTTTATTGTTGCTGACATGATCATATTTTCTTTTCTATGATTTAGATTGAGAGTATCATGAAGCTCGCTTTGGACGGAAGCACCAAGACTGTGGAACCTGCTGATTCGAAACTTGCAATTCCTCCAAACGAGGAGCAGCAGCTTCTCGAGACTCTCAACGGAGGTTAGATTTTGCTTTTAAATGCATTTAATACCATTTTTTTGGTCTCTAATGATAAAAACTAAGAAATATTATTGTTTTGTGCAGATCTGCCACTGGCACGAAGGAAGTCATTGCACAGGTTTCTAGAGAAGCGTAAAGAGAGGTACAATTTTAATTTTCATTTGTTTCATCTGAAATCTCAAAATCGTTTCGTTGATCCGTGATAGAAAATTTAGGCAGATGTTCCTATCCATGATATTCCTGCAATTTGGCATTTTTGTACGTATGTGGTAGAAGTGGACCACACAGTACCTGGCTGATTAACTAGCCTATCTTTGGTTGTCCAGAAATTTAAAGAAAAATATGCATAACACAAAATATAAAGGGAAAGTAGAAGAAAAAAGAGAAAAAAATTTAAAACAACAAATCACTTTTGTATGTTATGGATTGGAATCTGTTTGTTATAGATTTTTTGAAATGTTTTCAAGTTGAAAAAGCGATTTTAGAAAAATATTAATAAAAGTGTCTTTAACAGTAATTTTAAGAAGTGTTTACAATATTTTTAATACTGATAAAAATTTTTAAATATTAAAAAAACTAAAAATATTTTTTAAAATTGCGTTTAAGAGTGATTTAAAAAATGTTTATAATATTTTTAACACTTTAATGATAAAATTTATTTAAGTATTAAAAATATTAAAGTCACTTCTCATCATCACTACTAAACAAGGTATAAGTGTTTGATAAATTATAAAAAATATTTAAAAAATTTTTAAAAATCATTTGTGTTATTAAAAATCACTAATATTATTTTTTTTTTTAAAAATACTTAAAGTGTGTATGATAGTGATTTTAAAGAGTGTTTCTAATATTTTTAATATTTGAAATTTTTTATCTTTGGAGTATTAAAGATACTTGAAATACTTTCTAAAATTACTGTCAAACACACTTTTAGAATCATTATCGAATGCATTATAAAAATATTGGACGCAATTCTCAGATCACTGTCAAACGGGCTCTTAATTGGTGATTTTCTTAAAAATATTTTTTAAGAAAACACATGTAAAATAAAAACCCATAAATTATCAATCAATTTTAATTATGTTTTGATTTTTTTTTTATAGTGAAATCAAATATGATAGATTTAGTTTTATTAATCAAACAGAGTGTTAGTGTTCAAGTTTATTTAATATGACATATTTTGCTTGCTAAAAGAGTAAAGAATTTAATATGATATATTTTGCTTGCTAAAAGAGTAAAGAATGAAAAATACATTTAAACACGAATTCCCCTATCTTAATTTTCAAATATGGACTAACATGGTAGCTTACCCATCTAACTTTTATCAAAAATATAATTTTCAGTTTAATCATTTGGGAAGTTTTCACTTTTCAACAAGCAATAACTCCTCTGCATTTACACTAAGAAATAAACCAAGTTAATATTTCAACCACCTGCTTGTATTCTACCTCAAGCTACATAATCTTCAACCAGTTTCCTAAATATAAATGGAAGACAGTAGTTGACTTGGTTGAAATCAATTATATTGTCTGTCTCTGTTTCTCTGTGAAGATAAGAGGCAAAGCCGCAAAAGAGGGAGGATGATAAGGATTTGTATTATTTTTTTTTTGGGGGTTTCTGGCATGGTTGTATTGTCTCCTGTCCTTCTCTAATTTCCAGCTCTTTCTAGAATTGTTTATATTTCATCCCCTCAATGACAAATGTGCAAACAGCTAAATAGTAGTTGGCCTAAAATTTAACAAACACAACATTTTTCTCTTAATGGTTGCAGGTTGACTTCAGTGTCCCCATATCCACCTCAAATCCGATACGCGGTTTCAGACCAGGAAAAGATCACGGAGGAGCTGTTCCGGGCCTAGAAAGAATATATTTATAGAGAAGATAACCCAGTTGATCTTCATTGATATCTAGCTGATACTTTGTAGAGTAGTTTCAGCAGTGGGTCCTCCAACAACCATTGGAATCATTCAATCTCCCATTTCTTGCAATTTCCTAGAGTCTTCTTATGGATTCAAAGCTATTGTTCCTTTACTTTATGAGATTCTTATAGTCACATGTAAATGAATCTCTTCATCAATTAACCATACCATTATAAATTTATTATTATCATTCATTTGTGGGTTTGTTTTCATTGTTTATTCCGAGTTCAGCCTTTGTGAAGATATGATTCTTCCTCGTTTTGAGTGTGTGGACAGAATTGTTAGGTTTGAGTCAAATTCATATTTGGTAGGCTGACTGAAAAAGGGGCAAAGGGAAAGGGAGGTTGAGTGTGAGCTCTTCCAAACGTGAATAATTTAGGCTAAGATTGCCTTCCTTTATTGGTTCAATCTTTTGTGTCGTTACTTATACATTACAATTCAGAAAATCATTGAGATGTTTTGGTAACTTGGTGAGGCCATTTGTCCAGTAGATGGGGAAAATATTTTCATTTTTTTTCTCATCTTCTTACTGGGTTTGTTTGCTTTGTTTCTAATCATATTCTGAAATATTTTGGTGGCCTCATATGTTTTTTCTTGTGTACTACAAATATGCCTTTATTTAATCAAAATTTTAAAAATATCAAAATTATCCCATTTAAGGTATAATTATCGTGAGCAAAATCAATTGAAGTAGCAAAAGCACATACTCTCATTGTACTCGTTTCCAAATTTTATTTTCCTTGTAAAATGGAATTTTAAAAACCCATCATCAACCCATGAATCGCAATCTTAAATTTTATGTTTGGTTTTTGAAAATTTTGATGAAAAATCCTAGGAAAATAAAATAAAAAAATATTTAATATTAATAAATTATTTTTTATATTTTTGTTAAAATTAATTTTACTTATTTTTATTCAGATTAAATAATAAAAATTATTTAAAATTTGAACTAATTTTAATTTTATTTTATATTTTTCATAATAAAATAATCATGAATTTTTTTTTTTCCTATAAACTATTTTTTTTTCTTTTTACTATTTTTTGTATAGCAGAAATAATTGAGAAGTCATTGCAA
Source organism: Vitis rotundifolia (assembly GCA_030254885.1). Lineage (NCBI taxonomy): Eukaryota > Viridiplantae > Streptophyta > Magnoliopsida > Vitales > Vitaceae > Vitis > Vitis rotundifolia. Next base: position 19,967,027 of record CM058151.1, read on the forward strand.
TAATTATCCTCTCATGAATTTATGATTTATCCAATAAAGATAAATGTGGGGTTGTAGCATAGCATTCTCAGCCATGGAGTTTCACTCCTCACAATGCACTACCTCATCAAATATTTTTGTTTTGCGTGAGAAGTTTTTTTTGCTATCAATCCATATCCAAAATAAATCTTGACTTTTGAATAAATGTGGTGAAGATTAAAAAAAAAAAAGAATTACAATTCATAAAATGATATTTTGATCGGTCATGATGGAAAAATGTGAAAAAAAAAAAGTTGGGAAAAAAAAAAGAAGAAGGAAGAATAGTAGTATAACAAACGGGGCCTTAGCTTGATGGGTAACTTCCTTGATGAAGAATGGTCTCTCAATGAAGGTCCATGAAAGCAATGAAAAGTCCTTGGTCCACTACATGTGAACCCACCAAAGCCGACTTCAATCTTTTCAGTCAAGAAACCCCAATTCTAGATTTTCGGACCATTTCCCTAGTGAATCGAAGTTTCAATACTTTGAACAAGTCCTCCCATGAAGAAGAGCCCAAAAAGACATATTTAAACCATGTGGGTTTGAACATTTTATCTTTGTTGTCTACACTCAAATGATAGGTTGCTTCCAAATGGCTCCATTATCTCTTTTGAATGAGATGATAGTGCACATGTTCTTCACCAGCCAACCTCACCACATGTTCTTCCTTTGAATGAATCACAAATTTATAATATTTTCTAACAAGGAAGCTTCCTTTGAATGGACCACAAATTAATAACATTTCCAAGAGGGAAAGTTCCCTGCAATGGGGGTTATGAAAAATTTTGAACCATTTGGTATAGGACATGTGAAGTTCATGCAAATTTTGATTATAATATTGCATGAATTATTGAGGGTGCAATGATCAATGCTGTCTCCCAACTTTTTTATCTTATTTTGTAATTTTTTTATAGGTTGTTTAACAGGTGTCACGGATTACTACCTTTTCCTAATTGATTTCTTTTTCTTTTATAAACCTCTTACAAGTTTGGTTTTTTTTTTTTTAATTATTTAAAAAGAAATTAGAAAATAGCTATAATTTATGTTTTAAGAGACATTATTTGTATACAATGTTGAAAATGATATGAGAATTAAATGGGTAGTTGAGACATTTTGGGTATTTGAGTTGGGGATAGGAGAAGCTCAATTTGCCCCACTTGGCCCGATTGGAAATGAGTCCAGGCCTATAAGGTGTCAGTTCTTGCCATTTAGAAATTCACAAGCCATGAAACCAATGGCCCTGGCCCATGACCACCGACCTCTCCTGACTTGGATCCCACAAAGAATTACCAGACCCCAAATAGCCCAACAATCTTTCTAATTGAAAGCCCATTAAAACATATCCTTTGCTTTTTCTCCACAACACTTACTAATTAATATATATATTTATGTCTTTATTGAATATGTAAAGGTGAAAATTCCAAAATAGATATTTATGGGGTAAATTACAATTTTGCCCCTAAACATTTTTTTCTTAAACAATTTCGATCTTATATGCCTAAAAAAATTGAGGATCAAATTGAAACACGGTGAAAAGTGAGATAATTTTTGTACCCTTATTTCTTATTTTTAAGGGCATTCACTTAAAAATAAAAAAGAAATTGAATTTTGAAACAAGTAAAGAGAACTTGTGAATAATTAAACATTTAATTATTATTAATTTAAAATTTTATTTAATTTTAAAAAAAGAAAAATATTTGATGAAATTTGATTAAATTTTAAACTTTTTTATTTTGACTTTAATAGGATTATGCTATCATTCTTTGTATACTCATCCAACCCATTGTTGGTATGTATTCTCATTCTTTGGAGACATTACTTTATTTTATTTTATTTTTATTTTTATTTTTTATAATTTCCCATTTATTTTCAAGAGTTAAAATACAATCTTGGAATGAAATACAAAGTTTGGTAAGTCAACATCTTAATTTCTTTCTTACATTTGACTTAAATGCTATGAAATAAAATTCAAAATTTAATATTTTATAATTTAAAATAATTTATAAAATATAATTCCAACTCAATTCTTATTTTAAATATTAATAATATATGATAAAACCAACTTAGTGATCTTAAATTGATTTTAAATAGTAATTTTAAATTATTTATTTAGATCTAATAATATCAAATAATTAGACAATAAGATGCAAATTATTTAAACTCATAAAAAAATAATTTCTTATTTTGCCAAAAAGACATAAGTTATAAGTTATTAAGGCAATTTTTTTTTCTTTTAAAAACAATATTAAAAAAATAACTACTCAATATTAAAAAGAAAAAAAAAACCCAAAACTACTCCAATTTATTTTGTACAATAAAATCTCAAAAAATTATCTTTAATATAAAATTTGTAACCTTTTTTTCAATGAAAATAAAAATATTTATAATAAAAATACTTAAATAGGACAAAAAAATATTGCTTTTTCTTCTGAAAATACCCTCATTCAAAATCAAATATATTTTTGAAGGCTAATTTTTAACAAAATAATTTTAAAAATTATTATAAATTTTCTCGAACTTCCCATTTATTCTTAGAATTCACAAATCCATGTGCGTCTTCAAAAATCTGAAACCTAAAACCAAAAGAAGAAAAGGGAAAATGGGCATCAGTTTTAAAAAGCTCGAATTTTTGAAGCTTCATGGAGATTTATCAGTAACAATTACTAATATCTTTCATCATCTGCCCATTTTCCTCATCTTCCTCCACAACAAAAATTCAAAAACCCACGAAATAAACACCCCAAAACAAAAAGAAAAAGAAAATTTCAGACTAAACGGCGAAAATAGAAGAGAAAATGCGAGAGAGCTTCGATCTGAGATTTATGAGTAGAGGAGTTTGTAAGTCTTTGACACACCCTTTATATAGGCGACCAGGGGAACCACAGAAACCCTAATCGGTGAGCTTCTATCTGGTGCTCTGCGTTCCACCCTACTAACTTACCTCCTCGTGTCTCCACCCTTAGATCAAGCCGATCAAAGGCAGTATGAAAAAAAAAATTGGGTGTTGTTTTTAAAATTGGGTGGCTTTTTGAGGGTGTTGTTTTTGAAGGATTAGAAGTACTTTTTTTAATACTTAAAAAACGCCTTTTTAAAAAATTTAAAAAATAAATAGACATTTAACAAAATTTAGAAAATCAGCTAGCATTGTGAGTGCTTGGGCCCATGAATGAACCAGGGTTGGCCCAAAATCTAATAAAGGTTGGGCCTATATATACAATTTTGGCCCATTTTTGTGAGTTTTGGACAAAGGACCTCATGGCCCAATCCCCCCATCGCGACCAATTGGTTTGGGTTCATGTTGGACTGGAGTCGGGCGACCTTTGCCTGGCTCAGGTGGGCCCTCAGGTTGGCTTGGGTTAGGCCCTTGTCTAGGTATGGTCCTAAGAAGGGTTCATTTAGAGGAGTTTGAAGGGTTTTTACTCCTTTGAAAATATATTGTGAAGCAGTCAAGGACCTTTTTGGAGTTCATTAATTATAATAAAAATGAATATAATTTATAAATAAATAAATATTAAGAATTTTTTTGTATAATTTATTTATTTAAAATATAAACTTTTCTTTTATGTGATGAAAAATAAAAAAAATTGAATTAAACTATTTTTTATTGAATTAAAATAAAATTTCTAAACCCCGTTTATTCTTCTTTTGAAACCCGGCTTAGTACGTGTGGGCTCTCCACACTCCACTCTTGGAATTTTCAGTTGAGAGAGTCGAGGTCATATGAATATATGTTTGCGGCCATGGATACGTCTAAATTATGCGATGGATTGTCGAAAGAATTTTTTGATTCGATTTTCTCGACGTGGGTTCTCAGTCGAATCTGCGAAACTGACTCAAGAATTCGTGGGTCATGTGGGTGTTTCCCCTTCAGAGTTCAATTCACATGCTTACGCCAATGCGCTTCAAGATTGTATCCAAAAAGATGAACCCAGTAGAGGAAAGGGTCTGCATTGTGAGATTCTGAAAAGGGGTGGTTGCTTGGACTTGTTTGCTTGGAACATTCTCCTAAATATGTACGTAAAGTCAGATTTTTTGTGTGATGCGAGTAAATTGTTTGACGAAATGCCTGAAAGAAATACAATCTCATTTGTTACTTTAATTCAGGGTTATGCAGAGTCTGTTCGATTTGTGGAGGCGATTGAGTTGTTTGTTAAATTACATAGGGAGGGTCATGAGCTTAATCCGTTTGTTTTTACCACAATTCTGAAGTTGCTTGTGAGTATGGACTGTGGGGAGTTAGGTTGGGGCATCCATGCCTGCATTTTAAAGCTTGGTCACGAGTCCAATGCATTTGTAGGGACTGCACTTATTGATGCTTATTCAGTTTGTGGACGTGTTGATGTTGCTAGAGAAGTGTTTGATGGGATTCTTTACAAGGACATGGTTTCTTGGACTGGGATGGTAACTTGTTTTGCGGAGAATGATTATTTCAAAGAGGCTTTGAAGCTCTTTTCTCAAATGAGGACGGTCGGGTTTAAGCCAAATAACTTTACATTTGCTAGTGTGTTTAAGGCTTGTCTTGGTTTAGAGGCATTTGATGTGGGGAAGAGTGTGCATGGGTGTGCCTTAAAATCTCGCTATGAGTTGGATCTATATGTGGGTGTTGCTTTGCTTGATTTGTATACTAAGTCTGGAGACATCGATGATGCTCGGTGGGCATTTGAGGAGATTCCTAAAAAGGATGTGATCCCTTGGAGTTTTATGATTGCACGTTATGCTCAAAGTGACCAGAGCAAGGAGGCTGTGGAAATGTTTTTTCAGATGAGGCAAGCTTTAGTGCTTCCTAATCAGTTTACTTTTGCAAGTGTGCTGCAAGCATGTGCAACTATGGAGGGTTTAAATTTGGGAAAACAAATACATTGCCATGTAATCAAGATTGGCCTTCACTCTGATGTTTTTGTTTCAAATGCCTTAATGGATGTCTATGCAAAATGCGGAAGGATGGAGAACTCAATGGAACTTTTTGCGGAGTCACCACATAGGAATGATGTGACCTGGAACACGATGATCGTTGGGTATGTGCAGTTAGGGGATGGGGAGAAGGCTTTAAGATTGTTTCTAAATATGCTCGAATACCGAGTGCAGGCAACTGAAGTAACATACTCTAGTGCTCTTCGTGCTTGTGCTAGCTTAGCAGCATTGGAACCAGGACTTCAGATTCATTCCTTGACAGTCAAAACCACTTTTGACAAAGATATTGTAGTGACTAATGCTTTGATAGATATGTATGCCAAGTGTGGGAGCATTAAAGATGCCCGATTAGTGTTTGATTTGATGAGCAAACAAGATGAAGTTTCATGGAATGCTATGATCTCAGGATACTCCATGCATGGTTTGGGTAGGGAGGCTCTAAGAATTTTTGACAAGATGCAGGAAACAGAGGTCAAACCTGACAAGTTAACTTTTGTTGGTGTACTATCAGCATGCGCCAATGCAGGACTTTTAGATCAAGGCCAAGCTTATTTTACTTCAATGATACAAGACCATGGTATTGAACCTTGCATAGAGCACTATACATGCATGGTGTGGCTGTTAGGTCGAGGAGGCCATCTTGACAAGGCTGTCAAGTTGATTGACGAAATTCCATTTCAGCCTAGTGTTATGGTTTGGCGTGCTTTACTTGGAGCCTGTGTGATCCATAATGACATTGAGCTTGGGAGAATTTCTGCTCAGCGTGTGCTTGAGATGGAACCCCAAGACGAGGCTACCCATGTGTTACTGTCTAACATGTATGCCACTGCAAAGAGATGGGACAATGTTGCCTCTGTCAGGAAAAACATGAAAAGAAAAGGAGTGAAGAAGGAACCAGGCCTTAGTTGGATTGAAAGCCAGGGCACAGTTCATTCTTTCACTGTGGGGGATACTTCACACCCTGAGGTGAGAGTGATTAATGGGATGCTGGAGTGGTTGCACATGAAAACCAAGAAGGTAGGCTACATTCCGAACTATAATGTTGTTTTGCTTGATGTGGAGGATGAAGAAAAGGAACGCCTCTTGTGGGTACACAGTGAAAGATTAGCTCTTGCTTTTGGGATAATTAGGACACCATCTGGAAGCCCCATTAGGATAATGAAAAATCTACGAATATGTGTGGATTGCCATGCTGCAATTAAGTGTATATCAAAGGTTGTGCAGCGAGAAATTGTTGTCAGAGATATCAATCGATTCCATCACTTTCAAGAAGGTTTATGCTCTTGTGGTGATTATTGGTGATTGACATGCCCTACTGCTGTTCCAGAAGTAAGGTGTCCTTGCTTTGAGAAATTTCACAGCAGTAGAGAGCATTGGATAGAAATTTACAGGTAAAATCAGTATACAATTATTTTAGCACAATAGTTCCACCTATAAAAGAAATGTAAGCATAATAGTGCTATATTACTATTGCTAGTCTGCGGTTGCTTTATAACTTTTTCTAGTAACACTGCAAGAAATTCTGAGTGAATGAATCGGTGAACGATGAATGCCATACTCATATGTAGGTCAAGCACATGTAGTCATCTTTTCATGGTTTCCATCTCAAGATTTCTGAACTCATTATTGTCTTATCCATTGATGATCATAGCGTCCATTCACTTTATTCTCCTGTATAACTTTCATTTTAAAAAAAAAAATTATTCTTAATTTCTTCTGCTAGTAACTTTTGATGAGGTTGATCAGCTAGTCTGGATTATGGCTTCCCTTCTGTCCCTTCTCCCCCTTTAGCATATGCATCCTACAGGCTGCCAATTTTGTGGAAAGGCCTTATTCCTGAAAACAATTAGATGTCATGAAGTTTAATTACTTCTACTCCTATAATTTATTCCGCCGGTTAAAAATATGACACTTCGTTTCAGGTGATAGGTCAAAGAATAGTATGAAAGTCAACTATCGCTATAAGGAAAGTTACTTGAAGAAGAAACTAGATTTTGTAGATATGCACCTAACTTTGTTCAAGTCAAAGAGATGATTATACTTGCCCACTGCTCTTCTATGGAATTGCTATATGTCTATCTGCTGTTCCTTAGATTGGTCATTGGGCTCTCAGGTAGCCCAATATAGGTCAAATTATATTCTTAGAACTTGAGGGCCCTGGCTTCTTATGAAGTGTAGATTTCCACATGTATCTATGTATAAATTTGTCTATAAATTTTTCTGATTCACATATACTCTACATCATTAGATTGGGGACCTAGGTGTTTAATTTAAATTGTTCTTTTCCTAACTGCTACTGAAAATTAAAATGTAATTCTGTATAATTTTAATACTTACATCACATTGGTTTTAACTGTACTTGCAGGATTGGCATCCAACATGATGAATTTGTCTACCCCGTCAACAGGATAAAACTTTACAAGGCACTGTGGTATTTTCTCCATACAATCATCCTGTTCAGATAAATATTGATTTTAAGAAAATTATTTTTGTTGTGGTTTCTTCTTGTCTTCGTTAATTCTCAGGATGGTTCACTATTTGTATTACGTGGTGTACATAGGTTTGACCGGCTTATGATTAGGTTCCTTCAAGGTCTCCAGACAAACAATACATGAGAAAGTAGTCATGATCTGATGATCATTAGTAACTCTTTTACTCTGTATACTGAGTAACCAAGACAATGCATCAATCCTTCACCATAAATGATATACAGACTTGTGGGTCAAAAGCATCTCCAGGTCTGGTTGAGCCATCTTGCAAAGCATTTTCTCTTTACATTTTTACCTCCGAGTCTTAAGGTGCTTAGTTAAACATCACAAGTGTTACTGTATTTTTTTTTTAGGTTGGTTGATGATGAATTGCATCTCATAAACCATGGCTTATGTAGCACCAAATCTTTCAAAAATTATCAAGAGAAAGTCAAACTGTTTTCACTCTATCAGTTTCCATCTAAAACTTCTAACTTCTATTTTCCTTGATGTGGATCTGGTTCTGATAATACTGCGCCTTGTTTGGAAGCTTCTAGATTGAGCTCTATGATTAGGGTTGGCTTAAGGTTATAAGTATTGTGTTATATTTGTAGAGAAATGATCCAATCCTGTGTAGAGTTACATTCTTTGTACTTTATTGAACTATAGTAGTATAATGCTATAATTTTATTCCCCAATTTATGTCAATAAGTTTGAGTTTTTTGTCTGGAAAATTGTAGGATGATTATCACCAGCCTTGATGGGAATGATGGCCCCTGCAGTGACATTGTAGAAAAGGCATGATCCACTTTTGAGTCAAATAGATCGTTAGTCTTGACTGGCCACTCTACAAAATCAGTACCCTTTATTTATCTGCCATTCCTTAGAGTGAATGTTGACTGCCATATTAACTGCACTTTAGGTCAAATTATACTCCTAGAATATGAGGAACAGGCATATTATGAAGTTCCAATTCCAGGACTACTAATAACATGGTTGACTATTTTTCATGGCCGAGCATGCAGGATATGCTTCTAAGCATGAGGTTTTTTTCTTGATGTGGAGGATGATGATGAGCGGGAATGCATGGCATGGCCACATGGGGTGCATGTTGAGAGATTAGCACTGGATCATAGGCTACTTAGGCATCATCTAGAACTAGAAGCTGCATCTTTACTATGAAAACTTTTGAATATGTATAGACTTATTACTTAGGCATCAAGCTGTTATTAAAGGTTGCACAGTGAAATATTTTCACCAGAAAGAGAATGATTTCATTGCTTTCAGGAATCTCCTACGGTAAGGTGACTGATGTACCCTAAAGTCCTCTACTTTTTTCTAGGATTAAAATATCCATCTTTGTAGCAAAGTTCATACCGACATGAAGGAAGGTTGAATTAGAATATTGATAAATTTATGAGGGATTTGAGAAGTTTCTTTTGATTGGAGTGGTGACATGTTTACTAAAATAGATTGAGTGTGGGTAATTATTGCTATATATGACAATATTATGCGATATCTATGATCCATTAGTCAGCATATCTTTCTGTTCTCATGTGTAATTGAAATAATTCGAGACATCACCCTTTCATTGTATCCAATATATGATGACATTGAAAACTCTGGCTAACATTTCCAAATAATTACTTGTTCAAAATCATATTTCTGAAATTGATAAACTTTTTGACTTTTGGGACCTGAATTATGTTATAGGTGGCAGCGGATCCAAAAAAGTCTTAGTCGGTAAGATAACAAGTCCAGTAGATCTCATCGCTTAATTTCTGCACGTGGTGTCGGCTGCCGACTAATTGCGATGCTTCTCTTTTCTTCGTAATGTCTGCTATGATTTCAAGGCAGAGTGAGGAGTTTTTTTGGCCTTTAGTTGAAAGAAATATCTTAGATAACACGTGCACATCAGTACTAGCTTCATATGTAAAAAAGCCAACAGTAATTGCTAGGGTTTCATCGTTATTAGAGTAATCCTATTCTAAGCTTTGTCGATATGCAAAGTTAACCACATGACCATACTGGTCATTGCATAGAGGATGTTACCTACCAAGTATGCTTTCATGTTGCTGCAGAAGAAATTTGATCTTTAGTTGTCTGATAGACAACAATCACATGCAACTTATAAGAATTTTAGCACTAAGAAAGCAACAGTTCATCTTATAGATCAGATTATTTGGTTCATTGGTAAAGTCATAGTTCCAAAAGACAATTGACTAACCAACTACCAAATTCCCTTGTTACTCCATTACTGCCAGTGTCACCTAGATTGTTCCAGCTATTTCAATCCATATTGAATTATCATTTGACTATAATTTTGACATGGTCCAAGTGAAATTGATTTTTTGAGTTCTATCCTCAGACAAGGAGAAAAGTGGAGCAGAAGCTTGAATAGGATTTTTATCCATTGCTTAGAAAAAGTTCTGAGTGACCACTTTCCTAGAATAAACTCATTTCTTTTGTTGCTTTGGACATTTTGTTGGAAAAGTTTCAAATGATGAAGTAGGAAACTATCCTTGTTGAGGATTCCATGAAAAACGGCTCCTGCTTGCTTCTAAAATGGGCAAAAACTGAAGCAACTTCCTAAGATTCATATTCATGACAAGAATTGTTTTTTTTTTTTATTGTTTTTTATCCATATAGCTGGATGGCAAGTTAAGCTTCATTCTCTATTAACTTTTTCATAGAATTGTTGCACTTATTGTGCTAGCCACTTTGTAAATAGTTAGTAAGCTAGAAATCTATGTCATGTTTAAAGCTGACCTGACCTCCTAACTTGAATTAAGAATACCGTGTTTTTGAATTTCAGTAATTCTTGGGAAACTGTTTCCTCAACAGCATATCATTTATTTGTATGGTTGTAATTGCATCCTGGAGCTGTTCTTTCCCTTGTTTTCCCCTTCTCAAAGCAGTAAGAAGTAATCACTGATTTAAGCACAATTATTCTATTTTATTTGAGTTTCAGTTTTCCAGTACTTACCACTGATGGAAGTCGTTTTCTAAATCATTTTATTTTAAATGACAAGGTATATATATATTATAAGAACTGAAGACCAAGTTGGCAAGGTTGGCTCAAGCTGGGGCCAGAAATACATTTTCAAAAAAGGCTCGGTTTATATCCAGTCATGATAAAAACCAATCAGGTACTTACTAATTCTCAAACTTGTATTCATTAAATGCTAAAGATCTGAAATTATTATTATTATTTTTTTAAATTGCCCTAAACTCATTGGAGTGCTTTATTTATACATCCATTTTTCAAAGATTGCTTGCATTGATTCCTCTACCAAGTTAGCAGGTGGTTTGGTTGGACATCTGAAGTCAGCAGATCGTGATGATGGTTTTGAAGTCGCACACTAGTTTGTGTGTCCCATTGTGTGTGAAACTACAACTTGGTCATCTAGAGTGGGGGACATTAGAAAAAATGAGTCACTACAACCACTGATATGGGATTTGATTTAGGATTGAACAGAGGGACACCATTTTAATTTCTTACAGTAACTGGGGTTGATGCCTGTCATTGTCTTTTTCTTTTTCTGTAATGCCTCATTCAAGATGATAGGTGGAATGGCACAATCTTTCTGGGATGTTTCAAACTTTCAACCTGTATCTAATGGGAAATCGTTTGTATCCTGTGAATGCATGAAAGCTAGAGGTAGAATTAAGTCACCTCTGTAATCTGATCAACTGATATTTATTACTAGTACATGACATCTGAACTCTTTATCTGTTGAATGCAGGTGATATTGATGGTGAGAATGGATTTATGCAATGAATCCAAAGAGTTGGTAAAATGCATAATTCGGTCAGAGTAGTAAAGTGCCAGCAACAGCCCTCCTTAGAGTCAAATTTGGCTGTTCAACGCCTTTCAGCTTCAAGTAAATAGTCTGGCAAGGAGAATTGGGCATGGGACGTGTGGATTCAGAAGTATGCAGGCTGCAGACATCTCCCAAAAGCAATGGAGGTGAGCCTCATATGATTTTGATCTTTTGGAAGCTGAAAACTGAAACTGTGGCATCCTTGGTTATGCCATCTCTTAGGCACAAACAAGGGCAGTGTCCTACCATTCTGTAATCTAGGTATTGTGCTTGAACTTGAAACAAAAGCTATGAAAAACAGGTGAATTGGTAGGTGAGGTTGTGCTCAAACTTCAAAGAAGCCCACAAATGATTTTCCCAGAAAGAAAAAGAAGGAAAAAAAGGAGCATGGAAATGATTCTGAGCTTGACCATTTGATTCAGGTTCAAAGTAATATGAAGAAATTCCAAGCTCATTGGAGAAAGGTGCATTGGTCAGATTTACAGTGGTTTCAACACAAAACTTTTCCTTTCAAAAATTTATATACACATAAAAATAAAATAAAAAACCCACAAGGGCGGTCTGCAGAGACATTTGAGGACTTTTGGGTCCTTCTGATAGGCAAATATTATTGACAAATTTAACATACCATGCAATTTTTTCTTCCCTCCTTAAAGTGGTAAAAATAAGTATGGAAAAAGGGTCAAAAAGGTGTTTGAAAATCTAATCTTGACTCATTCTATGAAATTTTGTGTTTTACTAAACTTTAACCCAAGAAGTCCATCCTCTGTCTCTTCCATGTTTTTTAAAACATTAAAATATCCATTAATATAATATTTACGTGCCAATCATCTCATTACTTCTATCAATCTCTCTTTCTCCTTCACTTAAAAAATAGATATTAAAAATTTGATGAAAGGTATTTCCCATCTTTTCAAAAAGAATGGCCAATACCCATTTCAAATTTAATCAAATTTACAACAATGTTGAGCGATGTGATTGATATGGGGTAAGACCCTGTTTGGCTACACCCTTTTAGTAACAGTCAACCCACCAATAAAATTTTTTCAATTTCAACATCAAAATTATCACCCCTTGGTTTTCTTATGAAACAAACCAATGTGAACAAATTAATTTGTTTAAGATGCAAACTCCATAGGGTGTAGATGGTTGTAAAGTAGAAGTGGCGAAATGGGCATTTAGCATTCGAATATAATTGAAGAAAACATATATGGAAATGAGGCATCACATCAAGGGTCCAGTGGGATTACAAGACAATAAAGCAAAATCCAAGTGGGAAGTCATTTGTAGGATCATGTAATGTAACTATTTTTTTTTTGGGTGTGTGATGACAATTCTAACGTAGCGCTGACTCATCCATGACAACTAACCCCCATTTCAAAATCTAGTTTATATTTTGTTTTTTTTTTAAAAAAAAATTGATCCCATTATTTGGATCTTCATCTGGGATCTAAATTTAATTATTTTATTTTTCACAGTTTGGATTAAATATTTGGTATGTATAGATCCCATATGTAATTTTTTTTTTTTCATTTTTCATTTTTTTTTTCTCGGAAGAAGAATTGAATATTGAATAAGAGAGATGTGTACATTCATATACAATGTAAATTTGTTTTAAAATATTTTTCAATTTTTTTTTATCATTATTTACAATATTTTACAAAAAAAATTTGAAATTAAAATATTTCAAATTTAATTTTTAAAAAGATGATTTTAAAATAAATTTTCAAAAAAATGTTTTTTTGTTGAAGGGTTGGTTTGAAGTTTTTTTTTTTTTTTTTTTTTTTTTTTTTTTTTTTTTTTAAGTTTAATAATCTTTTTTGCATGCAATTGAATAAGTTTATAAAAAATATTTTAACTTAAAAAAAAAAAGAATATAGTAAGAAAATAAACATGATATTTTTTTATTGAATTTGCGTGATGGTTGATGAAGAGAAAAGATTTATTTGAGAAAAAAAAGGGCTTTATTGAATTCCACAAAAAAAAATAAGTTTGGGGTTTATTTCATAATTATTTTTATAAAATAATTTTAAAAAATAGTTTTTGAGAATTTTTTTAAAATTGTCCTCAGTATTTTGTAAAATAAAAATATGTTTAAAAATATAAAATATTTTTTACTTCTTCATAATATTTTAAAAATAATTTTTATATCTATTATTTTATTTTTAATTATTTTATAAATTTATATAATTATTTTTTAAAACAATTCTTAAAAATAATATAAAATAAATAAAAAATATTATATAAAAATATCATATTTTTTATTTTTAAAAATAAAAAATAAAAATACATTTTTATTACCAAACATTGTTTCTTTTTTTTTTTTTTATTCTCCCCTTTTTCAAAATGGTTACCAAAATTATCTTAATTTTTTAAAATAATAATAATAATTTATTAGTATGAAAACGAATACTACGTGGTTGATGGAGGGCGGCAGTTATGGGGCCCACAGGAGAGGCCCCCATGAAGTTCGGCTTTGCACGCGCTGTCAGTGCTGTAGGCCCCACACACCCACGCACGTCCATGCAGTGCGTGGAATTTTATGTATGCCCCACCTATCCCACCTCAACTTCGAGGCGCGTACGCCGTTATAATATCATGCGTGTCTTTATCCCCATTCTGTCTTCCCTCTCAAATCTATGCGCGTTCCGTAACTTCTGTATAATAGTGTCACACTAATCACCAAAGCTTTTGTTTTTTCCGACCACCTTAAAATCTCTCTCTCCTCTTTTTTTTTTTTTTTTTTCACTTTTGTTTAATATCATAAATGGTCAAATTATTTTTATAAATATTTTTTTTAATGAATTGGACAACTATTAAAAAAAATCCTTGTAATTATTAATTCTTTAAGTATTTTTGTAACATAATTATTAAAAAAAAAAGGAGACTCAAGTTATACTTACAATATTATTTGATTGAGAATATTTTTTTCGATAAATATTATAATTAAATCCTAATTATTCGCTTAATTAAAATAATAATTATTTGATAAATGTGACATGGTGATCACTTTATACAATCAAAGGACTTTTTTAAACCAAACTTTCATTTTGATATTAAATAGAGGAATGTACTACGTGGATTATGGTATAATTAATGGGAAGTTAAATACTTCATTAGAGGAAAATGTGGCATAAAATCTAGTTAGTATTTTTTATAAAAAAAAATTGAATAAGGAGATTTATGTAAAAGGCAACGGTTTTTAAAAACTATTTAAGGTATCAAAAGATTTTTACGATCCCAAATTTAAAATTTTTTTTAAATAAATTTTAAAGATATGAGGTAAATCTATATTTTTTATCAGACGTTTTATATTTTATATAGAATTTCTTATTATTTTTTTATAAAATAAAAAATAAAAAGTGTATCTAAATAAAAACAAATAGTAATTTTTAAAATGTGAAGTAGTAAATGTAAAAGTTATTTTTAAAATATAGAAAACGATTTAAAATATTTTAGGTCCAGAATAAACATTTGTTTAGGCTACTATTAGATTTTTATTTTACAAAATATTATAAATTAGTGATAAAAACCCTGATTTAAAATTGTTTTCGAAAACAAAACTTTTCATCATAAATCAAATCAACGTTGAAATATGTCTTTTTTGTAAATTTCCTAGCATGTTTCTTGAATGTAGGTGTGGACCTATTGGTTATTCCACTAATTCATTCATCCTCCTTTTTTGACTTGGTTTTCCTTTGTGCATGTTTCAATATTTGGTTTGGTGCACTCCGTCCAACAATGACTTGCTTCTCACCATGAATCACACGATCTCTCCATTACTTATGATTATTTATGATCAAAACTCATTGTAAGATGTGAATTTGCATTTGTTTCCCATTCCAAGCCACTTGTGCATGTCATTATGGGTAGAGAAATTTTGAAAAAAGAAAACTATAAAGAAAAAAAAAAAACCCCAAAAGGTGGTTTCTAAGTCAAATGGGAGGTAATTGGAAGTACCCTTTTGGTAGTAAAACTAATAATCACAAATAGATGTGAATAATGATAAAAAGCAAGAAAGTGGAAGGGCAAGCAAAGAAAGCAATCTG
This sequence comes from Vitis rotundifolia, assembly GCA_030254885.1. Lineage (NCBI taxonomy): Eukaryota > Viridiplantae > Streptophyta > Magnoliopsida > Vitales > Vitaceae > Vitis > Vitis rotundifolia. The sequence goes on from CM058151.1 coordinate 19,982,297, forward strand.
AAGAGCAGCCGGCCAAAGAAGAAAAAGGGCCAAAAGAGAAATCAATAAATTAATAAATAAAGGAAAACATGGAGTTAGAAATGATGAGGGTTGTAGTGATGATGGTGAGTGGGAAGCAGTGAAGAAGAGGAAAGGGGGTATGGAAAGGAATGGAATATTTAGGGTTCGGTGACATGCAAAGAGTGCAGTACTATTGCCTCCTATCTATTTCTCTCTGTTTTTTTTTTCTTCTTTTTTAGTATGTAATTTTATTTTATCTGCATTTGTAATTTTCTATGCATGTGTGTGCTTTGATCTAATCAAGCGTGCCTGTGAACTGGGCTGATCTTCTATTTTTTAAATGGAAAATTTTAGGATAGGGATTTGTTACGTATCAATCCTTTTAATATTGGTCCACACTTATCGAGGTTCTTACATAAATTTAAGTTATTTATAATAACCTAATCACACAACATCATACGTGGAAATGACAAAAGAGTTTTAGTCTGGTTTTAATATTGGTCCACACTTATCGAGGTTTTTACATAAATTTAAGTTATTTATAATAACCTAATCACACAACATCATACGTGGAAATGACAAAAAAGTTTTAGTCTGGTTGGACAATTAACGTGATCCGCATGTTCATGAGATGCACCAATATTCAAGAATTCACTAATCAAATGAAAGAAAAAAGATATAGTGATCAAAGCTCTCATTCTTTTTTTCATTGTAATCGAATTCTTTTTTTTTTTTAAAACTAAATCTTGAAATACAATAAAGGTAAATTTGTCATTTAATATATAATACAAAAATAAATAAATATGCAAGTTAACCGGATAACTTGAGTCCCATGAGCTCAATGAGGAATTGACTCTAGACATCCTCTATAAAAAACAACAAGCTTGATTTAGACTTTACAATCCAATAATTTAAAGGAGAGTAAAAATTTGGGAAAACCCTAGTTTTAGAAAGATAGATTTTGATACATGCATGATAAAAGTTAAATTTTGAAATATCACCACACTTAAGCTAAAGTTAAAAAAGTGCTTTCCACAAGAAAATAAACATGAAAATGAATCATGGTGTTGTTTGGAAAGATGAATCAAAATTTTGATGAAAATAAGTTTTAATTTCGATGGGAATATTTCTATTCTTATTTTTAATAAGTAATTCAAATATGAGGAATAAGAAATGGGATCATTTTTTACATACATGTCTTTAGTCTTTAGTGTTTAAAAAACTCAAAACAAGGTTATTAATTGGGGTTATCAATCATTAAGCTCTCTCATATTTGTAAAGTGTAGGGCTACATTTTTCAAAATTGAAAAAAAAAAAAAAAAGCCCTTTGTTGCAGAGGACAAAACCAAAGAACAGGGATGATGACAGTGTCCTTTCATGAGTATCCCATTTTGTAAAGAACCTGTGGCCCTCTAAATCACTGTTGATGAAAAAAATGAAAGGAGAATATTCTCTAAGACATGGAAAGAGAGAGAGAGAGAGGGAGGGAGGGACAGTTGTTGTTTCACATTTAAAAGGAACATGCAATGCAAAGTGGGGAGAGAGAGGGAGGGAGGGAGAGAGATGTTTCACATTCAAAAGGGAACATGCAATGCAAAGTGGTAGAGCCCAAAAAGGAGGGTGCGGTCTTATGGAAAGTTGGCCCCCTTTTCACTTTGGAATGATCACCCCACAACACACAAAAACACACACACAATCACAACCCACTAGATAAGAAAGAAAAGAAGAAGGAATGCCCATGTCAATACTACAAAAATATGAAATACACCACCACCACCAACCCTACAAAAGGCATCTATCTCCTCATGCCTCTCCCATCATTTTTATTAATATCCCACTCATCTCTAAAAGACTAGTCTCTATCACAAGATTGCCAAAGCCCAAGCATGCTCTCTGTGTTTATGTTTTCTGCAATGCCCTTTTTTTTTTTTTTTTTTTTTAATTTAATTTTTGAGAGAAATGCCTACGTATATTCTTCAAATCATGACCTAGAGAGTTCTGCTGAGAAACCCAAGAACTGGCCCCTACCATATTTCATGGGAGAGGTTCACAGCATTCTTAAATATATAAGGGTTCACTCATCTAATATGTGTTGATGTGTTTTAAACACATGATTTTTTGTTTTTTATTTTTTTTAACAATTATTAATACGTTATTATCCATAACTTTTATGATTAGCCATAAAAGTAGTTGAAATAATTAGCTATTTCTTTTGTTGTATTCATTAAAAGTGGAACACGACCACCTTCCATTCTAGGAGGCTTCAGATTAATTTAGAAAGTTGTATTTCACTTTCAAACATTGCTTTTAACATTTTAGAAAGACTTAAAAGCGGTAAGTTATAAAAACATCAATCACCATCCGTTATTTGAGTTCATGCATTATAAATATAAAATAAATGAAAATTTTAAGGTAATGAATCAATTCTTATCAAAAATATAATCTATATAATAAAAATTCAGTCTATCGATCAAATAAATGAGATTAATATATAAAAATAAAATCCTAACAACACTCACATATAGATACATATCCATTCAATATTATAATGTTACCCTAAAATAAAATAAAATATAATAGGGGCTATATATATATATATATCAATTAATACACCTATCTTAATTAATTAATAATAATAATTGTTTTATTTGGGCATACAAGAAGACAAAAGAACATTTGGGTAATGGGGCATGTGATTCCCATGAGTAAATAGTGTCCTCTCAACTGTCATGAGAGCTATATCTACTCTTTTTGAAGCTACATGGAATGATTAAAACATTAAATCAAGTGCATGGGAATTGCTTAATACACAAAAGCGTCAACTTAAGGGCACAGAAATGTTTCCATCATTTCTTAGGCCCCCACTTTTGGGCAGCTTTCTACTTTGAGATGCTTAATATTACAAGCTACTTGAAATAAAGAAACCAACTAGCCATCATTATTCAACTCCAAATGTTATGACAGGCCTCTCTCCTTTGTCTAGTTACCCTATACCTACTTTTATAATTTTCTTTACTTTTCTTTTCCTTTTTTATTTTCTTGAAATGAGTTTTTTTTTTTAATGGGCATTGATGGAAAAAGTAATTATTATTATTTTTTAAATTCATTGGTTTAATAAATTTTTTGAACTAATTAATTAATAGTATTTTCTAAAAAAATAAAAAATAAAAGCTATGATTTGGGTCTTTTTTTTTAATAGAAAATTCATTTATTTTTTAATAATTTGTTGATTGTGAGAAAATGAGCTAGCTAGCTCCATATGAAACAAGGTCTCATGTGTTGGCCACTTTATTAATATATTGTGGAACAATTTAAAAAGGTTGTTCATTAGTCATGGAAAAGGGCATCATTTTCCAAAATGTGGGATGGTCCTTATAGGACAAATATGCATGTAGGGGTTTGAGGAGAAATCACACAATGATGGGATTCACACATCAATTCTTAATGCAATTAGTGATGAATTCTTGGATGGTGAGCTGATCTGATCACCAAAAGAAGACAAATTTGTGATCCATTGCTTCAAAATTGGCTGCCCATACTATGGCGTGTTTGGCTAATTTTTAATATATATTATATAATTTTAGAGTCACCATCATGAACTAAGGGGTCATTTTGAGAGTATGTCTTTCTTTCCAACAATGCCAAACTTTGAAAATTAGGAGTGTGTTGGATTGATAAAGTCCCATCATTAGTATGGGATTATAGAAAATAAGGTAGATTAGGGAAACTTTTTTCTTAAATAAATGATGTAATCCACAAAATCAGTGATAAAATGGGACCCAATAAAAGATAGTGGAATAAGGTATATCTTAGTTTGAAGTTTAGTCTTCTTAGCTGCCTTGATCATATTTTCCCTAATTTTGGATTCCCACTACAAGAAAGTAACTAATATATTTCTTCACCTCTCCTCAAAAGAAGCTCTTGCAATTTGGAGTTATACTAATGACTTTTTTTAACTTTGAGTTAAAAGATGATTAATTCTTAAAATAGACCTATAAGACGTCGTCTTAAATATCATAAGATGTTTTATTTATTTTTACTGAATATCAATTGATTTAAGATGAAATGATTAAAACTTGATCCAAATATTAGTATTAGAGATAAGAGTCATATTTTTTAAACAGAACTATAAGATGTGATTTTAAATATTATAGAAGATTTGATTTATCTTCACTTAACACTAATTGATTTTAAAATGTAATGATTAAAACTTAATCTAAATATTAAATCAAAACAAAAAAAATATGGATTTGAATCACATTTGAGGTGCAATAATGTCACAAGCTGATGGATAGATCTCTAAGTTATAAATAGGAAACCTAAAAGTAATGAACTATATGTATAATTAAGGATTCAAGTATTAAATATAGTTTAAGAGATTATCCTATTTGGTAATAGATGCATAATTCATACCATGGTAACAAGTTTAATAACAATAATTAAATCATACATAAATTACTAATTTAAAAAAAAAATTAAAATTTTGAAATCAAATTAAAAAAGGGGTGGTTACAATATGAATTGATACCTATCAAGCCTAATCACAACATGCCATGCTTGTATAATTTTATTATATAACTTTATACTTGTATTTATATCTTATTTGATAATATAAATTTTATGATACTTCAAAATTTTCTTCTTAAGAAAAAAAAAAATGATATTACTTTCTCCTCTACAAAGGAGGGAATAAGAGTAGTGGGGAAGTACAAAGGCATTTATAAAGGGGAGAAGCCCTGGTGGCAGAAAATGAAGACACCTGACAAAACTTCTCATAAGTCATAGGCCATCTATTTATTCTCTGTGGATTATACATTTGTTTTTGTGTGTATGTGTGGAAATTAAATAAATATAGAATTGAAAAGATGTGCGAAGTACATACATGAGTTCATTCATTCAAAGCCTCCCAAGTAAATGAAACCTGACAAAAACAAAGCACAAACTCTCCAGTCTCCACAAGCCATGCACTCTCTCTCTCTCTCTCTCTCTCTCTCTCTCTCTCTCTCTCTTTTCTGTCCCTCTCTCCCTCTCTCTCAAAGGTTTCAACGCATTAAACCCACTTGTTTTTTCCCCACACTCACATGCATGGACTGACATAGCCACTCATTATCCCACATGCACATGCAAATAGACCTTACTCTCTCTCTCTCCTCTCTCTCTCTCCCTCCAAAACCACCATTGTGTGTTTTGGGTCACACTCTTCCATTTGTAAATGGAGGAGTGATGATGATGGCATTGATGATGCCATGATGACGAATGGGTCTTCTCATATCAAAACCTACCTCACATTTTTTATCATGGTTTTTTCATTTTTTGTCCCCCACACATTCAAAATCTAATAGTTTATTTTTATTTTCTATCAAAATTATATCATACTAATTCATTAATATAAAAATTCACATATTTTATATTTGAATGAATATCATATTCTTATATTTTCAATTTTAACCATCATATTTTTATCTTTTTAAGTTAAACACAAAAATTTAATTTTCTTTCATTTTCTAAGTTTGATAATTGTTTTTAAAAATTATTTTTATTTTTAAAAGATAGAAAATAATTTTATGACTTAAAAAATATGATAAAAAAAAAAAACAAAAGAAAAACCCTAAAATTTGTGGAAGGGAAAAAGGGTGTTTAACTTTTTTATACTTATAGAAATCTTGGAATACACATCTCGCCATGAAGTGGGGCATGGAGCAAAAGAACAAAAACACAAGGCCAAACCACTTTCTCTAATGGGAACAAGCACATTGAAAAGCTATTATAAATTGGTCCCCCTCAATGGTACAATTCTAAGTAAATTCCATAGACAATCATCCCTTTTCTTTTCTTTTCTTTTTCTCTTTTCTCTAAGTTATGAGGGCATCCCATGCATGATAATTACGTTTCATATGTACATGCCTCAATGTCAAGAGAAGGCTTTAGTTTTGGGTTGGGTGGTTATTATTATTATTTTTTTAATATTTTATTTTTGGCATTAACCCACCCATATTCCCAGGGGGGTCCCCAATATATAGAGATTTGAAATCCAAAAAACTAAGCAACCAATGCCGTGTAGTAAATGTGTGATGTCCCAACTTCAAGTCTTAGGAATCTATGTGTGAAGCATGTTCTATCTGCCTTTGTCTGCATGTTCAAACGTTTTAGGCTAAAAATGATTATGATCAACATACTGCTCCAATTAAACTAGTTTCCAAGTAAGTTTGGTTTCAATTATGAGTGCCAAAAGTTAATTAGATTATTGATAACAAGTTGTCTACTACTTAAAGTACATTTGGTTGTGTGTTTGGCAATGGTCAATCGTGTTCTTAATATTCTAATGCAATGACCAAGTTAAAAAATGGAAAATAGAGAGAAAGAAGATCGAAGGAAAATTTAAATTTAAATTTAATAATTTCTTTATATGCTTTTTCAAGTTTATTCTTCATCTTTTGTCTCTTTCTTTAATAAAAAAATTTATGAGTTTAAATATATATAAAATTTTAAATTAGTTTATATTATATTTGTTTTTTTGTTTTTTTTCATAATTTGCCTTTTTTTTTCCTTTCTCTTATAATTTTATAACCCAAAGATGAATTAGATTAATGATAACGAGATGTTTAATACTTAACGCCCTGTTATATTAATGGATTTAATAAGAGATAAATAAATGCAAATAGCTAAAAGACTATTTGAACATGAGTCATCTCGTCAAATCAAGTTTTGATATAATGTTGAATTGATAATTTTTTTAAAAATTTAAATTTATAGAATTTGAATTCAATATGTATATCATTTTCTTTAATACTCATGATTTAATTATATGTCCTGTTTGATATTAGTTATACATAAAGTTAATTAAATTACACTTAAGTATAATTATAAAAATAGATTGATTGAATTTTTAGATAATGGTAAACACGGAAATGAAGCGCGTGGGGGAGAGGTTTTGGAGAGGAAGTCGATGGAATCTTGAAGGAGAATTTTGGGTAGAAAGATATCTCCATCAAAGGCCTCTCGCTTTCATGCTTTTATTCCAAGCTTAAGTCATTCTATGCCCATGCACTGCCACCAAAGGCCACGCCTCCGCTTTCACATATATACAACTCCTACTACTACTCTTTTTTAAAGTCAAGTTTTCTTAACAAATTACTTTTAATTGTACTAGTCTTAATTCTATAATATTGGGCTGAGCCTAAAAGATGAGAGATATGTTCATTCTTCCCAATGGGCATGTGGGTTTCAGTTAGAGAAATGACGCCTCTCTAAAAGTTCCATTCTTTTTTTCATTCAACAGAGAGAGAGGGAGAGAGAGAGAGGAAAACATAAAGAGGTTGCAGCAACATGTTTGATGGGTTGGAAAGAATGAGATCAGCTTTTCAGGCTCATTCTTCCCCAATTCTCAATTCTCAACTCCAACCCAAAAATTATTAAAGAAAAATTAAAAAAATAATAATAATTAGAGAGAAAGAGAGAGACATACTTGACAATTCAGAGCTCGTACAGTTTTGCAGTAAGGGTGGAAGGCACATGCTTTCATCCAATGCTGTTCTCCTTCTTGGGTCTAGTGAAGAAAACACTCCCCACCCCGTCCTCCCATGACCATTCTATATGTACATATAAATATGTATATACCCATTTAAAAACCTATTATTTATTTTACATATATTAAAAATTAGGGATTATATACACTTTCTATCTTACCTTTTTTTTTTTCACATTCAAATTCGAACAATTTGTTGGTTAAATTTGCTAAATTCAACTTAAACCCGCCTCTCGTTCTTAAGCAACATAACATACATATTAAACTCAAATTAAAATCAATGGTATAATCGAGTGACAGGGAGCAAAAGACTTGCTTGTAAATATCGAGGTTAGGTATAAAAGAGGAAGAAAAAAACAAAGGAAATGGGAGAGGGGTAATGGTATTGGTGCTAAAAAGGACCTTTCTGTGATATGGAAAAAAAAAAAAAAAAGGAGAGAAAAGAGTAAGCCTTTAATGTAAATTTTGTCCTTGGAACATGCCCTTAAAGGTGTTAGCTGGAGGACCCTCAAAACCTTTTTCCCCATTTTAAAACAGGTGCAACATATATTTCTTGTTGATAAAGTCAAAAAAATATTACTATTGGACCTCGTTAATTTAATAATTTTTATTACAAAAAAAAGTAATTAATTAAATTATTATTTATTGATCATATAACTGACTGACCACCATCTCTCTCTTCCTCTGCAACTATTTCATCTCCCCCAACACAAGCTTCCAAACAAAGAGAATTAATGGAAAGTGAGATTTCCAAGCCTTGTTGCTCGCTTTCTTGCTGTCTTTGGATTTGTTTACTATGAAACTGGGGACAACCCTTATCTGGTTAATGGGTATATTTTCTGGGTTATATGATCTTCCCATAACTTCCACACATGCTTATGGCTTCTACAGATCTCCACGCCTTTCAATTTAAAGACAGCAGCGTCCCGCCCCTTGTAGTCGTCATCCATGGCTCATGCTGAGATCCACGGCAAGCCGGGAAACGAGAGGCGTAATCGGAGAAGGGCGTTGGTTTTGGGGTTTGGGAGGAGGGTTTCGACATGACCATGATTCCTGCTCGTAATCTCTCCAAACAGTGTTTTCGCGGCGGTTATGGTGGTTATACTGGTAATTACTTGGACGAGAGCGTATGTCTTATGAGCAGATTAGAAGGGTATGACTGTTGTAGTGAAGCTTGCTTAGGATCTGATCTAGTGCTTGCTCCCATGGCGGAAAATGAATCAAGAGCTGATAGTGTCAATGAGACAGGCTCCAGCTCGAAAGATATGCAGGAAGATAGAGACGAAGAGTGGCTCCAATTGAGTATTGGCGGCCAAATGACGAGCCAAGAGCGCAAGCAGCACCACCATCATCATCAGCTCGATCCCATGTCCGGCCGAGGTGGGATGGTTGAGCTGAATCTGTTACCAGGCCGCAGCGGCTCGCAGCAAGGGAGGCCATTAGGCCCCATCATCCACCACCTGCCTGACTTCCGGCCGCCGCCACCGCGGCCAATTACCAATATCACTAACAGTTTTAGCACATCCTTATTCTTGCAACAACAACAGCCTGGAGCTGCCTCAAATTTTCCTCATCTCCAAGATATTAACTGGGCATTTCGGCATATCCCGCAAAATATAACATCGGCTTCTTCATCCACCTCTTCATCTTTCATACCCCAAGCCTCCTATTTCGCTACACCCTTCCAACTCCACGCCCCCGGAGTAGATGTAGCTGGGCCGAGCTCGGATTTCAGAATCATCAATGCCAATGCCTCCCACAGGCCTCATTCTGGTGTTTGGTTTCTTCTACAAGCATCACAAAACCAGTAAGTCAAAAGGGGAAAGCATGAATAGATCACCTCCATACCCTTTTTTTTTTTTCTGGTTTTTTTTCTTTTCAGGTTGTTTTTCAGGTTTCAAAACACCCCAGCTTAGTTTAATGGGTTGTACTTGTTTTCTCAATGCAGGGCCAAAGAACCCTTTTTGCCTCAGATACCCAAGAGCTACTTAAGAATCAAGTACATTTTTCTTTTCTTTCTTCTGTTGCCTTGCCTTTGTTTTGATGGAGGCATTTTGTTTTACATTTCGTTTATGTTTTCAATTCTCTCAGAGACGGGAGGATGACAGTTCGATTATTAATGAAGTATGTGGCTAATAAGCTGAGACTCGATAGCGAATCAGAGGTATTTAATTTAAACCCTCGCTGCTGCTTCTTTTCCTTTCATATATGCGTGAATAATTTATCTAGAAAAAGTAGTTCAGTAGCAAACATTAATGTTACTGGCATTACTGCATTCCATATTCTGCATATAAACTTAGCCGTGGTCATGTTGAGGATGAGAATGTGAAGAATTGATACATAGAAAGAAACCAAAAAAGGAAAAACCTTCAAATTATTTTTTGAGCCACCTATATAAATTACATGTAGATATGGACAAGGTAGGTGTAGAAACAATGAAAGAAACATCAGAACTAAAATGGGGTTAATCTTAGTAGTATTTATTTCAAGTGAGAACATCATATTTAGGTGGGAAGTATATTTCTAGGTAGCTCTCATCTCTTTTTGTACCATTAGGCTTTTAGCCCATAAGCTATTCTTGTAAAGGTTGGGGTTGGCCTAGGAAGAAAAGTTTTTGGCTCTTGCTAAATGGTCGCAAGTGCCATGTTAGTTCGTTATCGATGTTTTAGTAATGGGATTAATTGAGGTTTAGGGTTTAAGTAATGAAGAATTCAGAATTTTACCAAGAAAACTACCTACCACCTTCTTAATTTCCTTATTGTAGAAATTCCTTAGGCTTCTTGTTCATCATTAAAGTAATGTTTCATGGTTTGTAACACTTGGAAAAATGGGATAGAACACCTAAAAAAAAGGATATCGTCTCTCTCTCTCTCTCTATATTATATATATATATATATACACACACACACACACATATATATATATATATATATATATATATATATATGTTTTAGTGGATTTTAAGGCCATAAGCAAAAAAATCAAAGCCTCACCCTAGATCTTTGTCCGAACCGACTACCTGGTGATCATTTTAAACTTGTGACATGCAGCTTTTTATTAGTAAATCCAACCAATAGCGTGCAATTGAGATAGGGTTTGAGCTTGGCTAGCTGTTTAAGAGTTGTCGAACCACAAAATGGGAGGATCCTTTATACCGACCCTCTTCCCCCATTTCAAATTCCTAAGGCCTATGCTGAGGGAGGTTATTTTACAGATCATATAGGGATGGATTGCTAAATAATAGAACTTATTTTCTGATCCATTTATACTCTCAAACAGCTCATCATCTCAATTTTGAACTAGGACTGCTATAGTGGAGGAGTCTGGTTACTTTGAGCCAGGCTGAATTAGGGTTAGATTGATCATTCTCGGTACCAGGGTTTACAGTAACAAGTTTCTTCCTAAAATTTCTTCCATTTTTTTTGCTTCTGGCATCAATTCACTGTTCCTACCTTAACATTTCCATTCCTCCAACCTTAAATTCTCATGGATAATTTTATTCTAATCGACCTTAATTTCTTCCACCATCCTCCTCCACGTGCAAAACCCTAGTAGGGTTTCATAAATTAAACAAGAAACAACATGCTCACCAACATCTTCCATTTTCATACTGTGCATACTTAACCTTGCATGCTATAGAGCTAGCTAGATCTGTGGAGACTTTGCAAAGTGTTGTAGGGGGCTTATACCTAGAAGAGGACACTCACAATTGATAAATGGACATACCTTACACTAGACTTCAAATGGATGAATAGTCATTATTAGAAGAAAAAAAACATAGAGTGGTACGTAGTAATAATGTTGGGGGAGATGCACTATATAAAGTGAGAGAACGTGGGCATTAGATCCACTGCTTCATAGGCCCCATCACTTTTGTACATTGCTTCTCATGCACACAGTAGTATTATCAAACACCACCATATTTCTCCATACAGTCTTGTATATAAAATTTTCGGACGTAATGCCCAACATTTATAACATGACCAACCTCCGAAAAATGCCATCGTAGAGCTCCAAGCTTTCCCCGAAGTTAAAAGCTTTCTTGATGTTGTGGATAGGGTATAATTTTCCATAAGGGTGCGAGAATGTTAGTATTGAAAAATCATATCAACTAATTTTATGAAAAAAGAAAAAAAAAATTTAGGATTTCTTACTATGATGTGCCTATTTCGAAAACTAAGCTTAAGGGTTGAACCCAACCTTTTTTGCATTCAAACTAGATGACATGTGGGATGAGGTTTCTATGCATTTATAGTACTAATACACCCGGCATCTATTGTGTAACCTCGTTCTTTAATCCGGTATTTGCATATATCGGTAGTTGATTAGGTTATAGTATGTGCTAAGAGAGGTTTTTCTAGGTTAATAAAATGATATTAAATACTCAAAGTGGTGAAAAAAAAACACCATATATAATGATGTTATATAGTATGAATGGATGCAAATATTCTATATAACCCTACTTTAGAAACCAAGAATAATCAGTTGAATTCGGTAACGAGGATCATATCTTTATGTTGTCTGCACCACCTAAAACAAATAAATTAAATCGAAAGCTTAAAAAAATTGTACAACATTCCCATTTGTTGTTGTTTTATATTAAGGTCAATTTGCGTACATTCTGGCACTTAGGTCAACCCTTAATAAACACCTTTATTTGGATGTTCAAATACGCTTCTCTCATGCCTTGAAGCAAGGGCGATCGTGAAGATTAAATCCATATCTAATTTGAACAAAAACAATTAGATATGTACAGATACAACCATGACAAGATGCTTAAAATATAACCCTAATTTTGTATTCTTCTCTCCTAAAATTAAGATGTGTCACACACTCAACATTCTCCTCCCTCTTGTATAATCAAAATTATGATATAGTCAACCTTTTATGCCATGACATTCATTAGGCAATTTCTTTTCGTTTCTTCGATCCACCGCCGGCCAGGGCGGCGATTAGAATCATTTGATGAAGTTCTAGTCTAGGAAGCATGGCCATGTCACCCAAAATAATGCAAAACCTGCATTACCTTTTCACACTTGACATAAAACAACTATAAGTAGTCAATGATCATTAGGGTTTATATTTATATATGAGTATGAATGTTGCGTGGATTTTGGAGTGTTTGGGGCGGATCAGGAAATCGATTTAGTGGTTGGGTTTCATTATTTTGTGTTCATACTTGCTAGGCAAACAAAATATTCTACTATATCTTGTGATGATTAGGCACGATATGTGAGTAGCAATGAAAGCTTTATGTTCATGGGAGATAATAATTATCAAAGCAAGAAAGCAAAAAGAGATGTCTTGAAGGTGGTGGGAAGGTTTGCTCCTCTTTTTCATTGTTTTATTATGTAGTGCATTGACTTTAAGATTAAACGATCTAGGAGTTGGATTATCCTTTGCCCTAGTTGACACTTAAAACAAAAGTTGATACAAACACATCGAAAATGATATATCGTAGGGCCCCGAAAATCACACGTGGACCCTGTCTTTCTCGACATCTCTCTGCATGCGCTATCGCCCTCTTTCGTCAGCCTCTCGATGCCTTCCGATCATCTTCTTTTTCATGGACTGCTCTTAAAAAAGAGCCATCAAGAACGCTAAGTGGTGCACTTTGATGGAATTTTTAAGGCACTCCCATCATGTCATCCACGACCAAACTCTTATTCATTTAACCAAATAAATAAAAGCATCTATTTTTACGTTGGAGGAAAGCAATGCATGAGTGGCATATCCACAACAAAATCATTATCAAAGCCCACGCACAAAAGAAAAAAAAAACCCTCCAATATCAAAGCTACATCGTTGGTGAATGCATTGCATGCACAATAAAATACCAAATAAAATAAAATCACAACCACCCTTTGATTAGATTGGGTTAAACCTTCTCAAACCCAATTTAAAATTTGAAAAAAAAAAAAAAAAAAAAAGAGGGTGTGGCTCATGAGGGAATATATTGACCTTTCATTTTTAGGGTTTTAGAATGAGCAAGCAACGTGAGGGAGACGTGCATGTAGGTGATATCTAGAGAAAGAAATCGTGCCGATTCATCGCCGTACTTGTTGGATCCACTACCCTTTTTTATTTTTATTTTTATTTTTTAATAATTTTGTTTGGGTATAATACTAAAAGATTATTTTATTTTATTTTTAGAAATATATATGTATATATAAAGTCTATGGTTTCATGATTCTGGCTTACGAGCAAAGTCTTGGTGGGGTCGTAATGATTAAACTCGGGCAGTTTTCTCGATCGTGGGATGTTGGGGCAGGCCAGAACGGTCTGTTTCGGCAGCTGACCGCTGACCGAATTGTTGCGTCTTGGCGGAATGAGGGAATCCCTTGGAGTAAAGAAAAAAGTTTGGGAAGGGAGAAAGAGAAAGAAAGTCGATGGGTAAAGTAGACGTTAACAAAGAAAATGTTTGAGGACGTAAGCTCCTCACATAGCTGACTTCAATACCACCCACTTTCTTTTTTTTTCTTTTTCATCATTTGTTTCTTAATGTCTCCTTCTCCTTCCCCTAGGTGGAAAAAAAAAAAAGAAACTTTTTGGGTATGAGATATTATAATTTATAAGACTAGAAACTGTAAGGTGGTGAAAAGGGTAAAGAAAATTTAATTCTATCTTTGATTCTAATTTTTTTAATTTAATTCTTTGAGAAAATTGAAAAAAATAAATTATAAAAAAAATACACTTTACTTTATCATCCTCATATTTATTTAGAGAAAATGAAAAAAAAATCTTTTAATATTTTATTAAAATTTTAAATATTTTTTTCCTCATTTTTTTTTAGCATTCAAATATAAGAATTTTTTTCCTTTTTATTTATTATCATTTCTTATTACTTTTAAAATATATAAATTTATAAGTAATTTAAATTATATTTTATATTTCTTTTATATTTCTATGGTAAATCAAATATAAAAAATCTTAATATTTTTTTTCTTTTCTTAATACATTTTAATTATTTTATTTTAATTTTGACTCTTCTTCCTTTTGTAGCACGTAACTTTTAATCAATGATGTCATTCTTCTAAAACACATTTTTTAATACTAGTCTTTTAGGTTTTTTTTTTTAAAACATGTGATTATATTTATGATAGTAGTCATCCAATGTATTTTTCTAAAGTAAAATCATTGCTGTCTTGTGGGGTTACTTCAAAAAAATAAAGCCTTCGATGATGAGATACATTGTATGTACCATAAGCCAAAACAAGATGAACTACGCATCATTCCAATTCTTCTAAGTATTATCTCCTCATAATAATAATAATATATAATATATAGGAAAAGGGATTAAACATTTGTAATCCAAAATCATGATTAGATGATCCACTTGATCATGGTACGACAATTTTGGCTTACAAAATCTCCATTGACATGATTTTTTTTTTCATCCAACATGCCCATTATGATGACGATGCTATGTCATCATTGTAAACATATCCTCTTTTTATTTTTCTTCTTTCTCGAGAATCCAATATTCAACTAAAAAATCTTGATCTACAATCATGAGTTATCCACCATTGTGTCATATAGATCCTAGGTAAAAGATTTTATTTGTAGTGTTGCGTAGAAATAGTGGTTTCTTTGTAGTGTTTCATAGTCTTTTTTACAATTTATTATATAATTTTTAAAAAATTTATTAATTAGATAATTATTTTAAAGTTTGTTTGAGAGTGATTTAAAAAAATATTTTTAATTTAAAAAGTATTTTTAATAAAGAATTATGTATTTGATAAAATTAAAATATATTTTTAAAAATTTTAAAAATTACTTGTAATTTTAAAAAATCACTTGTAATTTTGAAAAATCACTTGTAGTGTTGAAAAATCACTTGTAGTATTTATTAAGAAATAATTATCTTAAGAACATTTTTAAAGAAAATATTTTTACTAAAAATATTATCAAATACACTTTTAAAATCACTTTAAGTGATTTTTCATATTTTTAAAACATGTCTAATACCAAATTTTTGTAAAAAAAATAAATAATTTTAATTGTTAGAAAACACTTTTTTATTTTTGGAAAGGGGGTGATATATGTTCTGTTTGAGCAGCGTTATATGAAAAAAAAAATGAAAATGATTTTTAAATATTGTTTGGTGATGTTTTATAAAATAAAACTGAGTTTGTCAATCTGTTTTCTATATTTTAAAAGTTACTTTTATCAATCATATTTCATTTTTAATTATTATTTACATTTATACAATTATTGTTTAAAATAACTCTTAAAAATGATTTTTAAAAATAGAAAATCGTCCTCTATTTTTTATTTTTATCAAATATGTTTTCTTATTTTTTGGTTATATGAAATATAAAACTGTTTTAAAAAATAATTATCCATGTCAATTTATTTTTTCTTTTCATTTTATAGGAATGGGTGAATACTTTAATTCATAATAAAAGCGAAATTCATTGCATGTGAAAGGTCTTTTAGGACTCAAAACCTTAAAATAGTTTATTCATGTTTGTTTAGAATTGAGCTTTTTTTGTTATGGTAATTTGAATAAAAATTCTATTGACTCTTTTAAAAAAAATAAAAATAAAAAAGTGTTAAAAAATAAATAAATAATATATGATTAATAAATTATATTGTCCATTAGTCTATGTAATGCTTGAAATTTAATTGTTTCTATATTTTTGTATAAATGCAGATAGAGATAACATGTAGAGGGCAACAACTTCTACCTTTCTTGACATTGCAGCATGTAAGAGATAACATATGGAGTCCAAGAGATGCACTCACTTTTCTTCAATCAGACTCATCCACTTCAGACCATGTCATGGTTTTAAACTATGGTAGGAGTGCTTGAAGGAAAAGGGCAAAAAAAAAAAACAAAGAGAAAAAGAAAATGATGAATTAATATTTCCCATTATTTAATTTTCTCCCCAACCCCACATGTATCATTGCTAAATTATGGAACTCTTTTTTCTTTTTCTTTTTTTTCTTTTTTTTTTTCTTTTTTTGAGTTCCTTTAATTGGGTCCTATTAATGGGTTTTGTTATTTATTTTTTGCTTTTGGCTTCTTTGATTTTGTTCTCTAATTGATGGAGAAAAGAAATAGTACGAGGATGACCCCAAAGTGACATATGTGGATTTTGGGGTTATAACATAACCCACAATGCATCTGCTGACCCATGGGGGCTTTGATATCTTGTTAATTTTCTTTTATGTAAAGAACTTCCATTATTAATTCCTCTCATTTTTATCATTATTTTATGGGTTATAACTCTTAAGATTATTCCTTCTTTTTTTTAGATAATGTTATTCATAAATGTTTATATAGTATGATATTCTTTAATTTTGCACAAAATTATACTTTATCATTAATAAGATTGTTAAACCAAGATGTGGTTTATCTGAGTTTCGATATTAAAAAAATAAGATTTAAAACTAACTATTTATCTTAAGTGTGTTTGAGTAAAAAGGTTTTTTAAAAGGTAATAAAAAATATATGAAATCAAAAAAATCAATAAAAAAAAAAAGATGTCAAACAAAAGATCAATCAAGATCATTATCTAGGATCTCTCTGCAAAATTGTTGGTACATGAGGATCATTCATTTTATATACCTAACTCTCCTAATTTCTTCTAAGTACTTAATTTTTTTATATTTTTATGTAAATCAGTTGAAAAATTGATTTGAGGAAACCTAAGTTTATATTTAGTTAAAATCATTTTAAAAAGTTTTTCAAAAGTTAAGGAGTTTAGTGGTAGTTTCTTAGCCTTAACTCAATCTCCAAAACTTGCATTTTTACTTTTATCAATTGAGATAAAAGGGAGTTGATTGAGCCAATTTGCCTAACTAGTTGAGGGGGTTAGTTTGTCCCCTATACGTCTAGAAGGTTGCTTCAATTGATCCATCCCCTGTGACCTAATGGTTAGCCGTTATATCTTCTGATACCTAATAACTAGTAATCAATTTGACCGATCGATCCCAAATTGTACCTAACAACTAGTTTAGGTTTCCAATTCCTATTTAAAAGCTTCAAATTTCTTATTTTGGAAGAAGCAAAGTTCTAAATCATTTTTTAATATTATTTAAGTTTTAAGAGACTGTATTTAAGTGTACTTTATTCTTATATTTGCATTTCATTTTAGTTAATCCTAATTTATTTTGTATTCATTTGAGCTTAATCTTGTGTTAGGATTTTATGAAATCAATTTTCTATCAAAGTGTAATCTCTTGAAGATTACTCAAAAGTGGTATATCTTTTGAGAGCGTATTTTGGAATCATAATCCAAAGGGAAAATTTTGAAGACTTTGTCTTGAAAAGTCTTGATTATAAAGGATACTTGGAACAATAATCCAAGAGAATGATTAGAGTCATAAGTCCAAGATATTTGATTGAAAATCATAATCCAATCATAAGGTTGGAGGCTCGGGCTGGAAGCCTCAAAACGCTGAAACCCTTAAAGTGATTAAAGTTTGAGAAGAGTGGATATGAAAACTAAGGGTCTGTTTAATAATTGTTTTCAAAAATAATTCTGAAAAATAGTGTTTGAAAACAATTTTTAAAAATTATTCTTTTAGTTTCGTAAAACAAAAGTTTGTTTGGAAACCTAAAGTGTTTTTAACTTTTTTTTAATATTTTAAAAATAATTTTTATATCTAGTATTTTATTTTTAATTATTCTACATGTTTGTATAATTATTTCTTAAAACAGTTATTAGAAAACAAGTGAAAATAACTAAAAAAATGTTATTTAAAAACACTCTAGTTTTTGTTCTAACAGAAAACAAAAAACAATTTTGACTGTTAAATATATTTTCAGTATTTTTTGTCTTAAAGAACAGAAAACTGTTCTAAAAAACATTTCCCAAATGGGTCATAATGTTTTCGATCTCTCAATCTTTTATCTCTTTATTTTCCATGTAACTCCTTTTCCATTATATTTGTATCTTATGATTAAAACTTTAAAAAAAAGTAGATATAAGTTGGATTGCGCTAAACCACAATAAAAAAATTGATATTTATAATATCGTTATCCTTTATCTCTTTATTTTCCATGCAACTCCTCTTTTGTTATATTTATTTATTTTATATAATTGAATAGAATTACCACTTGGATTCTCAAATTTTTATTATATTTTTTAAAAGTTACTTGAGAATGGAAATATGTTGAGTGGTATTAACAATGATACCTCTCCGTAAAAAGTAGTATTGCCAATGACACAATAGGAGCCCAGGTCATTGGGCGTAGTCGATGAAAGCAATTATATTTCCAAGGATCCACTTTCTCCTCAGTTGTGTAACACGTTGTCACTTAAAATAATAATAATAATAAATATTTCCTTTAATTTTTCAAAATTTATTAATTGCTATAAAGTACAGTCTATGAACCATAGTCAAGAATCAAGACAACGATACTCCTGTCATCATCACCAATTCACTGTTTTTTCCTCATCTATGACTTTTGTGCATGTGGGTTGGCATGAAAACCTTCACATCTTGTTTGAACTGAATTTTGAAAGAAAATAATTTAATTAATAGAAATTGAAATTAGGGGCAATGAATTAGATTTTCAGTCTTTTGTTCCGTTTGTTATAAGATAGAGTTGAAATGAAAACAATGGTATGATTTGAGAGATGGAAAAGAAATATATTTTTAATTACTTTCTCCTTATTTTAATCATAAATTTATATATATATATATATAAAGTGAGAGAGGGAGAGAATGAGAAGAAAGGAAAAATCTTTTGTACCCATTTAAATAAAAAATCTTTCAAATATTCTAATATTACAAAAGGATAATATGAAAATATCATAAAATCACTTCTTTTTTCTGCTTCCTCCATCCTAAATTCCTAATTAGTATAAATTTCTTTTTATAAAAAATATTATATAAAATATTTATTTAAATTGATATATTATTATAATATTAGATTTTTTTACAAAATAAGAAAAGTTGTTAAAAATATCTTTATAAATATTATAGATGAGCAAAAAGTTATAAAATAGAGTTGTAATTGTAAAGACTATATGAGTTGTATAAAATTATGAGGAAGAAAAAGAGACATTAAATGAAGCAAAATGACTTATGATTTAGGATGTGGATACAAAAAGTAAATAAATGTAAGATGTTTCGAGAACCCAATAATTATATCTAATTTTGTTTTCTTTAAAATATACTAAAAATATTATTTCTCATATGTATATGTAGGCACTAAATCACATTAAAACCTTATATACCTTTATATTAATTATTTTATTTTTATGTTATTGAATTAATATTATTTACATTAAAATTTTCATTGACATAACATAAAATATAATTTTAAATTATATTATACTTTATCATTTATTTTAAAATTTTCTTACCAAAATCCTTTTTGTTATTGAATTTTCCCTATTCTAAACACCAAATTGGGAAGTTCAATTGAATTTTTTTTTTTTTAATTGTATACACAGTTCAACCCTATAATAATAATATATTTAGAAATTTATGGTATCGTATTAAAATATATTACTTAAATTATAATTTAATTTTTTCTTTTTCTTTTTTTGTTCTGAAATCTCAACATATTTATTTTTTTAATATAAGCTATAATGTGTAAAGGGGAAAAGGAAGTTTGACTTTAAAGCCTGCTGGTCGAACATGGAAAAAAATCAACCTTAGAGATCCAACGACATGAAGTGAAAGTCATTATAGTCATTTTCTTTGTTGAATGGATAAAAATTACCTTAAGAATAACATACTTTTGTTCCCCGAGAGCCTACATTGACAAAAAATCTGACACAATTGGAAAAAGCAAACAAACATCAATTTCACTAACTTATTTCAAATTTTTAAATCTATTAGGCCTGTTTGGTCAAATCGCTTTTAAAAGTTGTTTTCAAAAACTTCTTGTTTACAGATATATTATGTTTAGTTTTTTATTTTTAATTATTTTATATGTTTGTATGATTATTTTTTTAAATAACTCTAAAAAGGTAAATGAAAATAATTAAAAATATTTTTTAAAAAATATAATTTTTTTTCTTAATAATAAAAAATAAAAAATAATTTTTAATTATTAAATTTATTTTTCTTATTTCTTATTTTTAAACATAAAAAATTATTCTAAAAAATAATTATTAAACAAACCTTTAATCCCTTCAAGACAAGAGTAGAAAAAATATTAGCAAAATAATTTGGTAAATGTCAAATATCATGCACCAACATAAAAATAATAATAAAAATATTTAAGTCTGGTTGGATAACTGTTTTTAAAATAGTTTTAAAAATCATTTTTTAATATTTTGTAAAATAAAAGTCTGTTTAGGAACTTGAAATGTTTCTAATATTTTAAAATATGTTTTAAAAATTATTTTTATATCTAATATTTTATTTTTAATCATTCTACGTATTTATATAATTATTTTAAAAAATAAGTAAAAATAAAATAAAAATCTCTAAAAATACTATGTTTTCTGTGCTTAAAAAAATAATTTCTAATTATCAAAGTTTTTTTTTTTTTCTAAATAACAAAATACTATTTAAAAAATAATTGTCAATCATACACTTGTCTTCTTATTCATTTTCTTATTTTAAAGCAATGAATTAAATTTCAATAGATCTTTAATTTTAACCATTACCTTGAAGATTTCTAAATCATTTCCTTTTGTCTTCTTCATTTGCTTTATAATACAATATTCATACTTTTTGGGTACCGAACTGTTTCTTTAGTTGAGGAGCTGCAGCCTCCCTTTTAAACTTTCCAGCCAGCCAAACACTGGTTTTTCTCACTCCAATCTCCAAATTCAAATCCACAGGACAGTGATCACAAGAGACAAAAGAGGAGCCCAAAGAAACCCCGAAAAACAGGAAAAAGGACCCTCCAGTTCCAATACCAAAAAGCTTCACAAAAATAGAAGTGATTGATTATTAAATCTCAATCATAAACTCCCATTAGTTCATGTGGTGTATAATATATTAATATATGTTTGGGAAGCAAGAAAGTTCCTATAACCATTGTCCCACAAGATTCAGGGACTAATTATTGATGTACTAACCTAGAAAACACTACCACACTGCAAATAAAGTTTCAAAGCACCCACAAAATTGAAATGGTTTGTGACATCAGCATGACAAAATAAATAAATAAAGTAATTAAATTAGAGCCTCCCCTTTCCTCTTCAATGTAATTTCCCTTCATGTTTTGTGTCTTTAGACAATGGCTAAGTGGGTTGGGATCCCTTTAGGCGGAGCTTGGGCTGATTTTTTAAAGCCTAAGTCAGACCCATTCGTCGGCCCAACCCAATCCATGAATTAAAATTCTATAAAATGTATAAATATCATCCATGGAATAAGAAGAGAAATTCATAAACACTATACATAAGATGAGAAAAAAAAAATCCATAAATATTATATATATTTAAGAATTGGGCTTTGCACCGAGCTTAAGCTAAGAGTAAATTCCCGACAGAGCCCAAAAACCGTTTAGCCCTATCTTGGGGCAGCTTGAACCTGGCCCGAACCCCAAGCAAGAGGGCCCAAGCCCAGCTCGAGCTGTTTACTTATGCTTAGGGGTTTCTAAGAGTTCATTGGGAAATGATTCTTGAAGAATTAGAAATGTCTTCTAATGCTTTTAAAGGCATTTCTGTCAAAAATTAGGGATTTATTTGGAAAAGTTTTCCAAAACGATCTTCTTTTTTCAAGAATATAATTTTATTTAAGAACTCAAATATGAAAGACAAATTTTATTTTATTTTTGCTTGTTTTCCATAAAGATACCATGCACGTACCAATTAAAAGTTTCCAAAATATTTTTGGTATTTTTAATTATTATTAAAAAAAATTTTTAAAAAAAAATGAAGAACATCAAAAAAGTGTTCTAAAAAATAATCCACTCTCAAAATAAATTCACAAAAAATTGTTTCCGATAATTATTCTAAATCATACCTAAAATGTTTAATAAAATATTAAAAATTGCTTTTAAAAAGCCAAGACTCACCTAAAGTGATTTCTTTTTGGACCAATTGAGAGTATGTGATTCTTCATAATAGGTCTTTTTTTATCAAGTGCCATCACTAGAAACATTATAGTTTAAAAGCGTTTTCACAAAACATACTCCCATCCACACCTAATTATCACAAGAGTTGCTGAGATAACTATGATATGACATTTTATTGCCTTTCACATAGGTAGATGATATATATTTGAACTTCCAAACAGAATTTGATCTGTGAAATCAAACTGAAAACTGCTTTAAGAACTGTTATCCGAAGTTTTGCAGACCAAGCCTAACCTTTTCGTAGAACAGGTAATCAATAAATCACGGATGAAATCAGTAAATGGAAGCATTCACAGTAGGCCATTTACAGAAGAAGTTACCATGAGTTTAAGCTGAACCTCAAATTCAGAATCCAAAGTATATGCAGATATTCACAGTTCCCTGCTTCCTGCTACTGCAACCCCAGTAACCAAATCTTAGAGCTCAGTTCATCATTTCAAGCATCATTTGTCACAACATTCTTAAATTAGTAGGTGGTGTATCATGTTAAATGGAACATAACCAAATGTGATTGATATTGCTAAGAGTATTAATCTGACAGCTCGAAAATCTGACTGCTACCGGCCCTACATTTTCAGAATAGGGATTCTATGGTGACCAGTAACTGATCACTTTAATATAAGGAATGAGAGGAAGAAGACGAGGAGGGAGCGATGATCCTGTAAAATGTGTGATTTTAAAACTGTTTTTTTATGGGCAAACAAACTGAGCATATATTGAATGAGTTGAAAGAAATAGAGCACCTTAGTATACAACGGGCACTAAAAGGCAAACAAAAAAAAGAGGAAACACAAAAAACCAATAGCATCCGGCCCTCAATAAAAACACAACCACTCTACAAAATCAGTTAAAGGCATTGAGCCTTCATCTATGCACAATTTGATCTACAATAAGAGATTGCTAAAGAAAGTGTTTTGGAGGCTTTGGCCAGACTTCTAATTTTCAAATGATCTTCAACTCATTTCCATTCATATTTCCCATGAAGAGATCATATCAACCTAAGAGAGTCTCTCTGACCATGGAAGAAAGAACTCAAGATACAGCAATCAAAGAAATCAAGATACAGCAAACAAAGAGAACAACGACTGTCATAAAACCCTTGTCTTGACACAGTAAACATTAAGTTGGGCAATTATCCATGGCTACAACGGGTTCCTGGAATTTGTATGCTCAGGTGAAGAAAGAAAGAGTGAAGGTAAACATTTCTGGACTTGTGCTAGCTGACATATCTTTTGCTCCTACCACATACACAAACAGTATCGAAAAGAGGTTATGGGGATACTGACCATGAACACCATAACGGCCAAGCATCAAGTCATCAACAATTTTGGTTGATTACACTTCCAAGTTTACTCACAGGATACTCTAAGAATGAGCCATAGTCATGGGATGGCCAGGTTAGGACAGGGCAAGCAGCACTAATAAAATTAACCAAACACATGAAAATACTGAGATTAGCAGAAACATGAATCCACATAATTGAATCAAAAGGAGCCAATCAAATTAGCAAAGTAGGATCAAATGGGTACGACAAACTTAAAAGGAAACTTGAATAATCACAACTGGAAAACAAACTAGAGCTAGTGTAGCAAGGAAACTTGACTACTGGGAAATAAAAATGTCATGTCAGACACTGCGTCTTCAATATGTGTACAACAGATGCTTAAAAGGAGGACAAAGAGGTCACAAATCCACAGCCTAACAAAGGAAACAATAACATACTTGAGGATGGATATGAGCAACTTTTTAATATTGAAATCTTTGCTACTAAAAAAAATATAACTATTGAATTCATCTCCCTAAACAAAGAAACTCAGTTCTACAGAATCCACAGCCTATTTACTCTGTGAACAGTATCACCAGCACAAGGTCACAAACCTAGAGCGATAGCAAGATATAATCACGTGAAGTACCCTAAGCCTCAGGAGGTTTTTACCCAAGCAATTGGAGAGAAGACAAGCAACCCACAGAGAAAGCACTCAAAACCTCCTCTGTTAAATGCAAGACATTTCTAACCCGGTTGAGTTTTGCAAACAGCACTTCCAAGTTGGGAATTCCCTTCCAACCATGCCAAAGCAAAGCCATTCCCTACTAATTTTACCTATTGCTGAACTCCAAGTTCCACCTCCTGCTATATAACATCCATTCCTAGTGCTATTCTCAATCTTAAATCAGTATAATGGATTCTCATTTAATGCAAACACACATTTTCAATTTTGGTCAGTCAGAAGTCATTTCATTAAAATGGTTTCAATCTACAAACTTCCCAAATCAGGGCTTCATTTAAAAGAAATTTCCTTGCTCCATTGTTGGATTGGTGCATGTTCACTTTGTACTCTGAAGAGTGATTGAAAGGGAATATCAGCCATCCAGAACAAGTGGTGCTTTTATGAATGAACAGTTAATAGCTTCAAAAGTGTTTTGATTTGGTTAAAACCGATAACAAAATCTAAAAACTTGCACACATATGGCTGCTTAGTCATTGGCATCAAATGAACTTAGAAGCAATCAATAACATGGTTTAAATGTTAAATTCAAAAGGATGTAAAGAAGCATGCCTAGACATCCACTACATGATAAAATATACATGGAAGAAATTTCATTTAATCAACTCTAAGCTACTTGTTCACATGGTTTATCCATAAAAACTTATAACTATAACTATTAATTAAAAGGAATTACCAGAAGTTGAATAAAGCGAGACCATAGGAGTGACTTAAGACATGTGCCATGCTAAACATCGCATCAACTATAACTTGGACCGAAACATGGAAATGAATAAAAAGAGGACATATACTTACAACTTGACATGCAGAGATAAACCAATTACTCAGATATTATCTATTAACTTCAACTTACCAGACCCTAAATGATTGTGATATTTTTTTTTCCCTCCCCTTTATGTAAAAAGTTTACATATCCAAATATGTATGAAATCTTAGCCGTATCTTACTCTACAAAACAGAATTATATTATACATGATATATGCACATTTTAACTGTTTTTTGTAGTTTCTAACTGTATCTTATGCTGCACAATGGATATGATATACAATACAAGCACATTTGACTATTATTTGTTATTTTTAAGAAAAATCAATTCCAGACTATGTTGGCTTCACAGTACCTTAAGCTAAAACAAAGCTTTAGAAATCTCCTTTGTTTGCTTTTGCTCCTCCTATGAAATTAATAACAAGATCATCTTACACAGAATCCAATTCAAACTTCACCCCTTCATAACTCTCAAGATTGTTTCTCTATGAATTTCAAGAATCTTATTTTGGGTTTTCTACTTGTTTTACATCCAAAAATCAGCAATATAACAATTTTCTACAAGGTATTATTTGTAGTTTATACACCCATGACATATGCAAGTATTTATTTTATATCTTAATTGTTACATGCTCAGAGGTTTCTTTTTGGCAACTACTTGAGACTGCTTGAGACTTTCAGCATATTAGTAGCTAAGTAGACTAGTGAAAGCATAGAAAATAGAAGTACATTTCAAAGTTCAGAAAATTTAATTGTGGATCTTGGATAGATAAAGATCTACCTCTTTGAAACTTGTCATCTTTTATAAAATTCATTATTTGCTGCTCTATGTTCCATTCTTGCCATATAAATATTTGTTTCATATATCTGTATCTGTTCTCTTTATACCTATTTTCCAAGCATCATGCATCTTAGAGTACATGATAGAACATGATAACAAGGCTTCCTCAACGATGTGTGTAGGATGATCAGACAATGAGCAGAAAACCATGGGGGGGTTTAACATTGTTGTGATGAACGCTCATTCTATCTCATCAATACAAAGAAAGACCGACACTTTTGGAAAAGTAGAGGATACAGCTTATTAAATAACAAGGAAATGAGTGATGACATGAATTGGGAAACAATCCAACATGACTAATAAAGAACACTAGGGTTAAGAAGAAACACAGCCCTTCCTGAACTTTGGCTACCCTCCCCCCATCCATCAGACATCTGGTAGAGCAAGGCATCATGTATATTCATTAAAATCAATGGTAACTTATCAACCATTTTTCCCAAATAGCAAAAAGGGAATTCTGAGATTCAATTTTAGTAGATTTTGTGAGATTAGATAAAAGTATAAAACAGCATTCATTACCAACTATATATAGAGTTGGGAGCCTAGCCCCTAGACTATAGATGTCATAATGAGGAGGATTAAACTAAGAAGCTAATAGTAGTCAAATGGTGACATTCCCCTTCAAGAGAGACAAACAATCACCCACCAAAGTGATCAAATTCTTCTCTTGGTTGCATTATTTTCTATGCTTCCTATTACAGATAATCAATGTGAAGGCAATATAGAGAAAAATAAAGAACCACTCAGCAGCAAAATTAGTAACTTAAAAGCAAAACTACTATCAGACAAAAGAGCTCAAAAACACCTCAGACATGGCATTTGTTTTGATTTCTGCTATGGCCGAGAATTCTAAGATGTTATACTAAGGTCAAAATTCACGTAAACCCTTTGCGAAGATTTTGGATTGCAGTGTATATTTTCCGGCGAGAACCAACGGCGTTTATCCCCATATCTTTGAGATCCTCCAGTGTCAACAATGGCAGAACCTCAAAATCCACCTCATGTATCTCGAAAACCGGGGCGTATCGGCCTAGCCCCAGTCCGAAGAGCCAGGTCCTCACTCCATCGTCAAGCAAGCGATTTGCAGTCAAATTCCTATCCGCACTGGTGCGACACTTCCGATCACGAGAATCGGAGTCCGGCATTGCGTCCAATTCAACAGCATCGTGCTCTCTGCTTTCCGACACCCTCGCCCTAACCGGTCTTCGATGGCCGTGCCACAAATCGAGAGCCACATTATCGACGGAGTGAACGGGACTCTGCTCCTTTAATAGACTCTCGGAGCCCTCCGGATCGAAATCCCTATACTCTTCCTCGTCGTCTTCCCTGCCGCTGAACTTCTCATCCCCTTCAGTTCCCTCGTCGAACTTCGTCGCCCAATTCGATCTTACTCTCTTCGTCGTGCCTCTCCTCTTCGCCTTCCGGTTCCCAAACACCGCCGAATCAAGATTCCCGTCGCCGGCGAAGCTCCTCTCTTCTGTTTCTAGGGTTTCATGGCACTCTCCGCCATTCACCAGATTGGTGAGAGGTCGAGTCTTCGACGCCTTCGATGATTGACCAGAGTCCTTATGGAACCGCCACGGCTTCACTCTTCTCGCTTGAGAGTCGTACGACATCGTCGCCGCCGGCTGGTCTCCGATCTCCCCCAGCCGGACGCTCGGCCGCCGCTGCCGCTTAGGAGCAAGAGACGTCGATAGATTTTCTACCGCCGCCGGGACTGCCGGAGCTATGGCTACTCCCGCCGGACCGGCGTTGACGGTTGCTTCTGGTGGCTGTAACTCTGCCATCACAGTACTGAAAGAAAGAGAGAGAGTGTAGGTGTCAAGAGTGCGTAGGATAAGGAAGAGGTGGCGCAATCCGGTGGTTCTAGACCACACTCGCGTCAACATGTCCACCGTCCGATCCTCTTCCAAAATCGTGATTCCCTGGCCCAGCACCCATTCTCGGGCTCAATCTCCGGCCCAACCCAACTCCCAGCCCAAAATCACAGAACAACCCAACACGTGTGACGGCTGCCGGAGACTGGCCGCGGTTTCAGAGCAACCACAGTCCAGCGAAGACATCAAGAACAACTTTTTCAACACCTGTTCATCCATATCTCTCTCCCTCTTCAAAACCCAATCCCTCCGCCATAACTCCATCCTCATCCCACTCCACAATCAAACAAAATCCAACCCAATACAATCAACATTTTCCTCTCTTTTCCACTCCACCAAGTTGCCGTCTCCAGACCCAGCCAAAACTCTGGAAAAGCAATCCTCCACATATATAAAAATGCACATGGACTAGAAGAGAATAGAAGAAGACTGTAAACAACAACTCCATTTCTTGCTGTGTTCCATGGAGGGTGGTGGTCGTGGAAGAGGTGAGGCAGTGCCGATTGAGGAAGAGACAGTCGGTGCTTCTTCGCCGACTGCTTCGCGGGCAAACCGGAGGAGATCGGGGAGGGGGAGTTCTCGGCGTCGCACGGCGAGCTTAAACTCCTTGGTTTACCGTGGCTCCTCCATCTCGTCATCCCGTCCCCGGCCTACACCGGAGCAGCGCCGCCCACTTTCGCCTGAAGTGGTAATGCTTTTCTCTCTCTCTTTCCTTCACCAAAATCGCAGAAAAATTAAAATTCACCTGAAACATTTATATATATAAGAAAATTAAATATAATTAAAATTGATTAAAAATTTATAAATTTATAAATGGTATAATATCATTCATTCTCAATTTAAAATTTTATCAAATATCTCTTCTTCAGATCTCATTTATTTTATTTGATAAAATTTTAAACTCATTAAACTGAAACAGAGGTGAGTGAAATTTACCCTTTTCCTTTTTTCTATTTTATTTTTTCTTACATTTTTTTCAAATTTTTTAAGAATGATTATAATTCAATATTGTTAAAAATTCATATGTATAGATTATTAAAAGAAATATTGATGTTTCTAATAATTAATTCTTATTGAGAACAAACTTTTATTTGAGGAAATGTAAAAAATAGTTATCTTTAACTTATTTTCCATTGTTTATCATAATACTAGGCCAAAAAAAATACAAAAATATCTTAATTTTGTTCCCAAAAAACAATTTTTTTTTTAAATAAATTCTAAAAATTAACAAAAATAAATAAATTTCACGTGATAAAAACGCCCTAGAATGCATAATTGTTTGACAGGATAGTTGTTGCCATGGTAATAATTGCTACCAATAAAATTGATGGATATCCTTCATATTTTTTGTTTTTAAAAATAAAAAATAATTACTTTTTTTTACATAAAATAAAAGAATTTAAACTTATATTAAATATTTAATTATTCTCTATTAAATAGAAAATCATTTTTAAATCATAGGAGAATTTCAATGACTTCTTTAACACTGAAATTTTTTTTTTTTTCATAAGTTTTGATTTGATATTTTATTCCAAGGGGTGTGTCATAGACATCTTTGTCTTGTAGGAAGTTGATTCATTAAGATATACTTTTCTTTTTCAAAAGGAGCTCAAGTATGGTAATAATTGCTACCAATAAAATTAATGGATATCCTTCATATTTTTTTGTTTTTAAAAATAAAAAATAATTACTTTTTTTTTTTTACATAAAATAAAAGAATTTAAACTTATATTAAATATTTAATTATTCTCTATTAAAAACAGAAAACCGTTTTTAAATCATAAGAAAATTTCAATCACTTCTTTAACACTTAAATTTTTATTTTTTTTCATAAGTTTTGATTTGATATTTTATTACAAGGGGTGTGTCATAGACATCTTTGTCTTGTAGGAAGTTGATTCATTAAGATATACTTTTCTTTTTCAAAAGGAGCTCAAGTATAGTGATGTGAGCTCAACAAAGCGAATAGTAATCCCTAAGGTTGGTTAATTCAGCTCATCAACCAATATGAAAATTCATTGTGGATCAAAATTCATGCATCAGTATGAATTCTTTTCTTTTTTTTCTTTTTCTTTTATATATTTTTTTTCTTGTCTCAGGCTTTAGCTGAAACCTATCTCCCCACTTTGTACACCACAGAAGGCACCCTCATCAGTATGGAAGACATGGACGGCTTGGGGACATGGACCTTCAGGTTCAGGTTTGAGTTAGTTCATTGAAACAATTATTATGGGTTTATATTAAATTTTAGGGATTTTTTTTAAATAATATATATATTAAAAAGTTGTTTAAAAAATAAAAAATATATATATGGCGCTTTTGATCATATTTTATACTCCTTTTCTTCTTCTTTTTTTAATATAGATTTAATATTTTAAAGCAACGAATTCATTCTTAATGCTAAATTCCTTTTTTTAAATGACGAGTTTATTTTGTAAATTAAAAGTTCTTATATCAAATTGGTTTTTTTAAAAATAAATTCACTTTTTTTTTAGATTGAATTGTCTTTCGAAAAGATAAATTTCATGTGAAATCTAATTTAGTATAAACTATGATAGTTTTTATAATTATTTTTAATAAAACAATATTTAATTTAATTTTTTAAGTTGTACTTGTGCAAGCCCAAAATTTAAGTTGTGCATTTGTGGAAGTAATTAATTAATATTTTTAAATAGTTCCATTAAAAATCTAAACCTAAAGTTCTCTCTAAAGAGCCATTCTTGAGCAAATGATTCTATCAATAAAATTTTGGAGTCATCATTTTAGTTTTTCTTTATCTTTTCAATAGATATTGGATCAACAACCTAACTCGGATGTATGTGCTTGAAAATACAGGTGAGCCTTTTATTTTCTCTAGCATGCAAGTTATGACCTAGACCTCCTTTCATTTATTTAATTATTTACTTTTTGAAGTATATGATAATTAATTAAAAAAATATAAGAATTTGAAATCTTTCAGGGGAGTTTGTTAGGGCACATGGATTATGTGCCAGCGATTTCATTATATTGTACAAAGATAACAGGAATGACAAATACGTGAGTAGTAGTGGTATCTTTTAGTTTTAATATTTCAAAATTATTTTAACTAATCAAATACTTTATGTGACTATGAATATTTTATATATGTGGTTATTTATATAGGTCATCAGGGGTAGCAAGTCGGTTTACAATGCATGTCCCCAACATACGATAGAAGAAGGTTGGGATTCCCAAATTGGGGAAGATGAACAAAACGAACCAAAAACCTTGATGACAACAAATGAAATAAGCACATCATTCTCATCTTATAGTTCAATTTTATTCGATGATGCACCAAAGTTCTCAAGTGCATCATTACTCAACTTTCCGAGACGTATGCCGAGTTTTGAATCTCTTGAGCTCTCTTTAGAGGATTTTAAGTGAGATATGTGCGTGTGTAGTTTTTTTACTTAAACAATAGACTTATTGTATTTGTACAGGGGATAGTATTAATATGATTATTTTATGCATATATGTTAGTTCTATGTGATTAAAGTAAAATTATGTTAGTTTTTATAAAAAAGATATTGCTCCCTTAATGTTTAGTAAGTAATAGAATGTATGTATTGTAATTATACATGTGATGATATTTATCCGTCGCAACCCTTAGAGTTCATTTAGTAGTGATTTTAAGAAGCGTTTTTAATATTTTTAATACTTATAATTTTTTATCATTCAAGTATTATAAATGTTATAAATGCTTTTTAGAATTACTATCAAACGCACTCTTATAATCTGTTTGATAGTGATTTTAGGAAATACTTTTAATATTTTTAATATTTGAAAATTTTTATCACTCAAATATTAGAATGGTTAAAAACGTTTTTTAGAATCATTACCAAACACACTCTTACTAAGGTTTGATGTGATACAAGTCTTTTATCTATGTTCTAAGTATATATGTATATATATGAAATTTTCTTAATTTGTCCTTAATCAACTAATGCAGTTAGGCCCGGGCTGGTGCTGGCTGGGCTAGTATATGTGTAGGTTTATATTCCACTTTGGACCTCATTTTAGCCCAACACAACATGCCATGAAGGCCCAATCTTGAGTTGGATAGAATGGGTTTGGTCCGGCTCCATCACATGATCGTGCCCCTTTGCAACGACCAGATGTTGATGACAAGCAATTTTTTAAGAATTTACTTAGGCTATGTTTGGTTTGGAAAAATATTAAGAAAATAAATAAAATTGAATTTTTTTTTTCATATTTAATTGTAGTATAAAAAATATAAAAGAAAATAAAATATAATTAAAATGAATTAAAAACTTATATATTTTTTAGTTATTTAATTTTTATATTAAAAATTTAGAATAGGTGAAATAAATTTGAAGTAACATATAAAAACAATTTATTAACTTTAAATTATTATTATTTATTTTTCTTTACTCTTTTTTTCCTTTTATTTTTTCTTTTTATTTTCACTTGCATTTGGCCTTTTTTAGAACCAAATATAACCTTAAGTTTTTATTTTTTGTTTTTAAGAAAAAAAAAACTAAATCATCAAAATAATTATACTTGTTGCTATATAATTATTAAATTTATTTGGAACTTTTTAAAAAATTTACCATATATATATATATAATGTTTATAAAATTTAAAATAAAAAATTTATATATGTTTTCTTCTTTTAAAAATAGTAAAAATAGAAATTTATTTAAATGACACCTAAGGGAGCATCTTGGTTGCTTTTTTATTATCCAATTTTCATTTTTAAATTAAAATTTTGAAAGCAATTTTGAAAAGCACGTTTTACTTTTTTATTTTTAAAATTTCAAAATAAAAAAAATAAAGATATAAAAAAAAATCTAGACAAGTTTTAAAATGAAAAATTAATACCCTCATGTAAATGTTGAAAAATCCCTAAAAATCATTCAAACAATTCTCTCAAAACAATTGAGAAAGTTACTTATTATTTTCTTTTATACTTATACTCCAACTTGTCGTTTTTTTTTTTTTAATAATTCTTATATAAAATGTAGACATTCTTATAAAAATAATAGAGATTCGGGAGTGTTTGATAAAACTTAATACTTATTATTTAATTTATATTTTAAGTATTAAAGTTATTTGATAAAATTAAGTTAATATTTATTTTAAATCATAAAATTGACATATTTATTCTTATAAGTTATAATTAAGACAAAGGAGATTAAATAATAATGAAAGTTGTGCAGTAACAAAAGAGATCATGGAATTAATCAGAATAAATAATAAATAAATGTTAAAAATGGAAAATGAAAATATGAACTTAAGAATAAATTAATTATTCTTACTTATTACTTAAAATTGTTTTTAACTTTAATCATACCATTAAGACAATATTTGTTTTTTTTTTTACTTAATTTTAAATAGAACTTACAATTAAATAGTATTTAATAGTGTTAAGTATGAGGTTGTTTATTTTTATAATATTTTATTTTTATTAAGTATTAGAAAGTAAAGAAAATTCAATATATTATTTTTTTCATTTAGAAAAAATTAAATATTTTAATTTTTTCTATTCAACCAAAAAATTATATTAAATTATGAAAAAGTAAAAAAAACAAACAGTCTAAAGTCTGAAAGCAAATTACTTTTAACAAAAAACAAAAAACACAAACAACCTCAATATTTTACCAAACAAACTTAATTTACTTAATGATTTAAATTAAATTATTGAGTCACTTTAAATTATTAAGTCAATTAACCAAATATCCACTTAGCTAATAAAGATAATAATTTTTTATGATTATTTAAAAAAATTATAAAGAATTTTTACTATCTCAAATTTTTTCAAAATCAATAATAGCTTTTAAGAATATTCACCCTATTTTTAATATCGGTTCTAACTAAGTTAATTTATATATATTAAAGAAATATTTTTAAATATTAAAAAAAGCTTCTAACCCTCCCAAAATAATTCACAAATATACTGTATATAATTGAAAATGATTTAACATAAATAAATTAATAAAATGTTTAAAAATAAATAAATTAATAAAATGACTTAACATAAATTATAAACAAAATCTAGGGCCACCGACTTTGATGACGGTGTAGAGGGTCAGAGAAGACAAAGGCAAAACTTAAATACCAAATTTTCTAAGTCATTAACTGTTGAAAAAGTCGGCAGTTTCGTACGTATATTTATGACACATGTCTGCGTCTTTCTTTTGAATTCTATTTTAATTTTTCTGTCTTTGGAATACGTAATTTAACATACATTTCATTTGATAATGCCAGTCAAAGATTATTGGGTAAGACAAAATAAATTAATTTATAAAACCAAAGAGAAGAAATTTAAATTGAGAAAGAATGAAAATGGAGAGATTTTCATAAAAAAAGTAATCTAGTATTAAAAAAGAGATACTTTAGGTTAAATTTATAGAGTTTAAATTATATAAAATAAGAAATAATTTAAGACATATATGTACAAAAGATTATAGAGTTTAAACCTATTTTTAAATTTTTGTTATTTTTTATTATTTATTTATTTATTTTGAACTTTTAAGCTATGCTTAATTCTCAAAAAATATGAAAGAAAATAGAAATGACAAATAGAATAAAGAAAAATTGAAGAAAAATAAAAAATATATTTAAAATTAATAAAATTTTATATTTTATTTAAAACTCATTTCACATCATTTCTCTCTTATAAATAAAATTTAAATAATTTTAAAATATATAAAATTTTAATTAATTTTAATTATATTTTTTTTCTTTCATATTTTTTATATTTAAAACCAAATATAAGAAAATCATTTATCTTAATATTTTTTTATTTTCTTAATACTTTTTGGAAAGCAAACATAGACTTTTGCTTTTTAATTTTCTTTAATAGTGTTATAGAGTTGGTAATAATGAAAAATTGGGTAAATTACACAAATTTATATATTGTTTAAATAGTGTTTTCGAAAACAATTAAGAAAAGTAGTTTTTAAAAATTATTATATAATATTTTGTAAAGAATCGAAAATCTGTTTCTATATGTTTTTAAAATAATTTTTATATGTAATATTTTATTTTTAACTATTATCCATATATGAATAATTATTTTTTTAAACGATCTTAAAAAAATAAGTAAAAGATATTTTCCGAAAATATTTTTTTTTTTAAAACAAAAAATTGTTTTTTATTTTTTTATTATCAAACTTATTTTCTTGTTTTTTATTTTTATAAAACAAAAAATTATTTTAAAAAATAGTTGTCAAATAAGACATTACTCTCTATAATTTTTTTAACCAATTTCAATCCTTACACACCCTTTATTTCTAACCAAAAATCCTAACATAAATATCTATAGACATTCATTTCAATCCTTACACATGTTCCAAATATTTTCTCCCTTTATTTCTAACCGATATCTATAAGACATTCAGTCATAACTGAGGGTTGATAATCTTCACAAAAAATTCTGAGGTTAAATTGAAGCATGGGTAAAAAATATAAAAGTGATTTTCATAATTTATTTTACAATTTTGAAAATACCCAAAAGGACAAAATATTTTGAACCACACACTTTTCTATCAACCAAACATGACAAAAAACAAAAGAAAAAAACATGAGAATCAGAGTATCTTCAACCTTTATTTGTCTCTTGGAAAGTGCCGAGAACAGGGAAAACATGTTATCGAAAATGATTTTTCCAACTGGATATTATGAAAGTTGATGATGGAAAAAAAAAAAAGGAAAAAGAATAAGGAAATGTTAAAATATTTTTCCTATCTTTTTTATTAAAAAACATATTTATAATAAAATACCATATATATTATCGATTTTTTTTTAATTATGTGAGTGAGTTTAAAATTATAATAATGGATGAAGTCCAAAGCAGAAAAGATCTACATGAAAGAGAGTAAAATTACTCTCACACGTAACTGAATGCTTTGTGACTCTATAATCCATACAAAACACATGTCTTTATATTACGAGACTCTGAGTGTTTTGAAGGACTTGACAATTCCATGAGACTTAATCAAAATGTGTCCTCATATCATTGAGGATAGAGTGGATAATATCTACACGGCAACAAACAATTATAATTTATTTTTCATTTTTTTAAATTTTTTATACAAAATAAAATAAAGGAATATTTTTACCCTCCTTCCTGTTTGATTTCTACTTCTTTGAGGCTCCATTATCCCCATTTCCTTTCGTGAGTTTGTTCATCCAAAGAAAACAAAACATTTTCTAATTCAAGATCGTAATCCTCAAATCAATCAAAATCTTCTTTTTAGTTTATTTTTCTTATGATAAGCAGCTATGTTTCATTTGTAAATTTAAAATTTTCACATTTTTAATAATAATCTGTCCCAAATCACTTAAGAAATTAAGAGTGCATTTAATGATGATGATAAAAAATGTTTTTAATCTTTTTATACTCGAAAGATAAAAAATTTTAAGTATTAAAAAAGGTAAAAAATATTTCCTAAAATTAATGGATTCTAAGAATACATTTGATAATATTTTTAATCAAAGTGCTTGTAGTGGAAGTGTTTTATTCTAAAATGGTTTTAAAAGAATCCCTAATTAAGTGTTTTTTCAAAAAATACTATAAATGATTTTTTAATACTAAAAATGATTTTTCAAAATTTTAAAAGTGTTTTTTTAATTTCTTTTTTTTTTCAAAAATGTTTTTTAGGTTAAAAACTTCTCTTAGAATTATTGTTAAATGAATTCTTAGAATCCATTTGAGAGTACTTTAAAAAAATACTTTTAGCATAAAAAAATATTTTTTAGGAAAAAATAATATATTTAATAAGATTTATGAAACATTTTAAAAATTTTGAAAACACTCGTGTTTATTACAATCTTAGTAGAGAATCACTCTATAAAATGGAGCCAAGCGTTACAAAATCAGTCTCAAATGAGCTCTTACTCCACCAATGCAGCCATTTTTATCTTTTACGGACTCATTTATTGGTACCCTATCTACTTGATAAGGTTCTGAAATATTTGAAAGTTGGGCTGAGAAACAGTGTGAGTGGCATCATGCCAAATTTACACAAAATAGGAAACCAGCAGAAACACATGAATAATTTGGGGAGTTTGGATTCTTGGACAGGAGTACACCACAAGTTTGTCTTTCTCCGATCTCCACCATGCCTTGTCTTCTCATTGATGATGAGGAATGGGCCTGGCTCCCACCAATGTCCATTCACTTTTCAAAGCTCCGTGCTCGAGAGAGAGATTTGCTGGTCCACCAGCCTGTATCCTATTCAAATGGTACAACTCACAGATTTTCTTGCTGGAAAATAAGTTCATGTTTGGTTGGTGGAAACTGGAAAATGTTGAAGAAAATGAAGAGGTTGTTGGAAAACTGTTGGCTATGTTAAGAATATTGAAGGTCATGTTTTCTTTGAAGGAAAATAATAATAAAAAATATATATTTTAAAAATAATTTTTTTTATATATATAATTTAATCATATTTAATTTTCTGTATCTTTCAAAAGTAAAGTCAAACAAAAAAAATCATTTCCCATAACAAATTTTTCATTATTTAGTGGTTTTTTGTTGCAACCAAAGGAAAGTACTAAGGAAAAAGAAAATATCAATGAAAATAATTTTCTTAAATTTGATT
Organism: Vitis rotundifolia; assembly: GCA_030254885.1. Lineage (NCBI taxonomy): Eukaryota > Viridiplantae > Streptophyta > Magnoliopsida > Vitales > Vitaceae > Vitis > Vitis rotundifolia. The sequence continues at coordinate 20,019,893 of CM058151.1, forward strand.
TTATTACAAAATATATATAAATATATATAAAAGAAAATCAAATATAATTAAAATTAAAATTTTATATATTTTTAAATTATTTAATTTTTATATAAAATAATTAAAATAAATAAATTCAGTCTAAAAAAATAATTTATTAATTTTGAAATTATTTTTCTTTATTTTTATTTTTATATTTTGTTTTTACATAGCCTTTTAAGTAGATAAAAATGAAATATTAAGGTACCTTACTCTTTCACATTTATCAAGTCGAATCACCACTTTATTATCATAAAATTATTTTATATTTAATGAAACACTTATAATACAAGTAGTTTTGACGACCTTCAACCACTTCACCAATATCACCCATTATGAATCTTAGGAATTTCTCCCCCTTAATCCACATGGGAGACATCAAGTATTTTGCCAATTATCTTTGAATTATGGGTTGTTATTGAAAAATAATGATGGGCCAAAAGAATAAAGTAAAAATACATTATAAATTTGTTTGTATAAATTCATTCTCTTGGATGTTTTACTAAAAAAAATAAAAGGGGTAGTGTTACTCTATTTCTTCAAATTTGGGAAATTCCCATTGTCATTCTATTGTCAATTTATTGAATCACACTAGACAAAGAACCAACACTTTCCACAAAACTCACCAGCAAGAAGGAAATCGAGTCTCACATTAAAGGTAGTGATTTGTATAGAAAGTTGTAAAAATTGACAAATTTGTCTTGTCTATAGTCCTATACCTTTCAATCTAATATGGATTTGGACATTAGGAATTAATGCTACTTGAAAATGACTCATCCACTTCAAAACAAAAAAATTTCAAATATTCTTCAAAAGTTTTGCTCATATTCCATTTTTTCTTGTATGCATGATGATCCCTTTGACTAATATTCAAATTGTAAATCATTATTTACTATTTAAAAAAAGAAAAAGAAAAAGAAAAGAAAGAAACTTTTTTTTAAAAAAAAGTAATATTAAGAGGTATTAGTAAAATAATAATAATAATAATAATAATATTTTCAAATTACCATTGATTCTAATAAGTTAATAAAAATTAACTTGCAAAAAGAAGTGGCTTGGACAAAAAAGGAAATAAAATTCATTTTGACAGATGGTTTTATTAATAACATCTTGTTATTAGTTGAATCGATACATCACCAAATCTAACATTATTTGAAAATGATCTTTTATTATAAATCATGATGCTACTAAACACACTTACTTATATAATAGGATTTATTGAAATTCAAGAAATATCATTTTGTATACATTTCATTCTAGTTTTATAATTCAATAAACCTTGATTGATATCACAACTAATTCAATGAGATTTGAAAACAACTTTAATCACAAATTCCAATTTTTCTTGAAAAACTCTTTCTTCTGAAGAGGATTGTTGGTAAGACTTCTTTAAACTTTTTTATAAATTCAACAAATATCATTGTTATATGTTTTATTGTAGTTTTATAGTTAAAATCATGAATTTCTTTTATTTTGCTTCTCACCATCCATTTTTGGTATCGGTATATAACCTATTCACGGAAACATTGATTGATGCAACATTATATCAAATTTAAATTAGATTTCAAATTAACATGTTGTTTGTCACTATGCATGTCATGTTGTTGGCGAAAACTATCCTAGTCTATCATTTTCTACTTTATGGTGATGATTGCAACAACAATAATATGAAAGGGGATGAAAACCTCAATACTACTAACAAATTGAGAAGTTTTGAATTCTACTTGTGATCTTGCTAAATGTTTTCATCGTATAATACTTAATAAAATTTAATTAAAATATATTGCATTTTTTAGTGTCATTCGCTATATAACAGTAACATATGTCAACCATTAAAACCTGTCTTTGGTATATTTCTTAATTTTAAGTCATAAAAAGTTATAAAAATAAAAAAAAGATTTAAATTCAATTAATATTTCTTACATGTTTCTCCGAGTGTATTTCTCTTTTTTCTCTTCTATATGAAGATTGAAAAATGTTGAAACAATTTCATTATATTTGATTTTATTTTATACCTTTTACATTGAACTAAATAAGAGAATTTAGATTTCTTTCCATCTTTAATTTTTTTCCCTTTTTTAGTACTTTTCGTAATACAAATGGGCCTAACACACTTGTTGCAAGGAAATTTTACATTCTTCGTCAAAAATTATGATCATTACTATTAGCGGTCAATTCAAATCTCTTACAAGAAACATGTGTATTGTCTTAATCCTAAATAATTTTGATAAAAGGACAGCTTAGCTAATATAGGAAACAATCATTAATATAAATAATTCATTGATTGGTTAATAAATATGGAAATCTTATCTTAACACTCATTGTACAATTTTACATTCCGACATAGAAAAAAATAAGTGACAAGAAAGGATTACGTACTAAAGATGCCCAAGCAATTTCTTGTTGTTTGGTCTATATTTTGGTATTTTCTTTTTCTTCTTTCATGATTGTAGGTTGTAGTGTAAAAACATCACTTCCCATTTCTTCTTTCATGATGGTAGCATAGCTAGAATCTTAAGAATCATTGCTTTGTTGCCATTCTCTTTTGTGAAAATTTTCAATGGTATGAAAAAGGAAAATCGATAGGTATGACAGGTGTTATAATGTTCTTTCCTTTTTTTAATGCGTATCAATTTGATCATATATCAAACTTTCAATTCATACCATTAAAATGTATAATAAAATCTAGGTTATTGAACAAAGATATAAACATACAAGATTAGAAACAAATATGTGAGATCAAAGTATTAAATAATGAAACCATATGTAAAATGTAGAGTAATAGGCCTCTAAATTACAAAGTAGTCAAACCTTGTTACAAAGGTAGCTTTACCTAATTGATGGTACTTTTCGCTACCGTAGAAGCCTTCTAGAAATATTTTTTATATTATCAAGTTTATACGTAATTTAATAACTTGCTTTCCTTTCCTTTCATGCAAGATAATTATCCCTTGCATTCAGTCCTTATAAACAAAATAATTTTTATACCTAACTCATATTTCCTTATACCTTTATTTAATGATCCAAATTTAAGTGTACCTTTATCAAACCAAATTAATATTATAGTCTTTTCCTAAATATATAAAAAAAATATTGTATTACCAAAATGGTGTCATATCCAATCATCAATGTGAATTATTGATGTATAAAATAATAAAACCAAATATAAAAAAAATAAAATCTAATATTGGAGATTTAAAGCAAAAGATGAACAAATAAAAATATTTTTATCATGAGATAATTTGTAATGAATCATTTTTCGATTAAGGAATATTTTTTTTCACTTTTATTCATTTGATCATATTTGGTTGAGATGATAGAATATAAAATAGGATATGAGAATAAATAAAATATCATAATGAAAATAAAAATAAAAATATTATTTAAAATTATTATTCATCAAATCAATGGAAAAGAATATTCCATTTTGGCATAAATGCTACAAGAAAGAAACAATATTCTTCATATTTCCTCAACAATTTAAAAGGGTCATTTAATAATGATGTCATCCTCTTTAACCAAATATTACACAATTTTCTGGGGAGTAAAATAAAAATAAAATAAAATACAAACATAACAGAGGTTTGAAATTTGTACTAGAAACAAACACTGGTAGCTCAAGATGTACAACAACAACAGAGTACAACACAATAATTTGATTAGCCACTCGTGTCTATGTCCTCAAGGGTGGGTTTTTTATTATTATTATTATCTATTTTCTTTTTCTCTTCCCTCTCATTATGCTTGCAGGCATCCTCCAATGGCAGAAGCTTGAACTGAAAATGCCAACTTCCCCCTAAACCAATTGGGATTTATAATATCCTTTTTTTTTTTTTTTCTATTGTTGCTGCAGTTAAAGTTTCCTTGGAAAACTGCAAAAGAAAATTCAAGAAATTATGGGAGAATTAGTATAAACTGATTTGAAAGATTAAGGTCTGAAATCTAAATAAGTCTGAATTTTTCTAAAATTAAGATCAACACAAAAGTATCATTGACTTTTTGTGTCTAAACAATATATCTAAAAATAGAATTTAATTTATAGAACAAATCACTCTAAAATATCTTAAATTTATTAAGACTTTAGACAACCAAAAAATAAATAAATAAAAACAAAGAAAAGTGGAAAATAGATTTAAACCCATTTGCTTATTCAAAAAAAAAAAAAAGAAGACAAATTTCACAAAAATAATTTGGATTTATAGTTCAAGTGATCCTATGGGAATTTAAAAAAAAATATTAAAATTTTTGTAAATGAAGGTGAGATTCTGGAGCTTACCTGTAGGGGTACTAAAAAGAGTATCTGTTGCTGAAACCATACTGATCAAGAAGCCTCTGTTCTTGATCATCCATGTCCCATAAGATGATCCCATCATTCTAAAAATAAGATTTTATCAAATGGGTTAATCATCAAAAAACTTAAATTTCATAATTTTGGTTTCCCAAATTTTGAAGTTTCAGCAAAATACATGATCATAAACACCTGAGAAACAACACTGGAGAGGTGGTCCTGTTGCAGTGAAAATGAAGAAGTGAGTGATGTTTCCGCATAAGAATTAAGCTGGGTGGAGTTGCATGCCAACAGAGATGGCAGTGAGGGTCCAAAGCTGCAAAGATTCTGAGGAGAAATGGAGAAGAATTAGAAGAAGAAAAAACAAACAATGTAAGTGAAAAACTAGCCAAATGTAAGGCAAGAATGAAGGAAAGTACCTCTGATTGGAGTATGCTTGAATCCAAATTTGCTTCATGTTCAATCAGCATAGGGCTTATAGAAGCAAGCTTGCCCACAAGGAACTGCCCAAAGTTCCAAAAAAAACCTTTAGGGCTTGATAAATGTAGAGAAATGTGGTGGGGGGATGTGGAGGAGAGATTTTACCTCTACTTGATTCTGCAGGGACTTGACATAATTGATTATCTCATCCAGTACGAGACTCTTGCCAATGATCTAAAATTGAACAAAATGTAACTGTTAGATACTCATCCTCAAACATATAGAAAATAAAAAATAAAAAACGATCCATGTAAGATAAAAAGGAAAAAAAGACCCATGAAAGCAAAAAAAGGAAAAAAAAAAAAAGTGCTTGGTGCATATTTTGATAAAAAGAATCCTAAAAATTATTCAAATTCAATTCACTCTCAAATCAAATCAAAGGTTAGATCTATATCATTCAATCAATCTAAAGATAAGACCTATATCATTAAGTATTGTCTTTATAGTAAAAGTTCATAAAATTTTTAATATTTTAAATTGAATATATTAAATTTAGATTTTGCAAAACTATTTTCTTTGGAATTTTTTTTCATAAGGGTGAAATAAAACTCAGTTTTCCCAAAAAAAAAAAAGAAAAAAAGAAAGAAAGAATACCATTATCAATTTAACTCAACAACTTGGGCAACAATGTATGTAATGATGCACACATGAATTTGATTTGAGCTTCTCACAACAGGGAATTTTTTTTTTTCCACTGAAAAAAAGGAAAAGGAAAAGAGAGAGATTCTTACCTTGTCACAACCAGGAACAAGTGATTGCAAAAGCTTCATTCTCTCACTGATTTTCTCTCTTCTTGCCTGGAAAGTGAAACCCACCCAGCAAAAGTAAATGAAAAGCTGAATTTATTTGAATGGTCATTTTCCAAAGTTCATTAATTTGTAGTATAACAACTAAAATACCCTTTCAGCAAGGCTGTGACTGTCTGTTGCTTCACCCCTCCTTGCTCTCACATGAACATACCCACTTGGGACCTCTTTCACCACTTTCTTCTTCCTCTTCTTCTCAGCTTTACCCTTCTTCTCCTCCACATCCCTCTCTTCCTATGAAGGAAAAAAAACCCAAAAACATCAAGAAAAGGCTGATCAAACCAGGCCACAAATGGCAAAAAACCCACCTAAAATCTCCCCCAACTCACCTCAAAATCAGCCTTCTTTCTCTTCCTCACCATCCCTGGAGCCCCAAGCTCAGCCCCCATGGATGAACAATGCGTGATCTTCTTCACAGGATCATCAGAAAAACAGGAGAAGGAGATGGTGGGTTTCTTCTCATCATCAAATACTGCGGACATGCTTGGCACAATGGTCGAGTCCAGCCTTAAATTTTTGTGGGGGTGGAGGTGGTGATACTGCTGAGAAAAGGCTGCCATGTGATGGATTGGAATTAAATTAAAAGTGGAGTCTGAGAGAAATGAGATGATGGAAGAGATGGTGTCTGGTTCTTGATGGTAGATAATATAAATATATAAAGAAATATATGAATATAGATGGTTGATGGTTGTTGAATTTGACTGAGGATCGGGAGTCAGTATGATCTCTTTGTTTGAGGTGTGGACTCATCTATGGACGTATGGGAAAAATGGGGGCTTATACTAGAAATAAATGTTGTACAGGCCACATAACAAAGGAGCATTTTGGTCACCAATGTAGGCTGACCACGTGTTGCAATTATATTTGAAGTGATACATCAATAGGATAACTCCACTTTTTTTTTTCTTTTTTTCTTGTTTTTGGTTTTTTGTGCTTTTTTTAATTTCAGTTGAGCACGTTTATAAACTAGGACCATTCGTATATTTCATAATTTAGAGATTAATTTAATATTACTTAGGGCCAGCTTCGATCGATTTTTGTTTTTTGTAATTGCAGTTGAAGAAAAATTTATAATTTTAAAAATATTTTTTTTAATTATAATGGAACATGTCAGAAAATAAGATTCTGACAATATATAAATTTTTTTTTAGCATATTGAGTAAGTATAGAAAGAGAACAAGATCTATACCTCTTGCTTTTAAATTTTACTTAAAAAAATTAACTGTATTGAAAATAAAAAGAGGTCTAGTTTGTGTTTAGGTGTTATATAGGCTTGGAATAAGAAAAGAAATAGAAAAAATGACTTTTCAATTAAGATAAAAAAAAAAAAAAAAAAAGTTAAGTTCTTTTAGTAAGGGAAAATTGTCTTGAAAACGATAAATTAAAAAGCTAATAATGCTATAAAAAATCTAAATTCAAGAAGCTACTTGCTTTGTAACTTAAATATAAAAGGCAAGCAAGTACTACTTCTTTCTAAAAAAAATTAACATACAACATTTATCTTATATATTTACAAGATTTGTTTTTAAACCTCATGGGTTTTTTTTTTTTTTCTCTCTATGTTTGGTTCTTTAAGGAAAACGTGAGGAAAGGAAAGTAAAAAGGAAAGAAAAAATGAAGAAAAATAAAAATAGATTTCAAGTTAATGAATTATTTTTATATGCTACTTTAAACTCATTTAATTTATTTTCACTCTTCCATATAAAGATTAAGAGTTTGTTTGATCATGTCATTTAAAAACAATTTTTGTTTTTTAAAAATAGAAATCTGTTTTTAAAAATTCCTAACATTATTTGGTCATTGTTCTCTTAAAACAATTTTTAAAATCAAAGTGAAATAAAGAACAATTTTTAGATAATAAGTAGAATTATTTCTACCAATTTTTTAAAATAAAAGGAAAATATAGAAAAGTTAAAATAAAATAAAAACCATTAAAAATAAATAAAATTGAACATGATATCAGTCCATTTTTCTCTTCATGATCTAACACTGATATCGAAAATTTTAAAATATGATATTTCTTTAAATTACATTTTTTTTTTCTTTTAACTCCTCTATAAGTTTTCATTAAACAAATAAATTTCAAATCAAACTACACTTGCTACATAAATTTATTAATTTTTAAAATAATTTAAAACTGAAAAATCAATTTAATTAATACTAAAAAGTTATGAAAGTCAACAACATTAGTAAGTCATATGCTAAAGTTTATTTTAAATGTTTGGATCAGTTTCTAATTTATATATATATATATATATATATATATATATATATATAAAAAAAAATTTCAAATTAAGTAAGACTTAATACTTTGGATTCATTAACAAATCTAGTGATTTTTAAAAATAATTTAAAACTCAAATAGTAAACCAATTAATACAAAAAATTTATAAACAAAAATTAGTTTACAACAAATTTATTATTTTATTTACATAGAATTATTATTTTTCAATTTATTTACTAGGCAAATAAACTTCAAATTAAACAAAATTTAATGCGTTGAATTTATTAGCGAGTCTAATAATTTTTAAAATAATTTAAAATTCAAATAGTAAACTACTTAATACCGGATGTTTATGGAAAAAAATTGGTCTATAACAACTTTATTGTTTCTCTTTTACATAGAATTTTTATTTTCTCATTTTTTTTTTTCACTCTACCAATAAACTTCAAGTTAAACAAGATTTAATGTGTTGAATTCATTAACAAGTCGAATAATTTTTAAAAATGACTTAAAACTCAAATAATGAACCAACCAATACTAGAAATTTATGAATGAAAATTGGTCTAAAACGACTTTATTGTTTATCTTTTACATAGAATATTTATTTTCTAATTTTTTTTACTAGGCACAAGAACTCCAAATTAAACAAGACCTAATGTGTTGGATTCATTAATGAGTCTAGTAATTTTTAAAAATAACTTAAAACTCAAATACTGATCCTACCAATACAAAAAATTTATGGACAAAAATTGGTAGAAAATAACTCTATTGTTTATCTTCTACATAGAATAATTATTTTCTAATTTTTTAACCAAGCACATAAGCTTCAAATTAAACAAGGCTTAAGATATTAGATTCATTAATAAATTTAGTAATTTTTAAAAATAATTTGAAACACAAATAATAAACTCATTAATACCATAAATTCATGGATAAAAATTTGTTCATAATGGATCTATTCTTTTTTCTACATATAATTATATTTTTGTGAATTTTATCACTATAAAAATCAACTTCAAATCAAGTGATACTTTGTATTGAATTTATAAATAAGTTTAACAATTTTTAAAAATATTTTGGAGCTAAAAAAAATTAATGGATCAAAACTAATATATTATGAATTATGATTTTACTATTTCTCATATATACATAAATATATTTTTAAATTTAGATAAATAAATATAAATTAAGACACAATTAATAATTTAAATTCATTAATGAATTGTTAAATTTTTAAGAATAATTTTGAATTCAAAAAACCAATCTAATTAATTTCAAATTAAATAAAAATATTTTAAAATCTCATGTTCATAATTTAGTACTAAATTTGTACATGAAATGAAAAGCTAAGACTCGTTTACATGTTAAAAATTGTTATTTTAATTTATTATTATTCATTTTTAACCAAAATAAACTTTACAAAGATGTTAATCCTTATGTTTCTAAGATATACTAAAAAAGTATATTTTTTTATAAAAAAAATATAATTATGATTTTATTATAATATTATTATCCATGTTTTACTAAAAAATATTTATTTTTTAATTTATTTGTAATTACAAAATTCTTTTCATGAATTAAATTTAATTTATATTATATAAATTGAATTTGCAATACTCTTACAAAACCAAAAAAATTAAAATTAAAAACAAATTATTCAAATAAGTATTTTGTTTTTTATTTTAAAAAACTATTTTTAAAAACAAATTGCCAAACACCCTTATTTTTATAAAACATTAAAAAAATAATTTTTTTCTTTTTTAAAGAAAAAAACTTAAAAATAATTTTAAAAAATTCAAAAAAATATGGCGCCAATAATTTGAAAATATGTAAATTTCTAATTAATCTTAATTTTATTTATTTATTTTTATTATTTTTATATGACAACTAAGTATGAAAAAATCATTTTTTTAATACTTTTTTATTTTATTAGTACTTCCCTATAATAAATCATAACCTTAATGTTTCTTTGTATATTTCACGTGTTTATTAGGTAGAATCAAATTAACTTTATGAGCTAGCTCATACTCATACCATGAAAGTTATATCTTAAAATATCTAATCATTAAAGTCAAAAGAAATCCTTTTCCTAAAGTTATTATACCTTTATTCATGATATAGACAGATTTCATCTTGATTCAATGTCAAATCATAGCCTTGAAATATGAATATTCAAGTATGGGAAGGAAACTCATTGCGTGGAGAATTAGAGCATGTTGGTATTTTTTTCAATAGGTTATCCCCACTAAAGGCGCTGCAATCCTACTTTGCATTTTGATTTCATGGCCTTTCATGCCCTTGGCGGCAAGTCGTGCTTTCAAAGCACCCTACCCAATTTTCAATGGGTTATTTGATTAAAAGGGTAGTTAAAAATCTACTTTTAAAAATTTAAATTTTTATTTTTTTAATATTATTTTAATAAAAATATTTTTATTTTTTAAGATAAAAATAATATTTTATTTTAAAATTTATATTTAAATACTTAAAATGACAAAAGAAATTTATATAAAAAATAGGTTACTCTTCGAATAAAAATATAAGAATAATTAAATTTACAAATATAAATATTATTTCACCATTTTTAACCAATTAATTAATTTTTTTTTTAAATATTAAGGATTTCTTTAAAAAAAATAAAATGCATATTTCAAATTTCTTATTTATGAAATTTAAAAAGTTCTAGAACATTAATTATTTCTCATCTTAATAATTGAATAAGAACAATAAACATTTTTGTCTGCAATCTTTTTCATTTTCTCAATTTTTTTTTGTCAAATTCAAGGGTAAATTTATATTTGTTAAACATTTCTTGAATTACATTTCTTTTCTTTTTGTCTTGATAATTAAAAAAGAGATTAAAGTTGTATTTTGACATCATATTATTACATTTTTAAACTCTCTTGGTTGATTGTGAATTTTTTTTTTTCAAAAAAGGTGAATAGTGCAGTGAAATTTGTTTTCATTTTTTTTTTTTTTTGTAATTTTTTTCTCGTATTTTCTAAGATTGAATTAAACATTTTCTTTATCACTCAAAAAATGCTTTTCACATGACCAGAAAGTACCTTTTTCCAAAGTATAATTAAAATAAAAGAAAACTATTTTCTAAGTCATGATTAAAAGAGTAGAAGTTGTCAATGATTGACTGTCCATGAAGAGAAAATCTGTCCAAATCAATATTCCCAAGTTTTTATTTAACTTTTGAGGTGATCCAAAAAAATTTCTTACTCAATTTTCTCCTAGCTCGAATTGTAATTGGAAAAAAAAAATATATATTTAATTTTCATTGCTATATCATACTAAAATGGACCGCTAATCACGAAGTGTCATATATTTTATGATTTTATCATTATATTTGACGTTTCACTCTATCACATCAAGATCCGTTATTTTGCAATTTGATCTCATTGATTTATATCCTTATTCAATTACTCATATTTCATCATATATTTGAATGATTTTGATTAAAATTTTGAATCAACCTAATTATTACCTTTAATAAGAGATCTCAATGAATTAAGTTTTATTTATCAAATGAAACAAAAATCATATGAAAATAAAATGCGTGTTTGAATTTAAATATTCTTAATAATTATAAAAATAATAAGGATTCTCGGATCTCTTGAAAATGATTTCGTCGCCTAACAAAAATTTCTTTGAGTTGTTAAGTTGTCATTGAAAAGAAAATCTTTTTCTTTTTAAATCGTGGTGAACATAAACTCGATGACCTAACAATAGTCTTTTCCCACAATATAAAAATTGTTAGAAGAAATTTTCACAATATAAGAAAATTATTTTTAAAGTTAGATTAATCATCCAAAAAAAAAATTAAATATTTTTTTATAACTTTTGATTTGTTTGTTAGGAATAAGAAATCTCAATGAGATAAATTTGTTATTTTTTTTCAAACAACACACAATCACATGGAAATACAATGTACATTTAAATTTCTCATTTACAAAATTGATTTTAAATTTTTTATTCGAATTTATTATTCTCTAAAAAGGTAAATTAAAAAGAGAAATAAAATAATTATTCAACAAACTTTTTTTTTTCCTTCTCTGCTTTATTCATATATCACCTCCTTTTACACTTTCCACGTAATCTCCCACATTAAATTATTTAATTAATGAATAAAAAAAACTCTTGAAAATGACATAAAGAGACTTCCAAAATAGCAATTTCACTTTGTCAAAGATCGGTTCCTATCAAGAAAAATGTTTTTTTTTTCTGACGTGTGATTAAAGAACCTTTCTCGAGAGTCCTCCGAACAAAAAATATTTCTATGCTATAGTTAAAAAAAAAAATTATTATTCCACATATTTTTTTTAATTATAATTGAAAATTTATTCTCCCATGAGTTCTCCCCTGAAGCCAAGCATAGGATAAAAAATTCTAGAGAAATCCTATGTTTTTTTTTTTTAATATTTAAATAAGGCAAAAATCAGTAGAAAATAAAAAGCACGTGATTCAATATTCATTCCAAGTGACAATTCAAAGATTGAAAGAGAGCATTGAATGAGAATGTGTAGGTAACACAATCTACAAGTAGACTTAGCTGAAATTGAAGATTCGTATTTGAAAAATGAATCCATTTTAGAAAATAAAAAATAATAATAATATCATTTGCGCCGACACATTTCTGAACAGTTTGGAACCGTATATTAAATTTCATCCTGCATTAGGTTAGTACGTACGTAGCAGTTATTACTTGGTGCTGGACAATTCATTGTCCCCCACCGCCCTTCAAATTTTCCTTTTTTTTTTTAAATAAAATAAAATTATAATTTAATGAAATAAAATATAGAATAATAATTTCACAATGTGATTTCAATTTTTTTTTGAAGGAACATACAATAAAGTTGAATTGAAGTGTTTAGAATACACCTTTTATTTTTAAAAAAATTATCTTATATTTTAATTGTTTAAAAAAGTTTTAAAATTTTGAGGAAATGTTTGTTCCTAAAAAATACCAAAAAAGTGTTAAAGAAAATAATTATCACTTATTTAGTTTACAATAAAAAAAAATATAAAATAAGTTCAAGTATAATTAAAATTAATTAAAATTTTTACTTATTTTTAATTTATTTAATTTTTATATAGAAAAAGAAAAATCAATTAAATGAGTTTGAATAACAATGTCAAAATAATCTATTAGTTTTAAATCTAATTTTTATTTTTCGTCATTTATTTTTTTCTTCTATGTTTTTTAAAAAAAATTTTCTCTTAATTTTTTTAGGAACCAATATGACCTTAATTTTATAAAATATTTTTAAATACACTAAAAATGTGTTTGATAGTGATTTTATAAAATATTTTTAGTCTTTTTAATATTTAAATAATAAAAAATTTTAAGTGTTAAAAATATTAAAAATGTTTCGTAAAATTACTGTCAAATGGGCTCTAAATATCCAACTATTTTATGTAAAAGAATTCCTTCATTTTATATAGGATTCCATATTTTTAAAAATGAAAATTAGAAAATGTGTCCAAACATCACGTGAATATAAGTTTTGTTTGAGATAAGAATATCAATAAGGGTGAGTTTGGGGTGAATCACCTTTACCCCATCATGTTTATGAGATTTTTTATTTTTAAAAGTATAAAATAAAAAATGTAACCAACATCTCCTAAATACTTAAGTTTTGTCTGGGATAAGGATAATGGGACAACTTTGGTACATATCACCGTCATGTCAATCCCATTTTCATTAATTAAATACATTCTTATTTCAAATTCATATTAGAATAAGGTTGGATAGATTAGAAAATTTCACAAATCTATCCTACCCTATATTGTTCAATTTTTTTTTTTTTTTGTAATTTCATTATTTTTAAATTTAAGATAAACACAAATTTTTATATTTTATATATAATTTCATTAATTTTTATTATTTTTATAAAAAAAAGTAACCTTACATTTTAATTTTAAATATATTTGAAAAAAAATATATTTGTATATATAAACGCGTCAAGTGGGACAATCATACACCTCTCCGAAATACTAATAGGATCTAAGGGGGATAAGTTAGGGAAGGCTTGAAAATACCTACCCTATTAACATCCCTAGTTTGACTTTTTTAACCAAAAGTTGAAATGAAAGCCAAATTGTAATTTTTAAATAAGCAAAATTTTATTAAATATGATATAGTTTCTTATATAAGTTAAGATAAAGATTTTATAAGAAGTAACCCTTCATGTTAAGTTCATTTAATAAAATTATTCAAACTCTTAATAACCTTAAAAAAACTATTAGCCCGTCCACTAATCTAAATAGGGTTTCAATGATTTAAGATGACTTAATATAAATTTTGGTGAATTTGTTAACTTTAAAATTGTTACTTGGCTCTTATCTTAAATATTAAATTTATTTGATAAATTAACATTTTTTTTAAAAAAAAAAACTATTAAATTTAACATATTTACATTTATTAATATTAGGTAAGGAGCTCATAAAAAAGAAATGTTGAAAGAAATAACTGATGATTACGATAGATAAAAATATTATTAAAAATTGAGAATTTTATATATTAACAATACAACATTCTTATAAATTTAGAATAGTAATTTCAACTAACTTATTTCTTTAAATTAATTTCAAGTTTAAATAAGATTACAAAAATTGTTGGCATGATGTTAATACATGGATCAATCATGTGGATGAAAAGGTATTGAAATGTGGATCAAATTTTTACTACTACATGGACTAATTATGTGCTCGCATGGGACCAACCATATGACAACATGTGGGTCATTCAAAATGAGATCTAATATGTTGAATTTGGTGGCAATTTACGAGGTATTGATGACTTCAAGTAGAGAGATTTGATAAGTTGGTGGCAACTCAAGAAATTCAAAGCATACTAACTAGCAAAATTTGGTAGGTTGTAGGGGGCGGCAACTTGAGAGTTCACGAACATACCTACTGATAAAATTTGATTCATCAAAAAACCCTTTGACCTATGCTACTTTTTATATGGATTTCTATCTCATATGAACTCTAAATTGAATGATTCTTCAAGTATTGGAAAGCTAATGTCAAGGTAATATGTGCCAGTGATAAAAAGGAGTTGAAATATGTGCACAAGTTCTTGAAACAATCTTAATTTGTTCTTCAATTGTTAATATCTTTCTCATCCAAGGTTCAAATTAGATCATTCTTAAGGGTTTAAAAAGAAAACTTCATAAGCTTTCGTATCATATATGACACATCATTTGGTACATTATGTGGAAGTATAAGAAAATATTGAAACAATGTTATATGTGCATAAACACTTGCATCGTGTAAGAGCGTATTAATGTTAAGCAATTGTCGCATTTTTCTTCGTACATCTTTCAGTCAATATGAGCCACATACTATAACATATATTTTAGTTTATTTTTTTAATTTTATTTTCTTTATAAATTTCCCATTATTAAAAGTACACATAGACCCATCGTTACATGTCATGTGTCTAATGCATAATGACATAACTAATTATAAAGTACTACATGTTTGATAAATGATCTCTTACACTCTTGTCGGTGTTACAAGGTAACACAACTCCAATGCTAACATGTTTGTCTAATTCGAGAGTTGGGCATAAGGCATTTTGAATGGATTGAACACATTTTGGTGGTGGAGTTGGACTTCCCACCGTCAGGACTGTAAGACTAGTTAAAGTCTTTGAATTAGAATATGTTTTTGTGACATGTATTAAGTGGGAATGCAAGTTGTACACAATCATATCATCATTAATTGTTTTCATACCTGCATTTAAAACGTGTCATTTAAGGGAAAGACCAAATTTATTTATTTTTTATTTTGGAGAAGAAAATGAAAAAAAAAAGGTACAACAAGGTTGGGCCCAAAGCCTACTTCCAATAATTCAACCTTTGCTGGATACGAGTCAGAATATGTCAGAACCATACATGAGCTGGCCAAGCCAATAGCTAGGTTGGGCTGGCCCATATAATAAATCCCATTGTCCATCTCTAGCAATTAATTGATAATCCAAAAGGAGGAGGCTGTCTCGAGATTCCCACCATCTGTTCTCATACAAAACTGAATAACTTTTAAGGAAGATTTGTTAGGTTGCGTTTGTTTAGAAAACCTTTTTGAGGATTTTTTTTTTCTATATATATATATATATTGAAAATGGTTTTTATTTCCTATTTATTCTTTTCTTGCAAAATGACATTTGATTAGAAAGCTAAAAACTATTTATAGAAAATGAAATTTGTAAAATTTTATTCTATTTTTTTTTTCTAATGTAAAAAATAGTAAATATGAATATAATTAAAATTTTATATAATATACATCATGTTGTAAGATATATTATTGTAAATATAATATTACTATTTTTGTGATATATATTATTAAATGTTATATTTGTTTATTTTTAAATAATTTAATAAAATATTTTAATATACTAATAATTAATAAATAAATTATTCTAATATAAAACTATATTTATTTATGATAATCCATAGTCTAATAATAAACAAAATACTTATATCATATAAAATATTTGATTCCATATAGAGGGGTGACACAAACAAACGGAAAGACTGATAATAATATGAAGGACCGCTTATTTAATAAATTTCTGTAATTATCAAATTTATCATAGGATATTTTTTGTCGTTTTCTATATTGCTCGTGAATCACATTTTGTTATGATGACAAAAACAATCAACTAATGGTGCATATCTTATTTCCTAAAAAAATTGTTTTTCCTTTTGAACAATGAAAGCTGCTATTTAACAAATTTTTTTTTTTAATGAGACTAGTTTTTAAAAGAAAAGTAAAAAAAATAAAGATAATTTTATTATTTGGACTTGCAAATTATAAGTCCAACTGAATGCTAAAATTGTTATATAAAAAAAAATTAATAAACTATGCATTATTAATCTAGTGTGTTATTTTGTATTAACATCATAAATTATTTTATATTAACTCATTAATCTAGTATATTTAGTAATTTTGTCATTTTTTCATTACTCACATGTGGTTGGCCCTATTCCAATCATGTCCCATTTATTCAAAATATTTTTTATTCTTTCCTTTTAAAAAAGTTAAATGAGTCTGTTTCGCTCTGTTTAACTTTAAAAGATAAAAAATAAAAAAATAAATTACATTAAAATAAATATATTTTTATAAATAATTAAATTATTATAAATTTTTATAATGTATTTTAAGAATGTTTTTTATTTTAATATATATATAAATTAAACTAAATTAATTTTAAAAATTAAATTTGATATAGACAAGAAAATACGTGAATCATCCTAGATTTTTAAAAAAAATCTCAAACCCGCATATTTAAATTTCAAACATGTCTCATTAAGGTTGGGATGGGGCGGGTATCCAAAAAAACTCATCTCATTACCATCCTTAATCTAACACATGATATATATTAATACCGTCCACTTGATGTATATATATATATATATATAAAAATTAAACTAAATTAATTTTAAAAATTAAATTTGATATAGACAAGAAAATACGTGAATCATCCTAGATTTTTAAAAAAAATCTCAAACCCGCATATTTAAATTTCAAACATGTCTCATTAAGGTTGGGATGGGGCGGGCATCCAAAAAAACTCATCTCATTACCATCCTTAATCTAACACATGATATATATTAATACCGTCCACTTGATGTATTGAATACATATAATTAAGAAAAACATTATGTAAAGAAAAATATATATAAAAATTATGTTATTATAAAAAAAAAAAAAAAAAACGATTAGACATTCTCCATCATTTTCTTATTATTTTAGACAACCCAAATGAAAAATTAAGCATTCTATCTTCCTCAAACACAATTTATCAATTTAAAATTAGAAAAAAATTATCATTCTTACTACATAATTATGATACTTATTTTTCTAAATAAAAGTAAAAATTATAATACAAATAGGAATGTGTAAAAAAACACATTAGATGTTGTTTTTAAAAATATTTCTTATAAGTATTTTGGTTTTAAATAGTAAATTATACTATATAATTATATATAACAATTTTCAAAGGCTAAGACCTAAAATTTTGGTTACAAATAATGTGGAGGTTGTATTGACAAGAAAAGTTAAGTACTTTAAATATTTTGAATTGAATTTCACTGACTTTTAGTTGAAGTATATTTATGGCATTTCAATCCATTGTTATATTAGTTGACGTTTGAGAGAATTTTCTCTCTTTTGTTCTACCCTCCCCAAAGTAGATCACCTCTAGCTTACCCTATATGGTAATTTCCCCCTTCCTTTTTTTTTTTTTTTTTCTGTCATCTTAAATTTGTGACCAAAAGTAGAACATTATTATATTATAATTTTTTTTACAAGTTCATTTAGATTATAATCCGTAACAAAAAATATATTAAAAGGCACTGTTTTGATATCAAATATGCCAAACAAAACAAAATATATTCGATTTAAAAAAAATTATAATATTAAATAAAAATAATATAATATTTTTAAAAATTATAAAATTAGTTTAAATTAAATAATTGATTTTTTTTAATTTTTAATATATTTACATTTAAATATTATACATATTTCATCTAATAAATTTTAAAATATTAATATGATTTAATTTGATAATATCAGATATATAAAATAATATTATTGATTTTTAATTTATTCATATATATTTTAATTTTTTATAATTATTTTTAATTTTAATAATATATAAATTACATATTTATGATGTCACCGGTTCGACTACGGTTCAATCACCGATTCGACCAATGAACCGTAAATCGTGAATTGATAATTTTTTCGATTCGATGATTAGTTCGATTTTGAAAACATTATTAAAAGCATTGAAGATAAGGAGGAGATAGGAATTCGTCTCCCTGTTGGGGGATCCCCATTTAGGATTGAAAATGCATCACCCTAACAAGAGACCACTTGTTCTTACTAGTTTAGGACATGACATGTGATATGAAATAATGAATAAATTTGTAAGTAGACACATGAAATATTTGTTTATATTTCTTTTGTAAGTATAATATTCATATTCCTTTTATAAATCCACAAATTTTTTTTTTTTTGAAAATAAAAATTAAAAAATCTCAACAAATAGAGCCTTAAATTATATTTGCTTTATTGTTCCATGTTAGTCTTTAAGGTGTTCAAAATTTTATTTATTTGAATAAGATTTTATAGAATAACAATAAAATAATAACTTTTTATTTTTACCTTTAATTTAAAGTTAAAGTGAAGTTGAAATCAAAATTACAATTTTTTTAAAAAGGCGATATTAATTATAATTTCATATAAACCAATAGAAGAATTATGTAAGAAATATTATTTTTCTAATTTCTATACTATTTTTTTTTTATTTGTTCAAGCTCTTCTAATAATATTAGCCAAGTTAGGCATAGAAAATTAAATTGAACTATAAAAACGTGTATATAATGGTCTTTTTACATGGAAATATAAACTTACCTAAGAAAATTAGTACTTTTGATCATCACGTTTTACCATCTTAGGTAACACGTTTAGCCTATAGAACTTCAGGCCCATCAAAAGGTAACCCAAATGGGCAGAAAGGCTGGCCCATTCATAATCAGCGGGCTGATCCTGGTATGGTCCATTCATAGTCGAGTCGATCACCCGAAACCAAAATATCCAAGGCCGATATTTCATTTACCGGCTCTCTCATTTATCATTTCAGAAGCTGAAAACCCTAAAAATCTCCAGATTCAAGTTTTGTATTGTGTACATTTCCAACGTTGTGAATCTTGTGATATCGAAATCTCATCAATGGCGATTGCTGTTCTTGGATTTTCCTGTCGAAGTTACCTCACTTTCCGTCGTCCTCTCGTTTACTGCGTTCACAAGGTCTCTCCTTTGCTGGAAAAAAACCCTAATATTTCATGACGGGTACCCTATGTTTGGGTTCCCAGAAAACACAGGAAAATAGAAGAAAAGAAAAGAAGATATCAGATTACGTGCTTTGTGAAATAAAGAAAAGGAAAATTCAGCTTAACTAAGCTAATAGTCGTGTCAGAGAAATCGATTTCATAGATATTTTTTTCATTTTACTATAGGTTCGACACCGCAGCAAAGTTGCAACTGTTGAATCGCCTCCTGAACCAGTGGGTGTTACGAAGGAAGAAGGACCTCATTGGGCTACTTCTGATGGAAGAGGTAAGTTTTGGATCTTTGATAACTTCTTAGCTGACGCCTTTTTTGTTTTGAAGGTTTTTGGTAGTATTTGGGCAGTCGTTTGTCGTAATAATCTGATACCCGAGAGTTTTGAATTGTTTTGTGGTTATGTAGGTAATGGTGCTTCTAAGGCACCTGAATGGAAGAAGTTGAATTCTAAAGACCTCGGGATTAGGACGTCGATGCTTGCAAAGCCCACAAGATATGTTTTAAATGGACTTAAAAAAAAAGGTATACATATATATATATATATATATATTTCTTTTCCCATGGTTTCTCAGCAACCAAACAATTCATAGATTTGATCTAAAATTATTGAAAGCATCAGACATCGAACTCGAAAGAATTGATGTCGTTTAATATGCTGTTGAATTTGTTGAATGCTGCTTTAGTCACTCCCTGCAAAGACAGGGTTAATATGGACAAGTTCAGACCAGTTGCTTTGATTTTAAATAAGAATGCAAAAGCCAGTAATTGAATTGATGCGTCTTTTGTGTAAATCTACTTCCTTTTCCTCTTTGCATTTTATTGCTTCAAGTAAATGATTTATTTTCTGTTGCTGAAAATGGTCCTTTTTGTCACACTACAGGATATGAAGTGTACCTTGTTGGAGGTTGTGTACGGGACCTTATCCTGAAGAGAACTCCTAAAGACTTTGACATCATAACTTCAGCTGAACTTAAGGAGGTTATTATCTCTTTCTCCTTTCATGATCTATTGAGATGCACATCATCTTGAGATTCATTTGAGATTGATGTTTGCTATGCATGCCAAATGTATTGGTTTGTGTTGATTAACATTTTGACAACTGGCATATATCTTGTAGTAGATACAGTGGAATATTGGTTTTTTTACAATTTTTTAATCAATGTAATACTTTTGTATTTTTAGTTGATAGTTTATAAAATATAACCATCAACCATATAGAGCTTTGAACTAGTGTTTTTGTATGACAAGATATTCTAAAAATTCTCTAGAAATCCTTCTCATTTCTAAGTATGGTTCCAGTGATTTCTTGAGGAAGTTGTTTTAGTAGAAAAACTATTTAATTGTATTTGGCCTTCAATCAAAGCATAATGGAACCTATGCATTCATGTCACTTGGGCAGGTCTTAATATTTGTCCCCTGGCTTTGGTATCCAAAGGTGAACAGCATCCAAGGACTGTTCTAATATGCAAGGCTTGTAAGATGGCATTCTAGACCATATGTTGTATCCTTTCTTAAAAGAATAAGGTAAGTGTTTAACTTGCCTTAAGAAAAGGATTGTAAATGAATTTCTTAATAACATAGAAGAAGGGAACTTGATCTAGGATTTCTTTTTATTTCAAAGAAGAAATAGAAGCTCTCAACTTGCCTTATGGAGAGCATGTTAGATGAGTTTATTAATAACATAGAAGAAGTGAACTTGATCTAGGATTTGTTTCACTATTTCCTTTATGTCAAAGAAGATAGGAAATAATGTTGTCATCTCTCTCTCTTTCTCATGTGGAGGATGTATCCACAAAACTTATTTAAGAGAAAGCCAAGAAAATAAATGATAAAAAGTGATAAAACTAAGTAACAAAATAGAAGAATGCTATCTCTCTCTTTCTCTCATGTGGGTGGTATATCCATAAAACTTATTTAAGAGAAAGCCAAGAAAATAAATGATAAGAAGTGATAAAATTGCAAACCTAATTGGGTGATGATCTAGGAAGTTTTCCCTCCTTTTCTTCGTTGGACATGCCCATTTGGTACATCTCTGACTGGTAAGCATGCTAACCATATATCCTATATCTAAACTGCGAAAACATATGCTCTGGAGTGTTAGATTCATTGCAGGAAAGGAAATATAGCCAAGATGACAATGAAATAAAATGAAAGAGTACCCTTATCTTGTCTTATCCAACATGGGTACTCCACATATTTTCAAGTATCTATGTAACATAGGTTTTGGATATTGGGACAAAGCTAAAACTATCTAGCTAAAACAATACTCATATGTCTCCTAAGCCAAAGCCATCTATTCTATGCTCTCTTTAATTTTTTTTGGCTCCATGGTCAGAAAATGTCTGTGACAGAGTGTTGTCAACATGAATACCTTTTTTTTTTTTCTTTTTTGGATTGGCTTGTCAAAATGAATACTTCATGCTCTTCGAAACATCCATGCAGTACAAATTTATTAAGATATTATCCCAGGGACTTTTAGTAGATTAGGAATATGTCCCTGTTTCCCTCTGTTGGACACAGGTATGTGCTTAGCACTATGAAAGTCAGACGCACATCACATACCCATACTCTTGCCATGTTGTTTATATTACTGGTAGTTCATACATTTTAAAGTATCCATGTACATACAATTAATTTCACAATGAATTACATTGGTGGATTTCTGTTATTTAATTCCACTTTGCCATTATCTTTTTGATGAACTTGTCAGAGATGAAGGTTCCTAGGAGGACTCTCATATTGAACTCCTTGTTTTTGTCTGTGCAAACAACTCCTATATTTTGGCACTTGTAAATGGTTCCAGAATTTTTTTGGGTTTTTAGGGTACAATGATTCTCAAATTCCTTCACCAGGGGCCTCTGATGCATCGAATTTAATTTTTACAATCATCTGCAGGTACTGAGAGCATTTCCCCAATGTGAAGTAGTTGGAAAGCGATTTCCCATATGCCATGTGCATGTCAATGATACCATTGTTGAGGTCTGTCATCTGTGTGATTTTCATGTACATTTCATCTGATTACTAGATAATAAATGAATGGAGCACTTACTTTATTTTACCTGAAAGAAGATTTTTTCGCTCTCTTTCCCTTTCTCACTATTAAAACGGATTCTGTTATGAAGTAGGTTTCAAGTTTTAGCACTTCTGGAAAGAGAACCAGTAGGAAACTTGATTATACTCTCAGAAGACCTCCTGATTGTGATGATCATGATTATATTCGCTGGAGGAATTGTCTACAGCGGGACTTTACCATTAATGGGTAATATACTTGGTGATTGTAGCAGAAGACAGAATGAGTATATGGTTAAATTCCAGATGTAATTTTTTGTTTAGATTTTGTTAATTCTTGCTTTGTCTTTGCAGGTTGATGTTTGATCCTTACGCAAAGATAGTGTATGACTATATGGGTGGGATGCAAGATATCAAAAAAGCTAAAGTGTGCATGTATCTCTTTAACTGTGTCAGTTCCAAGAGTTGGTATAAACTTGTTTGAAGCAGATGCAAATGCTTATGACATCTAATGTCTCTCTGTAGGTACGGACTGTAATCCCTGCTAATATTTCTTTTGTGGAGGATTGCGGTGAGTATCTATTTGGTTGTAAAATATAGTGGACATACCTGCATAAAGTCCATATCATTTGGCCTGTGTCTCGTAAAAAGTGGCATCTAACTCTATACAATGCTAATTCTACAGCTCGCATTTTGCGTGGGGTTAGAATTGCAGCACGTTTAGGGTTTCGATTCACTAAAGATATAGCTCATTCTGTAAGAGAGTTATCTTGCTCGGTGTTAAGACTTGATAAGGTATTCAAAAGTCTGGTTCCTAGACGTAGACTAATTGTGCTCCTTAATCATGTCAAAGTCTATCATGATTCCCATTTTTTTCTTTCTTCCAAATGTTGCAGGGAAGGATACTCATGGAAATGAATTACATGCTAGCTTATGGGTCCGCAGAAGCTTCCTTGAGGTTATTATGGAAATTTGGACTCCTGGAGATACTTCTACCCATCCAAGTATGGGGTTTTTCCCCTGCTGTTGATGAGTAAATTGCATTCATTAGTTTCCATCCTCTTATAGGTTTATCCACTGATAATGTGATAATTGAATCATACAGGCAGCATATTTTGTTTCCCAAGGTTTTCGAAGACGTGATCAGAGATCAAACATGCTTTTGGTGAGTGCAAATGCTTATTTTCTTACTGCTTATGTCATCATGTAATGCACATCCTTATGTTATACAGATACCAAACCCTTCTTGCATTCTTTTGTAAACTGAGTGGCTATTTCCTAGCAAGTGCATCAGATTCTTAGTTGGTGGAGTGATACCGAGTAAATCAATGAGGTGGGAAAGGTGGCCATGATTGGGATACAGAAAAAACGGGGCTGAGGGACTATGGCAATATGGAGGCACTAGGCTATAGGAGTGGAGTGATTTCCTTGCCCAGGTGTTTAAGGTTTGGCAATTTATAAGGAGGGATAGCAGGCTTTTTCCTAAATGAGGTGATGGTCTAATTGCTCCCACCACCTATAAAAATAAAAGAAGGGGTATTGGTTTTTCCTTTTTCATTACCTTTTACCCATTTATTGAGGTCCCAGAATTTCTACCTTTTCTGGCGCGAAATCCTGCCTTTTGCTGTTTTGGATTTCTGCCTTTGCTTTTCTGTATGTTGGAGATTCTGGCAGTGGCAGTTATTTCCAATCTTCTAACCATCCCCACTTGGATTTGAACCCAGTGCTCCGGTCAAAGACTGGAAGGATAATTCTCTCCTTAGAACCACTTCAGAAACAGGAAGGAATACAACTACAATACGGACCTTCAACTGAAGTTAAGGGGATTCAGGTCCCTACTTCCTATGCCATCTGTTCAGGGTTGAGCACAGTGACTTCCTGGCTCTCCTTAAGCTTAACCTCACACGACCTTCTGATACCTTGGACCTTTGGTGCAATGAGAGGGTTGTTCTGAAGAGTACCAGGGTGCTCTACCCAAGTGCATTTGTGGCAGCATAGATATATTAGTTGTTATACTCATTGCTTTGTTCATTGATTGTCAAAATATCAAAGAAGCAATTGATTGGCAATCTCTCTCTACTGGGAGGTTGATTTTTCATGAAATCCCATTTTTCCTGCTTTACTCCCTCTTGTTTACTTATCTCAAGTCAGAAAACTCTAATTTCTGTTCAATCTAGAATGGAAACACTAAGGACCATCTTCAAAAGACCTAGTGATTAGCTGAATGATTGGGATTTTAAGAGCAAGATGCCCACATTAATTTCAAACACTTGCTACTATATTAGAAGCTCCAAATATAAATGTTGATGTCAACCAATTAAGCAACTAATGTGGCTTTATTTGAGGATATCTTGCATTTTCACTCAACTCTTTGTACTGAGCTCAGTTTCACATCATTCATGCTCCTTAGATTGCTTTAAAACCTTACTAGTTGCATTCTGTCCTGAGCAACCATCTAATCTTATTGTATTATGCTATATTGTATTAGCATGATGGTCTCCATGATGCATATCTAAAACTCTTTCACAAGAGATCCAATGTTCTTTCTGGATGTTCTTTGATCTTTACTTCACCTTCTATTGTCCAATTTTGGCAAAATAGACAAATCATTTTCCAGCTCAGTTTTCAAGGGTGTCTGATTTATTTATGGTTATGTTGTTCTGCAGTCTTTGTTTTCGAACCTGGATAGACTTGTGGCACCTGATCGGCCATGCCATAATAGCTTATGGTAAGAACTTTCTCTGCAATTGAAACCTCTTCAATCTGTGTACTAAATAATTTGAAGTTGAAATTACTTGCCTTACCTCATTACTCCAAGCTGTGGCATATTTGTCAGAGTGTAGACATGTGATTCATTGCGAAATTTGTAAGGTTGTTTGCATTCATAAAAGATTTTCATTGTACTTGGCTACACCTTTTGCTAGCGCTTTTTAATATATTCTCCTATTTACCTATCAAAAAAAAAATTCATAAAAGATTTTCATTTGTTGGTTTCAATTATGATTTAAATGCTTCTTTTTGAATTGCATAATTTGTTGAAAAAGGTGATTCAGTGCATTACAATTTGATTCATTGCTAGTTACAACATATAGGCCCTCCCATTTTAATGGAGATTGAAGTGACTAAGCTTGCCTCTTGACCAACTAACAGATGACATCATTGGCTGGGAAGGATAAATTGTTTGATAAGTGGTACTTATGCTCAAACACAAGCTATAAGATTCCGTTTGGGAGCAATTTTTGTTAAAGTACTTCTAGTCTATAGTGCTTTTATTAGTATTGTTTTCATTTAAAGCACTTTTAAAGAGAATTGCCTCATGTTTAGATATAAACCAAATAAGTGTTTTGATAGTGTTTTAAAATAAGAAGTGAATTTTGGAAAAATCACATTTTCCAATAATCACTTCAAGTGATTCTCTAGATTTTAAAAAGTGATTTTTGGAAGTTGGTTAAACAGCTAGTTTCTGTTAGGAAACATTTCCAAACATAAAGAAGTGCTTCTAGCCCTATCAAAATAACTCCCAAATGGGCTCTCAATATAGTAAAATCACTTAATATTAACTAGTTACATACAAAGGCCTGGTGTTCTTCTTGGTGATATTTATTTATCCACATCAGTTACCTGTTTTCTTGTATTGAGTGTCTGCAAGTCTATTTTGAGCTGGTGAATGATTTAATAGGAAGTATGGCTCTAGGTAGAGTGAAATGGTGAATCTGACTCCAAATAGTTGCAACGAAGCCATGTTGTTGTTGGTTTTTTTTTTTTTCCTCTGTAGATGGAAATAATATTAAGGAGTGTAACAGTGAAATGCATCTGGGAAACAGAACTCCATAAGCATCCTCCCACATGAGTATCATAGTCTCACTTGGGGGACTTTCTATCCAAATTACCTACCCACTAATTTCCTGGCAGAAGTTAGTGTTCCTGTTACCATAGCTTTATTGATTTACATGGAGTGTTAGGCAGTTACAAATTTCTTAGGGGATAATTTATACCAAACTCATAGGCTATGTTTTTTTCTTGGAAAGTTTGAGGGAAAATGTGGAGGAAAGAAAATAGAAAGAAAAAATGGAAGAAAAAAAATTGAAGGAAAATAAAAAATTGATAAAATAAATTATTTTTCTATGATTTTTCAAACTCATTTCACTTTTTTTTCTTCTATATAAAGATTAAATAGTTTGAAAATGCATAAGTTAATAAGTAATTTTAATTATATTTGATTTATTTTATATTTCCCATAGTGAAACCAAACGTAGTCTTTTTTTCTTTCCTTAATACTTTCCAGGAACCAAACATAGCCATAATGTTGTTGGATTTCTATGTTTCTCTAATAAATTGATTTATGATATTCTTCTGTATATCTGAGGTGGCTGTACTTACAAGGTAATCATGGGTTCACAATCACAGGATTGGTATGTTAGCATTTCATAAGGCCTTGGTTGACCAACCTCGGCACCCCATGGTTGTTGCAGCATTCAGCCTTGCTGTGCACAATGGTGGATCCTTGTCAGAAGCAGTGGAAATTGCAAGGAGAATCTCCCAACCCCATGACCAGAGCTTCAGTGAATTATTAGAACCTCAAGATCTAGACTCGGATGAATTCTTGATAGATGAGATCATGGATCTTGCAGCATCGGTGAAATCTGCATTGATTAAGATGACAGATGAACATTTTGTTTCCCAAGCAATGAGCAAATACCCACGAGCACCATACTCAGATCTGGTGAGTTTTCAACTCTTTCATTAACCTTTAATTTTGGCAACCTGGTTGTTATCCAAACAGATAATTGAAGTTTTCCTTGACCAGATCATGTGTCTTGGCTTCAATTCTATGCTATCATGGCAGTATATTACATTACAAATTTCAATTGTACTTGAGCCTTGGGAGTAGGTCCTAGGATTTACTGCTTATGAATCCCACTTGTGCAATCCTTCTAGGATGGAATTCTAAGGGTCTGTTTGGTAATTGTTCTTCCAGAAAAAGAATTTGTTATGAAGGCAAATTGCCTTTTGGTACAAATTTGAGATGTTTTCAGGTGAGAAACAGTTGAAAATTTAGATAATGCTTTGAAAACTCTTGCATTATATATGAGCAAGAACACTGTTTTTGTTCACAGAGAAAAGTGAGCAAGAACACCGTTTTTCATATTTGAATTACCAAATAAAATTTTGCTCAAAAACATTTTTTTAACCAACTGTTTTGGAAAATGTTGTTAAATAGATCTTAAATCTCCAGCTAGTCCTCAACATCACCATGATGGTCATCCCTGTTCTGATGCTAGTAATTTTCATTTTTCCTTTTGTTTTTTCGGCTTAACCAAGATGTTTAGCTGTGTGATCGTTTGAGCTTCTTGCTTGGTTCTTATCTCTGGCCCTTTCTATTCCTGCTTTCTTCCATTTCACAGGTTTTTATCTCATTGGCATCATTCCTAAGAGCATCTAAGATCTTTGACTGTGTACAAAGGGGTGCTGAGAAGGGATTCGTACCAAAACAAGGGAGTAAGATCGACTACGAATTCTTAGCATTGGGAAGCCTTCGTGAGGTTCGGCATGTGTTTGCAAGGATCGTTTTTGACACCGTTTACCCTCTAAGCCTCAACACAGAGGACAATTTTGTTAACCAAAATTCTTAGTCAATTAATATTATGGAGCAAAGCTTGTCTCCAATCTCATATTTTTTTGATAAATGAAATGTTACAATATTAATTGGTTTTATCCTCAGCAGCATTTGCAGTAACCTTTTTCCTCGGTATACTCATCCTTTCCTTTGGTTTGAATCCTTTGCCTTCATTGTAAGCTCCGGGGTCACAGGCATGGAATGGGGATGCTTTCAGCTGGGAATGCTTCTGGAAAAGGTATTCAGCATAAGGTGAGTCACGCTTGCTTTATTAGGTGGAGTATCATCAGTGTGGGGAAGTTTGGAAAATTATATAAAATAAGTGAAAAATAGATCATGAACTTAGGGATGATCTTGCAAATTGCAAAGGGGGAAAATGTTTAAAAAATAATTTTCTTATGTTTGGATACCATGTCACCCAAGGGAAAAAGAGAGAAGAAAATGCAAAAAATATTTATTTTCAAATTTCAAGAAATAATGTGAGAAGAGTTTGGAAACAATGCTTTTGTTTTTTCTTTTTCTTTTTCTTTTTTATTTGTTTATTTTTCTCGATTTTTCAATAGACAAACAAAAAAGAAATTACAAAATTTTCGTTTTTTTCCTAATTTTTTTTTTATCAATTTTCTTTCCCTCGAACCTTATCGAATCATAGTCTAGTAGCGTACACGGTACAACCATGAACTCCATATCAGTGGGATAAGTTTGCGCCCGTTTGCCTTGAAGGAAGACATAATTGTTGTAGTCAATGTCTTCAATCTTGCCAACAGGGCTTCTCCTAAGCACAAGTTTTGGATGATATTTCGCTTTTGGGATTCTCTAGATACAAGTATATTTGGCTTTTGGGATTATTTGGATAGAAGTAAAAAATTGTTGGGGTAAATATATTTTACCCTCTCCATCTTTCGCGTCTTCTAAACTTTGCTCAAACCGAATATTTTACCCTCTAAATTTGTTAAAAGAGTAATACTTTACCTCTTGAAAACTTCTTAAAAGTTAATAAACATTTTGTTGCCTGAAAATAAAGTTAAAATGTGAAAAAAAAAAAAAAAAAAAAACCACTTACCGTTCAACTTCAAAACTATCACATGAACAGTCATATAGACATATCTTTAAAATAAAAAATTAAAATTGACAGTTATTAAATTTTGAAGGCGTTTAAGAAATTTAACTCCAAAATTGCTAATTCAAACTGGTGTTTGAATCGAAGTGTGAAAAAAAGCAAATCATTTTATAATTTTACAAAAGGTTTGTAATTGAAGGATAAAGTGTTGAGTTTTGAATCCGAGGGATGAAGTATTAAACATACAAAAATTTGAAGGGTGTCTAGCCCTAAATTATTAGATGTAGAAGTTATACCAATGTATTTATGATTAGAAATTATATTTTGATAATATTTTTAATTTAAAACAAGGATATTTTTTGTTGTAAAATTAAATAAAATAGAGAGAATAATTTAAAGAAGAAATGAAGAGAAAGTAATGAATTTTCAACAACCTTAGGGCTTATTACAACATTACAAGACTACAATAGAGATTATATGGATATTTGAAAAGGTTAATAAAAGGAACAATAGTAATCATAATTTTTTTTTTTTTTTTTGTATTTATAACAAATTTTATATTTTGAAATTTTTAATAAATTATAA
The DNA here is from genome assembly GCA_030254885.1 of Vitis rotundifolia. Taxonomy (NCBI): domain Eukaryota; kingdom Viridiplantae; phylum Streptophyta; class Magnoliopsida; order Vitales; family Vitaceae; genus Vitis; species Vitis rotundifolia. The sequence goes on from CM058151.1 coordinate 20,049,845, forward strand.
ATTTATTTCTCAAGTCATTCTTAAGGAAAGATGAGTTTAAAATCTGGATAAAACAAAGTTCAAAGGAATTTAGTAGGTTGAGATTCATAATCTAGATTTGATTTGTTTGACTAAGCATTTTAGAAGGTTAAGATTTACATGACTTTTTTTTTTTTTTTTTTTTTTTTTTTTTTTTTTTTTTTTTTTTTAATATTGGATCATTCCACAACACCGTGATTACCATGCAAAAAAAAAGATAACCGATTAAAGGGGATAAAAAAAATATGAAATTACAAATCTAACCTTCAACTTTTTTTACCAAAAAAAATATCAATTTTGGACAAAAATACCATCACTTTTTTCTTGCAAATATAGCCTTTACTTTTAAAACACACATATAAATAATGAAAATATTGAAAGGTATTTGTGTTAAAAAATGGATTACCCTTTTAGTTTTAAAAAGATATTAATTTAGGATTTTTTTCATCTCTTTCAATCAATTAATTCAAAAAAAAAAAAGATATGTGTAAAGACATCAGCTTTTTAAGTATAAGGTCTAACAAAACATCTTTTATATGCTTAATTAGAGTATTTTGCATGACTATAATAATTTAAAAGAAAAATTTAAAATAATTATTTCAAAAATATTTACAAAATTGTCGATAATTTGTACGAAGTGGAACTTGTTTGTTCTTTTAGAAAAACTAATTCAATACAAGAAGTAGATCAACATTGAACTCGTTTTTCATAGGAACTGCAAATAAAAAAATTTATTTATTTTTTATAATGAATTTTGTTTTTTTGAAAGAGGAAATTTTATTTTCACAGAAACTTTTTTTTTAATTAGACAAGTTTTGACACGTGGTTCCTCCTGATTGGTCCAGAGGAGGAAGGCACGCCAACTATAAAAGCGATTGTCTACATTCGGAGTGCCAGCGCACTGCCACGTTGTCATTGCAGCATACCAGCCGTACGATCCACGTAAAATAAAAAATTGAATCCAACGGTTGCGATCTAAGGAGCTGTACGCGATATAAAAACTGATTCTCCGGTTCACAATCGTTCTCAGGTTTGGAATCTCTCGTTATCCATCTCTTCATCTCCGTCACCTCTCATCTTCTCTCTCCTTCGAGCTTCAATGGCCGCTGTCTCTGCCACCTCTGTTACCTTCGGATCTTCATTGAAGCTCTTGAAGAGTAGCCAGGTAATACTTTTAAGCTATTTTGGAGTTTTAAGTTTCTAAATGCTCCGTTTGGTTGCTGAGAAAGTGCAGGAAAGTGAAATGAGCTTGAAATCTTACACCAGTCTGTGATTGTAACCTGTTATGAGACCTAAATCAGTTTAAGCTATATTTTATTTGATTTTCTTTAGTGCTCTGTTCGGTTGGTGAGAAAATACTGGAAAATGAAATGAGCATGGAACCTTAGTGCTAACAGCGAATGGCTGTAACATGTTGTGAGGTCTAAAATAGTTTATGCTATCTTGAACTTGATTTTCTTTTGTGCTGTGTTTGGTCGCTGTGAAAATGCAGGAAAATAAAATGAGCTTGGAATATTAGGATTCTAGCCTGTTGTAAGATCTCAAACCGTTTAATCTATTTTGAACTTAATTTAATTTCTCTAATGGTGCTTTGATTTCTCTGAAAATACAGGAAAAACGAAATGAGGTTGGGTTCTTAGGAAAGCCAATTTCATTCTAACTTGTAGTGGGATTGTGAGATTTCAAACTATTTAAGTTATCTTGGAATGTACTTTTCCTTAATGCTCCGATTGGATGCTGAGGAAGTGCAGGAAATGAAATGAGCTTGGACTCTTACAAGAGCCAATTCATTTTAACCTTTTTGTGAGATTTCAAAAAATTTAAGCTATCTTGAAGTTAGTTTTTTAATGCTCCCTTTGGTTTCTGAGAAATCACAGGAAAACGAAATAAGCTTTAAATCTTACAACAGTGGATTCAATTTTAACCTTTTCTCAGATTTCAAACAGTTAGAAGTTATTTTGAAGTTAAATTTTCTTAAGTGTTGCATTTGGTTGCTGAAGATCACAGGAAATGAAAATGAGCTTGAAATCTGATGGTAGCCAATTCAATTCTAACATGTGAGATTTGATGTTTTCTGTTTCCTCCTTTGCTTTGGTTTCCTCAGCAACCAAAAGGACTGAATGAACTCATCTTACTGGATGGAGATTGGAGATCTGACTCAGTAGCATCGAGTGAGGTTTTTTTGAATTCATAGTGGCATTGTTGATTTCAGTTGCAGGGGCAGATTGATTGATGATATGCTACTTTTTATGTACTTTCTATTTGAGATTTTGTTTCAGAAATGCCTTCGTTTGGCCTTTTATTTTTGTCCTCTTGGGTGCATGCATTCAGCCTTAATTTTTGCACATGCTTATTGGAGGTTTATTATATGAGGTACAGAAGTTGCAATGGCTGAATATATGGACATTGTTAGGACAATAATAGCCTAAGCTTGAAGTTTCTGGGGCAAGTAGTGGTTTTATATGGTACCGGAGCTTGAGTTCTGGCAAGATGTAGTTTTATATGGTAACAGAGGTCAAGTTTCTGGAGTTTTTGTTTTTAATGTTGATGTCTCGTGCTCCAGAAGGTTTAGAAGAATTTAAGAGGGATGAGGGGATATAATATATCTTCTAGGTTCATACGTTGACCTTTTTATATTGTATCAAAGTCACATGTTCAACCACCTTGTCAATGAAGAGTATGGTCCATATCTTCTTAGCTGTTACTTCATATATGTATGCATATGGTACGGGGTTTAGGGTCTAGAGTCCCTCCCACTCCAGTCCAGTGTCCAAGCCCCCCTCATTTGGGAACTTCAAAATTTTATCATGGGATGTTTGATGTTATCTAGTTAGGCATTTCCTTCAAGAAATAGTTGGATTTGATGGACATGTTCATTGAAGTGTTTTAGAATGTTGATGTACTTATCAATTGATTATTCATGTGTGTTGTGATTTGTGCCTAGGGAACAAAGTGCTTTCAATTTGTTGGGAGTTCTCCCTTCTTACTGACAAGGGGAGTGTTTTGAAATGGTCCTTCATTGCAAAGATCAGAACAGTCAATTCTAAGGCACAAACTTTAGACAGACTCATATTTATCAGAGATATGAGATAGAAGATCAGATAATGTTTTAAACTTTCAGTTTCTTTGAGGACTATCCTTTGACCTATGTATTATGCACTTCACTGTTTATTTTTCTTGGTTAAATTACCTGAAAGTTTTTCCTTAATGTTTGTGCAATCGTATGACATTTAGAGTATTTGACAGTGATTTTACGAAGCGTTTCTAACTTTTCTAACACTTGAAAGATAAAAATTTTTAAGTGCTAGAAATGTTAGAAACGTTTCCTAAAATCACTATCAAACTGACTCTTAGTTGTGTGGATGCTGGAGTGGCAAGTAAGTCCATAAGATTCAGAGCTTGAGATGCTGAGTATGCAAATAAGATGTATCTTATGTCAAAATGAAGACCTTTGGATGCTAAGATTATATTTTTGCAGATCACTGGAAAGGCCTCAAGTCTGAAGATGGTAACTGTAGGTTGGACAAAGAGTGGCTTCCCTTCGTTGAGAACTTCCCGCTTCCGTGTCTCTTGCTCAGTATGTTCATTTTATTTTTTCCTCTTGCTTTCATTTTCCTTTTGTTTCTTTAAAAGAAGAAAATAACAGAGTAGTTGTGCTGAGTTTGCAGGCTAAGCCAGAGACAGTACAGAAAGTGTGTGAGATAGTAAAGAAACAACTTGCATTGCCTGCTGAGTCTGAACTCACCCCAGAGTCCAAGTTTGCTGCCCTTGGTGCTGATTCTCTTGACACAGTACGCCCAATATACTTCTTTATCTTTTGATAAACAAGCCCCCAATAAAATCCCACATATTTACTAGGATTAACCATCTTACATACTACTAACATTATAAATTATTGGTCACAGGTGGAGATAGTAATGAGTTTGGAGGAAGAGTTCGGGATCAGCGTGGAAGAGGAAAGCTCTCAGAACATAACAACAGTCCAAGAAGCAGCAGATTTGATAGAGAAGCTTGTCCAGAAGAAGAGTGAAGCTTAGAAAACCAACCAGTTAGCTGCAGAGTAGAAGTTTTGGATTTAAGTAAAAGCCATGAAGAGGAATTTGCTCTTGTCCTGCTTTCATTCTTTTGTTACTTTTCTGAAAATATTAGTCCCATTAGCTTTCCATCCATTTTTATCTTGAAACTAATGATTGTTTTAAACTTCACTATTCTAGTTTTATGACCGGCCTTATTGAATGATGATGCTTCTAGACACCACAATCTTGTTGCTTCTTCTCTTATCCAATATTTGGTTCATAGGATAAGAGATATCATAAGTAATCTCATTATTTATCATATCTTATATTCAACCAAATATGGGACAAGATAAATGATAAGATATATCATTCAATATTTTTTTGTATACCCCTTATTCATGGACATGTTACTCTTAAGTTGAGATATGGAATATACATGTCCCACGTATCAATCATTTTTCTTTTATTTTATTTATTTTTACTTATTTTGTAAAACAAAAAATCTTGATTAAGAAATTATAAATTTGTGATTAAATAATTTAAAATGTTAAATATTTTAATCATGAACATGAATAACAAATAAATCAAAATTACTTATTAAATCTTAAATTGTATAACAATTTCCAAATAACACAAAATAGATTTAAATTTTTTAATGTCAAATATTTGAATGCAATATAATTTTTCTACCAAACATTAAAATATAATATGTTCTTTATTATATTTTTCTTTTATTTTTTACAAAGGAAGTCTTCATTTGATATAATATTGAAGGATATCATATCATACTAAATATAAAAACACATGTCTATCTTGTCCAACCCATTTAATAAGGTTTTAACTCATGTTTGGTTAGCTTGATACAGCATAAGATAAAAATAAGATAATATATCTTATTTCATTTTATATATGGTTTGGTAATTTCATGGCTTATTACTTACATTCATTCAAACATGGGGTAGAGTAAATGGTGATTTTAATCCCCTTCATATTGACAACGATCGTGAATTTAATCTTCTCATATTTTTTTCATGTTTTAAAAAAAAAAAATTTCATTTACTCATTTTGAAATAAATAAAAAATAAAAAAATTAAATCTTTAATTAGAAAAGAAACTAAAAAATGTACAAATATACCATAAAATAATACTAATATACATATTATTTAATATATACAAATGATTTTTATATATTTAATAATATAATATAATATTTTTATTTATAAATTCTAAATATTTTAATTATGAAGAAATAAAAATTAACTTATTGAGTTATAAATTATAAAACAATTTCCAAATAATCCTAAACATGTGAGAGATTTCATATTTTTTTAAAAGAAAATATTGTGATATAATATAATTTTATTTTAAATAAATATCTAACATCGAAATATATCATGTTTTTATTCTTTTTACAAACCAAATACAAGCATGACATAATATATTTTATTAGATATAATTAGATGTGTAAGTAAAAAAAAAAAAAAAAAAAAAAACCAACAAACCAATTCAAACCAATTCAAACCGATCATATTAGTTCGATTTTAAATAATAAAAAAGGTCGGTTCAGTATGAGAATTTTAAAAACCGACTTAATTAGTTTAGTTTTCGATTTTCTTGTCTCCTAAACTAAGATTTATATATAATTATTTGATATTTGATAATTTTTTTTATATTTGATTATATTAAAGTAATTCATTGTTTTATATTATGATCAAATTAATTCTAAATGCATACAATATTTGATTTGAATTAATTCTAAAAATAAATTAGACTTAAAACCTAATATAAAGGCAAATTGATGAGTTTTCAAATTAAAACAAAAGCAAATCTATAACTGGGCTAAAAACTAAAAAAGATTGTTAAGTTGAGTTAAAACTGATCTACGAAAACTGAACCAACCCGACCTTCAAAGACTTAGTTTGATTCAATTTTTCATTTCAAATTTGGTTGATTCAATTTTTATCACATATAAACTAATTATATTATTTTGATTTAGTTTTTACTTAAAAACCAATTGGATCGACCTTATTTACACTCCTAGATATAACATTCACTAGAAATCATACCTATAAAAAATATATATACGAGGGCCAATATGTTTTTTGAAACTTGTTTTTAAGTTAAAGAAAAAAATAGTTTTTTTAGTGTTTTATAAAAATAAGGGTGTTTGACAAGTTATTTTTAAAAATTAAAAAACCAAAAACTTGATTGGTTAAGTTGCTTTTAAAAATAATATATATATATATATATATTTTTGTTTTGGTTTTGTAAAAACATTGTAAATTCAATTTATATAATATAAATTAAATTTAAGTCAAGACTTATTAAAAATGAAAATAGTTTTGAAATTACAAATAAATTAAAAAATAATAGTTTTTAGTAAATCATGAATAATAATATTATAATAAACTCATAAATCATATTTTTTTACCACAAATATGTTATTTTAGTACATGCTAGAAACATGAGGATAATAACATCTATGTAAATTTCTTGTGGTTAAAAATGAATAATAATAATTTAAAATAATAATTTTTAACAATCTTTTATTTTAAATAAATAATGAAAAAAATTTAACTTTTTTTAACATGAGTCAAGGTTTTCATTTTATGTACTCAGTACTAAATTATGAATATAATATTTTATAATGTTTTGATTTAATTTGTAATTACTTAAATCGGTTTTCTATTTCAAAATTATTCTTAAAATTAAAAAATTCATTAAAAAATTTAAATTATTAATTATATATTACTTAATTTATAATTTATTTATTGAAATTCAAATAATATAGTTGTGTGTATAGGAGAAACATTAAAGTCATGATTCATAATATATCGGTTTTGGCCTATTATTTTTTTAATAATAATTATATCTATTTTTTGAGTTTCAAATAAATTGTTAAACTCATTAATAAATTCAATACAAAAGTTCATTTTATAGTGAAAAAATTTATAAAAATATAATTATGTGCATAAACTCATTATGAACCAATTTTTATCTATAATGTATGTTATTAAAAATTATTTGAGTTTCAAATTATTTTTAAAAATTATCAAACTTGTTAATGAATCGAGTACTATTCTTTAAGATGGGTATAAATAAGGTAAAGGATTGCCACAAGTACTCAAAGGGACGGTTACGGGAGTAGCTAAAATCGGGTAAGATTTTTAGCTATGACGTGGTAGCTCATTCGCCCTTCTCTCGATCACAAGATTCTATTGTGTTTCCGAGGCCCAGAAGCTTGAAGACAGTTATGAAGATGCTGATAAAGGGATGCTCCTAGTAACAGAGTGTCTAGTTCGGTTGGTGATTCATTCACCTACTTGCTCGCTTCCAACACAAGCACGCTATCTTTTCTTCGCCCTCTACCATAAGGACCGGTTCCCTTAAGGGGCAACTAAAACACCATCGGTGCATTACAAACTTTTATCAAAGAACCAATGGTGTTACGACTTGATATCTCATACCATAAAGATATAAAAAGGTCATGTAACAAGGGGCCAAGTGTACCTCCCGTTTAGGGACAAGATAAGAGAGCACATTAAGGTTGTGTTTGTTTTTTGGCTGAATAGAAAAAGTTAAATATTTTAGCTTTTTCTATTAAGCCAAAAGTGACTTATTGACATCATCCAACATAACTAACTGAACATATTGATAACAAGTTCACTTTAATTATGTTAGATGATGTCAACAGGTCACTTTTGGCTGAATAGAAAAAGTTAAAATATTTGGCTTTTTCTATTAAGCCAAAAAACAAACACCACCTAAGTCTTGTTTAATTTGTCTAGTGAAAAAAAATTAGAAAATAATGATTTTATCTATAAGATAAACAATAAAGTCATTCTAAACCAATTTTTACCCATAAATTTATAGTATTGATTGGATCATTATTTGAGTTTTAAGTTATTTTTAAAAATTACTAGACTCAATAATGAATCCAACACATTAAGTCTTATTTATTTGCCTATGAAAAAAAAATCAAAAAAATAATGATTTTATGTAAAAGTAAAACAATAATGTCGTTCTACATCAATTTTTGTCCATAAATTTATAATATTAATTGACTTACTATTTGAGTTACAAATTATATTTAAAAATTATTAGACTTGTTAATGAATCTAATGCATTAAGTTTTGTTTAATTTTTAGATTATTTGCCACCCAAAAAAAAAAAGAAAATAGTGATTCTATATAGAAGATAAACAATGAAGTCGTTTTGGACCAATTTTTCTGAAACTAACCCAAACATTTTAAATAAATTTTGGTTTGGTTTATAACTTTCTATTGTTATTGAGTTGCATGACTTTTTAATATTAATTAAATCGATTTTAAGTTTCAAATTATTTTTGAAAATTAATAAATTTTATTTATGAAGTATAATTTGATTTGGAATTTATTTGCTTAATAAAAAATTTCAAAAAAGTTATAAAAAAAAAAATAGAAAAGCACATGTAATCTAAAAGAAAATCATATTTGAAAATTTTTTATATCAATATTAGATCATGGGAGAGAGAGAATAATATCATGTTCATTTTTACTTATATTTTTATGTTTTTTTAAAAATAAAAAAAATCAATAAAAACAACTTTTACTTGTTCTTTATTTCACTTTGTTTTTAAAAATTTTTATTAGAGAATAACAACCAAACAGTGTTAACAATTTTTTAAAACAGAAAACTGTTTCTAAAACCCACAATAAAATAAATGATAATATTCACTAAAAATGATGTCTTAGAATACATTACAACCTACTCAAATGACTATCCCTTTAGCTTTTAAATGAGAACATAAAGCTTTTAGAACCTTATCAAAACATCACTTATCTATTAGTGAAGTGTGGAAAATTTTAGAGAAACCTAAAAATATTTACATATCTCTATACAATGATAAAGGAAAAAAGAAAGAAAGAAACAAAAATAGAAAGATGTAGGACATTTTAGAGAGTTTCAGATAACTTTTATACATGTTTTTTATGTAGGCATTTCTAGAGAATTCTGTAAATGTAAGGTTTGAGAGACTTCATTAGTTGCTTATAAATAAGAGATTGACTTTATTTGACCAAGGCACTGAACACCTTGGGTGACTATAAATAAGAGATTGACCTCATTTGGTTAGGGTGTCAAACACTTAATAGCAATCTAACCTTATAAAGCGTTCTAGTACAATATAAGTTTCCTTTCATAAAAACTCTATAAGCATTCTTAAGTGTCGAGTTTAGGACATGATATATGCAAACTAACCAACCAATTAGAACTAGATATGACATAAATAATTTTATTAACTATGCCATCCTAATTTAGTGCTTCCATTATTTTACATAAAATGTACTAATGAGAAACTTTTAATAAACATTTTCTTAATTTTTCTTAATTTCCTCATTTGATCCACGTATACTTTTCTTTTATGGCAATATGAAGATTCTTTTTGTTTTGTTACTATCAAAATCGATATCAGCCAAATCTTGATTGAACAATTCTCATATTGAAAATTATTTAATGCAAAATGTAAATAAAACTTGAAAAATACTTTAAGAATATTGCTACTCTTAGATTTGTTTTATACTTTTCGTTAAATGAATGATAGAAATAAAATAGTGTTATAAAAAATTTATTAAACTTTATATAGCTTCACGAATAAGTCAAAAACATCATGCTCTATCAGCATGTTTTAAAGGTGATAAGCACTATAATCAAAACTTCCTAAGCACAATTAAAAGATTCAAATTTGATTTAGAAAGGAAGTTTTTGCCTTCTTAAAGGCCAATCAAAATGTGGTCTTCATTTTTGTTTTAAAGATTCAAACACACTTCATGTTTTCTATTTTTTTAAAAATAAATAATAATAATAATAAAAAATTATATATAAAATACAAAAACTTTTATAGGAAGGTAATGATTTTTAAAAAAACTATTGTTAAAAAAAAAATTACTACTTTAAATTTAAAAAAATTGAAAGTATTTTTTGAATTAAAGTGTTTACCTTTTATATAAAACTTATAGTTATCTTTTTGTTTTTTGTTTTTTTTTTTTAAATTGTATCCAAATGAGAATTTACCTATTTTCAACTGTTTCTATCGTGTTACACTTTTTCCTCATTTTTGTACAAAAAAAATCCTCACTTATTAAATAAGTCATATTTTACTTACCAAAACATTTATTTATTTTAATACCTATTAACATATGATTTAGAGATAGAAAGGAAATTTAAAATATTAAGAAAAAAAATTGAGAGCATAAAAATTTTAAATTAAAAGAAAACGATGAAGTTTCCTAGTTTTTTTTTTTTTCATTTTCTCTATTGTTGAAGGTAAATAAATAAATAGATTATGATTATGTTTAGTTTTTGAAAATTTTGATAAAAAATATGAGGAAAAGAAAAAAGAGTAGAAAAGTAAAAGAAAATAAAAAATAAATTTAAAGTCATTAAATTATTTTTATATACTTTTTTTTAATCTTTTTAATTTATTTTCCTTCCTTATATACAAAATTTCATAGTAAAATCAAATTTGAAAAAACCAAAAAGGGCACAAATATAAAAAATAAATAAAGCCTTTAAATTTTTGAACTATTGTATCGTATTAAAATTTTTTATTATAAAATTAAATTTGTGATTAAAAATATTATTAAATAACAATGTATTATTTAATATATATATATATATATATATATATATATATATATATATATATATTTCATTTTACATTTTTTATTATTTTACAAATTAAATATAAATATAATACTTAAAGATATTATATTTCATTAAAAATTATATTTTACTATATATATTTTCTATTTAATGATATATGATATATTAGGATATACCTATCCTATTCTAATTTATTCGACTGACAAACTTAATTTGAATTATCTTTTAATAACAATTTCATGTGAAATAAACATGTTTTTACAAATAATTTAAAAAATAAACGTAGGGTTTTATATTACGTTAAATATATTTTTATTTTATTTATTTATAGTGAAATAAACATGGTAAATAAGGATACGAAGAGATTAAAATTAAATCAACTTAACTTGTATTAGTTATCGAATTTGTTAAAACAAAATAATAAATAAAAAGGATATAGTTAAAAATAAGAAATCACGGTTATGTTTGTTTTGTTTGTATTAAAATAACTAATGTAAATTACTATTAAGAAAATATGATTAAATAAATAATTTAAAAATGAAAAAAATATTTCTACAATTAATTAATTAATATAATAGTATTATTATAGGAAGAAACTTCTATTTTCTTGAAGGAAATATTCCAAATTGTGTGATGAGGAATTGAATCCAAAACCAGCCAGATGATGAGCCACGATGACTCACGGACCTTCCTCGTGGCTTAGGATCGCTGACGTGTACGGTCAAGATTCAGCTTCTTTCGTATCCTAGATTCGGACTGACTCCTCTTTATAAAACCCCTCTTTCCATTACCCCAATTTCACATCCGTCTCCCTTCAATTGTACCTGCGCTTCTTCGTTTCTGCTGTTCGGCATCTCTACGACGACACCGCCGATCTCAGATCCGGCGACCAGATCTAAGAAAATCAGGATCTGACCGTCACGGAAGATTTTCTTGTTTATTGGATCCAAGAACCACCGATAAAATCTCAGATCTCTACCAAAACGAAACCCTAATTTAAATTTTGTTTGCTTTGTGTAAGATCGGATCTGAGGAACGATTTTTGTGAATTCTTGTTGTTGAATAACATATGCTTGTTGTTGGATCTAATCGACTTGTGTTGAACAACAATCTTAAAGAACAAGAAACCCTAAATAGGATGGGAATTGAAGATGTGGAAGAAGGTGAGATTTCTGATTCTGCTTCCGTAGAGGAGATCAGTGAGGAGGATTTTAATAAGCAGGAGGTTAGGGTTTTGAGAGAAGCGAAACCTAAGGCTGATACTAGGGTTTGGACGATGCGAGATCTGCACGATCTGTATAAGTACCACCAGGCTTGCAGTGGTTACACTCCAAGATTGTACAATTTAGCCTGGGCACAGGCTGTTCAGAATAAACCTCTTAACGATATTTTTGTTATGGATGATGAGGAGTCGAAGCGATCTTCGTCGTCTTCGACCACTAGCAGAGATGACAGCAGTTCGGCGAAGGAGGTGGCTAAGGTGATAATTGATGATAGTGGCGACGAAATGGATGTGAAGATGGATGATGTGAGTGAGAAAGAGGAAGGTGAATTGGAGGAGGGTGAGATTGATTTGGATTCGGAACCAGATGTGAAAGATGAAGGAGGGGTTTTGGATGTTAATGAGCCTGAGATTGACCTGAAAGGGAGGGAATTGGTGGAGCGAGTGAAATCAGTTCAGGAAGATCTTGAAAGTGTAACTATGATTGAAGCGGAGAAGTAAGTTTGATTGGTCGTTGTTGTTGTTATTGAATTTTGGCAATTGGGTGAATTTTGAATTTTAATTAGTGTAGTGAAATCTCAGATTTGAGTTCTTTTTGAAGTTCTTATGAAATGGCATGTTGGATTGATGATGTTTGTTTGATGTAGATCATTTTCTGGGGTATGTTCCCGACTGCAGAACACTTTGGGAAGTTTGCAGAAAGTGTTTGGGGAGAAAGTGGTTGGGGAGAGCAGTGTTCCAACTAAAGATGCTCTCGCTCAACAATTGATTAATGCAATTCGAGTTCTTAATTGTGTAAGAAATCAAGTTCTTCATTATTCTATCACAGATCTTAAAATATATTGGTCTTAAATTTTAAAATTGGCATCCCATCATCATTAATTGTTGGTTGCTGCAGGTATTTTGTTCCATGAATCCTAACCAAAAGGAACTGAACAAGGACGTTTTCTCAAGGTTTTGATTTTGTTTTTTATGTTCACTTTGTTGCCGAGGAAGTTTTTTATCCTAATAATGATTAGTTATCCCAATTTGGTCCTATTATTTGTTACAGGTTGCTTTCTTGTGTAGAGTGTGGAGATTCTCCTATTTTCTCCATTGAGCACATTAAAGAGGTGTGATTAATTAATTTACTTTGTAGTTTTGGAAGGATGCCTTGTGGTTTTGGAAACTTGACATGGTGTATATTGTCACAGATAGAGGTCATGATGTCCATTTTGGATACTCCTGCGGCTCAGTCAAGTGCCGAAGCTAGTGATAAGGTTAATGACGTCCAGGTCACTGATGGAATGAATCGGAACATTCTCGATAGTTCAGTTGAAAGTGCTGAGCGTGCTTTTGCTTCTGCAAAGAAATTGTCATTAGATTCCATATCTGTTGAATCTTATAATCAAAATAACCCAAACATGTTATCAGATGCTTTGAAACCAGGACTATCTAGCAGTAGGGGGAGATTTTCTTTTGGTCCCCTCCTAGATCTTCACAAAGATCATGATGAAGATAGCCTTCCATCACCCACTGGGAAAGCCCCACAATGTTTTCCTGTAAACAAGTCAGAATTGGTCACAGCTAAAGTGGCACATGAGACACAAGATTCTATAATGCATCCTTATGAAACTGATGCTCTCAAAGCTGTTTCTACCTATCAACAGAAATTTGGGTTGACTTCATTCCTTCCAATTGACAAACTTCCTAGCCCAACCCCTTCAGAAGAATCTGGTGATGCATATGGTGATATCAGTGGAGAGGTTTCTAGTTCTTCAACTATTAGTGCTCCCAGAACTGCAAATGCACCTGCATTGGGCCATCCTATTGTTTCTTCTGCTCCTCAGATCGATAGTTCCATTGTTCAAGGACCGACTGTTGGTAGGAACGCTTCACTTGTGAGTTCTGGCCCCCACCTGGATAGTTCAGTTGTGCAAGGACTAGTTGGCCCACGGAATACTGGAGCTGTGAATTCTAGGTCTAATTCCATTTTAAGAGCATCAGCAAAGAGTAGAGACCCTAGGCTTCGATTGGCGAGTTCTGATGCTGGATCTTTGGATCTCAATGAACGTCCCTTGCCTGCTATGAGCAATTCTCCTAAAGTGGATCCCTTGGGAGAAATTGTAAGCTCAAGAAAGCAGAAATCTGCTGAGGAACCTCTTTTGGATGGTCCTGTAACAAAAAGGCAAAGAAATGGGTTGACAAGCCCTGCAACTGTTAGAGATGCACAAACTGTGGTTGCAAGTGGAGGCTGGTTAGAGGATAGCAATACTGTTATACCTCAGATGATGAACAGGATCCAGTTGATAGAGAACACTGGAACAGATCCTAAGAAATTGGAAAGTAAAGTGACTGTCACTGGTATTGGTTGTGATAAACCTTATGTAACAGTTAATGGAAATGAGCAGTTGCCAGTGGTTGCTACTAGCACCACTGCTTCCTTGCAGTCTTTATTGAAAGATATTGCTGTGAATCCAGCCGTGTGGATGAATATATTTAATAAGGTGGAGCAACAGAAGTCTGGTGACCCTGCAAAAAATATAGTGCTTCCTCTGACCTCAAATTCAATACTGGGAGCAGTTCCACCCGTGAGTGTTGCTCCACTAAAGCCATCAGCCCTTGGGCAGAAACCAGCAGGCACACTTCAGGTTCCTCAAACGGGTCCAATGGTAAGCATTTAATCCTACTTTGTGAGAGCAGAATTACCTTCCCTGAACCTAATTTTCTCTTGTTGATGCCTTAGAAATGGCCTGTGGTTCTTTTACCGTTTGTGCAACTCAGTAGTTCCCCTTGTTTGTGCCTTGACTAGTTTAATTGCTTTCAGAATGCGGTCTCAGTAATTATTAGTTATGATTTTTATATTAGTTTTTTGTCTTAGGTATTTATTGAGCATAATCATTGAAACTGTGCAACATTAACATAGAGCAATGTTTCCATTTCCTCTTTTAGAAGAATCTTATGGTCATTCTGTTTTACAACAAGCAGCTATCGTAATTATTGGTTTGAAAAATTTGTTTCTGTTGCCTAAACCATAACATTGAGCTATGATTGGCATTGTGAAAAAATATGAGAGATTTGAAGGAATGTTGACCTTCCTTATCTCTTTTTTGTTAAAATTAAACAGAGTAAAATAGATTGTTGCTTGTAAATTGTAATATTCAGCATTTTTTACTCTTTGAAATTTATGTTTGTATGTTGCTTCTGGGCTCTCATTCTTCTCCTTTCCCAATTTTGTTTCCATTTCATGAGTAAAGTTGGTGACCTCCTGTAATAATGCACAGAATCCACAGGATGAGTCAGGAAAAGTCCGCATGAAACCTCGTGATCCTCGCCGTATTCTTCATGCCAATTCGTTTCAGAGGAGTGGGAGTTCTGGATCTGAGCAGTTCAAAACAAATGCCCAGAAGCAAGAGGATCAAACAGAGATGAAGTCTGTGCCTTCTCATTCTGTTAACCCCCCAGATATTTCTCAGCAATTCACCAAGAATCTGAAAAACATTGCTGATCTAATGTCTGCTTCCCAAGCATCATCAATGAGTCCGACTTTTCCGCAGATTCTTTCTTCCCAACAAGTTCAAGTGAACACAGATAGGATGGATGTAAAAACTACAGTTTCAGATTCTGGTGACCAGCTAACTGCAAATGGTTCGAAGCCTGAAAGTGCAGCAGGTCCCCCTCAATCAAAGAATACATGGGGGGATGTTGAACATCTATTTGATGGATATGATGACCAGCAAAAAGCTGCCATCCAGAGAGAGAGAGCAAGGAGGATAGAAGAACAGAAGAAAATGTTTGCTGCGCGCAAGCTCTGCCTTGTCTTGGATCTAGATCACACACTCCTTAATTCAGCCAAGGTAATAGCTTATGTTTGTGTTAAATGAATCCTTCTGTTGATTGGAAAGCGGTGTTTATTAAATTTTAAGTAACTCGCTCATCCCTTCCAGTTTGTCGAAGTAGATCCAGTGCATGATGAGATCCTAAGAAAGAAGGAGGAACAGGATCGGGAAAAGTCACAGAGGCATCTCTTCCGTTTTCCTCATATGGGAATGTGGACCAAATTAAGGCCAGGGATCTGGAATTTCTTGGAGAAGGTATTTTGTTGGTGGTTTTAAAATCTTTTTTTGCCTTTTAATGGTTCTTGGATTCAACTCTCAATGCATTCCCTGTTTGAATTTTATAGGCTAGTAAGCTTTATGAGCTGCATCTTTACACAATGGGGAACAAGTTATATGCTACAGAGATGGCGAAAGTTCTTGATCCAAAAGGGGTTTTATTTGCTGGACGAGTGATCTCTAAGGGTGATGATGGGGATGTTTTAGATGGTGATGAGCGAGTCCCTAAGAGTAAGGATTTGGAAGGGGTGTTGGGTATGGAATCAGCTGTGGTGATCATAGATGATTCTGTGAGAGTCTGGCCACATAACAAATTAAACTTGATAGTTGTGGAAAGGTAAGTACTTTCTGAATAAAATGTCTAAAATGTTTCTTTCCCCGGCTGCTGTAATAATGTTTTGCTTGATGTATCTTTGTGCTTACTCTCAATCTCCTGTCCCAGGTATACTTATTTTCCATGTAGTAGACGCCAATTTGGGCTTCCTGGCCCGTCTCTTCTTGAGATTGATCATGATGAGAGACAAGAAGATGGGACTTTGGCATCCTCTTTGGCGGTGAGGCTATGGTCTAATTTGCTGTGAGATTTTGCTGGTACTTGATCTTTCTCAGCCCACCCTGAAATCTGTTTCTGTGCTTCATAATAGGTAATTGAGAGGATACATCAGAGTTTTTTCTCTAATCAAGCCTTGGATGAGGTGGATGTTAGAAACATCCTAGCCTCAGAGCAGCGTAAAATTCTTGCTGGTTGTCGTATAGTCTTCAGCAGGGTGTTTCCTGTTGGGGAAGCCAACCCTCACCTACATCCATTGTGGCAGACAGCTGAATCTTTTGGTGCCGTGTGCACCAACCAAATAGACGAACAGGTTACTCATGTAGTTGCCAATTCTCTTGGAACAGATAAGGTATTGTTTCTTTTTTTGCCTTCTCCCCACTTCCTTTTTTTCCTTAAAAACCCCCAAATCACCCCATTTAATACATTTTATAATTTATAATAGTAGCCCTGATAATAATACGTGCTCAAGGATATTTTAATCAATGGTGCCTCTTGCGGTATTGGGCGTTCACCTCTTGTTTCTAGTTTCTTCTTAAACTGTCTAAATGTTGGAAGGTTGTTGCTCAACTCAATTAGGTGACAGTAGGAAGACACTCACCTAACGATTGTTCCATATTAGAGGTTCCCTTTTTCTTAAATAAAAGGGATAGGGAAACCCTCAAAGCATATGCTTCTACTTGTTTCATGTTTTAATTAACGAGACATAATTAATTTTGTCCTGAACAGGTGAATTGGGCTCTTTCCACTGGAAGATTTGTGGTGCACCCTGGCTGGTGAGCAAACTGTAGCTACGTCTTTTAATTTGATATGTGAATTTGGTACTTACACGTTTCTTAAAAAACAGGGTGGAAGCATCGGCTTTGCTATATCGAAGGGCCAATGAGCAAGATTTTGCCATTAAACCATAAACCGTTAACAGTCATATTACCCCACCCCCACCCTCTTAAAACTGAAGACCTGGTAAAGCACAAAATCAAGTATTGACATTGACCCATGAGAAGAACCACCAGGTTACCCTTGTTTTAAGGGTCAGCGCCCTATATCTGAGACCCGCCTCCATAACTTTGACCCTTCCAAACTACACATCATTGCTGGCAGTTCAATCGTCAATAGCTAGTTCCCTGAAGGAGTTCCAAATGACATGGTCCAGTCAATCATATAACAGCGGTCCAGCCCCCCGAAAAGGTTTTTAAAATCCTTTCAACCTTCATGGGTTATAGGGTTATTATGGGAACAGGGATTTTGAGTGGCGAGGTAGTTTGCAGGGTTGACCCGTGCCATTTGCGCTAATCCACTCCAACAAGTCTTACAAAAACTGCCCCTTGACAAATACACTTAATTAAAAATGCTACAGTTGTATCATCATTTTGAAGGATGAACATAAAATGAATGTGTCACCGGACTCTCCAAAGCTTTACAACAACAGGTTATAAATTAAATGTCCAAATGAAATTGTATTGAAAATTTTCCATTTCTGAGAGTGAAACTGTAAAACGTTATGAAGTCTGAAAATGGTATAACAATCATTATATTCCGAACCCAAGTAGAAAAGTAATAGAAAATCTATAACTGCTGGAGGTTTGCTATTTCTTCTGTATTATTTTCATTTAAGTCGTTTTCAGTGGGTGGTCCTAAGGCCCTTTAAAGGGACGTTGATTTTATACCTTTATCATTCCCGTCTCGAGAGTTGCGGCATTTAAGTAAGGCCGTACGTATGAGACGTGCCATTGAGTGAATTTGTGGCAAGCCCGGAGGCCACTCTCTGGCCACGCATTCAACAACGAATGGATAAAATTTGACGTAAAACTGACCAAAATAATAGTCATGGCCGTTTTTGGTAATTATTTTTAAGAATAGTTTTTTGGTTTTTAGAATAAAAAGGTTAAACAACACATTAGACAATAAAAAAATTGGATGTTTTTAGAGAATTTTTTTTAGTTGTTTTTAATTTTTTTTGAGAGTTGTTTTAAAAAATGATGATATAAACACTATGGACATAAAAAATATATTTAAAAATATTAAAAATAGTTTAAAAATAATTTTAGGTTTTAAATAAAATTTTATTTTATAAAACATTAGAACGATTTTTAAAAGAACTATTTTTAAAAACAATTATCAAATAAGTTTGTGCAACCCTATTTATAGACATGTTCCCTGACAACTTCCGAACATCAATTTTAAATTTTTAACCCTTCTGTTTATAGTGTGGTCTGTTATAGGGAATCCTATGGTACTATCGGAAACATTTTGCATGAGTGTAGGGACCTAGTACAGTATAATTTTTCTTTTTTGGTAGGTATTAAAAAGTCATAATCAATATTCATTTTCTTTGCATTTTGATCTAACAGCTCATATTATTAGATATTGAGAGTTCAACAGGCAGAATTTTAGTATTTTTTTTATTAGGTAAAATATTCTTTGTGATTTACCTCATTTATGATGACTTTAATAGAAACTGGTGGCTTAGTATTGTCGGTTTACCTAACTACTGACTTCTGTGGGTGGGCGGATGAAGTTGTTAGATTTGTGCCCTTTCATTTGTGGCCATATTTTACGTGATGGTCACTTTCAAATATTTTATTTTTCAAATATTTATTGATTCTTATCGTGGAAGATCTAACACGTATACTATGACAAAAATAAAAGGAAAATTAATATAAATAATAGAATAGTAATAATACTAAAATAAATACAATTATCATTTTTATCAAATTTAACATATTTATACTAGACATTTAAAGATAAATAAGTCAATGAAATGTCTTTATCAAATCATTTGAGATTATACTAGAAACACTGCATAATATTAGTTAGACCACGTTGCATTGGTCGATGTCCTATCAAGAATGGTAATCCCTTGATGATAATGAATTTGGATATTGTTTTAAGTATTTTGATTAGTCTCCCAACTACATAACTTCATAATAGCCTTTTGAGTTAACTTTCAAGGCATTAACTAGTCTACACTTATTGAGAATTTGATAATGTGGCTAGTATTGTCACATGAGCAGAAACTCCCGTATAATTTTTCATGTTCATGCGGTTTCTAGACACTCCTCTGGGTCAGCCTTCCAATACCCATATGAGAGATTAGATTAACATAAGCCCACATAAGCACACATTGAGTTATAGGGCACCAAACCAATTCCAACTTGTATTTTATCACTATTGTGAATAAGAATACAAAACACATATTAGTAAGACTCTCACAATAGCATTGATGAGCTCAAGCTCTCTCAAGATCTCTCTTTCTAGATTCGTTTGTATGAATGTGTGAATGTATATATGTCTAAGGAGGTTCTCTTATCCCTTTTTATAAAGTGGTTGTCACCCACTCCTTTGATTATGACTCTTTATCCTAGTTCAACTAAGCCATGACATCGACCATTCCTACTAGGACTCTGAGTCCTACTTAGACTACAATTAGAAATAAGGACCTTTACTCAACTTTCCATCTAGATTAGGAGTCTTGTGCATTAGGAGTATTTTCCTTCATGCATTAGGACTCAATCTTCTACTCTAACTAGAAGGCTCGTGTATTAGGAGTCTTTCTCCTCATGTTGTTGCGCATGCATTCATATATATAGCTTGTATGTTGTCCAAGCTCTTTTTTGGGTTTACCCATCTGAGTTGCATCTAAGTCGAGGCAACATGCTCTTGTGTTGTTGCTGCATATACCTATGGAAGCCAGCTTTTGTGTGTTCCAAGCCCTACCCTTGGCTTGCATGTTGTGGGCATCTTGTGCGCTTTTTGTGCTCATGGCCTACGTGTAGTCTGTGTATGTGGCTCTATGCACCTATCCAAGTGTTGTAACCCTTCATCCAATATGATGCCACAAACATTTCATCACCTTTTTCTAGGGCTTTCCTCATGGATGTAAGGTACCCACACATGAGACCCCTTAGTGTCTCATGGTCCATGTCAACATTGAGGGTCTACTAGATTAATGTGGCACGAAATATGTTGCATGGCACTTGATCTTCAATTTATTAATTTAAACATGGGAAAAAGTAGCTTGTATTAGGATGCATTTATTACATTGATGAAAATGTGACTAACTAAAAATAGTAAAAGTTTATCATGATTGACAACAAAAATAAAACGGTCAAGTTGATGTTTTTTGTTCTTTCCTTGTCTTCCCAATATCCCTTTTATTTATACCTTAACTTCCTCAAATTTTGTTAAAAACTACCCACTTACCTATTTTTCACCCTAATACGAACATGATATCAATTACCCTCAATTTTACTTGTTTTATGACATTATTCCATTTTGAAATTAATTTAGATTTAAAAATAAATCCCATTAAATAATCTTTTTCTAATAATCATCTCCTTCATTTAATTCAAATTCTATCACCATATACTAATAATTATTTTCATTAATTATCCTTGTGTCTAAATAGGATAACAGATTAAGGCCAAAATATGTGTTCAAATGACATGAACATTATAATTTATGCATTATAAGAGGCTCAAATCACCTAATTGCACTCAAATTGATGTTAAAATCATAATTATGGAATTAATTTATATTTCAGCTTAATGCCAAGTTTAAGAGATAAAAAGAATGCTTAGTGTAAGAGTCATGCAAAACAAAACTAATTAGTTTAAGAAAAACATCATGAATTAGGTTTTTAAAAACTTTTCGAAAAACTATTTTCAAGCAACAATGAAATAACAATAGAAATATAAAGATAAGGGATAAAGAGATTGTAAATACTGATTTTATAGCAGTTTGACCAATTCCACCTACGTACATTCTCTTTAAGTTCCTCCGAAGTGAAAGTTTCACTATTTTGAAACTTCAACCAAGCTTCCAAGTCTTTATAATTAGATTTTGGCTTCAGTGGATAATACAACTTCTCTTCAAGTATATCCTCAACTTGAAGCACTAACACTCAATCCTTACTTCAATAAAAGTGAATAAAAAAACACTAAACATAACACAATTATTGAACAAGTATAAGAAAATTAGGATGAACAATAAAGGTGCATTAGGATGATTTGCAAATAAGAGTTTAATGCACCAAAGAGAAAAAAAGAGCTTTGAATGTGAGAAACAGGTAGGTGAAAAGTTTAAAATAAGTGTTCTCTAATTAATAAATGAATAAGAGCTTTTTATTTATAGGTTTCTAACTTTGAACACCCAAAAAGACACCAATTGACCTTTCTCGGTCGAACTCTGATTCAATCGATTAACTAGTCGTTGGGTCTTTAATGTTTGATAGGTGACTATTAAAGTTTGTCCAGATCTCAATTGAGAAAGGGTTATTTTCGATTAGGAAGGGGTTTCCCTTGTTTGAGAAGACCTTCCTACTGAATGAGAGAGAATATCTTTGTGCACTCTTGACTAATCCTCAATTGGGAAAGGGTAATCTGTTCGACCGATTCCTAATCGGTTGAGCCAGTTCAATCTACTTTTGACTGGTTAGATATTTTCATCTAAAAATAATAATATTTTTCAATTCTAAAAACTTTTACCACTTAAGCAACAACTTTAATGACCTTTAAAAAAAATTTGGAATAGTTTTGTCTAACGTTTTTAAAGTTATACTTGAGTTTATATGAAATATAATCTTTAAATCTTAAAACGAATATGAAAGGAATGCATGAGAGAAATAATACTTCTAGGTGCATCCAAATATCTATTTTACATTGAATTCCTAGACGTGAACGATCTCATACATACTTGATCTTGTACTCTTTTGACTTTTGATGAATAGCTTGATTTTTGAATTTCGTAATTAATATCTGAAACTTATTTTGATTATAACTCATTAATAAACTAACCATGATTTGTTATCATTAAAACTCACTTAGGAGATCTTTTGGGCTCATCAGTCAAAGTAAAGGAAGGGGTAAAAAAATGCATAAATGAGAGACTTAAAACTTGTAGAGCATGAGGAGACCTAAGAAAGGGTAAAATATGCGAGTAATAGGCATGGAATATAAGCAAATAAAAAAATGTTATGAAGAGAGTTGGAAAGCAAATAACCATGAGAAATAAGGTTTGAAGCAAATGTAGTTAAGCTTAACATGGAATTTGGAATTCAAACCTAACAATAACACATACCTTGACTTTGAGGTGAATTTTGAAGAACTTCTCATGATTTTTTTAGGTAATTGCATTTGGTTTTGAAGCTTAAGAAGTCAAAAATCCAACACTTCAAATGGTTTGTAAATTAAACTTGAAACAAGGTAGATGTAAACAACTAAAGCAAACTATGTAGGTCTAAAATAGGAAGAAGTAACAATTTCACATGAACTTATGAAATGCTCTAGAGAGCCAAATTTTGTAGGAGATGAGAAACCTATGGGAGTTGCTTTCGCATGAACATGCAAAAAACCACCATAATTATGTTGAAGTGTTGTAAGACCAATTCCATTTTGCATGATCATACGAAATTGGTGATCCTCATGTGAAATCAAAGTTTTTTTATTGTTACATGTCTCTTTTAAGGTTAGGCAATATATATTTGATTTGATATGATTTTAAAATAAAAGAACCAAAGAGAGAGATTGATATCCTTTTCTTGAATTTTTTGATAAGGTTTTAATTTTTCTTTTCTCTTTTTCAATTTTTTTTTTCTAGTTTACTTTCTTGGAAACCAAACATGGGTAGTGAGGAGAAATCCTCCACCATGTTTGACTAATTTTATGAATTCTGATGATTTTAATATGAAGATGAAGAATTCAAATGAGGATTATAAAAAATGGTAATGTATTGATTGAGTTTCTTTATGTTTTCATATTTGAATTGATAAGAATAATTTAGTGTTAATTCACCTTAGATAAGTTATATTGGCACCAAAGTACTAGTAATTTTTTTAAAGATCTTGATCACTAGTTAACTTAATTTAATCTTAGTATTAACAAATCTAATGATTGAATCTACAATATATATGAGCTTTTAATTGAATAGAACTAACAACCAAACCAAAAACCAAAATTAAACATAAGATTTAATTGGGTTAAGAGAATTATTTTTTGAAAATTTAAAATCTAAGTTCTGGATGTGAATTAGTCTTATAATGCTTCAGCTCTAGATTTTATAATGCTCTCTTTAAGCATTGATATTGGATTGTGAAACTCTACTTGACACAATATAATAAGTATTCTTTATCCAAATATTCTCAAAAATTATTTATAATTTTTTAACACTAAGATAATAAAAAGTTAAAAAAAGGGTTCCATGGTAATACCGAGTCCATTCCTCCTAAAAAGCATACCAATGACAACATGTCACATATACAATTTGGTTTCATTATTTTATATATAATTTTAATTTCATTACTTTGTAATTTGCATCATTCATTTTAACTTTTGTCTAGCATATTTGTATTTAATCTTATATATTTTGCATCATCATTCAAGGTTTAGATTTTAGGGCTATTTGATTAAAAGGATGAAATTATTCCCAATTTGTATATCTACCCTTCATTATTTTTTGAATTGATCGGTTAAAAGACAGGAAATAATCCTCATATTTGTAAACTTAACATTTTCTATGTTTTTGATTGAAAAATAATTTATTTTTAACATAAATGTCTTTGATTATTTTAAGTATTTACATATAGATTTGAAATAAAGAGTTATTTTATAGGAAAATAATAGATATTTTTATCCCAAAAGAATGATGAAAGGTTAGATTTCTAAAATTAAATTTTCAATGACCTTTTAATTAAATAACTTATTTTTTAGTTTTAAAAATACTCTTTTTTAATAAAAATATTATTATTATTTATTTATAAAAATAACTTTCTCTTTTAAAATTTATATATAAATAATTGAAGGGCAAAAATGGGTTGAATTCAAAAATAGGAAAGTTTAAGTTTTGAAAGACTAGATAATAAATTTCAACCTATCTAAATGCTATCTAGAATTTTTTCAAAAAAAAAAAAAATAATAATAATAACTTTGATACCTTAGTCTAAAAAAAAATTATGAAAACCTTTTCCGAAAAGAAAAACCAAAAACAGAATAAAAAATTACAAAAAGCTATTAGTTGAAGGGCTGTATTGATTTTTATATAAATCCAAATACACGTATATATAGCTCCCAAGGTCCAACTCAGTCGACACTCGACTGCCGAAAAATAAGAAAAATCTTCAAAAGCTCCGAGCATTCAGTCTTAACCGAGGATCTAGGCTTCACAATTATAGGCATTTCAATTTTTTCCTTCTATATATTCAAACCCGTTTCCACATGGATCGGACGCGATCCGATAGCACGGTTATCGGCCGACAGTGGAGCAGCGAGTCCGGCGCCACCGGCACGTCGTCTCCGGCCATGTCGCCGTCGCTTTACCACCACTCGCGGTCTGCGTCCGCCACGGGAATCTCCAACATCAAGCGGACTCAGAACTTCGCCGCCAAAGCCGCAGCTCAGCGGCTCGCGCAGGTCATGGCGTCTCAGACGGCTGATGACGATGAGGACGATGAGGATGATGATCTAGGGTTCAGGTACAGTGCTCCGCCGCCTCCGGCATTTTCCAGGACCGTCAACAGTGGGAAACCTGCTGTGCCGGCGAGTAGAGTCACTAGATCTCCTTCTCCTGCGGTAAGTATTGAGTAATCTGGTGGTTCATATTGTGATTAAGTTCGAATTTAGTGAATGAGGCTGGTGATTTTGCTTGCAATGCGGATTCTAGTTTTGGCGGCACATTGTGTTTTGGATCTGCTTTTGAGTGATTATTTTTTATTTTTTGGAAAATAAGCAATGGGCGAAGATTTCGAAAGAGAAAATGCTGAAGAAAGGAAGTCATTTCTAAAGCAATTTTAAACGTTTGATTTTCTTTTCTTTCATTATTCTCAAGAATTTGATTCTTTTTCTTTCATTTCATTGATAATTCTCTGTTGTTTTTATTTTTTGAGCAAAAGTTGAAATAAGTTTCGGTGGTCCACAGGATTGAAGTTTGGTGAGTAATGATTATAATTCAGGACCTGTGTAAAAGGTCGTAGTTCGGATTCAAGAATCTCTATAAGTGAAACTCGTAATTGTAAACATTTATCTTTTGCAAGTTCCTGAATGATATTTGTCTTTAGGAATATTCTAATATTTGGGCAACTTTACATATTAGAGTGATTCTGCAGAAAAGCAGGTACTGCTTGGTTCTCCCATGAAGTTGGATGTCTACCATTTTGGTTGCCGAAGTTCATAATTATATTGAATTTTGAACATTCATTGGGGTCCCTCAAAAATAACACCTGAAATGGCTGATGCACATGGATTTAATAACCATTAGAATCCCTTCCTCTATGTACAAACGGATAATAGGAAAATTTGTTGCATGGATTATTAAGCATTATTCCTGTGATTACAGTAACAATGCATGACGTTTGAACTGAGCATTTTATTGTAGAAATGCACACATATTTATTGGGGGCTGGGGGCTTTAAAAATAGAAAACTAATTGGATTTTTTCATATTTTAATTAGTTAGGTCGGAACTTTGTAGAGGAAACTCCATCGGTGCGCTCAACATCTGCTGGAAGGCCTTCAATGTCTCTTAATGCAATTCCATTGGTTTCACCTAGTAGGGCACCATTGAGGACCCCAGTTCCTATACCCCCAATAGAACCTCCTAATAGACAAAAAGAGAAAAGGTAAACAATTCTCTCCTCTTAAATTTAAAAGTGAAAAACATGAATGTCTCTCCTCTGTTATCTAGTTAAGATCACACCATCCAATCTTATCTATCTTTCAAAGGAAAAAAGAAAATGAATGACGGCAAGTGGTTGGATTAAAGCTTTCTTGATTTGATTTGATCAGTTGCACATACTTGCTTCTAGATATTTTTAAGCTATTAATAATTTTTCCTACATAGATGAGTTTGGATTTCCAATATGCAATGGAACCCACCCTAATGATGTCCATCCTTATGGAATAGAATTGGTTAATCGATTTTGGATTATTCAGTTTTGTTCTGTTCACAACCAGAGTCTGGTCTGGATGTTGTCAACTACACTTTATGAATGGAGTGGATTCAATACCTTATTTACTGTGGTACTACTAGACTTTCCAGTGTGCATATGCGCTTGATTTCCTACTCAACATACAAAAAATAATCATGTTTATCTCTATCTTTCAATTTGTTTTTTTATCCTCACTTTTTAATGTGCACAAATCTGAAACATGGTCTATTAAATACGTTTAGAACTTTTGAAAAATAAAATCTATAATTGTTTTGAGAAAAAATATGATATTTGAAATTTAAGAATTTTGTTTGGAATTTTTTCAACTAAACTTTTGAAGTGTGATGCATTCATGTATGTATGTATGAACTGAACACAAATTGTGTCTGTCTACTCACCAAAGTTTTGTTTTATCATTTTTTGGAACCATTGGAAAGGGGTAAAGTGTATGATCAAATGAGTTCAAACTGGTTGAACTTTAACACATGCCAAATATTGATTGGCTCAAAATAGAAAGTCTGAAGAGAGAGAAAAATTATTTGTGCCATTTGGTTATAAACCTGTCAACTGTTGGCATGTTCTCATACTCATAAGCTTAATCTTGTTTAGTTTGTTGCTCCTATTCCAGAAGTCTATCACCATAAAATTTGCCTTGGACAATTTACATAAATTGCAATGTAAAAAATCAGTTGAGGCACCTTATATATCTACAACATGTTGGAAATTCCATCACCCCTTCAAGGTTTTTCTCTTTTTTAAGTGTTTCATATCCCCCAATAGTGTTGAGCATTTTGTGATGGGCAAATTGCTTTTGCCCACATGTCTGTCTGTAGGTACATATGCTGTTTCTGCCTAAGTGGGGCAATTTCATTTGATTGAGTTTATTTCTTTTACATTGGATATTTAACTGTCGAGAAGTTCTTGTTATTGACTTATGTGCTAACTTGAGAGTTAATTAACATGACTGACAGATTCTCATCAAATGTTGGACATTTCAACCCAAAAGATACCGGAGATCAGCGAGAGGCTTCTGCCCTTCGTGATGAAGTTTGTGAATCACATTCCTTAAATTTCATGTAAGCAAATGTGGGTTACGTTTGCTGTCAAACTGACGTCTGTTAACTCTGCAGGTTGATATGCTACAAGAAGAGAATGAGAACATTCTTGACAAGGTCTATTGCCTTCCCCACCTGCCCCCGCCCCCTTTTATTTATTTTCCCAAAAAAGTATTTTTGTCATCAAAACACATCATTCATTTATTTGTAGCATATAACATGTGTTGGATTCTGTTGTACAGCTCAGACTTGAGGAAGAGAGATGCAAGGATGCAGAGGCCAGAGTTAGAGAGCTTGAGAAACAGGTTATTGTTATATTTTCCATATCGTGTGGCAAAATCTTAGAGGGTCTCCTTATCAGTTTCTAAGATCTAGAGCATCGTCTGTTTGAAGTTTTTTTCCTTTTCTCTTATTGGCATGACAAAGGCCTTTCTGTTTTGTGAGGCAAGCCCATATCTGTTTTAATTGATTGTCTGTGAGAAGCCTTCCAATAGAAGTCAATGATTAGAAGAAGAAAAAAAAAGTGAGACCTACACCTTCTTTTCATCATTATTATTGTTACCAAAGGTTATATGAATCACCACTGAACAAGCTGGCAGTGTTGTTGTTAAACTCCCGTTGCAGATGTTAGAATCCTTTGGTACTTGATCAATAATCTGTTTTCTTTTAAAAACCTTTGGCTTCTGGAAATGTCTGGGGATCAGTGAATTCAATAGACTTATACGTTTACTCCAGAGTGACATTTCTGTGGTAGCAATTCTGATCTTTATTTTCCAAGTGTCAGATTCATCCACCAAATGTTAGAACCATTTTTACATAGCAACTAATTTTCCATCTTAATTCAGAACGGCTACTTGGGTACAACTGGTCTTTTAGTGGTTGATTTGAGCAAATTGATAATTCCTCTCCACTACTCAATTACTTGATATCAGTGATTTTTGGTGGGATAAAATTTTGGTTAATTGTCAAAGAAGATCTGTTGGATTTTTGCTTGTTTTGAGGAAAGAAATTGAAGATGGTTGCTGGTTATCTCCTTCCAGAAAGAGTATATTACAGCTACCAAGCTATCTATGAAGGGAAAAAAAATTGATATGATGATTAGCTAGATATTTGAGTGTGTCTTCAGATTATTTTTATGAAGTTCAGCAGCTTTTGAGTTTTTTTTAACTTCATTTCCCCTGTATGAAACTGTGCTTGGGCAAATGCAACATATAAACCTTGCTACTGATTGAGTCTTCAGGTTGCTACTCTTGGAGAGGGTGTATCTCTGGAAGCTAAATTGCTGAGCAGGTATATTGTTCGAAAACACCTTCATGGCTGCCTCATTTTCTTATTTTGTTTTTATTTTTTATCATTATCTTTTGAATAAAGAATTGATATTATGTTTCAGTCATGACATCTTATGTTACTCATGTGCAGAAAAGAAGCTGCATTGCGTCAAAGAGAGGTAACTAGGGCAATCCGAGTTATACTTCTTGTACTTTATTTGGATTATATTAGTGACTAATGCTAAAGTAAAGTATTCTAATTCAT
The DNA here is from genome assembly GCA_030254885.1 of Vitis rotundifolia. Taxonomy (NCBI): domain Eukaryota; kingdom Viridiplantae; phylum Streptophyta; class Magnoliopsida; order Vitales; family Vitaceae; genus Vitis; species Vitis rotundifolia. The sequence continues at coordinate 20,078,893 of CM058151.1, forward strand.
CATTTTTCTTCTATCTTTATTTGAGTTGGACAGATTTACACATATGCATATGAGTGGAGCATCCTATTTTTAATGTTAATTTTAAATTTGTACTATGTGAACAGAGTGGGCCATTCCATCTTAAAGGACATGTTATTCCCCTTTTCTCTTTTCAAAATGTTAACAAGAACATATTCTTTATGACAGGCTGCACTTAAAGATGCAAAACAGAGTAGGGATGGGGAAGATGAAGAAATTGCATCCCTTCGGTCTGAACTTGAGGTGAAGTATTCTAATGTGTAGTCCATATTTGTAACCTACCTTATATTTCCATAACATGAGGAAATTTCTGAATAGTTTATTCTGCTGCTGCAGCTAAATATTGTTTTCATACCATAATTACTTTCTTGAATCAGAATGCAAAGGATGGGGCTGGAGCTGTTTTGGACCAGCTTCATGGAGCCAAATCTGAAGTAAAAGCTCTTCGCTCAATGACTCAAAGGATGGTTTTGACTCAGAAAGAGATGGTTTGTATTTGCATACTTCCAAGAACTTTATCAGTGATCATTTGGAGGTTAACTGTATTACCATATCCACATTTCAGGAGGAAGTTGTTCTTAAGAGGTGTTGGCTTGCTCGCTATTGGGGTTTAGCTGCAAGGCATGGTAATCATGTTACCATTGTTTCCACACACCCCTTTTAACTTAGGTTTTAGAAAGAAATAATAGGTCGTGTATGATTTAACCAGTTTACCATTTACCTTTTTGATGTATTTAAAAAATGGAAGAAAAAGCTCCAGAACACTTTGGTTTGTTTATTGGAAGTTATTCCCCTTTTGTTTGGATCTATTGCATACTATGGCAACCATCAGTCTATAGTATTTGGAATTCCAAATTGTATACTGCTCCATGAAAGTGTGTGTCATTTTGGTGTAGTTCTGAATCAATTTGTGGTTGTTTGAAATATTAACGATGTCTGTATTTGCGGATTGATGTTCTATATATTTGTTGTCTCTTGGATAGGGGGTCCATTACTGTTCATCCATCACATATGTTTTGTTCATACAATTCCTTTTCTGTTGCATAGGTATCTGTGCAGATATTGCAGTGTCAAAGCATGAGCACTGGTCATCTTTGGCTCCTCTTCCTTTTGAAGTTGTCATTTCTGCCGGACAAAAAGCTAAAGAGGAGTGGAGACGAGGCTAGTAATCCCTTTTTGTTCTTTGCTCTTAATGACTTTCTCCTTTTATACTGTGGCAAAAACTGGAGTAATTGGTTCTTGCACTTTCATTGAGAGTCGCAATACTCTTTCATAATTGTATCATCTCTACTTGATCAACTTGTCAAACCTTTCCACTTAAAACATTGAGCAGGTGAGGATGATCCTGAGACAAGGAGCAAACTGGTTCAGGACTTGAATGATCTAACTGGAGAAGGAAACATTGAGAGTATGCTTTCAGTTGAAATGGGTTTGAAGGAGCTTGCTTCCTTGAAGGTTTCCTTTTTTAATTCTAACATCAAATTTTGTTTCATCTACATCTAATCATCTAGTTTTATTATGATCCCATTTCCTTGTGTGTAGTTCGATTTTTAAACTCAGGCACTTTGTGGAAAACATTTGTTCTGTTTATATATTTTAGTGTTCTTTTCTTGGAAAGCATTTCTATGTAAGCAGATATATTTATAATTTTTTCTTTTAAAGGTTGAGGAAGCTATTGTTCTTGCTTTGGCTCAACAGCGGCGTCCCAATTCTGCTAGACTATCCAGCTCAGGTGTGCTTTATATAACATTGTCGGTGCTCAATTTGATTCTCTGATGGCTGATTTTCTTGCTCTGGTGTGTCTTTTCTCTCAAAAAGTCATTGACTTTCTTGGCTTTTATGGAGATGGTACTATGTCCTAAAGAGGGCAGTGGAAAGTTTAACTTATATTTGAATAAATTTTACATGACAAGGCTCCATGGTTGAGTGTAATGTTAGTTATTCAATGACTGCCAACTGGGATGCCTCTTTTATAAAAAGAATGGAGGATGTATGAAACAGTAGCATCTTGAGAATTTAAATCTGGTTGTTGTGGTAGTTGTTTTTTTATATTGAACTGCATATGTCCTCTCCTTATCGTATTCCACATCTATATCCTTAATGATGTTTGGTCTGCACCTGCCATTGATCTATTTCAGATCTCATGGTATCTTAAATCAAGGTTGATCTTAGAGCTGTCATGTAGAGCATTCCCTTCAATTTGATTGGTACATATGTCATTTGCTTGACACACTAGAAGCACCCCACTTCATTCAGCATGCCACAATTTCACAGGCCATGTCCTCTTTTAGATGGCAGACTACAGGTCCAATATGCACTGGATACTAATCGTTTTTTTCTTTTGTTTGTTGTGTTCAGATCCTAAATCACCTGGTGATCCAAAGTATATGGAAGCATTTGGTAAGTTGTATTTGTATTGCTCACTGCATTTTGCTTTAGAATCTATGTGCATGCTGAAATTGAGGGCAACTGCCACTTCTTTCATGATAGGCATGGCACTTATGGGGAGATTTTTGTAGCAAAAAGTTTTGCCTCTAGAGAGTATGTCTTTTTGAAAATGATATGAGAGAGATGAGGTGAAATTTGGGGCAAAATTATTCTGTATCATATATTTTTAGTTATCAGTAATCGTACACTGTCACATGCAGCTGAGTGATACTCATCAAGTAACAGTAATGGATACAAAGAAAATCCAATAATAGATATTGCACTAATTGGATTGGGTTGGTTTGTATTTACCTTAGGTGGGGTTTCATGGGTCCCACCTGCATGTGCACAAGTTATTTCACTTTGCCACTGGTGAAGTCATCCTCTGGTGTAGCTAATGAGTAACCCCCCAGCTTTAGGGGGCTTCTATAATAGTCATACTTGAGGGGGCTGGAGACATTTGCTCACATGTGTTGTCCCTATGGCTCATCGTGGCCTGAGGTCTTTTGCGTTTTTAACATGAGCTCCTAGGCTTCACACTACATCTTCATGAGATAATATAGGTGCTTGAGCAGGAGCAAGCAGAACTGTTGTTGCCTGATGTCAATTTCCCTGGACAAATATAGTGTTGATTCATTCTGGTTTTTCTTTTCTTTTCTTTTCTTTTCTTTTTTTTTTTTAATTTTTATTATTATTTTTATAGTGTTGACTTAGAATGAAATTTTTATCTGATGGAAATTTTATTGAGAAGGTGTGTAGACACCAAAATTTTTGAATTTATACCTCAACAAATATTGAAAGGGTTTAACTGATCAAAGTTTTGAACCTAGATTAGTCCATTAGTCAAAGTTTCCGGTAAAGATCTTTAAGTGGTCAACAATTGAAAGGGTAATTATCGGACAAGCTCAAGCCTGATGAGTCAGAATTTACGTCTAAACTTGAAAGTGAATTGACTTGAACTTTGGCTTGAGAAAAATATCAGTGGTTGGAATTTTGATATTTCAATTGTGATACAATGTCAAGCTTGTCTTCTCACCAGTTCAATTGGAATTAAATTCAGTTTGATCTTTATGTAGAATGCTCAACTCATATATCTTGGTTTTATGCAAAGCAACCGAGTATTTTCTGGAGATTCAGTCTTTTCCCTGGATCTTGGTCCATCAATTGATAAATTCAAAGTTTTCTTGCAATAATGACAAATTTTGCATCTCAAAGGTGAAAATATGATTCTTTCAAACTGTAAATTCTCAATTGGGGAACGTATTTGATATGAAGCTTCTATGGATTCAAACTATGATTTTCCTTCAGAACTATCTAAACTATATGGAGCATTGTAGGAGGAAATTGGAATCAGGCTTCCACAGTTTTGTGCTAAGGGTTACTTATTATTATTTCTTGCCCATCAAAAGGAGTTTGATGAGTGACCTTTCAGAGTTATTCAAATCTTTTTAGTGTTAGTGATCTCAAGTGTTTCTTTACAATCTTACGATCCATCAAATATCCATTTTCTCTTCCCTTGTGTCAATGATCAACAAACTGAACGGAAGTAACTCTAACAGATGAGGCTTAGAGCTGAAGTCTTATCTGAACCTGTGAACCTGCCCAGTTCAATTGACTTAAAAATTCTCTTCAAAAAGAGACTGACCAGCTGACATCCGACTTAGTTATTATCTCTAATAATATCATAATGCCAAAATGTATACTTATCTATTTATGGATAGTTCCATTAGTTTCAGATATAATGCAGTTCTGCAAGTTTCTTGCCTATATGGATGAAAGCTTGGAACCCCTAAGGAGCAGTTCTTTTGGGACCCAATTCAATGTAGAACCATCAAAACCCAACCTTTTGCCAGCTCTTTCTAAGTTTCACATTGTGTCCCATTCTTTTGTCAAAATAAATTCTATCTTAAATTTTGAACACATGAATTTCCAATATTTAATTGCTTAAAGTATGAGCAGAAGAACAGGTGAATTGTGCCTTTTTGCTAGGGGCCTTGTGCACAAGTTCTTTGACTTACCATTTCATTTTCTAGGGTCTTGTATTCAAGTATGTAAAGTAAGTGTCCATCTCTGATATATAAAATTTACAAATATACATACAAGTATGGCCATAACCTTGCATTTAGACTTCGGGAAGCTCCCCCAGTTTCTCATGCTTGTTTTTATTGATCATAGATTCACTTGAATAATCACTTGTAAAAGGCCCATCTTTTATTTAACATTTTCTTGGCATGTTTTGATGCTTGCAATAGTTTTATTTATGTTAAATTGAATGTCTTATGGGATAGCATTATGTATTGTTTTCATTTTGAACATGAGTATAATGTTGAGATACATGTTTTCTTGCAGAATTGAGTACAGAGGAGTCTGAGGATGTTCTTTTCAAGGAGGTGTGGAAATTGTTTCTTAGTTATTTGTGTTTATGTTTCAGTAATCCTCCAGGATATAAGTTGACTCTCCTCCAATGACACTTGTATACTTGTCTTTAGAAATTTACTTTCATATTTTTATGTACTTGATTGCTAATTTTGGCACATAGTCAATGATTCGTATCATAAATTTTCCACAAACTCGTTGGCTCTTGTTGGTCTTGTTTCAAATGCTTCCTGTAGTTTTCTGGTCGTCTTTTTTCTTTTTTCAAAAAAAAAAAAAAAAAAAAAAATCTTGATGACCATTCAATTTTTATATTGTCATTGCCTTTCAATACACTCAAATCAGCCTCCAGTCTTATGAGAAGATAGTGTTTATGATCTTTCATGCTAACTTGTGACATGTGATTTTCTTGGGTTCCTTTTTTCCCCTCTCCATTCGCCTCATGGCGTTTGATAAAAGGAATAGGCATAGCTGAATAAGTTCATCAATGGGCTACATTTAAATACTTGAAAGTTTTTCATATGAGTTTTTTGCAAGTGATTGTCTGATGTAGGCATACATTCAACTTGCAGGCATGGCTTACATATTTTTGGAGAAGAGCCAAGGCCCATGGTATTGAGGAGGACATTGCCAAGGAACGTCTTCAGTTTTGGATTAGTCGTAGTGGGCATGCACCTACTTCTCACGATGCTGTTGATGGTAATTTCTACTTTAACTGTGATTATGTAATGGTTGATTAGGAGCTATTTCAATGAAATAATCTCAAATTTTGGGAGGAATCATGGCCATTATGTTGATAATTGCTTGGCCTCATCACAATATGTCAATTCAGTGGTTAACTCTATGTTGGTCCACATATCCTTGACTTGTCAGTAAGGATTATGCCAGTTATTTTCCTTTTTAAAGAAATATAGACACATTCATTTTCTTCTCATGCTCATCAATCATGTTATCTGAAGATTTTGTTCCTATATGGAAAAAGATTGTGTTTATGTGTTGGGTACGGTTGTCTGGCTCTGCTTCAGTGATAAAACACATGCAGGTCCCATTCAAGTAAATACTTTGGCTGAAGTCTTAGGCTGGTGTTTTTAGATCTTTGCTTTTACTATAATTTGGGAGGATTGAAAAATATAACCTTGTACCCAAAATTCCATGAATGTGCCACAACTGCTTTTTCTTTTTCTCACTTTTTTCTTGCCCCTTTAGTTTAAGAAAACAGCAAGAAGAAAAGAGGGGATATGCTAAGAATTGGACTTAAATCATGGTAAACCAGTATCTTACCCTTAAAGTAACTACCCAGTCAGGCCACAACTATCTTTTATTGTCCGTATGAATTATTGTCCATGATATGCTTCTCATATAAAACCCATTATTTGCTTATGAATACCAAATATTTTATTGTTTATTGGGTCTGTTCTTCATGTTTAGCTGAGCAAGGTCTGATGGAGCTGAGGAAACTGGGAATCGAGCATCGGCTGTGGGAAGCATCACGCAAGGAAATAGACGAGGACTCCTCTGCTTCTATTGCCCGGAAATCTGCCATACAGTAAAGAGTTCTGCCCTAACCTGGAGATGATGTTTGTATCATTATTATTTATTAGCCTAATATGAAGTTTTTATTATATTTCAGTTTCTGTTTTTCTTCAGCATTTTCACTTGTTTTCTTGGCTTGATGGTAGCACAGGCTTTATCTATATGTAACAGTACTCCCAAAAGATCTATTGTTTTTCACTTCTACGCTATCTCATCCTCTTAAAGGTATTTATTCAGGAGAAAAAGAAAAGGTATCAAATTTTGGAGAATACGGTGAATGTGAAGTAAAATGAATTGATCTTTGGGAGGGGCTACGTTTGTTGTGATTTAACCTATAGTTTATCAAATAGGGATGAAAAATGGATATTGAATTGTACAGTTGTTTTGACTTTGCCTTGAAGTAGGAAGCCGCTGATTTTTAATATTTGAATGCGAATTTTTTACAAAAATCAAGCATCTCTACTAAGTTTAATACTATGACAATCACCTGTGTTTAGTTTATTTTCAAGGCACGTTATTTTGTTTATAAAGTGTTTCAAATAAAAGCGTAGCCAATAAAGATGCCATGTGCGGAAAGGAATCCCACCCAAACGGCCCCTAGCCCATTATAGGCTTGCTCTCGAGCTCTAATGGGTCTCAAACACCAGCCTTTTATTTAGTTGGAAACCTCTGAACACAGAGGGGGTGGCTTAGATTAGTGGATGACTATATATGAATACACAGAATTCTGAGTTACATCATCATCAGTGTGTTCAATAGGCTCTACATGTATTACAATTTTTCAATCATATGTTCAATAGGATCAGCATATATTACCTTTTTCTGTTATATTATGTTATCCCTTGTCATCCCAATTGAAGTTTCTCACATTTATAAAGAATAAATCGTTTAAGATATGGGTTTTTTAAAGCCGTGAAGGTCATTGTGCTCAATATCAGTAATATTTACATGATCACTGCAGAGAAGTTCCTTATGTTAGATGAGTCAATTAATCATATGTTTTAAAGCCTTCTTCATTTATAATCTAAGGCATTTTCGCAATGTTTGATTCCATAAAATTTGAGGGAAAATGCAGACGAAAAAAAAATAGAGAGAAAAAGTAGAAAAAAAAAAAAAAATTAAAGTTAATAAGTTATTTTTATATAATTTTTTAAACTTATTTCACTCTTTTATTTTTTGGTTATATAAAGATTAAATAATTTTAAAATGAATAATTATTTAAATAATTTTAATTATATTTTATTTTTTATAATAAAATAAAATATGAAAAAAATCATTTTTTTACTATTTTTTTCTTTTTTAGTACTTTTTGAGAATTAAATTAACTTTTACATTCAATATATAAAAAAAAATTTTAATTATATAAAGGGTTTTGGGATTTAGATTTCTTCTATTTGAAGGTATTTGAAAATATGAAAATTAGTAATTTATATCAAATTATAAGTTTGGACCATGTGTAAATAAATCTAAAAAATAAAAGTATTAATAAAATAAGACTGAAATACAAAGAAATGATATTAGGTATAAATAAATAGGGTTTAAACCAATGTACGAACAGATAAGACCATTTTTGCTACCAAACTCATTTTAAATCACCATCATTTTTCCTTCTTTTTTTTTTTTTTTTATGGCATAGAATGTCCCTAGACAATAAAATCAAATTCATCTTTAAAAGCCTTTCAACCATCAGCTCATGCCCCTTGCCTTATCCAATATGCTAAGCTATAAAGGTAGAACAAAGCTTGATGCATACCATACAGTAAGAAAAGGGAAAACTGGTTTGTCATTTTTCAGGTGGAGCCTTATCAAAAGGCCGTAGGAGGCGCAGAGTCCTTATATAGCCTTCTCAATGTTTGTCTAGACTTGTAAAATGTGGTCACTTTCACAGGCCTAAGGCACATTCCAATGGGCTGTAGGGGTCAAAAAGCATAGTAGATGAAGGAGAGGCCTCTTTATTTTATGGAAAAAGAGGCATGTGAACCCAAAAACAAACATTAATTATATATTCTAGACTAGTAGTGAGTGGTAGGGTGGTGTGGAAACCCAAATAGACGGAGAAGGAAAAAGGATTCTTTTGGTGAAAAGTTGGTCATGGGAGACAAGAGAATGACCCTAAAACCTAAAAGTAGTATTTGAGTCTTTTGAGCCTCAATCCTAATAGGTTGAAGTCTTCCCACTTTTACTTGGTTGGTAATGTAAGGACCCTACTCTTGAGTTCTCAAACTTCTGTAGCGACGTCCTGACATGGCTAAAGACCCGTGGCCATCTTTATTTTTTTAATTTAATATTTAATAAATTTTAGATTTTTAGTACTTTTTAATACTATTAAATTAATTAATATTCATTTTTATTATAAATAATTATAAATGTAATATATATTATTATAAATATAAATAACATAAATATTATCACATTTATTTAATATCATTTTGATGTCTCTTATCACTTTATGGAGAAAATCTTAATGCTTTTAAAAAGTGATTTATCTAGTTTGAGATTTTATTATTTGAGGCCATGCTCCAATCGATTTTCAAATTTTTATTTATTAAATGACACTATAATTTAATCAATTGATAATAATTCAAACAAAATCATAAGTGGAAATAGGATTTAGAAAAAAAAAACAATTATTACGTGGAATCAATTTGATTTGATTGTGTTTTGAGGTGTGAACACTTTGAAATAAATATCTTCAGCTTTAGCCTTTGCGGGTGTGGAAGTTAGTTGAGATGGTCATGGACCCACCAAAAGAAAAAGAGCAGTTCAATTTTTATTTTATTTTATAACTATTTTATTATTATAGTACAAAATGGTAGGTCCAGGTCGGCAAAAAAAAGGCGCCACGTAAGAAAATCTGGCATCAACGGACATGCTCAAGTGGATATATGATTTTTCCTAACTTGAACCCATCATCACCTCTCCTTCTACCGCATTCCAAATTCCAAACCTCTTTTCTAAAATAGCAGAAAGTCAAAATTGAATAGTGAACTTTTCTTACTTCTAGTGTTCAAATTCATTATTATTTCTCATTATTACTTTTATTTTTATTTCTTCAGTTTAATAGATTAATTTATAGAATTTAGTTCTAAGAAATATTTTTTAACTACTCTATTTTAATTTTTAGCATTCTATTGATTATAGTTGGTGAAGATTACCATATATTTGAAATTTGTTGAATAAATCTCATGATACACAAGTACTTCCTATGTATTAACTTTCTACCATATTCATTATTTTTAGATTTAACATACAAGTATTTTACTATAAAAACATAATACTCTTTATAAATTAATAAATTATTTATTCATCAATGAATCAATAATTTAATGTATTATTTTTAAAGTTTTTACTATTATTAAAAAATAAGATTTTTTTAAAAATCATATTTTTCACCAAATAAATGAAAAATGAATCTCGTCATCAAGTGAGAATGTACCAAAAAAATGCAGATCCACACATATTTAACAATCCAAATCCCTTAACAACTTACCATTATCGAAATGTTAGTATTATTGTATAATAACTTAGCATTATTTATTCTACATACTTAAATCTCATTATACACTTTCAACAATCTAGATCTCTTAATAACTTAGCATTATCAAATATTAACAAGCATTATTTATTATATTTGTTGTTAGTTGAAAGTAAGGGAAAGTGCCTCTGCCATGACATTTGCATTGTCTTGTAGCTTGAAAGCAAATTCAAGGCGTTCGATTCCTTGATTTGAAATTTTAGAACTTTCTATAAGTTAAATAGGTCATGTTTTGGGGTTTGATTATGTTATCAAAATGTACTTTTTTATCTATAAAAAAATCACCATTAACCTGATAATGTCATGAATAAAAAAATGTACTTTATTCCATTCGTTTCTAATGACCTAGATTTCAATGTGCATATTAAACTTTGCGATGTTTTATTCGCTAACAGTAAGGGTAAGTGCCTCTGCGGTAGCATCTGCATTGTCTTGCAGCTGCAAAGCAAATTCAAGCCTTGCGACCACATCATCCATTGTTGGGCGTTGGATTCCCTGATCAAGCAGACAGTCATAAGCAGTCTCCACGAATTTCTCCAAGCAGTCGTCAGCAATTTGACCCATGAGAAGCGGGTCAATTATCTCATCAAGCCTACCCTTTTCAATACATGGCCGTGCCCAATTGGCTAAACTCATTTGCTCATACTCCAAGCTTCTATCCACTGCAGCCCTCCCACAAATCACTTCCAACAGCACCACTCCGAACGAGTACACGTCAGATTTCTGTGTGAGCTTCATCAACTTATAGTACTCAGGATCCATATATCCAAACGTGCCCTTAACCACTGTGGTGACCGGGTCGTTGGAGGGTCTCATCTTGGACAATCCGAAATCTGAAACCTTAGCCACCCATTTGTGATCCAACAAGATGTTGGTGGACTTGATGTCCCGGTGAATGATGGGATGCTGCGCACCTGCATGAAGATAATCCAACCCACGAGCTGCGCCGATGCAAATCTCGAGCCTCTGCTTCCATGGGAGAGGATCATAATCAGCGCCGTAGAGGTGATGACGAAGGGTCCCATGGTGCATGTAATCATATACAAGAATCATCTCCCCTTCCTCCTCGCAGTAGCCTATCAGTGGAACCAGATGCCGGTGCCGGAGCTTGGACAGCATCTCGATTTCAGTCAAAAATTCGTGTGCCCCTTGCTTTGACTTTGATTTCAAGCGTTTGATTGCAACGATGGTATCTCCACCGTTGATGTAGCCTTTGTACACATTGCCGAAACCGCCGTGTCCGATGACGAGAACGTCATCGAAATCGTTAGTGGCTTCTCGAAGCTCGGAGAGAGCAAAGTGACGGCATAGTTCCTTGGGTAGAGAAAAACCACCCCGCCTCATGCTCATCATCTTGGCTTTACCCGATTCCCAGCACCCTAATCTCCCCCGTTTCCGCAGGATAAAGAAGTATACAAGAGAGAGTAGAGCAAATATGCCGAAGAGTAGCGCCGCGCCTATGATTATGAACGCTGAGAGTCCTTTACTCTTAGAATTCTGTGCTAGCAGCAGTGGCAGCGGTATCGGTACCGGCTCACGATTGGGCGCTGCGAGGCTGCCATAGGATTGATTCAACTTGAAGATCTCTAAACCACTTAATATGGCATCAGCGAACCGGGACCCAGTATCCATGTTAGGGTGTAAGGCGAGCCATAGGTCCTGCTTGCCTCGGCTCCCATCTGGTATCATATACACAATGTAGTCTTGGTAAATTGGAATTCCAACGCCTGTACTCCAAGCAATCACATCTGCTTTTTCCTGGGCCGTTTGGTTATTGAGAAATATATCAAAAACCCGTTCATTTATACGCGTAATATCTTCTCCAATCTCACAGAAATGAAGCCGAACAAGATAATAAAACCCAGAATCGACAGGGAAGATCCACGTTAGGTTGTAATTCAAATTTATATTAGCTACGGGACCCATACTCCTGGCGGAAGAGTAAACTGCAGTTGGGGCAGTGTGTGCAGGCGTCGCCGGAGTATAGCGGATGTCAGTATCATTCCCTTGCAATTCTACCCCATTAGCTGCACCAAAGATATAAGATGAATCCTGTTGCCACGTCCGAAACATTCCCGTGTCTCTTTCTCCTCCGAAGCTGGCGCCACCCACATTTAGACGATAAACAGTTTCTAGAGCGGTGTAGTTGTCGATGGAAAACAAATACTTCGTGGCCACCAAGGGAATTGGCTCACTGTCACTGATGTATAGATTATTTGGCATGGAACAGACTTCGATGCCATTAACGAAGGCATAAAAGCTTGGGGATGGAGAGAAAGTTATGTTCAGAGTCTGATTTTCCCACACGTGGATGATGAATTCTTTAACAATGGATACTTGGGGTTCCATAGCAGCAACTGTAAGAGAAGCGCTGAAGTTGCTCAAGAGGGTATAAACCCCAGATGTTACATTGAAGAAGAAGTCAGATTCATGGATGCCGGAGTAAGCTGCTGGATAGAAGTAAAGACGGACGAACTTAGGCCCAGCTGAAACAGGGAAGGTGTATGTGAACTGGGAGTTAAAGATACGAGCTGTCATGTAGGGCACTTGCTCCACCGAAGCCTGCTGCCGGTCAGCTGTGGATTCGAATGATACATTTTGTGCGTTAGAGGACGAGAATTTTGAGGCTGAATCGCCTCCCCACGTTCGGCCGTCGAAAGATGTTGTTGTGTTTGAGGAGGAGCCACAGTCAAGAAGAAAATAATCAGTTGGAGAGTAAGGGGAAGTGGTATCTGCAGCCATGGAAATGAGGAGTGAGAGAAAGGAGATACAGAAAGCAAAAGGGCGCATGGGATTGGTAGACATGCCTTACGTAGTGGGATGAGATTCGGTCATCACTACTCATCTCTCACTTATACAAAAACCAACGTATGCAAAATTCATTTGGAATGTCAAAGCCGCGGGTTGGCCAGCTCACCTCCAGTCCGATTATTTAAATCTATTCTTGTTTCAATAAAAATGGAAATGCAATACACACCCTACTAATTTTAAAATAATCTTTAAAAAACCTTTTTTTACCCCTTATTTTGTTTATTCCAAAAAATATTTGATAACTTATATATAAAAAATAAATTATTTGATAGAATTCGTTTCATATCATATAAAATTTAGAAAAAAAAATTAAAATTAATTTAAATTTTATATACTTTAAAGTGAAAGCTAATACTTATCTATATTACCTCGAGAAAAAAGTCTAATTTATTTATTTTTTAATAAATGTATTAGATCTAAATTTTAAATTTTAAATTTTTTTTTCAAATATGTGTAATAAATACCCTTTTTCTAAATTTAAATTTTTATTAAAACATTTTTATTAGTACCACTCCCATTAAAATTACTGTTAAGGAGAATTGTTTAACGTTTATATAAATAAAAAATTATTTTTCTCATGTTTAACTTCTTAAAAAAAACCAAAGAAAATCAAATTAATTAAAATTAATAATAAATTTATGTATTTAAATATTATTTAGAATTTATATAAAAAAATAAGTGAAATAATTTTCATTCTTTATACACTCTATATAAGTTTTTAATCAAAATATATATATATATATATATATATTTTTAAATTATTCTAAAAATATATTATTTTTTAAAATAATAAAAGTTTGATGAAAGCTGGGGAGGAAGTTCTTTTTTCTTCCGCAGTCAGCGGTTGGGTCATCTGCTAAGTTGTTTACAGCTTTACACGTGTGGACCATCTGTTCAGTTTTGAACAACCTTTCCCTTTTGTCTTTTTTTTTCTACTTACTTTTCCGCCACCCAGCTGTCTTTAATGAAATCACATATAAAGTGTTTGTTCAGAAAATCTTAGGTTGTTAAGATTTTTCAGATTTTTTAAATTTTATAAACACCTAATTTTTTACCTTTTTTAATTTAAATTTTTATTTGTACCACTCCCGTTATAATTACTGTTAAGGAGAATTGTTTAACATTTATATAAATAAAAAAAATATTTTTTCCTGTCTAATTAAAAAAAAACCTAAAAAAATCAAATTAATTATAAATTTATGTATTTTATTATTATTTAATATTTATATAAAAAATAAGTGATTTTAAATAATATATAAAATAATTTTCATTTAATTCAAAATATTTTTAAAAAATTTATTCTAAAAATATATTATTTTTTAAAATAATAAAATTTTGATGAAAGTTGGGGAGAAGGTTCTAAAATCTCTAGCCTTTTTCTTCTGCAGTGAGCTGTTTGTTGGTCATCCGCTAAGCTGTTTACAGCTTTACACATGTGGACCATCCGTTCAATTTGGAATAATAGATATTCCTTTCCCTTTTGTTTTTTTTTTTTTTTTTTTCTCTATTTACCTTGCCGACACATTATTGAATTTGCCACCTAATTTTAAATGTAGCCTTGGCCTCAATATGTGGATGTGACTTTGGTAGGATGTTGTGGACCCCACATTTTGACACGATGCGTTCTCATTGATTTGGAGTTGTCACTTTTTTTTTTTTTTTTTTAAATGGTAAACAAAATAAGAAAGAAAACTCTAAGTGTGATTCCTTATTTGAAAAGAGTGTTTTGTGAAAAACAAGTCTGGACTTGAGGGTCAGGTTACTTATTGAGAAGGTATGATAAAGACCGTAACACCCCTCTAAGTCCCTAAATTGAGTCTCTACTAATAAAATGAAGCATGTGTGCAATTGATCAATAAATCAACGGGTACCAAATGAATATCAATCGAAACAAAATAACCGAATGGACAAGAGAGGCAAGGAGTGTACTTGAGTAATGGGCCGGTTTACTTCATGGAAAACAAAGGTTAGTATTCAAACACGAAATAATCACATGCATGTCATAGAGTGAAATAAATCAATCGTGTATAGTAATCAAACCAATCAATCAACCAATCACAAAATCACATATGTTGGGCCCCACCAAAACCCACTTTATTTTTGCATGAATTAATCTTGTGAATTTCCATTTATTCGGAATTATGGGATTAAATTCACACTTATTTAAAACATTTTTAAAAGCTAGAGAAGGTACGAAAATTGCTTGCCAGAAAGAAAAATGACAACAAAATTTTATTATTAAAAAAAGATTTTTGAGACCTAAAAATAGTCTAAGGATGAAGATTTGAGAAATTAAAAATTATTTGAAAGATCTAGACATTGGAAGACTATTTGAAACTAGAAATTGGGAGATTATTTTAAAATCAAAGATGATGAAAATAGAAATGACATGTGGCTCCAAAGAGGCCATGCAAACCATGAGAATTAGAAACCTACAAGGGTGCTCTTGTCATCATTCTACCATGTGGATCAAATGAGCTGGCTAGCAATGGGCCCAACATGAGAAAGGAGACCGCAACCTTGGTCATAATGCCCTAGAGAAATGACAGATGATAGTCCCGAGCTTCTTTAGTGACCCAATCCCCTACTAAGGTAGCATTCGGAAAATGTTAGCATATTAGGTTCAAACCTCAAGTGAGCTGACAACACAACTTTCTGTAAATACAATGCACTTAGTGCCAAAATCTTGGCCTGATCTAGCTGTAAAACATCAGAAAATGTCATGTCATCCATGCCAATCGGCATTGCCAAATGCTTCAAATGCAGAAAACCCATTTTCCAAATCACCTTCCTATCTGCTGCTCTTAGTACCAGCCTATGAAGAAAAATTGCTGCTTCCCAACTGTTGGGCTGTCATTGATGTTATAGGCACAAAATATGAGCTTCTGAGCATTCTCCTTAGATCCAACGACAGGGAAGCGTCCCATCTCCATTATAAACTTATTCAGAGCTTGAAACGCCAAGTGAAGGAGCGGTGAGCGTGTTGAAATTTTTTATGTGTGGACTTACATAATCAATTTAATAATGTCATAAATCAGTGTTAATTTATTTTTGCATTGTGATCCATAATGGGGCTGGACACATTATTGCTTGATTTCTATGGGCTCACCTTAATTCACTTGACTGGCCCATTAAGTCAAGTGGTTCGAACTGTGTGATATGTGACATATATATATATATATATATATATATATATATATATATATATATATATATATATATATATATATATATATAAGGGAAAAAAGGCAGTGGTAACCATCCTATTCCTGTTCTGTTTTCTCTTGGGGCTAAGAAGAGAACGAACTCTTCAGAGCACATAGATTTTTTTGGGTGTAGAAAGGGAAGAGCTAATTGAACTCGGAGTTTCTCTCCTCCACGAATTGAACGCATCCTTGAACACCAGGAGAGCACAGGGATGGCTTTCCATGGGATCAATCAAGGTCAGCTTTTCTTAATCCCTAATTTCTTTTACTGTATGCTTTAATGTCTTTCATGAGATCCTGTTTGGCATTTAAATTCTTCAACAATTGGTATCAGAGCAGTCATGAATGACATGTAAGCTGCAAATTTTGGATTATTTAGGGTTTTCGTTTTTCTTTTGAAAGCCAAGTTTGGGGCTTTTTTTGTTTAGTGTTAATCCTCTATTGTGAAACCCTATTGATGTTGGAAAATTGTAGAAAACATTGTTTGGAGAAAAACCCATCTTTTTTTTTTTTTTTGGAACCCGTTTGATGGGATTTTGAAATTTAGGGTTTGTTGTGGTTCTTCATTTTATGCGTTTTGGTGCAATTTTTGGCATTGGATTAATAGATTAACGTTTGAGGATGGAAAATTGACTATTTTTTTTTATCGAAAATACGCATTTTTTTGACCGAAATTTTTTTTTTCTTCCCCAAGAACAACCAGGTCTGTTCAACTGAACCAGGCTTGCTGATCCCGTGGAGAAGATGATGATGTCATTATGATGTCATCATCATAAAAAAAAATATATATATATATATATATATATATATATATATATATATATATATATATATATATATATATATATATATATATATATATATTTTGTTTGTTTGTTTGTTTTGGAATTCTTGGAATGATAATGCATATGTTGAAATTATTATGTATTTGTTAAGTTTGGCTTTTTTGGGACAATTATTACTATTATTGTTCTTTTGGGTATAATTTTTGTTTTACACCAATAATATTGTCTTAGGCCATTTTGTTAAATATTTCAATTTATTGTGACATTAAAGAACACTTGTGTGATTGCCTATTGCAATTCCAAGTGTGTCAAGTTGTACAAATTGAGATATTTTGAATTTATCATGACAATAATGAACATATATGTGGTTACCTATTGTGATCCTATATGTGTCAAATTGTCTTTGTTGAGATATTTTATCTCCCACTATTAATTGTTTTATTATTGAGATTACTAAGGTCCATACGGGTATTGTAATTGTCCTATCAATAATTATAATACTTGGTAGGATGCTTAGATTAGTAAAGGAAATTAATTATATATTATGAACCGTACTAATTTTTTTTACCCTTTCAGTAATAAAATTAGTGAATCTTGGTTGTGGTATTTAATTAGTTGTCTTTACAGTTGTGGAATTTTTTCAAAATTCCAAACTATTGGTAAATTGAGTAATTCTGGAAACTAGCAAATAGCATGATTTTGTAATAATATGCATATTGTTTAATTTTGCTATTTTTTCAGCTATTAGCAATCCTGGTATTACTCTGCAATTGTCTGCCATCAAGCCTCTTACATGAAATAATTTTGAGGAATGGTTTGAGTCCTTCAACATTCATATGACTCTGCACAATCTGAACTTGGCATTGAGAGTTGATGAACCAAGTAAGCCCACTAATATGAGTTCTGCAGATGAAAGATCACTCTATGAGAAATGAGAGCACTCCAATAGGAGTTGTTTGATGGTGATGAAATACACTATGGATAAGTCTATTAAAGAATGTGTGCTAAAGACCGAAAGTGCCAAAGAATTTTTGGAATATGTGAAGGCCAATTTTACCAAAACTGATAAGTCAGAAATGACAACTTATTTGAAGCTTCTCACAACCACTATGTATGATGGAGTAGGTGGGGCCAGAGATCACATTATCAAACTGAAGCACTACTTCAACAAGGCAAATGAGATGAAAGTGGAGTTGAGTGAGAAATTCCTGAAATGGTTGGTACTTGCGTCTCTTCTTGCTTCTTTTGATGCAATGAAGTTGACCTATAATGCCTTGAAGGAAGAATGGACTTTGGAGGAGTTGATGTCCATTGTGGTGCAACATGAAGTCTCAATGAAGAAAAATGAGACTCACTCTATTGCTCTTGTTACTGCCCAAGGGAGCAATATTAAGAAAAAACCTCCACACAAGAATTCTGAAGGCTCTAAGCAATTCAAGAGGAGAGGGAATTTGAGTCAAAGAGGCTCTAGTGCATCTGCTTCATCTAATGCTACAAAGAATGAGAAATTCAAGGGGAAGTGCAACTTTTGCCATAAGATTGGGCACAAGCAGGTTGATTGCTTCAAGTTTAAAAGTTGGCTAGAGAAGAAGAAGAAAGGTAAAATTGTGGTTGATTTGAATGCAAACATGATTGAGACTAATATTGTTGATGTTCATGCCAATTCTTGGTGGTTAGATACTGGTGCCACTATTCATGTTACTAATTCTTTGCAGGAGATGACAAAGAAAAGGAGGTCGTCAAAGCATGAAGAATTTGTTTATATGGGTGATGGAAGCAAAGTGAAAGTAGACTTTTTTGGCATGATAAAGCTAAGATTGGCCACTGAAAGCCTTCTATTGTTACACGATGTTACTTACATATCCTCACTTAGGAGGAATTTGATTTCTGTATCTGCTTTGGATAGACAAGGTTTTGGAGGTGGAAAAGTGGATATTTTTAGCAACTCAGTTTTAATTGGTAATGGTGTTTTGTTTGGCAATCTTTATAGTCTCAGTTTGCATCATGGTCCTTTGAGTAATTCATCTTCTGTTAATTCTGTTGTTGGTTGCAAGCATGCTAGAATGAATTTGAGTTCTTCCATGTTGTGGCACAAACGCCTAGGTCATATTTCTAGGCAAAGATTAGAGAGATTGGTTAAAGATGGTGTGCTTTCTAATCTTGATTTCTCAGATTTTGAGACTTGTGTTGTTTGCTTAAAGAGGAAGATGACAGCTAAAACCAGAAAGGAGAAGATTGATAAATGTGGAAGCACTTTAGATTTGATACACACAGATTTATGTGGTCCTTTGACACCAGCTACTTTAGGGGGTTATAAATATTTCATCACTTTTATTGATGATTTCTTTAGATATGGTTATGTTGAACTAATCCATGAGAAATCTGACTCCCTAAATGTGTTTAAGGCCTTTAAGGCTAAGGTGGAGTTACAGTTGGGAAAGCCCATTAAAGCTATGAAGTCTGATAGAGGTGGTGAGTATTATGGGAGATATGATGAGACTGGACGGAATCCGGGACCATTCGCTAAGTTTATGTTGGAATGCGGCATTGATGCTAGATATACAATGACAGGCACTCCTCAACAGAATGAGGTTGCAAAAAGGAGGAATCGCACATTGGTAGATATAGTGAGGTGCATGTTGTCTAATTCCTCATTGCTAGAATTTTTGTGGGGTGAAGCCTTAAAGATTGCAGCATATATTTTGAATCAAGTGCCCAGTAAGTCTGTGCCTAAGACACCTTATGAACTATGATCAGGGAAGAAACCGAGTCTTCATCATTTCCATGTTTGGGGATGTAAGGTTGAGGTTAGGCCATATAACCCACAGTCAAAGAAACTTGATCCTAAAACCATCAGTGGTTTCTTTATTGGTTATTGCATTGGATCAAGGGGTTCTAGATTTTATTGTCCATCTCATACCACCAGGATCATTGAGTCAAACAGGGTTGTATACTTTGAGGATGAAGTTAATGTTGATCCCAATTTTGTGCCTCGTGAGATACCTTTTGGAGAAGAGCATGATGTGATTCATTTTCCTACATCTCATGTTCCAAATGTGGATGTTCCCATTGTCCAACAGCCAGCCACTAATCAAGGAGAGCATGGTGATCAAGTGGAACCTGACATTCTTGTTGATGATACTGTTGTTGATGAGTTTCATTTGAGAAGATCACAAAGGGTTCATAGGCCGGCTATTTCTAATGACTACATGATTTATTTGCAAGAGCATGAGTATGATGGTTATGATGCTTCTGATCCAATCACTTATTAAGAAGCAATTCATTGTCCTCAATTCACTTCTTGGAAAGAAGCCATGGATGATGAAATGAACTCTATGTATATGAATGGTGTTTAGGATTTGGTTGAATTGCCACAAGGTTGTAAACCAGTTGGGTGCAAGTGGGTCTTTAAGACAAAACGTGATTATAGTGGGCAAATAGAGAGATATAAAGCCAAACTTGTGGTTAAAGGTTATAGTCAAAGAGAAGGGATTGATTTTAAAGAAAACTTTTCACCTGTGTCGACCAAGGACTCTTTTAGAGTGATTATGGTCATAGTAACTCATTTTGATTTGGAGCTACATCAGATGGATGTCAAGACTGTTTTCTTGAATGGTGATCTGGATGAGGATGTGTATATGGAGGAGCCTACTGGTTTTATAGAAATTGGAAAGGAAAACTTAGTTTGCAAGCTCAATAAGTCAATTTATGGTCTTAAACAAGCTTTGAGGTAGTGGTATCTGAAGTTTGATCGGATTATCACCCAAAATGGTTTTAAAGATAATACAGTTGACAGATGCATATATTTGAGGGTCAGTGGGAGTAGTTACATATTTCTTGTTTTATATGTTGATGATATACTACTCGCATCAAATGACTCTGACTTGTTGATTGAGACAATGCACATGTTGTCAACCCATTTTGACATGAAGGATCTTGGTGAAACTTCTTATGTTTTGGGCATAAAGATTCTTCGTGATAGGGCTAATGGAGTGCTTAAATTGTCTCAAAGAACCTATATTGAGAAGATATTGAAAATGTTCAATATGCACAACTGTAGTTCTTCTAAAGCGCCAATTGTGAAGGGTGATAAGTTTTCAAAAGCTCAGTGTCCTCAAAATAATGATGAGAGAGAGGAAATGAGAACCATTCCTTATTCATCTATGGTTGGCAGCCTTATGTATGCTCAAGTATGTACTCGCCCTAATATTGCTTTTGTTGTGGGCGTGTTGGGAAAGTACTTGAGCACTCTTGGGAGTCAACATTGGAAAGCTGCTAAGAAGGTCCTTAGGTATTTGCAAGGAACTAAGGACTTAATGTTGACATACCGGCGCACCAACATATTTGACGTAGTTGGGTTTTGTGATGCTGATTTTGCTAGCTGCATAGATGATAAGAAATCCACTACGGGCTATATTTTTATGATGGCAAGAGGAGCTGTATCTTGGAAAAGTGTAAAGCAGACACTTACAGCATCCTCAACTATGGAGGCAAAGTATGTGACATGTTATGAGGCTTGTTGTCATGCTATATGGATACGGAATTTTATTTTAGCTTTGGGAGTTGTTGACTCCATTTCTAGACCTTTGAAATTATTTTGTAATAATTTCCCAGCTGTTGCTTTCTCTAAGAACACTAGGAGTATTTCTCGCTTCAAACATATTGATGTAAAGTTCTATTTTGTTAAGGAGAAAGTGGCAGAGTCTCTTATTGATATTGAGCACATGTCCACAAAAAGTATGTTGGCGGATCCACTAACAAAAGGCTTACCCATAGTTGTGTTTCAGGAACATGTATCTCAAATGGGGTTGTTGGAAGCCTAGGTTGCATTAAGTTAGTGGGAGCCACTTTTGGTATTGTAATATTATGCTATTGTTGGAAGAATTGTTATTATTATATATTTCTCTATGAATTAAGCAATGAAGCATATATGACTGTTTTTTATTATGAGATTCTACGGGACATTGATTTGTGATTATGTGTATATTGTGATGTTTGATTATGCAGTCCAAGTGGGAGAATTGTTGGAATTTTTTATGTGTTGACTTACATAATCAATTTAATAATGTCATAAATCAGTGTTAATTTATTTTTACATTGTGGTCCATAATGGGGTTGGACACATTATTGCTTGATTTCTATGGGTTCACCATAATTTACTTGACTAGCCCATTAAGTCAAGTGGTCCAAACTGTGTGATATGTGACATATATATATATAGGGGAAAAATGACAGTGGCGGCCATCCTATTCCTGTTCTGTTTTCTCTTGGGGCTAAGAAGAGAACGAACTCTTCAGAGCACATAGATTGTTTAGGGTGTAGAAAAGGAAGAGCCAATTGAACCCGGAGTTTCTCTCCTCCACAAATTGAACGCATCCTTGAATACTAGACGAGCACAGGGACAGCTTTCCATGGGATCAATCAAGGTCAGCTTTTCTTAATCCCTAATTTCTTTTACTGTCTGTTTTAATGTCTTTCATGAGATCCTATTTGGTGTTTAAATTCTTCAACAGAGCCATCAAACTTAGAGAAGTCACTCTGGAGGATATCACCAGAATCATTGAGTGCCTCTTTCAGAGGCTTCCAGTCTATCTTCCAACAGGGTAACATTAGTCTGAGACCACTCACTGATTCGGGCAAGCTTGTTCTCTGATCTGGTCATGAGCTTGGGAACTGCGTGTTCTGGTATGACAACTTCAAGTGTACTCCTGGTGACAACCGTTGCAGGGATTCTATTCCAAAACGCTTGGCATAGTTTCATTCTGCTTCACCGTTTCACCTCCAGTCCCTCCAGAGTTCTCCATCAAAGGATGATTGAATAGAATGCCAATGAAAGAGTAATGCCAGCCATTATTACAGCCAAGCCAATTATATCTTGACCCAATATCATTATCAACCAGCATCCCCATATAATAAGCATCACGATCAGAGAAATAACAAATATCCAAGCAGAGAGAGAGCATCCCACACCCACCATAAGCCAAGTTGAGGCCCCTGTAGGATATCTGGTCATTTCTGGCAAAAATCCGACTATAAATCCTCCACGGTCGCCAATTGGCCCGGAGTATACAAAGCGACGCTACACTCAGAACCGAGAGAAGCGTCCCTGAGACCACACGTGCCAACAGCAGCTCACGCTCGTATCCTTCCATGCTCCTATATGACATCGCTGGTTCTAATGTAACAGGACTACCAATTAGAAGGACGCCAAAGAGCTTGCAGTTTCCAGGGAAGATCATGTCCTCTTCGGTGCAGTTGCAAGTTCTGGTCTCTCCAAAGTCCTTCATTGCATACTTCACATATGAATCGATGGGTGGCCATGAGAAAAAATGAGTATAGCGAAGGGTTGGTGATATGGGTATTATAAATGTAGTAAGAGAATGATGACAGTGGGCATGGAGGGTGTGATGGATGAACGATTAGAGAGAGAAATGAGTATGAGAGATTCGGTGGGTGTGAAGGAAACGAAAACAGCCATGCATGCGTGGTGCCTTTGCATGAGTGGGGAAATGGGTATGGCGGGCATGAAGAAAATGAGGATGGATAAAGAGGAAGGTGGTGACGGGTATGAGAAAGTGGGCAGTGGGTATGAGGAAAATGGGTATGAAATGGAGGTGGTCATATGCATGGGGCTTCATGTACGTGGAAATGATGAAAACGAGCGGGTGAGGGATGAACGGCATGGGGAGATTGAAGAAAATTTAAACAGCATAGGATCACATGTAGACATTTGAGCATGCATAGAACGGCAAAAACGGAAACGTTCACCTTGGTTAATTCCGTGAAAAGCTATTTCTTCCTCTTTTCTGGTATTCAGGGAGCTGCTCCAATGCTTGATGGTACGAGAATTCGAGTTAATGAGCTCTTCCCTTCTACACCCAGATACGATCCAAAACGAGAGTGTGCGTGCTCTCTTTCAGGAAAGGAGGAAGGAGAGGAAGGAGCAGGGGAGCGAGAGAGAGGGCGACCGTGTGAGAGCCCTACCTTTTCCTCTTATATATATATATATATAAATAATAAATATATTCATATATTCATATATATATATATATATATATATATATATATATATATATATATATATATATATATATATATATATATATATATCACACACATTATTTGGACCACCACTTGACTTAATGGGCCAGTCAAGTGAATTAGGGTGAGCCCATAAAAAATCAAGCAACAATATGTGTCCAGTCCCATTATGGACCACAATGCAAAAATAAATAACACTGATTTATGGCATTATCAAATTGATTATGTAAGTCCACACATAAAAATTTCAACAGAGATAGGTTAAGCAAGCATGGAGGGTGATTGGGGTGGTTGTGTGCATGGGGCTCCATGCCCGTGAAAAAAATAATAGAAATGAAAGGAGTGGGTGGTGAGGGTGAATGGCATAGGGGAATATGGGCATGAGGTGGAAAAGTGGTGAGGAAACGGGTATGGTGAGTATGATGATATGGGTAAGTCGGGTGGTGAGGGAAAGTGAGAAAAATGGGTTAATGACCTTGTTCATAGGTGGCATGGATGGTAGGGATATAGTATGAGAGATGGGTTACTGGGGTAGTCGGAAAATGGGTATGAGTGAAAAAAATGGCTACGTGGTGTAGAAAGAGAAACGGGCATGAAGGTGGAGTTATAGGTGGTGATGGGTATTTGGTTGACAAAGGGATTTAAGTTCATGGGGGATGAAAGGAAGGGGATCGAAAGTGGGTCGTGAAGGGTATGGATATTATTGGTGAAATGAGTGGGGGGTATGATGGTGGAAATGGATGGAGAAAAAGTGTGAGAGGAGTGACGAATGACCATGCGCGCATGGCTCCTCTGCATGTAGGTATGAAATGGGTGTGGTGATTAGAGAGAGAAATGGGTATTAGTGAGCAGTGGGTTTGAGAAGATGAGGAAGGTGGTGAGTGAATATGAAGTAACAGTTAAGAACGAATGCATGGCCATTTCCGATCTGATCAGGGTGGCGCGTGAGAACGATCTAGGCAAGGAAGCTGGCTGCCTCTCCATGACAACATCCCATGAGTTGCCACCATGCACGAGTGACTTTCGAAGCAACTTATATACGGGTTCCATGGGATCCACTCTCTGCAGGTACATTAGTTCTGTAATGACGAACCCTGTGACGGCGGGCACCAAAGGCATGCCAGTGCAAACTGTCTCCCAAGGAGGAGCAATGAGGGCAAGTCCAGAGGAAGCCTCCTTTTCGAACTAACACCAATAAACCTCCCCTGCAACCAGGTTACAGGCTTGGTGTATTTGAATCAATAGGCCCAGTAGAGAAAGTCAACTCCATGAGCAATGAAACAATAGTGACCCAAACTCAGAACAATTGTCAACATGAGGAACAGGTTCTGCCACATGCGATTCTGGTTTGATCCTTTTGGACCACACAGCGAGGGCCATCTATCTTTTTCCAGTCCATTGTGCAGCACAATCTCCTTAAAAGCCTCACTGTCATTGGTATGGTGAGTACGTTCCAGATTCAGCAGATAGGGTGCATCTGTAAGCAAAGTAGAGGCACCAACCAAAGCATTCACAGTACCCACATTCTCACGATGATTTAGCTCAAGTTTCTTTTCTCCGGACGTTTCAGTTCGGTCCACATAGCTTTTCAGGTCTCAGAAACACCCCCCAACCACGATAGCCAATCCCAAACGAGATATTTAACACCCCAACCACGACAAAATCAGAGGAATAAAAACAAAGGCATGAACTAGAGTGAAAACTGAGGGCAGAGCAAACAGGTGGTGAGCATGCAACACATGAATGTACGGGATCTCATGTCAAGTGATGTCCACGGACTCAAAACAAGTGGGATTAACAAAGAAGAAAAAAACAACATGATTCTTACGGATCAAGTTCAGAAATAGACCCACGCGTCCCCCCTTGTACAGGTGAAATCAAAGAATACCCAAAACAGAGCATGTATGCAGAAGGCTAAGTTCAACTAAAATAATCGTATTTGTAGACCGCCTCCCTACCTGCAAGACTAAGGTTGTGTTTATTTTTTAGCTGAATAGAAAAAGTCAAATATTTTAACTTTTTCTATCCAGTCAAAAGTGACCTATTAACATCATCCAACATAACTAAACTGAACTTTATGATAACAAGTTCACTTTAATTATGTTGGATGATGTCAATAGGTCACTTTTGGCTGAATAGAAAAAGCTAAAACATTTGACTTTTTTTATTCAGCCAAAAAACAAACACCACCTAACTCAGCTTCCAGTAACTCCGCTCCTTCTCAGAAACCCCAAATCTCTCAACTCTCGCATCTGCTTCCGTTTCTCTCTGAGGCTCCTCACTTGTACCCTCTTAAGCTCCTTCAAATTTTCCTCTGAACCCTTCTTTTTCCTCTCTCGCAGCCACTACTAACTTCTTTGCTCACTGTCCAAGGAGGATGTCATCACCGCCAACCACCACCATGGTGAGCCATGCTCTTTGCCACACGTCATGTGGCTTGTTCTTGGCAAAAAGGGGCCCCCACTTCAAAAATGAGAAAAAGAAAAATAAAAAAATACTCTCCCTAGATGGTGTCCACAAAAGGGGTCTACAAATATGTCCATCTTCGTTAGAATTCATGAGTATAAGGAATACGAACATTAGAGTGAAAAGAATGTATGAATAGTGAATGAAATGAATTGGACTCTATCGAAAAAAAAAAAAAAAAACCCGTAAAGGTTTATATCAAATTATATCAAATATGAAAAATAGTAATTTATATCAAATTATAAGTTTGGACCATGTATGATTTAAATCTAAAAATTAAAAGTATTAATAAAATAAGATTGAAATACAAAGAAATGATATTAGGTTTAAATAAATAGGGTTTAAACTAATGTACAAACAGATAAGACCATTTTTGCTACCAAACTCATTTTAAATCACCATCATTTTTCTTTTTATCTTTTTTGGTATAGAATGTCCCTAGACAATAAAATCAAATTGATCTTTAAAAGCCTTTCAACCATCAGCTCATGCCCCTTGCCTTATCTAATATGCTAAGCTATATAGGTAGAACAAAGCTTGATGCATACCATACACTAGGAAAAGCGAAAACTGGCTTGTCATTTTTCAGGTGGAGCCTTATAAAATGGCCTTAGGAGGCGCAGACTCCTTATATAGCCTTTTCAATGTTTGTCTAGACTTGTAAAATGTGGTCACTTTCACAGGCCTAAGGCACATTCCAATGGGCTGTAGGGATCAAAAAGCATAGTAGATGAAGGAGAGGCCTCTTTATTTTATAGAAAAAGAGGCATGTGAACCCAAAAACAAACATTAATTATATATTCTAGACTCGTAGTAAGTGGTAGGGTGGTGTGGAAACCCAAATAGACGGAGAAGGAAAAACTCCGAAAAAGGATTCTTTTGGTGAGAAGTTGGTAATGGGAGACAAGAGAATGACCCCAAAACCTAAAAGTAGTCTTTGAGTCTTTTGAGCCTCAATCCTAATAGGTTGAAGTCTTCCCACTTTTACTTGGATGGTAATAATGTAAGTACCCTACTCTTGAGCTCTCAAAACTTCTGCCGTGACATCCTGACATGGGTAGAGAGCTCGTGGCCATCTTTATATTTTTAATTTAATATTTAATAATTTTTAGATTTTTAGTACTTTTTAATACTATTAAATTAATTAATATTTATTTTTATTATAAATAATTATAATATAAATATTATCACATTCGTTTAATATTATTTTAATGTCATAGATATAAAACATGTCATTTTTATCTATCAATTTCAATTATCAATGAAGAATTTTGAAAATATATCATTCTTACCAAATTAGTATAACCAAAGTATAGGTATTTTGATACATCTTTAATGAATAATGATTTTAACGAATTATTTTGCTAAAATAAATTATTTGAGGTGAATTTAAAATTATTTGAATTGTATAATTATTAATTATTGAGATTAGTCATATAATATTATTCCATATATGATATGATTACATATCATATGGGTCATTTTGCCTATTGTCATTGTCCTATCCTTTCAATCCTTTCTTTCTATTCAAGAGAAAATAAGAAACCAAAAATTGATATAAAGCAATGAAAATGGACATGAAAAAGGAAAAACAATACAAAGCAATTGGATTGATAATGTGATGTCTCTTTCACTTTATAGAGAAAATCTTAACGTTTTTAAAGAGTGATTTATCTAGTTTGAGATTTTATTGAGTTCATCCTCCAATTAATTTTCAAATTTTTATTTATTAAATCGAAAATATAATTTAATCAATTGATAATAATTCAAACAAAATCATAAGTGGAAATAGGATTTAGAAAAAAAAAAAAAAAAAACAATTATTACGTGGAATCAATTTGATTTTATTGTGTTTTGAGGTGTGAACAGTTTGAAATAAATATCTTCAGCTTTACCCTTTGTGGGTGTGGAAGTTAGTTGAGATGGTCATGGACCCACCAAAAGAAAAAGAGCAGTTCAATTTTTATTTTATTTTTTAACTATTTTATTATTATAGTACAAAATGGTAGGTCCAGGTCGGCAAAAAAAGGCGCCACGTAAGAAAATCTGGCATCAACGGACATGCTCAAGTGGATGATTTTTCCTAACTTGAACCCATCATCACCTCTCCCTCTACCGCATTCCAAATTCCAAGCCTCTTTTCTAAAATGGCATGAAGTCAAAATTGAATAGTGAACTTTTCGTACTTTTAGTGTTAAAATTCATTATTATTTCTCATTATTACTTTCTTCTTTTTTTTTTTTTTCAGTTTAATAGATTGATTTATAGAATTTAGTTCTAAGAAATATTTTTTAACTACTCTATTTTAATTTTTAACATTTTATTGATTATAGTAGGTGAAGATTACCATATATTTGGAATTTGTTGAATAAATCTCATGATTCACAAGTTTTTTTTTTTTTTTTTCCAATTTTTCTTGTATATTTTCCTGAATTATTGATTATTTTTCATGATTATAAAAATTACTTTCACTGATTTGTTTTGTTCCAAACGGTGTTGCAATAGTTGTCAAAATATAAACCTACGTCAGCCATGGGAAGAAAATGAGAGAAAATTAAAAAAAATAAAAAATCATTTTTTTTCCATATATTTAAAAGGTATTTATACCTTTTAATATTGAATTTCTTGAATTAGTCTTAATTTTTACGTTTTCCGTTTTCTAAATTATTAGTTAATTTATATGAAAGTTGACGATTCTTTATTTATTTCATTCTTAATTTTATGTTGATTGGAAGAAAGTATTAAGAAAAAATATTTTAAAAATGATTTGAAAGAAATTTAAATTAGTTAAAAGTTCATGTCTTTTCAAAATATTCACTTTTTATATAGAAAAATTAAAATAAAATAATTAATTTTAAATTAATATATAAAAATAATTTATTGAGTTTAAAAATATTTTTATTTTATTTTTATATTTTTCCTATTTCTATTCTTTCCCGCCTCCTCAAAGTTTTTAGAGTCAAACATACCCTAATAATTTTGAAATCCATAAGCGTACTATTTTAATTTTCCTCAATGTTTTTGGAAATCAAACATACCCTAATAAATTAATAATTTTGTAATACAATGCCCATACTATTTTAATTCTAAGAAATGCTTCAATATCATTGACAACAGATGATTTTTTTCTTTTCTTTTTGGGGATCTAAACATTTGTTTCAATATATGAGGAAAATGGTATTAATTAAAGAAAAAGATGAGAAGGGTCTAAATTTTTGTTTCAATATGTGAGGAAAATGGTATTAAAGTAAAACCTTGATAAATGAATGTCGGATAAATTAATAATCTCATAAAATACATAAGATAATAATATTTTAGAATCCTTAAGGGCCTAAAAAAATATAAATTAATAATTGATAAAACATATATTTAGGAAATATATATTAATTACTGAATGAAATACTTAGAACTTTATAATTTAGAATTGAGAAACTTTTTATAATTTCTATCTTTCTTGACTCAATCTTTCTCATAATCATCACATATTTGAAACTTTTTCATTTTTTAAGGCATTAAGGTTTCACACCAAATTTCTTGAGTATTTTTATCTTTACAATTAATAATCATTTTTTATTTTATTTTTTAGTCTCCTAGGCTTCTATGTATTAACTTTCTACCATATTCATTATTTTTACATCTAAGAGTCATACATGTACAAGTATTCTACTATAGAAACATAATACTCTTTATAAATTAATAAATTATATATTCATCAATAAATCAATAATCTCATTAAGATAATAATTTCTTCTGGTCTGAGTATTATTTTATAGGGTTTTTACTATGATTAAAAAATAAGACTTCTGATCACAAGCACTTAAATATTTACATCACATTTAAGAATTTCTCATCTTTTCACTAAAAAAGACTTCTCATTTTGTTATAAAGCACTTAAATCCTCGCATCACATTTAGGAATTTACCATCCACACATTTAAAATTTGATTTAGGTCATATTGATTTATATCCTTATACATGTTTCTATTTGTTTTGATCCTTATTCCAAGTAACCTAAATTTTATCGTACATATTCAACAATCCATATTTCTACCCTTACTAAACAACCTAAACTTATCATACATATCCAACAATCCAAATCTCTTGGTAACTTAGCATTATCATATGCTAACTTAACTGTATTATATATTAACATTATTTATTTCTACCCTTATTGAATAACTTAAATCTTGTCATACATATTTAACAATCCAAATCCCTTAACAACTCGCCATTATCGAAATGTTAACATGTTATTATTGTATAATAACTTAGCATTATTTATTCTACCCTTATTGAACTACTTAAATCTCATTATACACATTCAACAATCTAGATCTCTTAATAACTTAGCATTATCAAATATTAACAAGCATTATTTATTATATGTGTTGTTAGTTGAAAGTAAGGGAAAGTGCCTCTGCCATGACATTTGCATTGTCTTGTAGCTTGAAAGAAAATTCAAGCCTTGTGACCACATCACCCATTGTTGGACGTTCGATTCCTTGATTTGAAATTTTAGAACTTTCTATAAGTTAAATAGGTCATGTTTTGGGGTTTGATTATGTTATCAAATTGTACTTTTTTATCTACAAAAAAATCACCATTAACCTGATAATTTCATGAATAAAAAAATGTACTTTATTCCATTCGTTTCTAATGACCTAGATTTCAATGTGCATATTAAACTTTACGATGTTTTATTCGCTAACGGTAAGGGTAAGTGCCTCTGCGGTTGCATCTGCATTGTCTTGCAGCTGCAAAGCAAATTCAAGCCTTGCGACCACATCATCCATTGTTGGGCGTTGGATTCCCTGATCAAGCAGACAGTCATAAGCAGTCTCCACGAATTTCTCCAAGCAGTCGTCAGCAATTTGACCCATGAGAAGCGGGTCAATTATCTCATCAAGCATACCCTTTTCAATACATGGCCGTGCCCAATTGGCTAAACTCATTTGCTCATACTCCAAGCTTCTATCCACTGCAGCCCTCCCACAAATCACTTCCAACAGCACCACTCCGAACGAGTACACGTCAGATTTCTGTGTGAGCTTCATCCACTTATAGTACTCAGGATCCATATATCCAAACGTGCCCTTAACCACTGTGGTGACCGGGTCGTCGGAGGGTGTCATCTTGGACAATCCGAAATCTGAAACCTTAGCCACCCATTTGTGATCCAACAAGATGTTGGTGGACTTGATATCCCGGTGAATGATGGGATGCTGCCCACCTGCATGAAGATAATCCAACCCACGAGCTGCGCCGATACAAATCTCGAGCCTCTGCTTCCATGGGAGAGGATCATTATCAGCGCCGTAGAGGTGATGACGAAGGGTCCCATGGTGCATGTAATCATATACAAGAATCATCTCCCCTTCCTCCTCGCAGTAGCCTATCAGTGGAACCAGATGCCGGTGCCGGAGCTTGGACAGCATCTCGATTTCAGTCAAAAATTCGTGTGCCCCTTGCTTTGACTTTGATTTCAAGCGTTTGATTGCAACGATGGTATCTCCACCGTCGATGTAGCCTTTGTATACATTGCCGAAACCGCCGTGTCCGATGACGAGAACGTCATCGAAATCGTTAGTGGCTTCTCGAAGCTCGGAGAGAGCAAAGTGACGGCATAGTTCCCTGGGTAGAGAAAAACCACCCCGCCTCATGCTCTTCATCTTGGCTTTACCCGATTCCCAGCACCCTAATCTCTCCCGTTTCCCCAGGATAAAGAAGTATACAAGAGAGAGTAGAGCAAATATGCCGAAGAGTAGCGCCGCGCCTATGATTGTGAACGCTGAGAGTCCTTTACTCTTAGAATTCTGTGGTTGAAGAACTGGCAGCGGTAGCCGTACCGGCTCAGGATTGGGCTCTGCGAGGCTGCCATAGGATTGATTCAACTTGAAGATCTCTAAACCATTTAATATGGCATCAGCGAACCAGGACCCAGTATCCATGTTAGGGTGTAAGGCGAGCCATAGGTCCTGCTTTCCTCGGCTCTCATATTGTATCATATGCACAACGTAGTCTTGGTAAATTGGAATTCCAACGCCTGTACTCCAAGCAATCACATCTGCTCCTTCCTGGGCAGTTTGGTTATTGAGAAATATATCAAAAACCCGTTCATTTACACGCGTAATATGTTTTCCTATCTCACAGAAATGAAGCCGAACAAAATAATAAAACCCAGAATCGACAGGGAAGATCCACGTTAGGTTGTGCTTCAAATTTATATTAGTTACGGGACCCATACGCCTGGCGGAAGAGTAAACTGCAGTTGGGGCAGTGTGTGCAGGCGTCGCCGGAGTATAGCGGATGTCAGTATCATTCCCTTGTAATATTTCCCCACTAGCTGCACCAAAGATATAAGATGAATCCTCTTGCCACTTTCGAAACATTCCCGTGTCTCTTTCTCCTCCGAAGCTGGCGCCACCCACATTTAGACGATAAACAGTTTCTAGAGCAGTGTAGTTGTCGATGGGAAACAAATACTTCGTGGCCACCAAGGGAATCGGCTGACTGTCACTGATGTATAGATTATTTGGCATAGAACAGACTTCGATCCCATTAACGAAGGCATAAAAGCTTGGGGATGGAGAGAAAGTTATGTTCAGAATCTGATTTTCCCACACGTGGATGATGAATTCTTTAACAATGGAAGCTACTTGGGGTTCCATAGCAGCAACTGTAAGAGAAGCACTGAAGTTGCTCAAGAGGGTATAAACCCCAGATGTTACATTGAAGAAGAAGTCAGATTCATGGATGCCGGAGTAAGCTGCTGGATAGAAGTAAAGACGGACGAACTTAGGCCCGGCTGAATCAGGGAAGGTGTATGTGAACTGGGAGTTAAAGATACGAGCTGTCATGTAGGGCACTTGCTCCACCGAAGCCTGCTGCCGGTCAGCTGTGGATTCGAATGATACATTTTGTGCGTTAGAGGACGAGAATTTTGAGGCTGAATCGACTCCCCACGTTCGGCCGTCGAAAGATGTTGTGTTTGAGGAGGAGCCACAGTCAAGAAGAAAATAATCAGTTGGAGAGTAAGGGGAAGTGGTATCTGCAGCCATGGAAATGAGGAGTGAAAGAAAGGAGATACAGAGAGCAAAAGGGCGCATGGGATTGGTGGACATGTCTTACGTAGTGGGATGAGATTCGGTCATCACTACTCATCACTCACTTATACAAAAACCAACGTATGCAAAATTCATTTGGAATGTCAAAGCCGCGGGTTGGACAGCTCACCTCCAGTCCCATTATTTAAATCTATTCTAGTTTCAAACTAAAAATGGAAATGCAATACACACCCTACTAATTTTAAAATAATCTTTAAAAAACCTTTTTTCACCCCTTATTTTGTTTATTCCAAAAAATATTTGCTAACTTATATATAAAAAATAAATTATTTGATAGAATGCGTTTCATATCATATAAAATTTAGAAAAAAATTAAAATTAATTTAAATTTTATATACTTTCAAGTGAAAGCTAATACTTATCTATAGTACCTCGAGAAAGGTGCCCAATTTATTTATTTTTTAATAAATGTATTAGATCTAAATTTTTATTTTTTATTTTTTTTTCGAATATGTGTAATAAATACCTTTTTTCTAAATTTAAATTTTTATTAAAACATTTTTATTAGTACCACTCCCATTAAAATTACTGTTAAGGAGAATTGTTTAACGTTCATATAAATAAAAAATTATTTTTCTCATGTTTAATTTCTTAAAAAAACCAAAGAAAATCAAACTAATAATAAATTTATGTATTTAAATATTATTTAGTATTTATATAAAAAAAAATAAGTGAAATAATTTTTAAATAATATATAAAATAATTTTCATTTTAAATATATATTTATTTCCTTCCCATTCTTTATACACTCTATATAAGTTTTTAATCAAAATATTTTTTAAAAATAATAAAAGTTTGATGAAAGTTGGGGAGGAAGTTCTTTTTTCTTCTGCAGTCAGCGGTTGGGTCATCTGCTAAGCTGTTTACAGCTTTACACGTGTGGACCATCCGTTCAGTTTTGAATAACAGATGTTTCTTTCCCTTTTGTCTCTTTTTTCTACTTACTTTTCCGACATATCAGTCAATTTGCCACCCATTTTAAGTGTTAACCGTAGCCTTTACTTCATCGTGGTGGCTGTCTTTAATGAAATCACATATAAAGTGTTTGTTCAGAAAATCTTAGAAGTGATTTTGTTAAGATTTTTCAGATTTTTTAAAATATTTTTGAAATTTTATCAAATACCTAATTTTTTTTAAATATGTGTAATAAATACCTATTTTTTAAATTTAAATTTTTATTAAAACATTTTTATTAGTACCACTCCCATTAAAATTACTGTTAAGGAGAATTGTTTAACATTTATATAAATAAAAAAATATTTTTTCATGTTTAATTTTTTTAAAAAAAACCTAAGAAAATCAAATTAATTATAAATTTATGTATTTTAATTTTATTTAGTATTTATATAAAAAATAAGTGCAATAATTTTTAAATAATATATAAAATAATTTTCATTTAAAATATATATTTTCTTTCCATTCTATATACACTCTATATAAGTTTTTAATCAAAATATTTTTTAAAAAAATTATTCTAAAAATATATTATTTTTTAAAATAATAAAATTTTGATGAAAGTTGGTGAGAAGGTTCTAAAATCGCTAGCCTTTTTCTTCTACCACTGTTTGTTGGTCATCCGCTAAGCTGCTTACAGCTTTACACGTGTGGACCATCCGTTCAATTTGGAATAACAGATATTACCTTCCCTTTTGTATTTTTCCTCTATTTCCTTTGCCGACACATTATTGAAATTGAATTCGCCACCTAATTTTAAATGTACCCTTGGCTTCAATGTGTGGATGTGACTTTGGTAGGAAGTGTTTTTAATTAAATCACATATAAAGCGTCTCTTGACAAAATATTATAAGTGATTTTTAAAATTTTTAAAAAGAGAAAAAAAAATTTTAAGTTAGAAATGCTTTCTACAATATCTGTCAAACACACCCTACGTCAATGAATTCAATAATTAATAATATATTGATAAAAAATGCTAAATTATAATAATATAATAAGCTTTTAAAATCTAAGTGGTTGCATAAAAATATAAATAAAAAATTAAATTACAAAGATATAAATAATTAATATCAAGATAAAAATTTGAAATTTAATAGCATATGTTTGTCATTATTGATGCTATAGTATCACCGATCGAAAAGTTAAAATAATTGAAGAAGTAATTATCGTGTTTATTGAAGAAGTAATTGTCTTTTTTTTTATTTTATCAAATCAATGCATCAATACTCATAAAACTTCATATACATATATATACACGTTATTAAATATTTGATAAAATTTAGGTAATTTGATAAAAATATAAATAAATGAGATTAAATTATAAAGTTACTAATAAATGAGATCAATGTATAAACAAATGAGACTCAATAATATATACATGACATCATCACCTAATCGAAGCATTTTTTATGACACTAAAAAAGCACCACTCGATATTATAATTTGACCCAACATTGATATAGTTTTACAAAAAGTTTAAGTAGTTGAAAAAGCAAATTATCATATTTTTATCTCTTATTATTAAAATGCATGATAAACAAAATTGTCTTTTTCCTTTTATTTTTTTCTCTATTTTCTTGGCAATATTTTTTTGAATTTGCCACCTATTTATTTGACAATACTAAATTTGAATACAATTTAAGAGTTACCTCTACTTAAATACATTGAATGTTACAAGTACTTGAGTCAATGTATTAATAATTAATAATATGTATACTTAAATATTGAATATGTGTGATGAAATTCAGGTTATTAGAAATTGGTTAAAACAAAAAGGATAAAAATACAAAGATGTAAATAAATCAGAATGAGTTACAAACAAACTAAATCAAATAATGCACACATGACAACATAAAAAAAATCTATTGATGTCTCACCAAAGTTATAAAAAATATATATTGTTCGATATTGCAGTCTAAATTACATTATGAAGAAGTATTTATCATATTTTTTATTAGAATATTTTTAATTCCAAAAATTATTTTTGGCAAAGTTTTAAAATTATGTTTGTCTCTCAATTGGTGTTTGATTTTAAAAAGAATTTTTGGAATATTTTTTAGTAAGTTTTAAAATTGCTGATTTCTTTTGTTCCAACCAGTGTTGCAATAGTTATCAAAATTTTTCTAAACCTACATCAACCATAGGAAGAAAATGATAGAAAATTAAAAGAAAAAAAAATCATCTTCTGTTCATATATTTAAATGGTATTTATGACTTCTAATATTGGATTTTCTTGAATCAGTTTCACGATCCATTACAACCCCTTTCTCAATTACATTTTTCATTTTTTTTTCTAAATTACTAGTTAATTTATATGATACTGAAGATTTTTTTCTATTGCTTCCTTAACCATATGTTTGATTGCAAGAAAGTATTAAGAAAAAATATTTTAAAAATAATTTTCTTATATTTGATTTTAATATAAAAAATATGAAAGAAATTTAAATTAGTTAAAAATTCATGTATTTTTAAAATAATCACTTTTAACATGAAAGAATTAAATAAAATAAATAAATTAAAATTAATATATAAAAATAATTTATTCAATTTAAATATATATTTTTTATATTTTTCATATTTTCCATTCTTTCTTGGCCTTTTTTCTCAAAGTTTTTAGATTCAAACATGCCCTAATAATGTTGGATGTCATACCCCTATAACAAAGTATCAACCTCAATTCAGAAGTGTACCTCTTTATTTGAAACCAACTCATAAGGAACCTATAGTGGCAAATGTTGTATGACCTTATGAAATTGGCAACTCTAGCAAATGTCAACCTCACATACGATGCAGTTTCCACCCACTTAGTGAAATAATCTATGACAACTATGATGAATTCATGACATTGGAAGACTTTGGCGAGATGACAAAGATTTTTTTCTTCCTTTTTGGGTCTAAATATTTGTTTCAATATGTGAGAAAAATGGTAATAATTAAAGAAGAAAATGAGAAGGGTCTAAATATTTGTTTTAACATGAGAAAAAAATGATATTATAGTAAAACTTTGATGAATGAATGTCCGATAAATTAATAATCTCACAAAATACAGAAGATAATAATTTTTTTAGAAATCTTTAAGAGCCCAAGAAAATATAAATTAATAATTAATGAAATACATAATATATATATATATATATATTAGTACATAAAAATTCATAACGTAGTAAATATAACTTTATAATATAAAATTGAGGAACTTTTTATAATTTCTATTTGCCTCTATTCACTCGTTCTCATAATCATCAAATTAATACTTCATCTTTTAAGACAATAAGATTTGACATCTTACCTCTTCTATGCAAGAGTATCTTTATCTTTACAATCAATAACCATCGTTTTTTTTTTTTAGTCTCTTAACCTTTTATGTATTAACTTTCTACCAAATTCATCATTTTTAGATTTTATAGTCATACATGTGTTGATATTCTTCAATAGAAATATAATGTTTTTCATAAATTCATAAATTATTCATTTATCAATAAATCAATAATTCTGTTAAAATAATAATTTCTCTCAATTCCGAGAGTATTATTTTATAATAATTTTACTATAATTAAAGAAGAAGAATTCTCATCTTTTCACCAAAAGCACTCAAATCAATCCTCACATCACATTTAGGAATTTACCATCACACCATACATTTAAAATTTGATTTAGGTCCTTATGCATGCATTCATATGTTTTTACCTAGCTTTTAAACAACCTAAATCTTATCATACATATTCAACAATTCAGATCTCTTGGTAACATAGCATTTAGCATTGCCATATGTTAACTTAGCATTAGAGTATATTAACTTAGCATTATTCATTTTTATGCTTATTGAACAACTTAAATCTGATCATACATATTCACAATCCATATCTATTAACTTAGCATTATCAAATATTAACTTAGCATTATTCATTTTTATGCTTATTGAACAACTTAAATCTGATTATACATATTCACAATCCATATCTATTAACTTAGCATTATCAAATATTAACTTAGCATTATTTATTGTATGCGCTGTTAGTTGAAACTAAGGGTAAGTGCCTCTCCATTGGCATCTGCATTGTCTTGGAGCTCCAAAGCAAGTTCAAGCCTTGCGAGCACATCTCCCATTGTTGGGCGTTGGATTCCCTGATCAAGCAGACAGTCATAAGCAGTCTTCACGAATTTCTCCAAGCAGTCGTCAGCAATTTGACCCAGGAGAAGCGGGTCAATTATCTCATCAAGCCTACCCTTTTCAATACATGGCCGTGCCCAATTGGCTAAACTCATTTGCTCATACTCCAAGCTTCTATCCACTGCAGCCCTCCCACAAATCACTTCCAACAGCACCACTCCGAACGAGTACACGTCAGATTTCTGTGTGAGCTTCATCCACTTATAGTACTCAGGATCCATATATCCAAACGTGCCCTTAATCACTGTGGTGACCGGGTCGTCGGAGGGTCTCATCTTGGACAATCCGAAATCTGAAACCTTAGCCACCCATTTGTGATTCAACAAGATGTTGGTGGACTTGATATCCCGGTGAATGATGGGATGCTGCGCACCTGCATGAAGATAATCCAACCCACGAGCTGCGCCGATGCAAATCTCGAGCCTCCGCTTCCATGGGAGAGGATCATTATCAGCGCCGTAGAGGTGATCACGAAGGGTCCCATGGTGCATGTAATCATATACAAGAATCATCTCCCCTTCCTCCTTGCAGTAGCATATCAGTGGAACCAGATGCCGGTGCCGGAGCTTGGACAGCATCTCGATTTCAGTCAAAAATTCGTGTGCCCCTTGCTTTGACTTTGATTTCAAGCGTTTGATTGCAACGATGGTATCTCCACCGTCGATGTAACCTTTGTACACATTGCCGAAACCGCCGTGTCCGATGACGAGAACGTCATCGAAATCGTTAGTGGCTTCTCGAAGCTCGGAGAGAGCAAAGTGACGGCATAGTTCCTTGGGTAGCGAAAAACCCTGCCTCATGCTCATCATCTTGGCTTTACCCGATTCCCGGCACCCTAATCTCTCCCGTTTCCGCAGGATAAAGAAGTATACAAGAGAGAGTAGAGCAAATATGCCGAAGAATAGCGCCGCGCCTATGATTGTGAACGCTGAGAGCCCTTTACTCTTAGAATTCTGTGGTTGAAGAACTGGCAGCGGTATCGGTACCGGCTCAGGATTGGGCCCTGCGAGGCTGCCATAGGATTGATTCAACTTGAAGATCTCTAAACCATTTAATATGGCATCAGCGAACAGGGACCCAGTATCCATGTTAGGGTGTAAGGCGAGCCATAGGTCCTGCTTGCCTCGGCTCTCATCTGGTATCATATACACAACGTAGTCTTTGTAAATTGGAATTCCAACGCCTGTACTCCAATCAATCACATCTGCTTCTTCCTGGGCCGTTTGGTTATTGAGAAATATATCAAAAACCCGTTCATTTATAAGCGTAATATCTTCTCCAATCTCACAGAAATGAAGCCGAACAAGATAATAAAACCCAGAATCGACAGGGAAGAACCACGTTAGGTTGTAATTCAAATTTATATTAGCTACGGGACCCATACTCCTGGCGGAAGAGTAAACTGCAGTTGGGGCAGTGTGTGCAGGCGTCGCCGGAGTATAGCGGATGCCAGTATCATTCCCTTGCAATTCTACCCCATTAGCTGCACCAAAGATATAAGATGAATCCTCTTGCCACGTCCGAAACAGTCCCGTGTCTCTTTCTCCTCCGAAGCTAGCGCCACCCACATTTAGACGATAAACAGTTTCTAGAGCGGTGTAGTTGTCGATATAAAACAAATAGTTCGTGGCCACCAAGGGAATCGGCTCACTGTCACTGATGTATAGATTATTTGGCATAGAACAGACTTCGATGCCATTAACGAAGGCATAAAATCTTGGGGATGGAGAGAAAGTTATGTTCAGAGTCTGATTTTCCCACACGGGGATGATGAATTCTTTAACAATAGAAGCTACTTGGGGTTCCATAGCAGCAACTGTAAGAGAAGCACTGAAGTTGCTCAAGAGGGTATAAACCCCAGATGTAACAGTGAAGAAGAAATCAGATTCATGGATGCCAGAGTAAGCTGCTGGGTAGAAGTAAAGACGGACGAACTTAGGCCCGGCTGAAACAGGGAAGGTGTATGTGAATTGGGAGTTAAAGATACGAGCTGTCATGTAGGGCACTTGCTCCACCGAAGGCTGTTGCCGGTCAGCTTTGGATTCGAATGATACATTTTGTGCGTTAGAGGACGAGAATTTTGAGGCTGAATTGGCTCCCCACGTTCGGCCGTCGAAAGATGTTGTGTTTGAGGAGGAGCCACAGTCAAGAAGAAAATAATCAGTTGGAGAGTAAGGGGAAGTGGTATCTGCAGCCATGGAAATGAGGAGGAGTGGAAGAAAGGAGAGACAGAAGGCGAAAGGGCGGATGGAATTGATCGACATATCTGATATTTCCTGAGAAGCAGGAGCATGGGATGAGATGCGGTCATCGCCATTCATCACTGACTTGTATAAAAAGTAAAAACAAAAGAAGTTTGGATGTGGAGACGGCGGGTAGCCACCCGGAATAAACCCAACTAATTTTAGATAATTCTGAAATCCATCTCAAAAATATTTTAAAATAATCTTTAAAAAAAATTTTATTACCCCTTATTTTATTTATTTAAAAAATATTTGACAGAAAAAAATAAATTAATTTAAAATTTATATACCTTCAAGTGAAAACTAATACTTATCTATAGTACCTCCGTAAAAGTATACAAAATTTTAATTATTTTTTTTATAAATGTACTAAATTTGAATTTTACAAATTTAAGTTTTTATTTTTTTTGTTTTTCTTTTTAAATATGTGTAATAAATACATTTTTCTTAAATTTTAATTTTTATTAGTGCCACGTCAGTTAAAATAACTGTTAAGGAGACTCGTTTAATGTTTATATAAATAAAAAATTATTTTTTCATGTTTAATTTTTACCAAAAAAATCTATAGAAAATCAAATAAATTAAAATTAATTATAAAGTTATGTATTTTAATGTCATTTAATATTTATATTAAAAAAACAAGTGAAATGATTTTTAAATAATATATAAAATAATTATTTTTACTTTCTTTACCTTTTACTTTTTCTGAGTTTTCTTTTCCTCAAATTTTTAGAATACACTCAATATAAGTTTTTAATCAAAAATATTTTCCTCAATGTGCTGGATATGACAAGATTAAGTCAATGAAGTCAATAATTAATAATATATTAATGAAAAATGTCAAGTTACAAAAATATAATAAACTCCAAAAATCTACGTGGTTGCTTAAAAATATAAATAAATAAGATTAAATTATAAAGATATAAATAATTGATACCAAGGTAAAAAAAATTGAAACCCAATAGGATACATTTCTCATTATTCGATACTATAATACGACCCTATATTGGAAAGTTAAAATTATTAAAGAAGTAATTATCATGTTTTTCTTTTTCATTTTCACCTTCAATTGCCTTTTGTTTTTTTTTTTTCTTTATTTTCTTGAATGATACATTATTAAAGTGATGACCTATTTCTTTGATCATATTAAATTTGAAAATGATTTAATAGTTATCTCTACTTCAACAAGGCGGATGTGACAAGAATTCAAGTCATTTCTACTTCAGATGTGACAAGAATTCGAGTCAATGCGTCAACGCTTACAAAACTTCATATCCGAGCCATTAAAGGTTACCTCTACTTAAATGCATGGAATGTCACAAGTAATTGAGTCACTGCATGAATAATTAATAGGAAAATTCTACTCATGTACATGGAATGTTACAAGCAATTGAGTCACAATATAAATAATTAATAAGAAAATTCTACGGTACTAATAGAGGTATGGTATCAAAGATTTTGTAAGCCCAAGAAAAATTCTACGCTACCAATTTTGGTAGACCCTAATTAATAATATGTTGACTTGAGTGTTGAATATGTGTGATGAAATTTAGGCTATTAAAAAATAGTTAAAAAAAAATACAAAGATACAAATAAATCAAAATGAGTTACAAACATATTAGATCAAATACACATGACACCATAAGAAAAAAAATGGTTTAGCGTTGAGGTGAGTTGTTCAATACGAGTTGTTCAATATTGAACAACTCACCATAAGAAAAAAAATATACTTCAACAAAGGGAATGTGACAAAATTAGAGTCAATGCGTCAAAGCTCACGAAACTTCATATCCGAGCCATTAAGGGTTACCTCTACTTAAATGCATAGAATGTGACAAGTAATTGAGTCACTGCATTAATAATTAATAGGAAAATTCTACTTATGTACATGGAATGTTACAAGCAATTGAGTCGCAACGTAAATAATTGATAAGAAAATTCTATGGTATCAATAGAGGTATGATATCAAAGATTTTGTAAGCCCTAGAAAAATTCTACGTTACCGATTTTGGTTGACCCTAATTAATAATATGTGGACTTGAGTGTTGAATATGTGTAATGAAATTTAGGCTATTAAAAGATAGTAAAAACAAAAATAAAAATACAAAGATGCAAATAAATCAAAATGAGTTACAAACGTATTAGATCAAATACACATGACACCATAAGAAAAATGGTTCAGTATTGAGGTGAGTTGTTCGATATTGAAGTATGACTTACATCATTAAAGAAGAAATTATCATATTTTTTATTAGAATGTTTTTTATTCCAAAAATTATTTTTGGCAAATTTTTAGAATTATGCTTATCTCTAAATTGGCGTTTGATTTTAAAAAGAATTTTTGGAATATTTTTTAGTAAGTTTTAAAATTGTATTTATTTTTAAATTGATATTTTATTTTAAAAATAATTTTTGAAATAGGAAATTCTTCATAATTAAAAAAAAAAAAAAGTTTTATAAATATATAAAAAATAGTTTATTTAAAAGTGATGGAAAAAAACTTTTATGAACCCTAAATGAGCACAATCCTTCATAAAAAATTGCTCCAACTCTTAAATTTTGAAAATCTTTTTTTTAGAATAGATTTCAGCTTCTACAAAAGTCAAACCTTTTATTATGAAGATTTGATAAGGGTTTTGAGGAATCCATTAAAGAACATAGAGGAATATTGCATTGGAAATGTGGAAAAAAAGTGTAGGTACTGACATTATATGTGTATTTAATCCAAAAAACTTATTGCATTATATGTACATTTAATCAAGTAAAATTATGTATTATTTTATCATATTTAGTGGATTACTTGTGTCGAGAGATCACTTGTAATTTTTTACACTTAGTAGGTTGTTATGTGATTTTTTTCATGTTATATCCATATGTTTATTTA
Source organism: Vitis rotundifolia (assembly GCA_030254885.1). Classification (NCBI taxonomy): domain Eukaryota; kingdom Viridiplantae; phylum Streptophyta; class Magnoliopsida; order Vitales; family Vitaceae; genus Vitis; species Vitis rotundifolia. The sequence continues at coordinate 20,122,463 of CM058151.1, forward strand.
TTTGATTTATTTTATTTATATTTGCATAAGACTAATTTCTCTCAAAAAATAATTAATCTAAATGAGCAAAACCAAAATTGATAATAAAGTGTTAATTTGAGGATTAATTTAAAAACTACTTATTCACCTCCTTTGAGTAGTTTCGTTATATCAAGACTAAGCATTAAATTTGTTTCATGATGTTATTTATACAATTAATTTTTAAGTCTTTACTTACATGCTATGTATTAAAATATATCAATTTTGGGTTTAATAATATAATGTATATCATCAACCTAGAAATTTAATTGATATAGAAAATTAATATTTCCATGTCATCAACTTTTTTTAACAAAATTGAATACTAATGATTTACTAAAAATAATAATTTATAATAAATAATAATAAGTTAAACTTACAGCTTTCTTTTTTCTTCCTTTTTTGTTATAAATGAATATAGGACACATTTTTTTACTTTGATTTTTGTTTTTGTGAATATGAAAAAAAAAAAAAAGAAGCTAATTAATTAAAGGAAAACATCCAAGGAGATGAGGGATAGGGGTGGGGGTTTGAATAGGGTGATTTAAAAACTTTTCAAAAACTATTCAATCTAAACCATAAATAAGTGGCAATTGAAGTAAATAATAAATTGTAAAGGGAATAGAGATGCAAATGGTTTTTATTGTGATTCAACTCAACTACTCAACATTTATCTAATTAATTAGACTTTACACTTTCAATCTTAGTACAAATTTGGCTCAATACAAGAACAATTTGGATGAAATCAAGACGATGCCCTAATTGGATTTACAAGTAAAGTATAAATGTACTGGAATGGAAAAATTTTATGAGAAAAAAAGGTGGATAATACAAGTGTTCTTATTTCAATAAATACATAAAAAACAATCTTAGACACCTAAAATAACAAAAATAGTTATCGACGGACCAAGTTCCGATTCAATTGGACATTTAATGCACAATAGGTGATCATCTGTCCTTTTTATTACTCGATCAACCCTCGAGCGATGCTCAATCAAGAAAGCCAAATCCCTACCAATGACACCAAGATTTTGAAATATGAAGAATTTTGAACTAACTTGATTGGTTCTTAATCGAGAAATATTTATATCTAAGATATTTTTAATGAAAGTATTTTCTTTAAAAGTATTATTAAAAAAATTACTTTCTTCATAAAACACTATAAATGATATTTTAAATTTTTAAAAATATTTTCTAAATTTTGTTAAATAGTTGATAGTTTTCTTAAAAATATTTTTTAGATTAAAAACGCTGGTAAAAAGCAATATGTAATGTAAGCTTAGTATCTCGATATTTTTTTTTATATATATTATTATTATTATAATTATATTTTTTCTGTTTGGCTGAAAGGAACAAATTGAATGTCGAGAAAGAGAGGAATACTGGTTAGTGAAAGAAAATGTCAGGGATTTGAAAGGTGGGAATAAAGAACACAACTTTATAGAAATTGCCTTGTGCCATCTGCCTACTTTCACACCATTGGGTATCAAGCCAAAGGAAAATGCCTTGAATCTCAAGAAAAGCCTCTTCACCGAAAGGTCCTTAAAAGTAACCACAACCAACGCAATATTAAATAATATTATATATTTTTTTAAAAAAACATCACTTTATAAAAAAATTATGTTTATTAATTATTTTAAAAAAATAATTTTTTTAAATAATTTTTTTATTATTTTATATAATAAATGTTTTTTTGGATCTGAAATATTTTTAATTTACTTTTTATGTTTTTAAAATATATTTTAAAAATAACTTTTACATATAAGACTTTATTTTTAAGCATTATTTATATTTATACAATTATTTTTAAAATAATTCTAAAAAAATAATAAAAATAATTTTAAAATATTATTTAAAAACAACTTAATTTCTATTTTTAAAAATAAAGAAAATTGTTAAATACGTTTTTTTTAATAGAATAAAAAATTATTTTCAAAAACACTTATCCAATAGGTCCTAAATTTATCTTCTATGTTTAAAAATTATTTTTAAAAATTTTTAAATTTAAGATAATAAAAAATTTTAATATCTTAATTTTTAATTAGTTTTTACAAATATTTTTAATATAAGTCTTTAAGGGTTTATATTTATATAAAAAAATATTTTTATTTTAAACCTAAAAAAAATATATAAATTAAGGAATCATTTTTAGGTTCATGGGCCTCATGAATGATGACTCTGTCACACTTTACCTCAAAATAGAAGCCCATTTTCTTCTTTCTTGAGTGGCATCATGAGAGTGTCGCTGGCATTTTTGTCATATTCACTTAGTTTTTTTTTTTCCCTTAACTTTTTTGCCTTTTTCTTATGTTTCAGAGGGCTGCAAGTAATGCTGTAAAGCTACTTTCTATGGAACGGTGGTGGCCACCTGATCCAGCTAATATTGGTGAATGAATGCAGAGAAGATTCAAACAAAAAAACAGAAGAACTAAGCCAATGGGAATTTGAGTGTTGGGGAGAGAGTAAAGTGAATGAATGTGGGGGTTGCATCTTGCATTCTCTCTCTCTCTCCCTCTCTCTCTCTCTCTCTCTCTCTCTCTCTTTATGACTTTGAGAAAGAGTTGACAACCATTTGCTGCTGAGTCAGGGCAAGCCATCTCCAATCTTCTCACAGTCTAGCAAAGGACAAAGCCTGAGTCAATGCATTTGTGTTTGCATTCAATTCTATATCTACTGCTTTGTCTTAGTTTGGTCTCTCTGATCATGGGCTACCATTTATTTCAGTGATGTTATCTTCATTTACAAGTTGGCACCTTTGCAGGCATCAACTTGGGATATGTTATTGGAATATCAATAGTAGGGTTATTCATATCTAAATTTTGATTTAGATAGATGAAATATATGAAGAGATTTATATCATTAAACTTATAAATAAATATATAGTATTGGGATATATAGATCAAGGTATAAGACAATAAGATTTTGTTGAACAGGTGGCATTACTTGATTGGTGATATTTTTTAAATTTCTTAATCAATGATATTTTTCACTTTCGTATCAAAATCATGCAATTTCATACCATGATCGCACCCTATATTATTATTTTATTATCTCGTAGCAATTTTGTGTGCAATATCTGATTATAAAAACAAAATTAATTAATATTTTAGACAAACTAAAAAAGTGATTATACCAATGTTTTTGATGTTGTAATGAAAAATATTTTTCAAAGTAGTGCTTAATAAATACTATTTTAAGAGTTATTTCAATGGCTCTTAAATTTTTTTTTAAGACTATATTTTTTTTTAAAGTAGACAAAAAAAAAAAAAAAAAAAAAAAATTCTATGGCCATGCTTGGCAAAGAAGGTTCGCTTTTCCCCGCATTGATCTATTGTCCAATAACTTCAAAAAAAATTAATTAAATTAGAATTATAGTATAATATTGATGTCTTAATTTTGTAGGGAATTATCATTTACTAAACCCAAATGCAACATAAAAAAAGGGTTATTATGACTACACACCTTAATGGTTTTTAGTCAAATTCGTAGCTTAGCATATAGTTAGGTGGTGTTTGTTTTTTTGGCTTTTTGCTTAAAGCAATTTAGTATTAAAATTAAATTGTTTGTTTTTCTACTTTTTCATAACTTATTATGAACTTTTTATTAAATAGAAAACGCCAAAATATATAATTTTTTCTAAATAAAAAAAATAACATATTGATTTTTTTTACTTTTTAATATTTAATAGAAATAAAATACTACAAAAACAGACAACCTAATATTTAACATTATTAAGTATTAAGGTTCTATTTAAAATTAAGTAAAAAAATAAACACCATCTTAGAATGATTATAAAACTATTGTTTGAAATGCCTTTTTTTGGTCACAGTCATTTAAATTTCTATTTATTTGAACAACTAAAATACAAGTCTTATAAGAAAAATATACTTATATGGTTAACAATTGCTTTCAAAATAATGGAAGAGCCCTATCAAATGATTGCGAGTGCTTGACATCATCAATTAAGAGTTTGTTAGGAAGTAATTTTAAAAAAATCAGCCTCTAAAACAAATTTAATTAAAATTTAACTTAAGTTAATAGATGTGTTTAGAGATTAGGGGGACTAGCTTCGAGAAAAAGAGGAAAATAATCATCCAGTGGACCACCCCGTCATTATTATCAAGTATCACTTTTTAAAATGAGGATTAAAAAATTAGGATCCCTAAAGGAAGAAGTCAGTAATATTATTAGACTATATTATCAATGACTTAAATCATATATATTATATTTTAATAATTGATATTAAGATTATATTTGATTTTGAAAAAGTAATAATAAAAGAAAAAATATTAAATAAAATAATTTTTAACATTTTAGATTTATTAAAAAATATGAAAGAATATTAAATATAATGAAAATTTGTTAAAAAAATTTAATTTTAAATTATTTATACTTTTTTTATATCTAAATGTTAAAAATAATATTATGAAGAAATTTGTCAATTTGTCAATGATTCAAATTATATTAAAATTTCATAATTGATATTAAGATTGTAATTAATTTTCAAAAATATTAAGATATAAATTAAAATATTTTTTATAATTGATTTGTTAAAAATAAGTATAATTAAAATTAGTTAAAAGTTTATATATTTTTAAATTATTAAAAATATTAAGCTACGAAGAAATACTTTTAATTTCTTTAACTTAAAATTTATTTTTTATTTTTTATTTTTTACTTTATTTTATTTTTTCAAAATCTGTCATTTCATGAATAAATGAACATTTTTTTCAAAAAAATTTGCATATGAAGTGTGTCCTCCACGTCATGTCCAAAATATAATATTAACAAAGAAAAAACAAGACGACTTCTTTATATACAGTACCATCTATCCCAGCAACATTGGCTCCCTTTCTCTCTCTCTCTCTCTCTCTCTCTCTCTCTCTTTTTTCTCTCTTTCTATAGGCTGTTGGTTGGTTCTGAAATCATGAGCTCTCTTCGGTGGAAAGCCATGGCAATAGCTGTAACTTTGCTTCTGCTCTGCTTTTCCAGAGAAGTTGAATCATCTCTCTCTTTGTCAGACAAAATTCAAGAGCTACCAAGTCAACCCCAAGTGGGGTTCCAGCAATATTCAGGCTATGTGGCTATTGATGAGAAGCAGCAGAGAGCTTTGTTTTACTACTTCGCTGAAGCTGAAACAGATCCAGCTACCAAGCCTCTTGTTCTCTGGTTGAATGGAGGTCTGCTTCTCTCCACTCTCATTATTTGTTTGGTTTCTGTAGAAATGCAGGAATGTGGGGAGGAAATGGGTTTGTGTCATCTTTTTTATTTTTTGGGACCAATGGAAACAACACCCTTTACTCATTTGAGCCTGGTCAAATCATTTTTGGTTTGATTGAGTTCAGTTTTTGGTGATGAAATGATTTTCTCAGTGACCAAACACAAGCTCATTGCAAGGCATTTTTGGAGAGAGATGTTTGGGTGATGGATTTTTGTGGTGTGATTTGCAGGCCCTGGTTGTTCTTCTCTTGGGGTTGGGGCATTTTCTGAAAATGGGCCATTTAGGCCTAGTGGGGAGTTGCTGGTGAGAAATGAATACAGTTGGAACAGAGGTAAAGGACTCACCCATTGAGCCTTTTTTCTTCATTCCATTTCCGGGTAGTTTCAGAAAACTGATTTTTTTTTTTTTTTTTTTTTGGTACATATTCACTGGTTTTCAGAGGCAAATATGTTGTATTTGGAGACACCAGTAGGAGTTGGGTTCTCTTATTCAACTGATTCTTCCTCCTACGTGGCTGTAAATGACAAGATCGCAGGTATGTTTCTTTAATTTCCCTCTTCACTTTCCATCTTTTTTTATCAAAATACTTCTTCTTACAACTAATTGATGCAAAACCCATTTTTCTTTTGAGGATTTCTTCATAGAAAAAACAAAAGAGCTCCTACTGTGAAATTAATGTCTGAATATGCATAAGAAACAGTGGTACTATGCAGAAGATTCAAGTCAACTTCCTTCTTCCTTCCTCCCCTCCTCTGTTTCAGTCCCTTTACTTTTTCTTTTTATAAAACTTTCTTTTTTGGCCCTTTTGACAGATTGCTTCTTAAGCATCTTTCCTTTATTTCAACTGACGCTCAATGCATACAGTTTTTGTTTTCTTTTCTCTCCTTTGGGTTGATAAAAGTTCACCTTTACAGACTGCTTCTGATTTCTGAAACTCTGCTTTTGTCTTTGTTATCCATATAGCCAGGGACAATCTGGTGTTCTTGCAAAAATGGTTGCTCAAATTCCCACAATACAAGAACAGAGATTTATTCATCACAGGAGAAAGCTATGCTGGTAAATATTTCTCTTAGCTCAATCCCATTACAAGATCAAAACTGATTAAACAGAGATGAGAATGGATACTTAATCTGTTCTAAGCTTTATACATATGATGATCAGGCCACTATGTTCCTCAACTTGCTGAGCTAATGCTCCAATTCAACAAGAAGGAAAAGTTGTTCAATCTTAAAGGAATTGCTGTGAGTAGTTCAAGAACAGAATTTCATTTTTTCATGCCAAAACCCAGGTCAAGTTTCATTAGTTTGATCTCATTCCACCATCACTTCCACACTTTAAGAATTAGCCCGGGTGTTTTCTATCTTAATTGCAGCTGGGTAATCCACTTTTGGAGTTTGCCACTGATTTGAACTCAAGGGCTGAGTTTTTCTGGTCTCATGGATTGATATCGGATTCCACATACAAAATGTTCACTTCTTTTTGTAATTATTCTCGGTATGTGAGTGAGTATTACAGAGGATCAGTTTCGCCCATCTGTTCAAGGGTGATGAGCCAAGTGGGGAGAGAAACCAGTAGATTTGTGGACAAGTATGATGTTACCCTTGATGTCTGTATATCATCTGTGCTCTCACAATCAAATGTCCTTAATCCTCAAGTGAGTTCAATCCATTTCTATTTCCTTTTCTTCTGTTTGTGATTAGTTTGTTAATCTTGAAAGTTCATCCTCTCATAATTTTCATTTTCCCAGCAAGTAACCGAGACAATAGACGTCTGCGTGGAGGATGAAACCGAGAGTTATTTGAATAGGCGAGACGTGCAGAAGGCTCTCCATGCCCGGCTAGTAGGAGTCAACAGATGGTCTGCTTGTAGCAAGTAATTCTCTTCCCACAAATCATGATTGATATATGTGAAATTTCGAATAAATCAAGCTACTATTCTGGTGATTCAGCTTTTTTAAAACCATACTCTTGGTATTCATTCAAGAAGAAAATAAAGCCAAAAAGAAAATTTTCATAGGCAAGAGAAGAACACAAAGTTGATGAGTATTTTATATATTCTAATCACAGTATCTTGGACTATGAATTGCTTGACCTGGAGATACCCACAATTTCCATCGTGGGCAAGCTCATCAAAGCAGGGATTCCGGTGTTGGTTTATAGGTAATTTGCCTCTGGCCTTGAAAAAAAGATCTCCACATTTGTTCTTGTCTTCAAGGCATGAAATTCTGATATTGTTGCTGCATATCATATTCAACCAACTGCAGTGGTGATCAAGATTCTGTTATCCCATTAACGGGGAGCAGGACATTGGTCCATGGACTTGCTGAGGAATTGGGACTGAACACAACTGTGCCCTACAGAGTATGGTTTGAGGGGAAGCAGGTGAGTTCTATAATCTACAATAGGGTCGAAAATGTGATATCTTGTAGGTATTGTCATTCTGGGGTTTATGCTAAAGATTTTTTTGGTGGTTTTCAGGTTGGTGGGTGGACACAAGTGTATGGTAACACTCTCTCCTTTGCCACCATTAGAGGAGCATCCCATGAAGCTCCATTCTCTCAGCCAGAGAGATCACTTGTTTTGTTCCGGGCATTTCTGGGTGGCAGGCCTCTACCACAAGCTTTCTGATCTGCTGATCAGTTTTCCAGTAGTAACTCTTGATTGAGATTGTAAGTAGAGTTTGATAAGGCAGGGTTGTTAATCATCAAAAAAAAAAAAAAAAAAAAAAAAAGGAGAGAGGATAATCCCATTCTTTGGTTTTTTGCTTGTCGGGTTTGTCCAAGATGTGGAAGTTGGAATGAATTCTGTAAAGGTCTCAGGAAATGGAAAAAGGTGTTCTTTCTTGTAACATTTTCCTGTCGGGTTTATCATGAAGAAGCTTGTTTTGTCCACTTCCATAGCCTTCAGATTCCATTAGACAAATTAAATAGTAAGACAAAGCCTTGGAAACAAAATCCAGATTCCACATGTGCGTATCATAAAAAGGATGATACAATAAATCAAACCTCGTTTGGAAGTGATTTAAGTTGAAGTGTTTTTGGATTTTACTAAAAGTGCTTTTTAGAAAAATCACTTATTATTTGAATATTAAAAAAACAAAAAAAGTAATCTCTATAGTATTTTTTGTCATTTGCTATATATCAAAAAAGTGATTTGAAAAAAATTATAAGAGTGCGTTTGATAGTAATTCGGAGAAGTGTTTTTATCTAAATATTAAAAAGACTAAAAACACTTTTAAAATAACTATCAAATGCGCTCTAAATTATTAATTCAAGTAATTTTTTTAATTTTTAAAGTTAAACAAATATTTAATTGTTAAAGGAAAAAATTTCTAAACATTACAAAAGCGCTTCTAATCCTTTCAAAATCAATTGAAAGGATTGTATTAACTACATATACATGGGATCTAGATTTTGATAAATTTTTAACCGTTCGATCTCAATTGTGTAGATATTATATCTTTTAGAGTCAAAATGTCTTCATGGCTTTAAAAAACATTTACATGATTAAAAAAATATTATATGGATATAGCAACATTATAAATTTTTTTTTTTTTCCTATCCGATGTGAGATATTACAAAATTAAAATTATGTATATGCACTTTTACAAGTAGTGGCTTCTGGGTAGTCTTCAATGTTCCTTCACTAAAAATTTATAATAAATTTTCCTCCATAGTTAACTAAAACAAGAACAAAAACACCCAGATTATGATAAATTTAGAAGTGCAGTCATCTTCCATGGAGCTCTAGGTGACTTGACAAACACTAAGTAGACTGTGAGTAAAATGCTTGGTATTCACATAAATCTAAAGAAGCATCTGATTTGGAGTTAACAAAGTCATGGGAGACAGAAAATTTTAGCTCAGTGTACATAGCTCCAAGTCCAAACCCAAGACATGCCAAGGTTTGAACCTAACCTAATAATTCAAGGTCCAAGCCGAATACATACATGCCAATGTCCAAGCCTAAGCTCAAGACATGCCCTGGTCCAAGTCTAGGCCCAATCTATATCAAGGTTCAAACACTGGCCCAAGACTGAATTCTAAGCTTAGGGCCAATCATGTCAAGGTCTAAGTCCAGACCCAAGTACTGCCTAGGTCCAATCCCAAGAGAAGGCCTAAGTCAAGTTCTTAGTAAAAGAAAGAATTAGAGGATTGCAATAGAGACTGTAGTTTTAATTTTACAAATCAATAAAAATCAATTTGTTTCAAATAATTTCTTTGTTAAAAGAAATTTATATACGCAAATTTTTTCCTTGCCTGATAGAATAACATTTACCTTTCATCTCTTCTTGGTAAAAGATCTATAATAATGGAAATCTAGGAAAAATATATATATAACAATCAAGGAAACAAGTCTAAGTTTGACCTTGCCAAAAGTTACAAGTCACGTCTCAATAGGCAACACTAAAACCTTCTTCTACTAAAATATACAGTAAGTTTAGTAGTGGGTGGACAATAGGCAACACTAAAACCTTCTTCTACTAAAATATACGGTAAGTTTAGTAGTGGGTGTCCACCCGTATTTCCAAACCAAACCCCAAAATCAATATAACTAAAAGTTTATTTGATAGTGATTTTAAGAAATGTTTTTAATATTTAAAAATTTTTATCATTCAAATGTTAGAAATACTAAAAACGGTTTCTAGAATCACTCTAAAACTCACTCTACTTTTTCATGGATTCCATTATTCAAAAAAAAATTCACGCAGAAGAGAAATGTTTTTACCTATTTTTTTAGTATAATTCGTAGAATACTATTGAAGTGCATAAGAAGGGTTATATTTATTAAACATGTACAGATATAGCTATCTATATATCTGTCTCCTCCTTTATTGCATTTCTATTCGGGTCAGCACAGGCGATTGCAGATGATATAACTAGTAAATATGTTCCTCCTCATGTCAACATATTTTATTGTCTATAACAATAGTTGGGCCTCTCAATTCCTCCAATACCATCATACCCGTAATGACGACAAATTAGTCTAGTTCAAAGGGCAAGTTGCTCAAATACTAAACAAATTAAAACCCTTTCTAATTAAGTTTGTGAGTGAAAGGGATGCCCAAGTTGTTTTGCTAACACAGATAAATCAATTCATACACGATAGGTGAGACGGTTGAATAAAAGAAGTCGTCAATCTTGATGACCTCCTTGAGTAGAAGCCCGAAGTTCTTATCACCTTATGGGATTCATGCCAAAGTTATTCCGCAATAAGCATCAAACATTTATCCATCCTCAAGCATGTTATGAAGTGCATGATAATAAGGATCTTCTAAAAGCAAGGATAAAAAGTCAACCTGGAAGATACGTCCAAAGAGAAATAATCAAACCCAGTTTGCACAACTTGTTTATCAGCAATTACATTCATAGATGAAGACCTGCTCTTCCGTTCCAAGCCTCATAATAATCCTCTCCTTATTATTGGATTTGTGCTTGGGCATTGAGTGAACAAGATCTTACTTGATAGAGGATCGAATGTTAACATATTGGTCAATCACACAATGAACGAGCTTAGGATCTCTATGGATATTCTCAGAAAGCTCCCTAATGATGATGCAAGGCTTCGACTAAAGAGGCCAAAAGGCTATTGCAATGATTAGACTCAACTTCATAATTGAACCCTTTGAGTGCTTTGTTCCATGTCATAAAAGGCTTCAACTAAGGAGGCCAAAAGGCTATTGGAATGATTAGATTCAATTTCATGATTGAACCCTTCAAGTGCTTTGTTCCATGTCATCAAAGCATCAAAGCTAGAGCATCGTGTAACACACTACTAGGAAAAACCATGGCTTCATTATTATGGGATTGTTCCTTCCACTCTCCATCAATGCTTCAAATATCATCAAGATAAGAGTATAAAAGAAGATTGTTGTAGACAGGTTATATTTAGTTCTAAAAAAATACTAAGAAAAGAAAAGACATATTAAGAAAAACAATTTTCTCATATTTAATTTTATTTTAGAAAATAAAAAATAAAAAATAATTAAAATCAATTAAAAAATTATGCATTTTCAAATTATTTAATATTCATATTAAAAAATTAAAAAAAATTAAATGAGTATGAAATGACGTACGAAAATAATTTATCAACTTTAAATCTATTTTTTATTTTTCTTCACATTTTCTTTCTTTTTACTTTTCCTATCTATTTTTTTTTCTTACATTTTTTCTCAAATTTTCCTGGAACCAAACATAACCCAAGTCTAACACCAAAACTTGATTTTTGATACAAAATTTAACTCAAAGTTAGATGCCACAGAGGAAATTCATTGGAAAATAACTCCTAAAATGAATAAAACCAGCATATGCAAAGCAAAAACATTACACGGGCTAGACAAATGATGCCTACACAGCAATAGAAAGAGGCGCATGTGGAAAAAAAGTAGACTTTGCACCCAAGCAAACTCATGGAACTTAAACGAATTCTGTAAATATCTTACCAAATGAACCATGGTAGACCATGGAACTAGCTTGTTTAAGTGTACACTATCATCAATGGCCAAAACCTTCCTGCTACTTCTCCCTCCTTTTCAGGTTTTCCTCATCTGATTTCTCTTCTGAATCTGCTTAAACTTCTTCCCCAGATACCATTTTTCTGGTATGTGATGGCAGTGAAGACTTGTTCTTATGCAAATGCATGTATAGGATAATCACTTAGGAGCAAAACCAGGCAAAGAAAACTTGGATTATCGATATATTGTACACAATCAGCTGGAAAAAGAGAAAAAAAAAAAACCAAGGAGATGATCAAGAACCTCCTCCTAAAGTGTTCTTGGAGCAGTGGGAAACTACAATGGGGGCTTCAACTTGCATGTTCAGACAGTTAAACTCCAGAGCTAATACGGGCTTTGATAACATCACGGAAACGCAGAGGTTTTCTCCATTTTCAATGGTTTCTACAGCTGTGGAGTCCATGGAACTGAAAGTCTGGTGTCTGGGAGATCCTTCTTTCTCATTTTCCTTCTTATTTTTTGGCCCAGGAGAGGGACTTGATACTCTGGCTGGCTTCACTGCTCTCACCCTGTATGAGAATTCATTCAAAAAACATATCGATACCTTGTTCAAAATAAAATGCATTTTTTTCCAGATATGAGCTCAGTCCTTCAAATTTTCCTTTCTTGCTCTTAATCCCATTCCATGTGTGCTTTCAAATTTTCTCTGTGGGAGTTCTGAGAATTCAACAGTTTTGACGATTGAATAACAACAAATGAAAATTTTGCCAAAAGAAAAAAAAAAAAAAAAAAAAAATCACCTGCATTCGATTTGGCAGGAGTATTTGAGAAGGTTCGGATTATACACTGTATGGCCACTGCATTTTACAACATAGAATTAGTCCAGCTGCCACAGAGCTGGAGCTCCTTAAACATGAATTGTTTTAGAAATCTACCTAAAGCTTGGAAGCGACATTTTGATAGCTGGCCCCATCCACTTCTCCGGTTTCAGCAAAGGCACTGCCATCAACAAACTCGTGACCAGAAAAGAAATAGAAAATCCCATCAGAAATATGAAGCTTATATACAACATTTTTCTGAATAACAATGGAAAAGAAAGTGATATTCCTTCCTTGCTATGTCCTAAAGTATGTAAATTACTATTAGTCAATATTGAAAACCCAAGACCACCAGTTAACTAAAGTTTTAATACAATGTTGGACTACCAGCAAGAACAATTGAGAAAACTGAAACTGAAACAGCAGCCTATGGAAGAAAACAGCCAATTTTTTTTTTTTACTATATTACCATCTATATTCCATGGAATCGGTTTAAACAACTCACCAGCAGTGTTAAGGTTAACACTACAGGCATCTGCAGCAGTATGACCCTCAATTTCTGTCACTTGAACATCCATACAATCCTTTGGACTATTGAAAGTATTACCGATGCCGATCATGTTAAGAAAGCCATTGGTCTTACTCTTTTGTTGCCTTGGAATTGCAGTAATTCTCTGGTTCATGCGGAAAAAGAATACTAAGAGCAACATACAAATGTTCATTTTTGAAGTATGCTTTTGGTATGATGTATATAAACTGCTCAAACCCACCTTGGGAAGTCATTTCATGGCATAACGGAATCAATGTGTTTACCTAGAGGAGATACAATGATCCTAGTCGATATGATTGAATGGAAACCCCCCAAAAAGAGTTTGCCATTTGAAAAAATCATATTCACACAGATAAAAAAAAACATGGGATATGACATTAGGCCAAATGTTTGGAGTTTCAAAATTTAAACTTCACATAAACAAAAATGAAGTATTGAGTTCAAGGCCTACCTTTGAAAACCTCGCAACCTGACTTGGAAGCCCTACAGCCTGCAAGCAAGATCATGATTTCATGAAAAACTAGTCAAAATAAAACTTGAAATTTTAGAATTTTCACTAGCAATTCTGCAAGTCCCTGCCTTCCGTCCATGAACACAAGCTTCATCACTGTTCACAAGCACTCTAGCAGCCCATCTGTGGACAAAAGGAACCATCAACTTTAGCCACTATTCAATCATTACAACAAAGAAAATAGAACCTTGAAAATATTGCCTAATGGCCATCCAATCGTGGCAATTCAAGTCAAATCAGCATTGCAGGAATGAGTAAAATGTAGACTTTGTACAGAACCTCAATTAGAATTTTGTTTTGAATTATACTTGAAAAAGATTCAGATTTGCCTGACTTATTTGGACTGAGATTCTTGACTGACAGAGTTAAAGACAAGATGCTCCATGTAGTCTTGAAAAAATTAGTCAGGGTTGGGTCTTAGATATGTGACTGACCAACAACCCTATCCTATTACTTAAGGATGATTCCTTCTGACAAATAATTTAAGAAGCATTAACAAAAGATTTGTGCCACAAGGTTGATTTGCCCAATATAAGTCCCAAAAGTTGAATGAACTAGTCCTAAGTGGTGGGTGTCCACCTTGGCTGGTTTTTCAGCTAGATTGCATCAAACCCATTTGAAATTGAGCTCAGAATTAGTTCCCAGATCAGGCCTTGTCTGAGTCATGCCGGCCCTTCTACTGGCTTAGCAACAAACAGTGTCTAAACCTAAAAAGGGGAAAACTATTCACTATTCATTTGAGTAGAGCCAGAAGGAAAACATACGCGCAAGATGTTGGTGGGTTCCACACTATCCCTGCAATCACCACGAGCTGGTAAAAGAAAGCAAGATGCAGTATCACATTAGTTACCAGATTGAATTAACTTAAAAAACATTCTGTACTTTTATCCCTTTTACTACGAATAAACACAAGAAGACTCAGAGAAAAGAATCTAAACCCGAAATACACAACCTCATCAAAAACTCCAGCTGGGCTGTCCTCATAGCTGGCAAGAAAAAAGCCACCAAGAGTGTATCTGCAGGGTGAAAACAGAGTCAGCTTAATTACAGAAAAAATGAAGTTCTTATACCCTGAAATCACCTGCACTCCACTGTCAGTTAAAATAATGATAGTAGTAGGAAACAGGAATACCCAAAAGCTTCAACTAATCTGAACTCTTTTGGGATGAAAGCTCTAGCGGTTTCTGCTTTCACAAGGTGGAGCTGGTACAAGGCACTGGAGACAAGAACCAGGTTACTCAACAAAAGCACTTTTTCAAGTTTGGAGAAGAATGCTTATGTGATTACAAAGCAATAAAACCAGGAGCTTTAAAGCACTTGCCGGCCTTTGAATATCCATGGAGGTTTGCCATAACCTGAGGAAGATTTTTCCTCAGCTTCCATCGGCTTCAAATAGGGCTGAAGAAATTAAATTATGGAACAATGCCTTAGAAACAAAATTCGTATTCTGAGAACTGCTTAGTAAAAGATTAACAGCACCGTTCTTTTCATTCAATTAGAAGGGAAAAGCTATCTCAACTGAAATGGGAGATTCATACTAACAAAATATTTCCTGGATCCAGAGTTAGGTGTTCTTGATCATTAGATAATAAACTTTGGATGAATGCAAAATCCGACTTTAGGGGCTTTAAGGAGATCCAAATCTTGGGTGAAAAAAAATAAAAGAAAAAAAGAAAGAAAAAATCTCCTGGACTTCGATAAATTGGAACCCTCCATGTGCCCTTTTGCAGGCAATAGCTTCTGGGTAATCTTCAATACTATTCCTTTGTGAAAAATTAGTAATAATTTTCCTCCAGAGTTAACAATCAAATACCCAAATTCCAGGAAAACTAAAAAATCTTATAACATTGTCAAAAATAAGAACAAAAACCCTAGGATTCTGATAAATTAGAGTTCTCCATGTGGCCTTTTACAGGCAGTGACTTCTGGGTAATCTCCACCAGTCATTTTTTTTATAAAAAATAATAATAATAAATATAAAAATATTATAATTTGTCTCCATAATTAACAATCGAATAGGAGAATTCCAGAAAAACCAAAGAATTTAACAACATTGCCAAAAGAAGAACAAAAATAACTAGGTCCTGTGAAATTAAAACTCTTCATTTACCCTTTTGCAGGTAGAAATCTCCGAAACTAATAAATTCCCTCAGCAGTTAACAATCAAACAGAATAATTTCAGGAAATTGAAAGAATTCAGTAACATTGTAAAAGACACCATGGATTCAGCAAACACCAGAGCTTCTTTTATATGTCATAACACAAAAGAAAAACATAAAAAAAGAAAAAAGAAAAATACACAAACATGAGACCCAACAAAAACCCAGTTCTGTACTTGAGTCACCTTAGAAGTCGAGTAGCAAATGAGTGGGAAAGAGAGAGAAAATCACCATTGACGGATTTGTGGAAGCTTCCTAGTGAAATTCCAAGAGAAACCCAGAAGAGAGGAGTGACAATCTTAGAAACCCAGAAGAGATTGGAGTGTAAATCTGGTAAGAAGTGGTAAAAAAGGGAGGAGAGAAGAACTGAGAGTGGAAGGTGGTGAGCTCAGACGTCAGCACCATTTTTTGTGGATAAACTATGAGCTTTATCTACACCATGGGCCTTGGCTTGGCGCCAACCGAATCTACTACAAGATATAACCTCCCTCCCCATCAATCATTCACAATATACAATGTCTCCCAATCAGATATTTTTTCACTAAATTAATTATAAAAAAAAAAATTTGATTCTTTCTTTCGTTTTCCATTCGCAGATCCATAAGCTTTGGTTCCCCAGTTTGGATCACACGAACCATTGAAAAAAAATATATACAACATAATGAAAAACCCATATATAAAAGAACCCATAGAGCTTTTCAGACCGAAAATTACCGTCTAATAATAATAGAAGAGCATTACACTCTACGACCCATCCCAACAATCCCTCCTTGGAGGTTCCATGATTTGAACCCATTCATGGCTTAAATTTGATACCAATTTTTGAATCCGACTTTTAATTATTTCATTTAGACCTATTTTAAAAGTCATCATTTAAATAACTCATTCTTCATCTTAAAAATAATTTTATTATATCTCAACTTTTACAATAATTTATTATTTTATAACTAATTTATTTACATTGAACTCAAATTTTGAGTTTAATTTGAGAAATATTGATTTGATATTTTAAATTTTTTTAAAAGAAAATAAATAACTATGTAAATTTTTTTATTAAATTTAAATCAATTTTATATTCTATATTATTTTTTGTACTTTGGCTCCAACTTTGCCAAATCCCAAGTAAGGGCTAGTTTACAATCTTATAATATTTTTATAAATATTTTAAACACAATATTAATATTAATACTAAAGAAAAAGAAAATGCTATAGTACCCTATGGCTACCATATTTATGATTTGGGCTATTCAATTTTATGCCCTTTTATAGTTCTTTATTTCTTATATGTTTATGTTAAATAAACTAAAGAAACTGACTTCCTCATTATTTTTGTAATAATTTTGGAAACCCAAAGCAGGGATATTGCCTATTTAAACATTAAAAATAGTAAGGGAAAAAAAAATGGGGGTTGCTATTCGCAGCAGCTTTTTTGTTAAACGTAATACTTTTTTGTCATATTTTTTTTTTTTTTTCACATATACTATTTTTAATAAAGAACTCTCTCTAACTTCTTCTCGACATATTGAACCTAAATTTTAGTTCATTAAGGCTGCGAATCACATATGAAATACAATGAATGATGAAATTCAATTATCTGATGATAATTTTTAGGGAAGATTTATAACTTTCATTTTTTTTTATAAAGAAATATATATATTTATTATTAAAAAAAAAAAAAAAAAAAAAAAAAAAAAAAAAAAAACGGACGACCTGGGTGGGGCTCCGATGTCCTAGGAGGCGGCAGCGGTGACGGCAGTTAGGGTTTGGAGCAGGGATGGAAGTCGGCGATCACCAGCGGCAGTGGTTGGGCTAAATTTTTTGTTTATAATAATTATAAAAATGGACTTTTTTTATTGTTTGTAATAGTTACTAAATTACTTTTCGTTTATAATAATTAAAATCATTTTACATAACATATTTTGGTGAAAAAATCATTTTATAATTTATTATTTAAAGAAATTATTTGTTTTTAAATATAAGAAGAATATGAAAAACAATTGAGTGTGAAAAAAATAAAAGAAATGAAAAAAAAAAAGTTTAGGTGGGTTGGGGGTTGGGTGGGTAGAGATGAAAAAGAAGATAAAAATAAAATAAAAGGAATACTAAAATGTGGGATGAAGGTTGAAAAAAAATAGAAATAAAAAAAAGGTACAATTGGAACATGAGGTTGGGGAGAAGAAAGAAGAGAGAGGGGAAAGGAATAAGGGAGACTAGTTTAGAAATGTTAGATGTTATATTAGTAAAAATTGTGTTGCAATTGTGAAAAAGAATTATTAATTTTTTTATTTGATTACTTAAAAATTAAAAAAAAAAAAAAAAAAAAAAAAAAAAAAAAAAAAAAAAAAAAGGAATAAAGAACCCTTATCAGAAGGAATAAAAAAATAATTAAAGAAAGCATGGTTTGTGGTTATTGGACCAATGTGCATGTTTCCCAATCAAGCATAAGATAGTTTGATTAATTAATTAATTAAGGAAGCTTCCCATGAGGTTCCTACTTCCTACCAATGGTGATATGGCGTTGAAAGGGAAAAAAACACACCCTCTCTCACCTTTTTCCCTTTTTTTCCACTTCAATGATGAGAGAAAAAATCTAAATCTAATAAATCTCCAGATTCAAGGCTTGAATTGAGATGGTGAAAACGTGTCGAGCCACAAAGTTCTAAACTTTTGGAGTGAAGGGTGTCTGCATGTGTGTACTTTTGAAGAGTTGCTACCACTAAGTGGGAACCATAAATATAAAATAATGAATAGAAAATGGTATTTATATGCTCCAACTATAAGCTTTGGAGGAGTCGGGAGGCTGAGATTAGGCAAATTGTCAAGTCATGACTAGGGATCGCAACCACATGGGCTCGCGATAGGTCACCCATTCGGACCCATCTTGGAATATTTAAGCTTAGGGTTAATGTATGATATTTAAACCTAAGGTAAATTTCAATTTCACTCACCTTAAAAAAGATGAGTCAGTCAAGATATGACAAAGGATTGCAATGGGAAGACAACGACATGGAATCAGGATAGGTCACCCAAGATTCAAAAAATCACTCCACCTATGAATATGAATAAGGTCTTTCATAAAAGATGATTTCCAAAATCAACTTCTTTTCCATCTGATGTTGAAAAGAAATTTTTAATGATTTTTGACAGCTTGCAGCAAAAAGTTGAAATGACATAGAAAGAATCATCTTCGAAAGACAAGTATACATGATAATTCTATATGATGGAAATACCTAATCATTAATAAAACAATATGTACCTAACGTAAAATTGGAAACATTTGAAGAAAGTCACTACAAAAAGTTAGCCAATTATGAAAAATGTCTGCACTAAGTAGCACAAGATGATTGAGGCCAAAAAACTATAAAGAAGCCTTCATACTCCTCCAAAGGAGATTACCCCCTTAACCAAGAAATAAAAATACGAATTTTAGCATCTTCAATCACCTCATCAAGACCCATTAGGATAAGGTTATATATATTAATTCACTCACCTTACTTGAAGTTTATGTTAAATATATCTACTCTATTAATTTGAAATTTCCATTTAAAACTTTTTTTACTTTGAATCGAAGGAAAAATGAATAAAATTAACAAACAAGAAGTGTAAGATAGATTTTTATTTTTATTTTTATGAAATTTTAAATTAACAAGAGTTAAATGTATTTAATTTCAACCTTAGAGAGGCGAGTAAAATTAACCTTTAAACTTTTTTCATTCTTATTCTAAAAAAATAAGGCAATGCGGAATGGGTATGAGAATTTCTCTCTAAATTTATTTTCATTCTCATTCTATAAAAAATGAAATAAAATGGGATGAGTATGAATTTTTTTCTTTTTAAAACTTATTTCCATTCTCATTTAAAAAAAAAAAAAAAAAAAAAAAAGAAAAAAAAAAAAGAGGAATGACGGGACAAGTATGTGAATTTCTCACACCAGTCCATCATTTTTAAATTTATTTTTTATTTTTAAAATTTTAATTACATTAAAATTAAATATAATTTATAGATAAATAAATATTATAATTTATTTTTTTGAGAAATTTTTTTTTTATATGTATTAAAAATGAAAAATGAAAATATATATATATATATATATATATATATATATATATATATATAATATAAATGTTCTAAATAATTTTTTTTTTCATTTAACTATTTAATTTTATATATAAAATTTAAACCCTAGTCAAATCCTAATGAAAAAGTTTGGTGAGAGAAAAGGTTTTTTGAAAGTTGGTACATTGAGTTTGGTAAATTATAATAGTATTTGGAAAATGAAATGTGTTAGAAGGACTTTTAATTCCTTTGACAGAGAATAAAAAAAGGTTCTCTTTATTTCTCAAAACCTAAATCACGATTAAATGGTGGGGTGATGAATTGGGTGTTGGTAAGAGTGGAACGGAAATTGGTCAGGTTGCCAAATAAGTGGAAGGTTTTCTTGTTTTTTTTTTTTTTCGAATCATACTTGTATACTTCCTGGACTTTGTGTAGCTTTTTTGGCTCTTTTATCTATTGCTTTTTTTGCCTACTAGAAAAAAAGAAAGTGCAATGGAGCACTTTGAATAGAGATTTATGAAGAACCTTTATAACTTGAAGTTCTCTCTAAATACCCATGAATCAAGAAACGGAAGAGCTAGCAACTCTTAATGATTTAACATTTACCAAACTTCAAATATTACTTTTAACATTTACGAACCTTCCTCAAAAAGACTTTAATGAAAAGGATTTGGTTTGATCTTCGAAAGTTTACGCAAAATTGATTAAATAAAAAAAATAAAAAGAAAGAAATAGTGAAAAGAAAAGTTTGATTTTGGATTTGTTTATTTATTATTTTATTTTACCTTAAATCCAAACCGTTGCAATTGCACATGTCTTGCTGAAGAAAATAAAAGGAATAGGGTTGTAGCAAAAAATAGAGTACAAAGTAGAAAATAGTGTTACAAAATTCTAGAATTAAAAGAGTGGAAACGTGTTCTTTCATATCATCATCTGATTGTTTTACATGTGTTTTTATATCAAAATTTTTAGAATCTAACTCTGGTTACCAACTAACTGTAGTTACTAACTGACCATAGTTACAATTACATAGGTTAGCTAAATTTCTAACTGAATTTGGTTAGCTTAACACCCCCTCTCAAGCACAACCTGGAGAGACAGTAAGGTTGAGCTTGGTTAGCAAATACTGAAACCTGGGAATAGACAAAGGCTTAGTGAACAAGTTAGCCACTTGTTCTACAGAAGGAACATAAGATACCACTAGTTTTTTATCTAGCACCTGCTCATGAACATAATGAACATCCACTTCAATATGTTTCGTTCGAGGTTTGAAATACTAGATTAGTAGCCAATGCACCAGCGCCTTGATTGTCACACCATATGACAGGTGTGCTAATAAGAGAAATTCCAAGTTTTGGAAAAAAAAAAACGTAGCCATGCTACTTCAATTGATGCATGAGCGAGGGTGCGATACTCTACTTCGGTTGAGGATCTTGCAACCACAGATTGTTTAAGGGAGCTCCATGTGAGAAGATTAGTGCCAAGAAACACACAGTAGCCAATTGTAAAGCGACGATCATCAATTAAACTCGCCCAATCTGCGTTTGTGTATGCTTGAAGATGCAGAGATGAAGCCGGAGTGAAATGCAGTCCACGATGAACTGTACCCTTGAGATAACGTAATACTCTCTTACACATTGTCCAATGGAGCTTAGTAGGTTGCTGCTAGTATTGACTGAGTTTGTTTACAACAAGCGCTATGTCCAGTCTTGTGTAAGTCAAATATTGGAGAGCACCAATGGTGCTTCTATAAAGTGTGGGATCAAAAAATGAAGGGTCGGAAGCTGCATGAAGTTTGAGGGCTGCACTCATAGGAATAAGAACTGGTTCAGCTGAATGCATATTAGTCCTAGTGCAGAGATCAACTGTGTACTTTGACTGTGTAAGATGAAGACCAATTGTTGTAAGAAAAGCTTCAAATCAAAGAAAATCTTTCACAAGGCCTAGGTCTTTTAATGCAAATCTATTCTAAAGATCCAGAATAAGAGTTTGAATAAGTGGAGCATTGTTGCTTGTAATAAGTAAATCATCAACATAGACTAGCAACAAAATAAAATTATCATTATGCTTATAAATGAACAAAAACGTATCTGATTTGGAAGAGATGAACCCCAGGTACGGAGGGCTTTCTTGAGCTTGTGGAACAAGGCACGTGGTGCCTGCTTAAGACCATATAATGTTTTCTGTAGCTTACAAATATGTTGGGAATGAGATGTGCTAACAAATCCAGTTGGTTGGGAAATATAAATAGTTTCTGCAATTTCTCCATTGAGAAAGGCATTGTTGAAATCAATTTGACGAATCTCCCAATTATGTGTTATAGCCAATGTAAAAACAACTCAAATAGTAGAAGCTTTGATCACTGGACTGAATGTATCAGTAAATTTCATACCTGCATATTGTTGAAACCCTTTGGCTACTAGTCTAGCCTTGTAGCATTGTATGGTACCATCAAAATTATATTTGACACGAAAAATCCATTTACTGTCTATGACATTCATGGATGGATGAAAGGGAACCAAGGTCTAAGTATTGTTCTAGACTAAGGCCTGATATTCTTCAACCATAGCTATGTGCCAATCATGATTTTTCAATACTTGACTGACAGTGGTAGGAAGTTGGTCTGAGGGTGAAATGGAAGTAGACAGGTATATAATATGATGTGGGAGTAGTTTAGGTTTAAATGTACCCATTTTTGAAGGAGTAGTCATGGGATGAAATGAGGAAGCTGAAATAGGAGGTGAAGGTATAGAAGAAGACATTGGTCTTGATGTAGCTAGACACATGGAATGATGAGAAGAGGTCTGTGACATGGTTTGTAAAAGAGGTATAGTGAAAAATGTGGATGAAGTGTGTGAAGTAGGACTAGAACCCTTCATTGGTAGAGATGAATAGGAAAATGTTTTTTCATAAAAAATAACACTTCTTGAAATATAAACTTTCCCAAAATGATGCAAACATAGGCATCCTTTATAGGAGAGACTATATCCAATAAAAGTGCATTAAGTAGATTGATATTCTAGTTTATAGTTTTTGTAAGGTCGAAGATATGGATAATAGGCACAACCAAAAGATTTCAAGAATAAAAAACCAAGTGAGGATTTAAATAGGAGTTCATATGGAGTCTTATTATGTAAAACTGGAGTTGGTAGTCTATTGAGAAGGTAAGTTGCTGTAGAAAAGGCATGCCACAAGAAAGTAAATGGCACTTGAGATTGAGCAAGCAAAGTCAAGCCAATTTCTACAATGCTTCTATGCTTTTGTTCCACCTTCCCATTCTGTTGATGAACATGAGGGCAAGGATGATAGAAGAGAATGTCTTTCTTCTGTAGTAAAGATTGAAGGGAACAAAACTCTCCACACTAGTCAGTTTGTAGACACTTAAGTTTGGTAGGAAATTATCGATCAACCAACGCTATGAACTGCAAGACAATTGATGTTGCTTGGGACTTTTGTTTCATGGGATAAATCCAAGTATAGTTTGTAAAAGCATCTACAAATGCAATGTAATATTTGTACCCATCACATGAAGCTGTATGTGCGAGGGCCCCACACATCCAAAAAAACTAGTTCAAATGAAACCTGTGTTTTATTAATAGTAGTAGGGAATGAAAACTGTTTTGTCTTACCTAAAGGACAATCAGTACAAAAACTGAGTTCATTTTGGAGCTTAGACTTAATGCCTAGTCTGTCAAGTACTAGAGACACAATTTTGTTGCATGAATGACTCAATCTTTGGTGCCATAAGTGTCCAACACCCATGTTGTTGTCTTCTACACATCTTGTAGATTCAGTTTTATTTACTTGCAAGCTATATTCAATAAATGGAGTAGTTGGT
This sequence comes from Vitis rotundifolia, assembly GCA_030254885.1. NCBI lineage: Eukaryota > Viridiplantae > Streptophyta > Magnoliopsida > Vitales > Vitaceae > Vitis > Vitis rotundifolia. The sequence continues at coordinate 20,146,087 of CM058151.1, forward strand.
TACCTGTTGATAGTAGATGGAGTAGTAGCTCAAAGAGGTAGGAACATATTTGCATCTTTAGAGAGACCTACAAATTGACGGTTAGATAAGACCTTGGAGATATCTAGCTGATATAAGTCTTCCTTAAGGCTGCCTTGGAGTAATATCTCTTTGGACTTCTTATCCTTAACAAAACAACAATGAGAGTCAAACTCAAGAATAACATCATTATGTTGAGTTAATTTAGCTACACTAATTAGGTTCTTAGTAATTTGAGGTACATGAAGCACATTGGTAAGATGTAATGACTTGGAAGATTTATATGAACGAAAAAAAGTATGACCAACACTAGATATATCTAGTGTTTGTCTATTTCCCACCACAACATTACTTGTGCCAGAGTAGTGATTAGAGACATCAAGAGTATTGGAATCAGTAGTCATGTGGTGAGTAGCACCACTATTAATGAACCATCAGGAGTTTGATTCAAGATTCAAAGCAACAATATAGGCATGAGGAGATGTGTTTGTTGAATCATGTTGTTGTTTTCTGAACTAGATATGATGGTACTAGTGGCCTTGTGGAATAATACTGAGACTACATTTGATGTTGAAGTTATTGTGGTTGATGGGGAGATGAAAACTATTGATTTTGTGCACGTGGTGGAGATTGAAAATACACATCAAAATTGTGGAAGCACTTTGTGAAACCAAGGTTTGGTTAATCTCGGTTTTGATGATAACAAAACAAAATTTAGAACTAATGATTGTATTTCAAGTGTGATTAGGTAAGACGATTTCCAAAGTGACAATCACAATAACAAATCAAATCAAAGAGAAATCATGAAGAAAAAAAAGACATCAAAGAAAAGTGTTTTTGAAGACCCAAACTTCATAAGATCTCTTTGTAAGATTGTTGGTGCACTAGGATTTTCATGCATTACATTATTTACTTATGCACCAAAATCATCCAAGAGTTATTTTGTTTTAAACTTTTTAAAATTAGATGATTTCATGTTTTCAACTAAAACCTTGTGTCAAATATTTTCCAAACTTGTTTAAAAGATTTTAAGTTGAAAAAGTTGGTTGTCGAGCCAAAAACGGCATGACTGGTTGAACCGGATGAGGAACCGACCACTCCCTAGCTCAACCGGTCGAGAGGTGTAAAAAACCTTCTCTCTCTTCCAAAACAGTTGTTCAACTGGTCAAGGTGTGAACAATAATAGATCGAGGTCCATAGTCACCTGCCAAGCATTAAATGCTAATGGCTAGTCAACCGATCGACCCCTAGCTTGACTAGTCGAATCCCCAATGGCTAGTTTGACTTTTTTCCTCTATAAAAATACTCTAAATCTTCATTGTTCATGAGTCTAACCTTTCTTGAATATATTTGAGCCTTGGAAGAGTGTTTTTGAGTGCACCATTGTTCTAAAACTTGCATATCTTTAATACACTATTCAATCTTAATTTTTCTTGTATCATTTGAGTTTAAAATTTTTGCACTAGGATTTTGTGAGACCATTTATTTGTAAATCTTTGAAAGGAAGAATCTAAGTATGAGGTATCACTTAGGAATTCTCAAGTATGGGGTATCACTTGAGAGGTTTTTCAAGAGTATGGTATCGCTTAAGGATTGTAAAGGGTGCTTGGAGCCAAAAGTTCAAGAGAGTGGATTGAAACCATAATCCAATTGTATTACTTGAAGGCTTGGTTTGAAAGCCTTAAAATAGTGGAACCTCAAGCTTGGGATTGAAGCTACAAGAGAGTAGACGTAGGGTGGGTTGCGCCAAACCACTATAAAAATCTTGTGCTTGCATTCTCTCTTCCTTATTCTTTTAATTTATATGCAATTGTTTTTATATTATTTTATTATATATTTGTATATAATTATCTCTTGCATTCACATAGTTTGAATTTGAAAAAAAAAACCATCATCCTATTCACCCACCCTCTAGGGTGATTACCATAGGTTGGATTAGCATAATTTTTCTAATACACTTCATAATAGTAAGTCCCATTTTTCCACATAATTGACAAACAATTCTTGAAACTTGTGGATTACATACATTTCTAGGATGAGAATTTCTACTACTTGAGCCTCTGAACTATCCATCATTAGTGTTAGAATTTTGAACACCTTCAACTGTAATATGTGTTGCAGGTAGAACATCAATAACAAAGGCTATTGAAAGTTGCTCAAGACGAATCTCATGACTTTGTAGTAGATAATGAACTTCTCGTAGAGAAATTGCCTCAAATCTAGACATAATATTCACAAAAATTGTTTCAAATTATGGTCCTAATCAACCTAAAATGTAAAGAATTAAATCTTCATTTGATACGAGTTTTCCTAAGGCAGAGAGCATATCTGCTATGTTTCTCATTTTCAGCACATAATCATTTATGCTTAGAGCACCTTTCTTTAATGATTATAGCATGACACATAATTGAAGAGTTCTTGCCTTTGAATTCGAGACAAAAAGTTTTTCAAGAACACTCCACACTTCGGTTGATGTTTGACAATTAACCACATGACCATACATAGCTTCAGATATGGAAGCAGGAATCCAACTCAACAAGAATTGATCTAAAATTACCCATTGATCATGTTTTGGATTGGATGCAGGTTGAGATGAATTAATTGATGTTGATTGAGAGAATCTTGGAAGTTTTGGTTGCTTACCGATAAGAATTTGATCCAGTTGATGTGCTCTAACTGCTTGTAATACCTGAGATCGCCATATTGTGTAATTGTTCCTCTCTAGTTTCACTGAGATCAGATGAAGTGTAGAAGAAATTTGTCCAATAAGAATTGAGGAAATTGTTGACGAGTTTCTTGTCGGAGATTGGAGTCCTTGTGAGGACATCTCTGGTGCAGAGAGATCGATGTGATCAGTCACCATTTTGAACATGTGTCAATGGAGCTCTGATACCATGTCTTGCTGAAGAAAATAAAAGAAACAAGGTTGTAACATAAACATAATACAAAGCAAAAAACAGAGTGTTAGAAAATTTTGGAATTGAAAGAGTGAAAACATGTTCTTTCATATCATCATCTATTTGCTTTACATGTGTTTTTATATCAAAATTTTTAGAATCTAACTTTGGTTACCAATTAACTGTAGTTACTAACTGACCATAGTTATAGTTACATAGGTTAGCTAACTTCCTAACTGAATTTGGTTAGCTTAACAGTACATCATCTTAAATTTAACTCAATTCAAATAGTTACAATTATAATGACTCGAATTCAATTATATAGATATTGTTTACTCTAAGTCCAAATGAGTCATCACAACTTTAAAACGCATTTTTTTTTACACCGATGATGTCAAAGGCAGATGACACCAATGGTATGGATGACAAGCATTCAACCTTAGGGGTTCGTGTCCTACATCAATTGCTAGTTAGGTTTCATGCTTTAGAGATTCAAATTTTTGCACGTTGCACTCATACATTTGGACATCTCTTACAACTTCATCGGCATATGGAAGAAGGTTTCAATGTTATTCTGTATTGTTATTCTATATGGATCAACTCTACTCGCTTAAGGAATTAATTTTTTTACATCTTCCTTAGTTGTTATTCTATATGGATCAATTCTACTCACTTAAGGAATCCATTTATTAACATCTTCTTTAGTTTTTTTTTTTTTTTTAATTGGATGTATATATTTTGGATAATTTGTTTTGTTTCATGCTAATTTTATTGTTCTCATACACTTTACTCATTAGTGGGATCTAGTTTTGGGTACTTTTCTATTTCATATGCATAATAACGTGTTACTTTATGGATATTTTGATCATTTAGTTATTATGTGTACATGTATACATCCCCTTTGCCCTTTTTGGGACAAAAAAAAGGGAGATACCTTGTTTAGTTTTTGAAATTGAATTTGAAATTTGGATTTTGTTAATTTTTCTTGATTATACATGTTGATATGAGATACTTGTCTAATTTTAGATTTGGATATACATGTGAGACTTTTTTTTGGACTTGGATTTATAGATTGATATGAGATATTTGCATATATTATGTATATTCAGTTGCTTCGTATAAGTGTTATTAATTGTTTATAAGTTTTATATGTAAGATTTTTAGTATTTAGATCGTAAGGTTGAGTGGGTAAACAGGTGACCCTATATGAGAGTGAGTAGGATTTGCTTGATTGTACTCATTCATGTTGTAAATGGTTTTGGATCATAATTGTTAAAAGAGGAGATCATGATGTTTAGCTAGATTGATAATTTCAAACAAAATTTTCCCTCTTAATTCAGATTTTCTTAATCCTTCCTCAAACTACTTGTCCAATCAAGATTAAAATATTGAAAATACTTAAAGGCCAAAGTATATAATTGATCGACGTTTCAATTTGTTAAAAAGTACCTATTCACCCCTACCCCTACTTGTAATCCATAGTTAAGATTCATCCATAAATGAAAAATGGAAAAAAAAAAAAAAAAAAAAAAGTGTAGCTAATATAATATATATAAATTTAATTGGTTAAAATGAATGAAATAATCCTCATATTTGTGAACTTAAGTCCTTTCATGTTTTTGTTTGAAAAACAATCCATTTTTTATATAAATGCCATTGATTATTTTAAGCAAAAAAAATTTGTTATTTTTATATATATAAAAAAAAATGAGAACATTTTTATTAAAAGATAAAAGACTATATTTTCAAAATTGGGTTTTTAATTACTTTTTAATCAAATAACCTTAATATATAACCGACTTCTGCACTCAATCATACATAATATACCATGTCTCCCATTCAAATATCTCTGTGTAAAATAATAAAAATAATTTAATTTTTATTCTTTCTTCTATTGTTTAGTTGCAGATCCATATGCTTTGCCTCCCAGCTAGGGTCTCAGGAACTATTTGAAAAATGAAAAGAAAAATACAATGGAATGAAAAAACCTAAAAGAAAGATCCTTTCAATGCTATAGAAAAAAGAAATACTATTTAATTACAAAAATACCAACCATTTTAATAAAATCTTTTATAGAATATTTCCTTCTGTAAAGAATCGATTTATTTGTACCTATTTATTATTTTACATACACTTATTATTCATTTATTCACTCATTATTTATTTATTTATTTATTTTAACAATTTTATTGATAAAATTATGTAGAGCATGATTACTGTTACCATTGAACTTGGGTTATACCCTATGGGGTAGAACAATCAGTTTTCAAAATCGAAAAATCTTGCCGTCGAGTAGAGACACAAGTGTGAATCCACAATTACATTAAATTATCGAATTAATTCAAAAGTTCAACTTATTTCATATACCATATGGAGCTTTAAATTTCAAGTTTTGATGTTTATGATCAAATTTAGAAAGATAAACAAAGGTATAAAGAAATAATACTTAGATACATTTTAATATAAAAAAGAAAAAGAAAAAATAAAATAAGAGCTATTTTGATCATATAATCACTTTTGGGTTTGGTACTAAAAAAATATTTTTCAGTCACATAGAAAAATCCTATGATACCATGGTTTAGAGCAAAAAGAGATTAATGTGTAAAAAACCTAATCAAAATAATCCCCTCTCAAAGACTACCCATTCCCTTGTATTAGATGGTAATGTGAATTAAGACAAAATATTATACACAAAAATATACATTGGCATCCTTGGCTATCCCTATTAGGATGAATATTTTACCAAAGAGTGAAAAGCTCAATACAAAAACTTTCAATCAATTTTAGAGTTTGTTTGACGATAATTTTAGAAAACGTTTATGGTCTTTCTAGCATTAGAAAACAACTTCTTTGATAAAAATTTTCAAGTACTAGAAAGGTTAGAAGCACTTCTTAAAATCACTATCAAACGGGCTGTTAATCTATGAGTAATTCACCAGTAGTCATTGCAAGAACATTTCCCAGATTTGAAGTGATGGAATCTGGTGGAATCTCTAACCACAATCTGGCGTCCTGTCACCATGGACACCTGCTTTCCAAACTCATGGCAATCTCTGCAAGCCCGGAGGTTCTTGAAAACCAGAATGGGGGTATTGCCTTCTGTAGATATTAGCCCAAATGCAATAGCCAGTTTCTCACTGTGGTCAAGAAGCTGCTCCTTCCGCGCAGGCAGACTGCAAGAAACGTCATCTTCCTCAGTCAGGAGCCGAACCGGGCTGTCAACAACAGCAGAACATTTGAATTCCTCTAGCTTTGAGTAGATGGCTTCTGTTTGTGGATGGTGCCTGTCACCAACTACAAACCGGTGTACTTGACCTTTTACTGAGATCCAGCTGCAGCTGATCTCCTTCTTTAACTCTCTTTCAGCCATCAGTTTCCGAACATGGGCTGCTTCTTCCCATTTTCCAAAGGCGGAATACAAGTTGAACAGGAGAATGTAGCCAGCAGTGTCTCCTGGGTCCAACCGAAAAAGGTTGTCTGCTGCAATCTTTCCAAGCTTGAGGTCGCAATGAGCCCAACACCCACCCAATAAGCTCTTCCAACTCATGGCGTCGGGTTCCAATGGCATACTGTTTATCAATTCAAGTGCCTCCTGGAGCAGCCCAGCACGAGAGTACGTATCAATCATACAATCATAGTGATCGATCGTTGGCTTCACTCCATAGTCTCCGCTCATTGAGCCGAGGTACTGCTTGGCCTCTGCAACTAATCCCGAATGGCTACAAGCAGTTAAAACTGCTATGAAGGTAACTGCATTTGGCCTAACACCATAACTCTGCATCCTCTTGAAAAACCCTAGAGCTTCTGCAGCATTGCCATGATAGGCATAACCTGAAATTATAGCAGTCCAAGCCACAGCATCAGGCTCATCTATTGATTCAAAGGCCCGACGAGCATAGTCTAATATCCCACATTTTGAATACATAGTAACCATTGCACTCGCTCCATATAGGTATGAAACAAGACCTCTTTTTATTGCATCCCCATGAGCTTGGCTGCCCATGTTCAAGTTTGCTTGTGCCGCACAGGCTTGAAAAACACTGGTGTATATGAAAGAATTTAAAACCACGCCTTTACTCCTCAAAGATGTAAAGATCTTAATACAATCCTCCAACCTGCCAGATTGGGAAAAACCTGAAATTAGAGCACTCCATGAAACATCATTTGGCTCAGATATCCTCCCAAATGATCGATATGCAGATTCTATATCTCCACATTTGACATAGAAGTCCACAAGAGGAGTCCCCACTGCAACTTCTGATTCGAACCCGAGTTTAACAATGTGACTATGAATCTGCCTCCCCATATCCCAGTCCTCCAACCCGCAACACACCTTGAGAACAATAGAGAATACAAACTCATCCAATTCCACGCCTTCCATTGCCATCCTAGCAAACAGTTCCAAAGCAACCTCCAGCTTCTTGGCTTGAGTGTAACCCACCATCAACCCAGTCCAAGTCACAGCATTCTGTGCATCCATCCCATCAAAAAAAAGCTTGGCCCCCTCTAACCACCCACATCTCACATACATGTTGCATATGGCTGTTTCCACTGTAATATTGGCATTCAACTGAGCTCTAATCACATGGGAATGTATCTGTTTACCAAGATCTAGAAATGAAGGACCTAAGCAAGACTGCAAGAGGCTCATATAGACAGCAGAGTTCGGTCTAATTCCCGATGCCTGCATATCAGAAAACAACCTAATAGCTTTCTCCAATTCCCCATCCTGGGCATAAGCAGATATGACTATAACCCAAGACACCAAGTTTTTCATAAGCATTTCATCGAACACTCTCTGTGCATCTATGAAACTCCCACAATCACAGTACATTCTCAGAAGACAATTCTCAATAGACCCAGATGGGTTCTTCACTGTTCTTCGCAGCCGATCGTGAATTAATCTTCCATCAGCCAAGGACCTCAACTTCCCACATGCTTCAAAGAGGCATTGATACGAGTGTGGGGTGACAGAAACATCAGCCTCGTCCATTTCTTTGAGAAAATCATGGGCTTCCTTGAGCTTCCCTTGTTTGGAAAGTGAAACCAAATGTAAATTCTCGAGCTTCCCTTGTTGGGTTTTCTCGGTTCTGATCGTAGAAGAACTGCGTTTCAGCGATACCCATGAAGGAATTTGAGCGAAGTTCGCGGAGCTTGAAGTTGAAGTCTGATCGCGAGTTGATAGTGGTGGAGGATTTGGAGGCGGTAGTGGAAGACCCGCCATTGATTCACAACTATTCAATTGTTTCTACTTCGATTCCATCGATCGACTTCCATTTGAAATTATTCTAATGAATTGTTTTTGTTAAACGCATCAATTTTCAATTCCAAATCGATTCAATTTTGTAGCTCCGAAATTTCAAAGGTATCGAAGAAGCGATTGAAGCATCCGAGCGGTCCCCATCGAAACGATGCGTTTTGAAAAATATATAATTTGAAATTTTTAGTTTACATTTTGTTTTTATGTCTCTTAACGAAAATAAATAAATAAGCATTCTTTTGGAAACCCTACATATTTTATATTTTTTAAAATATAAATTAGTAATAATTTTTATTACACTAACTTATGTGAATCTGTACATACATTTAGCTCTCTCAATTTTTGGGATGACAATTGACTGTTTTTTCAAGTACCCACTCCCTTCCACCCCACCTGTCCCCAATGGAACGAGTTTGAAATGTAAATAAGTCGATTAAGAATAAATTTGATTTTTTTTAAAATTTGAGATCAGTTTAAAGTAAGTTAAAATATAATCTTGTATTGTCCTACCTCATCCCATCATATATAAAATTAATTTAATTTAATTTTTATTTTCTTATTTTTAATATATATGTATAAAATAAGAAAATATTTTTCAATAAAAAATTAAATTTTTATTTATTTATAAAATATATTTATTTTAATATAATTAAAAAAAATTTAAATTTATTTGTTAAAGAAAATTAAAAAAATTTCCAAAAAATAAAAATAAAAAGTAGAGCAAGTATAAGAAATTCACACACTCACCCCTCTCCCCTCCACTTGTTTATTTTTTTTAATGGAATGAGGATGAGAATTATTTTGAATAAATAAGACAAAATTGGGATGAGATGATCGGTCCCAAACCCATCTTGTTATCATCCTTATTCTATTTCCTATAATCACCATTTCAAATTACATTTCAACCTCCAATTAATACTAAGTATGCAAGAAATACATGCTTTTTTTATTAAGCTCAAATAAAATAAATAAATAACTCATATCAATTTCTTAGCAACTAAGGAAAAGCACTATACCAATATAAAATAGTGTACAAAATTGGAAATTATTGCTTGCTTTCAAGCTTGGGAAGGAATCACATAGAAGAGATGAAAATTAGAAGGTGTTGGAAGGGGACAAAGATATGGTAGGTAAAAGGGTTTGATTTGGCAATTGCTAAGAGGTGCGGTGACCCATTGGGAAAGTTCACGGGAAACTTGGGCTTTGCTCTAGTCAAATTTATTCTTCTTTTATAAAGTGTGGCAGCCTCCTTCAATTTATTTTGCCTTTTTTATGGCCAATTCCTGAGATGGTTCCCCAAAACTCTGGACTTCTATGTGTGATGTATGATGTAGTGTCCCTACAAGTAGGGCTTTATAAGTGAGGTCACGGGTGATATTTATGTCTATTTGAGTTGATGTTTAATTTCCATCTTTGTTCCAAAAAAAGGAAAATTTTATATTATTGATTTGATGTCATGTTGGACTTTTAATTTAGGTCGATGCAGATACAAATATGAAAGAAATATAACCATAGTATATAATAATAAAATCAAAATATAAAAATATAATATCATGTATAAAATAGTAGAAAACGAAGTAATAAGACCTTAGTTACAAATTAATATGATCCATATGAGAATAAGGTGTTTGATATCAAAATCTTCATGTAAACATTCCTTAATCGATAGTACCTTATTATATGGTATCGAAAATATACTTATAATATCTCATATTAATTAGAAGAAAAAATTCATAATACTAATAAGCTTTTCCTAACTATATAAATATATTTTAAAATCCTAAAAATTTAAAATATATAATATTTACACAGAAGAAAGTAAGTTGTTATAATATTATAACAAAAAAAGTACAAGTGATTTTGGTAACCATATTTTAAAAATATTCTTATTTAGTATAAAGATAATTATTTCAATTTAAAATATTTTTAGGTGAATAAAAATTTGTTTCCTACAATGCATTTGAGAAGAGTAGGAGGTGCTTCTTTAAAACACAAAAAATTACATTAAAAAATATGAGGTTTATAATTGAAAATTTTATCCAAATACTAATAAAAATTATGTTGGGGTGCAATAATATTGGTTTTATGATATCCAAATAAGGGTAATATGGAATGACCTATCCATACACTAGTTAGTTTTTTAATGAGATTTGATTTGAGAACTTATAAACTAGTGACACAAATTGGTTTAAGATAATATCATCAATATCGGGATCCAAAAAAAAAAAAATCTTTAACCGCTAAATGATGTTTTTATTATTTGAGAATATCTTACAAACTATGCATTGATATGATTCTTAAATGCATTGTTGTAAAAAGATTTTAGAATTTTTTTTTTAATAAAATATGTGAAATGACACAAATTCTCTCATAATTTTTAAATTAAAAAATAAAGAAAGAATTAGAAAATAACCAATTTGGGAGTATTTTAAGTGGAATTAAAAATGCTTAGCACTTTTTCATTGAAAATAAAATGGAGAATCATTTCGAGTTTATTTGACAATGTTTTTAAAAAACATGTTCAATTTAAAAGTGTTTTAAAAAAAAAAAAAAAAATTAGATGTTTGACAAAACTTATAAAACACTTTTAAAATTTTGAAAAATCACTTGTAATATTAAAAAATTATTTATAGTATTTCCTAAACAATATTTGATAAATAATTCCCCTAAATACACTTCTAAAAAAAATATTTGCATTAAAAACACTAACAAACATGCTCTTAGTAAATAATTTATCCAAAAATCGTTTTTTATCATATGATATATTATTAAAATGCTATCAAAACTTTTTTTTTTCTTTTCAATTTATATCAAATAATAAATGACTTTTTCTAAAACATTTATAAAAATCGTACAATGTAAATTAACCAAAATCATTTCTAAATGGACTCAATATCCCCTTTATTTTTATTCCATAAATTAAACCTTTTTTTAAAGAAAAAAAACAGCATAATTCAATTTGACTAAAATAATCCAAGTACAAAAACCTCTTTTTGTATTAAATAAACCTTTGGATGTGAGTTTACTCACTCTAACAAAAGTATTTTAATTTTAAAAAGAGATTCACTAAAAAGTTAGAAAAAATATTTCTTATAATAAAACATGGTTCTAACTTATAATTTTATTTTTAAACCAAAGCCAAAAGTGAAAAAAAGCTAGTGGTGTTTTTTATTTTCTTAATAAAAAAATCAAAATATTTAATTTTTTTATTTAACTAAAAACATTTAATTGATATCAACCATCATAATTAAACTAAGTCATCATAATTCTTAATAATCTAATATTTCTTATTATGTTACCTTTTTTTTTTCTTATAAAAAATAGTTTTTTATGAGGCCATAACCCTTTTAATATTACCACAAATTAAATATATATATGTGTGTGTATGTATAAACCTAAGTTAAAAAAATAAAAAAATAAAGCAACTCTAGTGGTTAAAAAATATAATTTTTATGATTTGATTCTAAGGGAAAAGAATTAGTGATAAAAATGAATAAAGCTCCATATCAAATTTAATATTTTTTATGATTAATATATACTTTATCATTCAATTATTGTTTATGATTAATAAATGATTTAATCTAGTTCACTAGAGATTTTGAAGCACAAATTCTTAATATTACATTTTTTAATTAACAATAAATAAAAAATTTTAAAAGTGATATTAGATTATGGTAGATTTGGTTTTATAATACTGCTTGGATTGATAAAATATCGAGTACGAGAATAGGTAGATTTTTCTTCATGAAATTATACAAATCATATCGCTTAATGATCTTTATGTCTTAAAAAATAAATTTATTATTTTATCGATAAGTTGTCTTTTCGCGTTGAAAATTGTTATATAAATACAATATTCCACCGACTTACTTTATTGAATAGATCATGTACTTTATTGAATAGATAACATAAATACTTTTAATTTTATAAAAAATTACATCTTATACCATTAAAAAAATTAACTAATCAAATTTCTTTTAAAATTTAAAACTAATTCTTATTTGATTGAAAATTTAAATTTATAGCACAATAACTAGTTGGAGGCATTGCTTTGTGACCATATTACCAACATGGTCATAGAATAAGGAAAATAAAACAAACAAAAAGGGATATTTTATGAGGGTAATTTGGTATATTTGATTAACATTTTTTATATTTATGTATACTTATTTATTTATTTTAAATTATTATTTGTTAATTTTATTATTTTTAATATAGTTATATTAAAGTTTTCTAATAACTAATTACACTAGTGTATGGGATTTTAAAGCCGGCAGCTGGAATACCAATACGACCCATAGAATGAAGGAAATAAAACAAGGGTCTACGGCTGTTTGGGAAGGGTAGTTTGGTAATTTGGGTGGAAACTCCAGAACCACCAAAACGCAAGGTGTAAGATAGATATGATGGGGGAAGCACGCAGACGTATCCGCCTTGGAGTGTAACGTTCAATGCCATCATCAATCTCTCTGTAACTCTCCGCTCTTTCTCTGAGAAGATGTTACCCAGGTCGAACGACATCGTTTGGACGCGAAGCGACGCCGTTTCCTGGTCGAAGAACAGCAACGACAACAGGGTTGGTGATGGCGGCGGTGATGGTGAGAGGATGAGTTCGGTGTCTGCGTTGAAGGCCATTGTTGAGGAGGAGTGGTTGGTGAGCGGTGTCGAAATGAAAGGAAATTTGGTGTCTCAGAGTCAGAGCGGAGCGGTGAATTCACTGTTGCATCCAATGGACTGCTCGTCGTCGTGCTCGCCGGCGTCGGGGTTTGGTCTGGACCCGGCCTTTCAGGGCAAATCTTGCTTGTCCTCGATGGTTTGTGGGTACCCATTTGATGGCTCTTTTGATTTGGTTTGTGACCCGGGGTTTCTTGAGCCGATACCCGAAATTCAGGTTCCGAGTTCGAGTTCTTTGATGGGTTTCAACGATTTGGCTTCGCAGCCCCTGATGGGTGCTTCAAATTTGGGCTCGAATTTGCAGTTTCCGGCAACCCATTTGGCGGGAAACGGCGGGAGTACGGCCACCGGTGGGTTTAATCCATCGGGTTTTGAGGGTTTGGTGGGGAGTTCTCTGTTTGTGGACAGGTGTAAGGTGTTGAAACCGCTCGAGAACTTCCCTTCAGTTGGGTCACAGCCCACGCTGTTCCAGAAGAGAGCGATTCTCCGGCGAAATTCGACAGAAAGAGCGGGGAATTATGGAGTTTCAGGCCAAGAAGGGAGTGCAATTCCGGTCAGAGTTGCCGGAGAAGATAAGGGTAAGAGGCCGGTGGTGGAAGAAGAAATGGACAAGATGAGAAAGGACAAGAGCGATGATGAGGATGATATGGACGAAGCCAGCATTGCTCGGTCCGGTTTGATATACGATTCTGATGATGCAATTGAGAACCACAAGGTGGAGGAGACTGCAAATGATGGTGGAGACAACTCAAATTTGAATGGATCTTCCATTGGAGGAAATCGAAAAGGGAAGAAAAAGGGGCTGCCGGCGAAGAATTTGATGGCTGAGAGGCGCCGGAGAAAGAAGCTGAACGATAGGCTCTACATGCTGAGGTCTGTTGTTCCAAAGATCAGCAAGGTGAGAATTTTCTGGTGAATTTCAGTGTGGGGTTTGCTTGGATGTGGGCCTCGTTTATCTGAAAATTTTCTTTTCTTTTTTAAATTTTCTCTAGCCTTTGACAGTTAGTTGCATCTATACATTGGTTTATATTCTGGGTCTCTCCGCCTTTTCTCGAGAATCCTGGTTCCACTTTGCCTCAAAGGCCCTCAGAACTACACCTGAGAATTATCCTTATTTTAGACCAGACCTCTAATCCACATTTGGAAGCCTCTTTGTAAGAATTGTAATTGAAAACAGAGAAAAAAAAAAAAAAAGGATAGAATACTAAGAAATACCCCAAAATTACTGGTTCTTGAGAGTCATTTAAGATTTGGCTGTGATTTGACGATAAAAGATGAGGAATTGAATCAGAGAAACTAGTTGTTCTCGAAGAATTGTTTGATAAAAGGGCATGCTAAGATCTGGGAAAATGGACCGATCATAGACTGATAATCCATTGTTCTGTTGCATAATTGGGTGGTTTGGGAAGATATTTAGGATTACCTGTTTAAATTTTCTTTTGTTGATAGATGGATAGAGCTTCAATCCTGGCGGATGCTATTGAGTACTTGAAGGAGTTACTGCAGAGGATCAACGACCTCCAGAATGAACTGGAGTCTATCACACCTCAATCTTTATTGCAGCCTACTTCAAGTTTCCAGCCATTGACACCAACTATTCCTACCTTGCCCTGCCGTGTTAGGGAGGAAATCTGCCCGGGCTCATTGCCAAGTCCTAATGGCCAGCCTGCCAGGGTAATTTTCATTCCTACCTTCATACAATGCTTCTTTTGGCTCTGTGAATCACACCGGGTTCTGATGACCTTAGGAGCTGCATAGATATTATTTTCTTTGTTGTTCTAAATCACAGTGTTTTGCATTGCTTGGGTAATTTGAGAAGACTTGCGTTCTCCTTACCCGCATCGGTGAAATACCTAAAATTTTCTGTTCCAATGGTTTCTAAGAACTTCCTGCTCCACTTTTTTTTAACTGATTTGTTGTGGGATCCAATGGGTTTTTATGATACCATTCAAATCATTTTTAATGGAGGCATTTTCAACCGGTTGGGGTGTTATTCAGTGGAATTACTTAAAAAGAGTGATTATTTCCTGGATTTCAAGGTTGAAGTGAGGCAAAGAGAAGGGGGAGCTGTCAACATCCACATGTTTTGTGCTCGTAGACCCGGCCTTTTGCTCTCCGCCATGAGGGCTTTGGATGGCCTTGGGCTAGACGTTCAACAGGCGGTCATCAGCTGTTTCAATGGGTTTGCTCTGGATGTCTTCCAAGCTGAGGTTAGCTTCCTTCAAAATCATATTACTGTATGATCATCAGGCCCTGAACAATACTTAAAAACATTTTGACCCTTTTTTCAAAATTTAAATCAATTCTCTCTCACAGATTTTCCAAAGAAATTTTTCAGTCCTGTTCTCAAACAAGTGGCTTCAAATGGGTTCTGTTCATTTCAGGCTTTTGTGCTCAACCACCATGAATTTGAGCTTCCGTATACTTTTTGGTTGAGTTCTTCTAATGATCTGCTGAAGATACATTACTATCGTTTTCATTTTTGTTCATCAGCAATCCAAGGAAGGTTTGGAGGTCCTGCCTGAGCAAATTAAAGCTGTACTTTTGAACATAGCCGGCTTCCATGGTGTGATGTAGCTTTTGCATGGATCGGAAGGACTCGGTACAAGCATCAATCAATGGGTATTCCAACTGTATTCTCATTTCCATGGGTAAATGTTGTTTTTAACAGGTTTGTACATAGCATTGTGGTAGCGTAGTGGTGAAGTGTTGTGTTGAAGCGGTCTGTAGATAGAATTGTATTACTGAAGTTTTATTGCCTTTTTCAGGCATTTGAATCACAGGATATAATAGGTTATTTCCTAGAATTTTAGGTTCCGTTTGGTAATTGTTTTTTAAAATAGTTTTTTGTTCTCCAAAATAAAAAACCAAAAAAACATATTCCACAATCAAAAACTATTTTTTAAAAGATATTTTATATGGTTTCCATTTTTTTTAAGGATTATTTTAAAAAATAATTATACAAATATATAAAATAATTAAAAATAAAATATCAAATATAAAAATTATTTTTAAAATATATTTAAAAATATTTTAGGTTTTTAAATAAACTTTTATTTTTTACAAAACATTAAATAACGGTTTTCATAAATTGTTTTCAAAAACTGTTTTTTTAGAATTGTTGTCGAAACAGTTATCAAATAGACCATTAGTAATCAATCCATTTTTTTAAATTAATGTCTTTTGAAGAGGAAGTCATCAAACAATTATACTCTTAATAGCTTCTATTACTACTCTTTTTTACCACCTTAGTCACGTACCATGATTGAAAAATGGAAAATTTAGAAGGAAAATGGAGAAGTAAACCTTTTCTTTGTCCAATCATCATTTATGCCTACCACTAGGTGAAGTGGTTTAAGAAACAAAGGAGAAAATGCACTTTCCTTCCCATTCTATTAATGTTATGTTTGACTCCCTCTCATGTAGATGTTGACCCCTTTTGTTTAGATGTTGACTGTTTTAGGTTTAATAGTTTTTTGCGATTTTAAAACACATTGATTCAATTAAAAGGAATTTTCTTCTCCTATCGTGTGAAAATATCGTACAAAACTTTTATGTAATTGGGGATAAGATGATATCTTTTTTTTTCCTCAATTTTTATAAATATGTTTTCACATGAATTTAGCGAGGTAATAAGTGATAATTGAGAGAAGGAAATGGTCATATGAAAGAGAAGTAAGTTTTAAGAGAAGCAAATTTTTTCTCTTTTCATCTGTTAACCACTTAAGAAGGTGAGAAGACGAATACATTTTTCCAATGTACCATATCTTATGCATGAAGATGGATTGACTTATTTTGTTATGTTTTGTTTTGTTTTATTTTTTTATCGCCTCATTGAGAAGATGGGTGATGATGGAAGGAAAGAAAAAGTCTTAAGAAAAAACATGATGTAAACTTTTTCTTCTTTCAATTATCAACTAACATCTAGTGACCCGTTTAGAAGATGAATGCGACTATTATGTTTTATTCAAATGGAGGAAGGGTGATTATTTTGTTTTATTTTTGGTTATAGATTCTTTTATCATTTATTTATTTATTTTTGGTCACCTTAACATGATTGAATGAAGGTGAAAGTCAGAATAAAGTGAGAGAGAAATGAACTTTTTGTTCTAATCCTCCTCTATCGTCTATCAAAGTGGTTGAGGAAGTTGGAACACAAATATTTTCCTTCATGAACTTTGATGCCAATGAAGATGACCAACTTATTTTATTTTAGTTATTTATTTAAAAAATTTCCCAAAATTTTTGTCATCAATAAATGATTAAAGAAGGAAAAAGTCAAAACAAAAAATGGAAGCAAAATATTCCTCCATCCAATCATTATTTACCATCTAGAAGGTGGTAAAAAGGTTGAAAAGCCAACATAACATATAGCTTGTAACTAAGCTTATAAAAATTATAGCGTCTTACAATATAAAGAAGAAGAAGATTAAATTAAAATTATCGGACAAATACTTGATTGTCGAGTTTGTAAACAAAGAGAAGCGAAGATCAAAAGATTAAAAAAAATAATAAAATAAGCGTCAAAAATTATATTTAACCCAACAAAACTTTCCAACCATTAGTCAATATTGAGGTACACTCACATGTCTGATTTTGATTTGGTTTAATTTTCTGTTATGCTAACTGCTTTTGGTATATGAAAACGATGGTCTATTTTTACACTATCTTCATTTATTTACTTTTTTTTTTTTTCTATTTTTGTATATCGATAATTTTCTTAAAAATGAAACTAATTTAGACCCATTGTACCAGAATTTGTAATTGTTTTGATTTTGTACTTCTGACATTGCCTTCTTGTGAAACTTGATGGGGACATTTGATTGGACGCCAAGAAAGTACCAACTCTCCTTTTTTCCTTTCGCGGGTGTTTAAGAAATCTCCTGAATCATTTCCCATCCATTTTCCCTTTGCCACCAACTTTTGTAATGCATGATTAGTAATTGTGAGGACTCTTTTGTAATTTCACTTTGAAACAACAACTTTTATTGTTTATTAATTCCCCTTTTGGTCTTAATTTATGTTTTTAGACAATATTATTCCAAGTGTGGATACCATTTTGCCCTAATAAATCCAGTATTCCCTTAACCTCCTCCATTTCTTTTCATCCAATTTTTCCATAATTTGAGTAAAGCTTACAGAAAATTATGTTTTATTTTTTTTATAATAGAAAAATAAAATCATCATCTTCAATGATATTGGAAATGAATATGTATTTTAAAGTCATGCTTGGTTTATGAAAAGTATTAAAAAAAAAAGTTGAAAAAAAACCAATTTTCATAATTGGTTATTTTATGAAAAATATCAAAGAACATTTAATATAATTAAAATTAGTTAAAATTTTATTTATATATTTTAAATTATTTAATTTTTATATCAATAAATTAAAATAAGTATAAGGAGATTAAAATAACTTATGAAAATAATTTATTAACTTTTTTTTTTTCCTTTATGTTTGCTTTTCCTCTCTATTTTCTTTTCCTTACGTTTTCTCTCAAAATTTTCAAGAACCAAACATAACCTAAGTAAAATATGTTTGGATGAAAAATCTGTCTTATAACGAAAATTTAAGCAAATCTTTAATAATAAAGTTTTAAAATCAATTTTTTTAAAAAAAGATATGGTAAGAGCCCATTTGACAGTGATTATAGGAAATGCTTTAACTTTTATAACACTATCAAATTTTTATCTTTTAATTATTGAAAAAAACTAAAAACGTTTTATAAAATCATTGTCAAACACACTCTAAGATGCATTATTGTTTAATCAAATTCAAAAAAACTTTGAAACCGCTAATAATAAACTTATGGTAATCCCCGGAGAAGGGGGGTAAATTCACCAATTGGAAGATGATTATTTTAAAAATTTTTACCAAATTATAGGATGATTTCCAATAATAAGGATATAAAGTTATATTAATAGAAAGATAAGGATATACAATGCTACTATTTATATCCACACTTTCAAGCTTCTTATGAGCCCCAAAATTTTGTTATTATTGCTCGGAGAGTCTTCTAACCAATATTCAAATGCATACATTTGATTATCCAAGTACTATAAGAATTTTACAAACTCTTAGAAGATTATGAGAAGAGATTAAAGAACAAACATATTTTGAAGAATGAATATACAAAGTAAAGTGGATATCTTAGTTCTTAGGTTGATCAATTTTGAAGTATATTTATCTTCATTTGATTGCACAATTTTGAACTTAACAAATCTATGACCATTAAAATATAGTCAAAGTCTTCATTTGCTTACTTTAGACCTTTTAAATTTCTCGGAACACAACATCTTCTTTATTAATATATAAAGGTTTTCTAACCCAGATAGTTATTTCTTTAACTATCATTAAGTAGGTATTCTTCTAGAAGCCTGTGCTAACTCACTCCCGAACTCTGAGTTCGTTTCGTGCTATCCTTAGGGAAGTTCGAGAAAAATTCCCGTCTTGCTTTTCTCTTTTTGGCTTTCGTTTCCACGATGGTTCCGTTTCCTGTTTGTTTGCTGAGAAAGGGCGGTTCTAACTCTTGCTTCTACCGGGATTCCAAAATTTCTGTTCATTTTGTTGCGATTTCTCTGCGGCCAAACAGTTACGGGTCAATACCATTCCTCGCTTTTGCGCTTTTTTTCTCACTCTCTTACTATCTCGCTCTTTTTTTTTTCTTTTTTTTTTCCACGCTTTTTTCGTGTTAAAGTTTGGACTACTTGAGAATAAATTAATTTATGAAATGTGCAGGTTTCGGATCGATATAGTTGCAGAGCGACTGTGAAACCCTAGATTGCATCATTTGTCGACAAATACGAATTTCTGAAGTTTTAGATACAGAAAGAATTCGATTCTGCTCCTAATTCGGCAATGGCGGGATCGGTTCATTTCTCTGGTGTTAGAACTCCCTTGTTGATAAAAAAATCGTGCTTCTCGCGCTTTCCATCGCTATCAAAATCATCAAATCTGATCGAATTCGCGGCGTCCGCCGTTTCTTCTTCTGGATTATTTGCGGCATTTGGGGATGGTTGTAGAAGGAGAGTGTTGAGAGTTGGATGCAAGAAAGGAGTTGAAGCCGTGCTGAGAGAGGAAGCGAGTGAGAACGAGAGTTCGGATGACAATGCGGAGAAGTTGGCATGTGTGATGAAGTTTGGTGGATCTTCGCTGGCGTCGGCTGAGAGGATGAGAGAGGTTGCTGATCTTGTTCTTCAATTACGTGATGAAAGGCCTGTCATTGTTCTTTCTGCCATGGGAAAGACTACTAACAAGCTTCTACTTGTAATCCAATTACAAATTCAATTTCATGTGCATTTACTATTATTATAGTGTTTTTCAATCACGCATTCTTTAAGGAGTTCATGGTGAAATTGGATGTTTGTGATTTAGGCTGGAGAGAAGGCTGTGAGTTGCGGTGTTTCTAATGCATCCGAAATTGATGAGCTGAGTTTGGTAAAGGAACTGCATCTAAGGTGAGATCGTCTTTTCTGTACATCCTCAGGTATCATAATTTCATTCTATAACTTTTCTCATCCATGTGTATATGTTTCTTTATTCAGGACTGTACAAGAACTCGGGCTTGATAGTTCTGTTATTTCTGGTGAGGATCTCTTTAAAACTTTCAAAATCAAATTTCCATTGTTGATGGAATCAAATTGCCATGTTTTATTAAACATGCACATCATGAATTATTTCAATCTTCAATTTACCGGAAAGTTCATTTTCTTTATTTCTTATTTTAATTTAACCTAATCTATTTTGGATGATTCCAATACTTAGGGGTCCTGAAGTGAATATGCACCTCAGTACCTTTTCAAACCTTTCGGCTTATTATGAATTACATAATTAGGAAAACATTGGATCCATTGACAGAAAGATGAGTTTTGTGTTTCATCATGCGCACTGGGTGAACATGTTGACTGCAAAATCCTAACACACATTGTTGGATGATATTTTGGTATACACTTTAAGGAACATGCATATTTATCGCATGTCTCTTTGTTATGGGTACTTCATGGGCAAGCCAAACACCATCACGTATAATTCGAGCATAATATTTTCTGGAAGATGCATGCCCCATCTCATAAATTACCAGATGGTGAAGAACACTATAACTTTATAGTGGCTCCTCAAGAAAAATGTAGAACACATGTTACCCACATGCCAAAACTGAAGGAAAGCAATCATCTCCATGGGTGACAATTTAATTTCAAAACATGTCTTAATTACTAATTACTGATAAGGAAAGGTGTCCTACAAGCAATAATCTGTAACAGAATGTATGATTGTGTAACAACTTCATGGCTGTTGCAAACATAACTCTTTGCCTTCTGATTGGTTACATGGCTCGTATTATATGAAGGTGCACCATTAAGCATATTAATTCACTCCATATCTTCCTAATGTCACCATGCAACTCTACTTGTGCATCCGAAAATGTTGCATCATGCTGGGACATCTTCCCAAGCCTCACACTATGAAGTGGTGATGTTAGGTTTCCTAGCAATGTTGGTATTAGCTATCATAATAACTCAGCATGAGACTGATACTAACCATTTGCATTTTCCAATGGCAAATTGTATGTGTTAGTAATTTAACAACATCATGAGCATTTCAGAGGACTTTCGTCTTGTTTTGGATTGTTTTATGGTGTATGAAACTCAGGTTATGACAATAGTGTTGATAGAAACACGCACTTGGAGAGTTGACCAGGAATGGATTTGATATGCTTTTTCTGACTGGGAACGGTTGAAGACAAAAATTTTATAATGCTTTCTCGTTTAATTTCCCTTGATCATTTTATCAATTAATGCCTTGCACTTTAATTTTGTTTGTTCTAAGTATTTTTTGAGCATTCATCACATCAAATCCCACCTCATCCGTCGGTTGAAAACTGTATTATGTTTCTTTTTCCGAGCTATAATTCTCCAGAATGTTCCTAAGCTGCTCTCTATTTTGGCTTTGCCTTTTGTGTTTGTGAGACATTTTGCAGGACATTTAGAAGAATTGGAGCAACTTCTGAAGGGAATAGCCATGATGAAAGAGCTGACACTCCGCACAACAGACTATTTAGTTTCATTTGGAGAGTGCATGTCCACAAGAATTTTTGCAGCCTATTTGAATAAAATTGGTGCTAAAGCACGCCAAGTATGCCAATGCCTTTTTACTTGTGTATGCTTAGTATGGTGTTCTTGTTTCACTTTATGCGAAATTCAACGTAGTGTGTCATGTTCTTTTACCTTATTATAGGAAAGCTATGTTATGAAGGGTATGAGCGTTCTGACCTTATGTATTAGATTTGGAATCAAATACGAGAAAGAGGGGTAAAGGCCGCATGTTTGCATTGTGAAAGAAAGAAAAGAAATCTGTGTTGGCCTGGACTCATCATTTTGCATGGGATTTCATAAGTATTTTTTTTTTGGCTTACTCATCCATTGTGATATATGCTGACCTAAAAATTATGGAGGGTGAGATCTTCAAGTTACTGGTAAAGCTTGAATCCTCTTAATTTATACACACAAATATATATATTCATGAATGGATATATATAAGTAAATAAGAGATTCATTAAAAGAAGAGGCAAAAAGCCACAAAGCATACAGGGGGTACTATATATATATATACACATATATTCATGAATAGGCACCCAGCATTAGTGCCCATTGAATTAATATTTCCCCAAGTACTGGCCTTGTCAATTAAGTTAATTGGAGGTAAGATTTATGAAGACTCACAAAAAAGATACGCTAACCTGTGAGTACCACAAGGCTGAGGTGACAAGTCTACTTGAAAATAAGGGATGCTCCATCTGTGCTTTCAAAAAAAGGGCATTTTGTCTTCTCACTAATCTGGTATTTATTCAAAGAAAGGAATGATAAAATCCTCTCTCTTAATTAGAATAGGACATTCTTACACTTCTAAGAGAAATTGGGCCTCTAAATTGAAGTTTGAAAGGGGCTGACCTTATTTAACTCTTAGCTTCAACTCTCTCCTCCTTGCAACTTAGATGTCTCAATGGAGGAATGTGATTGATTTATTCAATGGGCTTTCATTGTAGGTAGCTAAATGGCTTTTCAGCCTTCCCTTTTCCTTTCTTTCGTCTTTTATAGAGAATGTTCCATTCTTATTTATAATAGAATGAGTTTGTTATCCTTTTGGGAAATATGGTATTCTCTCTTTATAATTAAATGAGACATTATTGTATGAGCTTCACATGCTTAGCCACCAATGATAATTCCTCCTATATGTCTTCAGGGTTAGCCATGGCTCATTTCTGTTAACTGCCTTCTTTTAATTAAATTTCAAAGTTTATTTCCTAGCTATTGTGATTCATTGAGAAGTATTCTATAGGGATCTCAAGATTCTCAACTCTTGTTGAGGAGGAATAGTGACCCTCTTTAAAAGTAGTGGCATGCTTCCTTTTTGAATTGGTTGCATGTCCTTTTTCTTTGATAGGTGACAGCTTTTTTTGGTCCTTTATGGGAAAATTTCCCTTTATTGCCAATAAATTCCATATTCAGGACAGGCAAACTGTCCTATCTTGATAAAAGACAATTTCTGATCTTTCTTTGATGTGTGGTTTACCAAATTTGCCTTGTGGATCTACTAGGCTTTGTTCAAATGGGTTAGATTTCTTCATGGGTTCTGGCCAAGTATTAACCAGGTTGAATCTCGATATAACATTTTTAGCCTGTCCTCAAAGTGTTTAAGCTTTTAGATCAAGTGGTAGTTTAACATGACAGCTGAGTGTTGGTTTGCAAAGTTTCCAGTCTGATTTGCACAATATATCATTCCTCATTTGTTAAACACACCTGCAAGAATAGATTACATATGATAAGGTGTCATAAGTATTTGTTGTTCAATGTACATTGTTATTCTATCTTGTAATAGCTCAAGTTTTTAGGTTAACTAGTAGTTTAATAGTTTTTAAATACCTTGTGTCCAATTAAATTAGTGGGCAATGCCACTATTAGGACCAGTGTTAATTAATGGCAAGGTCATGATTAGTGCCACCTTTTCATGTCTTTTAAATTCTTGTTTTTGTTGAACCCATGTGTGAGAGATGCTTGCTCTTGGAGCAGGTTGTTAATTGTTAATCAACTTGATGTACATCATCAGCTCATTCGTTAATAGCTTAAGCTATTTTAAAAGTTAAGTGATAGTTTAATGGTTTTCAAGCTAGACCAATTAAATTAGGGAGATGCTACTATTTGGACCAATGTTAATTTAATGGCAAAGTCATGATTAGAGCCACCTATTCATGAATTTTCACCTTAACATTTAGCTTCCAAAACATATTATTTTCCTTATTGATTCATTTGCCCTTCAAATGGATGGAAGAGGATTGGAGAACACATCCTTATATATTGTTCATATAAACATTAGAGGTAAGATCTAATCTCATGTATGGATAGATACTTTAAAAGAGTACCTTGCCCAGCTTGTCAATTATTTTGCATCTTTTCTTGCGATTCCAAAGATGTAGTATTGGGGAAGAAGTGGGAGGTTGGTAGGTGCTTTGGAAGGGGGTTGAATTAGAGCTAACTTTGTGGAAAGCTATTAGGAAAGGATGGGGAACTTTAGAGCAAGATCAAGCTTTAAGTTAGGAGACAGGAAAAGAGTTAATTTTGGATTCAATTTTGCATGTATCTTTCCGCACATTGTATTCCATAACTATGTCAAAGGATGCTTGGGTTATGGATGTTTGGGAGGTGATGGGCATGAGGGTGATTGGAGCCCTTGCTTTCTGAGACAATTCCATGACTGGGAGTGAGCATAGAGTCTCTTTTTTGAAGACTTAAGGAGGACAAGCTTCCAAGGAATTGTGAGGACAGTTTAGTTTGGAGGGGCTCCAAGGAAGATTGGTTCTCTATTAAATCTAGATGATGATGTTGCCTTCCTGCAAAAGAGGTTTGGGTTTCATTGGCCCCTGCAAAAGTAGGTTTATTTGCTTGAGAAATGGTTTGGGGTAAGATTCTTACTTTAGATGAACTTAAAGGAACAGGTTGATCTTTTGTAAATCGGTTTCTCCTTTGCAATGTAAGAAGAATCATCTTATTGTATTCTCTTACATTGTGCAACAGCTAAGAGCCTATACGATTTTATTCTCTCTTTTTGGTACTGCTTACGTGAATCCTTCTTCAATGAGAGGGATCTTATTGGGTTGAAATGGGAGTTTTGTGGGCAAAAGGCAGAGGAAAGCATGGAAACCTGTGCCACTATGTTTGTTTTGGATTATTTGGCTGGATAAAAATCATAGATAGTTTGAAGATGTGGAGTAGCCTAAATGCTAAAAGCCTCTTTAATATGTGCCCTTCTCCTTTGCTGAAGAGAGTGCCTTGACGCTGGATCTTTGTCTATGTTAGATTGCATTGACTGGTTGGCTTCTTGTTAATGGGAGGGTACTGGTTTTTTCTTTTCCATTTTTACTTTGGGCACCCATTGCATACTTCCTATATATTTGGGTTGTGCCCCCTCTTTTGTTAGGTGCTTTTAGATTAATTTATCAGTGTCTACAAAAAAATATGGGTAGATGATTTTATATCCCAGAATCTGAGTCGAAAAAATCTCCTTCCTCTTGGTCAGCATGCTTGTTGATTTACTTGGGGAGTCAATCACTTGACTTAAGTTAGGCTAAATAACTTGTTTCCTTCTAGTTTCAAATTATAGTATAGAATGTTTAACCTGAAAGCTCTCTCCTAGTTCTGAGTCAAAAGGTTCTTCATGTTTGTTAGTTGAAATTTTGGTTGACCTAAAGAGGTTACTCCATGACCTCTTTGCAGGTGCTTAGTTCTATGAGAGCCATGCAATATGAGAAACTATTGGCTAGGTTGAAGAACTTGCTTTCTATTCTTCTTACTATTTGGCCAATGTAATTCTGCTATATGAGAGCTCAAGCTGAAAATTTTAAGTTTGTTTCAGAAGCCATCTTTGTCATGTATGTTTAGGAATTCTGTTTGGTATGATAGATTTTTCTTTCAACTTCATTTATACTGGACCTATGTTTCTCCCAATGCATTACCTGCAGGCTTATTCTTTACACTTCTTGCTGGTAGGAGGTTAACACCTTTTCTAATAATAGCTGATTATGCTATTACATAATTCATTGCAGTATGATGCGTTTGATATTGGCTTTATAACTACGGACGACTTCACAAATGCAGACATCTTGGAAGCAACTTACCCAGCTGTTGCAAAGAGGTTATATAATGATTGGATTAATGATCCTGCAATTCCCATTGTTACTGGTTTCCTTGGAAAGGTTCCTGCTCTGAAGTTTAATGGTTTCAATTCCCAGTAACTAGAATTTATGCGCACGAGTTCTAGGAATATGATTTATATTCTTCTAATTGCAGGGTTGGAAATCTGGTGCAGTTACTACCTTGGGTAGGGGTGGGAGTGATTTGACAGCCACAGCCATTGGTAGAGCCTTAGGCTTGCAAGAGATTCAGGTACGATCAACCCCTTAGCGCATGGAAACTCAAAGTCCTGTGCCAATTTGCAGTCCTATTTGTATCTGTACCATGTTTTGTCTGAATTGATTCACAATGTTCTCTAGTTATAATTGATAAAGATCAGGGCGACTTTAGTTGAAAATTCTGAATATATTTTTATGGGGCAAGGGTGCTTCCTACCTTCAGCATGATGTTTCAACCCAACCCAAATATGATTCAGTTTAGTTTCCTATGCTAATAGGTGTGGAAGGATGTCGATGGGGTTTTGACTTGCGATCCAAGTATTTATCCACGTGCATTGCCTGTACCATATTTGACATTTGATGAGGCAGCTGAGCTTGCATACTTTGGTGCCCAGGTGAGATTTCTTTGGTGCCCAGGTAACATTAGATGTTACCAGACTACCAGTGTTCTAAAATGGACTGGACAAGCTGGTTGAACTACCACCTGGACCTCTCAAAGGTCTGTTTCATAATTAATTCAGTTTCAACTAGAGATGACAATTCTTGGGTTCACTAACTTGCTGAGGAGCATAGGGCTCCATGGAATGGTGAAGATATATGTACATATTATAGTGATGTCATCCTCTTCAGATATTCAAAATGAAGGGTAAAAATGTTTATAAAGAAGGATAAAATATCCTTTGCAAAAATATAACATCATCCTGATCCTGAATACAGCCCATGTAGAAACAGAGGTTAGGAACCCATAGTAAAATGTACCTTAAAGAGGTCCAGTACACCATAAAATCAAACTAAACAGGATGCCAACAAACTTCTTGGTCAGAGGAATATCCAAAGAGAGCTTAAAAAGCAAAGTTGATCCCTCAACTATTTAATATATCTCCCATGAAAAATTCTAGTATTCCACTCATCCAGATTGCCCAAGAAATGACTATCATGCACAAAACTAAAGAGTTTTCTCCTAAATCCCCTACTAAAAACCTGGCAAGCAATAACCAACATGTGTAGAATCTCTCTTGGATCTCTGGAATGTGTATTGTAGGGAAGATGCACTGCTGAAGATCATGAGTGAAAAATGGTGAAGAACCATCAACTGATTCACCAGATTTCTTTCATTGGCTTGACTCCCCATTTGGCTCTTAAAATGCTGAATTGTAGCATTTTGTTTTATCCACGTGTAATTTGGAGCCGGGCAAGAGAACTAACAACATTCTTTTATTTCTGGTGAAACAAAGAACACTGATGGATTGTGGTTTTACATCTATGTCATATCCTGTTTGCAGGTCTTGCATCCACAAGCCATGAGACCTGCTAGAGAGAGTGATATTCCAGTTAGGGTCAAGAATTCTTATAATCCTGAAGCTCCTGGTACCCTCATCAATAAGACAAGAGATATGAGCAAGGTTTGTAGCAGCACAATTTTGATTACAAGAACCATTAATGTATGTAAGAATTCAAACACAGCTGAACTTTTTATCTCAAAATGAGCTACAGGCTGTACTGACCAGCATAGTTTTGAAGCGGAACGTCACCATGCTAGATATAGTTAGTACGCGGATGCTTGGTCAATTTGGCTTCCTTGCAAAGGTGAGAATTGCTTTGTAATTTTTGTTGCTCCCTCTCTTGTTGCCACATATAAATTCTAACTGCTGTCTGCTTTATCCATGCAGGTTTTTTCTATCTTTGAAGATTTGGGTATATCTGTGGATGTTGTTGCTACCAGTGAAGTCAGTATATCTTTGACTTTGGATCCATCAAAACTTTGGAGCCGGGAACTTATTCAGCAGGCAAGTATACAAAGCTTCTGCTCCGTATTTTCTAATGCAGTTCACATGACCACATACACAACATATACAGCGTTTTCCTGTGGATCATCCCATGATGCCCTGTGAACACACATCACCCTATTGCTCATGCAGGTGTGCAGTTGTGCAGTTGTGTTGCAAGAGAGATGTATGTTGGTGCTCAGTACCATAGAGGTCAGAAACACCTCATGGCTGAGCATCTGTGTGGTGTGTTGAATTTGAAAAGTCCCTTGATTGATCATTCTTTAGTTTTTACCATCATTAGAATGTTTCAATTCCTGAAGTAAACTCTTAACTGAATCATCCAAAACTTGGTAACTAAGAGTGCTCAAGTTTGGTGTAGGGTGAATATACCACTGGTGTTTGCAGGGTCTAGATGCGTCTGTTGTTACCTTACCCGCATATACATGTTTGAATGACATATTAGTCAAATTGATTGTGTTTTTTAAATATTTAGGTGCCAACTTATCTTCAATGTTGTGATCACTGTTAGTTTGCAGTACATCATAAGAGAGTACCTTATTAAGTATTGCAAAAGAATGGGCCTGCTGATAGAGCGAGGCGATTAGTTATCGGGTCAGAGATAGGCGGCTTGTTACATTTTGCTATTAAAGTACTAAAG
This sequence comes from Vitis rotundifolia, assembly GCA_030254885.1. Classification (NCBI taxonomy): domain Eukaryota; kingdom Viridiplantae; phylum Streptophyta; class Magnoliopsida; order Vitales; family Vitaceae; genus Vitis; species Vitis rotundifolia. The sequence continues at coordinate 20,174,763 of CM058151.1, forward strand.
TTTGTCTACTTAGATTGGAATCTTCCATACACCTCAAGAATTTGATCATTAGCAGACAATTGGGAAGCCAATCATCAGTAGTGGACTCTTCCATGCATTGAATCTGTGCAATAGCCACTGTGATTTAGAATCGAAAAATGAAAATTCTCTCCAACTAGGATAACAATTGGGCACTGTGGTTTGTAATCCAAGCTTTTTTGGCTTTTTTAGGAGAAAAGTACATAGCAGATTTGTTCATATGCTTTAGGATAACAATTGGCTTTTTTTGGCTTTTTTTACGATAACAATTGTTCATATACTTCACAAATGGTTTTTCTGATATTCCTTGCAGCTTATAAAGCTAACTCAAATAGGGACCTCTGTTGAAATAGATGTTGACGCTTTGGGTTATGATCTCTGAGTATTTGGTTTAATTACATAACCTCAGTTTTTTAAAATCAAATTGCATCTGAAGTGGTGTCTTGTTGGAGCCAGGAACTTGACCATGTAGTGGAAGAGCTTGAGAAAATTGCAGTCGTGAATCTCCTACAGCACAGATCAATCATCTCCCTCATTGGGAATATTCAGCGTTCTTCTCTGATTCTTGAGAAGGTGTTATATTTCCCTTTGCAAAAATACTCAAAAACAATTCTGAACCATATCCATCATTACTTATGACTTTGTTTCATGTTTTGCTAGGCGTTCAATGTCCTCCGAACCAATGGAGTGAATGTCCAGATGATCTCCCAAGGGGCATCCAAGGTCTGTTCATCATGCTCTTGTTTACTAATAATATCCTTAGATGACATAATTCTTCTTTCCAGCGACTGACAAGATTTGAAGATTTTAATACAAACTACAGGTCAACATCTCATTGATAGTAAATGATAGTGAAGCAGAACAATGTGTGAAGGCCCTTCACCATGCTTTCTTTGAGAGTGGTGATTTCGAACTGATGATCCTGGATGATGGCGTCGAGAATGGCGCAGCTTTGCCTTTGACAGTAGAAAATCAACTATGAACTTAGCCAAAAGTTTGAGGGAAAAAAAAAATTTGAAAAAAAAATATTACCAAAAAAAAGACGGGAACAAAATTTTCTCTTGTTTGGATGTTAGTGGAAGAGTCGAGGAAAAGAAAATGAAATTATTGAAATGTACTTTTTCTCACGTTTTTGTTTGAAAAAATGGGAAGAGCAATTTTTTATCCAATTTGTCCCTTCTTTTTTATTTTTCCTCCTTTGTTTTGCATGAATATCCAAACGGTAAAAAGCTTTTTCCTAGCTACATGTATTTTAAATTTCTTAAAGTACTTTTTGAGGGCTAAACATTACCTTAAAAGGGTATCCTCTCATTAGCCATATTGTTCTTGTTGGCCACTTTCTATACTCTTTAGCTTTGCATGTAATATTGTTATCTTTAAACGCAAATTTTCTTCTATATGATTTCCACTGCTAGCTCCATGATGCCCTCATCTGAAATTTTCAGCTATTCAACAGTTGCACATTGCTCACATGTATCATTTAACCAACTATATGCAATTAATGCAGGCTGATGAGAGGGCGTAGCACAATGTGGAAGTCCGGACTCAATCATCACCCTGTTAACTGTAGCCGACGCCTGAATATACAGCTAGTTTTATGGTCTCGATGAGCCTACAATGAATAACTACTGTTTCTAAGTCGTATAGTACTCGTTTACAGGAGTATTTGATCATTAATTTTAGCTAGGGCACCAACTTTGTAGGTTGGGTCAGGCTTGCTGCCAATTAGAATCCAACCTGAAATATGGAAGCACTCATCACCCCCTACAACCTCATGTCATCTTTTTGCTCCACCTTTCGGGCTCAAATTAAATTCAAGAGCTAAAAAGCTTAATAATAAAGCCCACGGTTAAAACACATTTAACCTTATAATACTTTCATTAAACACTTCAAATGTTATCTTATTTGATGAATGTTAAAATAAAAAAATAAAAAAAAAACTTATATTTACGAATTTAAACATCTTTTTCTTTGAAAAATAATTCATATTTTTTGTATGAATACTTTGACTATTTCAAACGTTTACATATAAGTTCTAAATGAAAAATAAAAAATAAAGAAATTTTTATTAAAAGAATGAAAAATTAGATTTCTAAAATTGAGTTTTTTTTTTTTTTTTTTTTTTTTAAACTTGGTCAATAATAAATGTGTTTCCAAAAACATTCCCACATAAACTTGTAATCGAAATGGTGCTACCTAGAAAAGGATGTTCGTTATTCGGTATGTACACAATGCTAGAATACAGAATCATAATAAATCAGGAAATAAGATCATATATTACAAAATACATGCTCATATATATATATATATATCCAAAGCCTAGACTCTAGTTGGAAATGAGAGAAATCAAGGAGAAAAGAGCTGTACAAAAAGAGTCTCAGAAACCTAAGGCTGCCCCTAATTTACCCAAAGAATGTAAAAGTATATTATGTATGAAATTCATGAAAGACAATGAAAGCATAATATAACATATAAAACACCAGACTTCAAACTTCTTAACAACCAGGTGGTTTGGGGGTTGGAAATGAACCAAAAATATAAAAAAGATAGAAAATATATTTTTTTTAAACCAAAAAACAAAGAAACTGCAAACTAGTGACCTGTAGTAACCCCGGATTAAAATGCCACGGCGAAGGGGCTTTACAATTGCCTCAAACTGCCTTCACAACCTGACCAAGGAAGAAATTAAAATAAGGACAAATTCTAATGTTTTCAGCATCCAAAATAGTAAGCCTGAACGTTGGTAGTTTTGGGTACTTAACAAGGACACAATATCCCAAAGTTGCTGTTTGGTTCTCAAACTCACCAGATGTAACCAGATGTAACAAATAAATGCGCTCTACTTCCGAAAAATAAATATGATTATTAGAAGCTTATGGTAAAAAACTGACTTAAAACACAAACATTTTATAACTCAATAGATGCTTCCAAAAGCTTACCCACGGTCAATTCAGGCAGACTTGCCCTGCCCCAGAGACTCGCTGCTGAGGGATGTCTCCAACTCTTTAGCTTCTTTTGCACCACCCTTCTTCTCCAGAACCGTTGGGTTTTCCCTTGCCTTAGGATTCAGGGGTCTTGGGTCCATCCTCTGAATCTCCTCTCGGGTGTAGACAAAGATTTTGCGCACCATGCTGCAAAACTCCCTGTTTCATAGCATCATGATAACAAATACCAAATTATTAATTAAAAATACATGTAAGTCGAGAAACAATCACATGCATGAATAGTTAAGGCACTTACGGCCAGGGATCATCTCCAACAAGCATCATGTCACCCTCGTCATCAGTAAAAACAATCAACCAACCTTTGTTGAGAGATATTAATTCACCATTAAATTCGAAAATCTGATCCAATTCAGATATCAGTTCAGTGTAACCATTGAACTTGGTGAGGTCCACAGATCTCCCTACGGCAATTCCCTGCTTGTGAACCTGAATCAACACATGCAATACAGTTAATTCTAAATGGATTCAAAAGCCAGAATTTAGATTCTCTCATCTAAATGATAAACACCCTTTTTACATTAACAAAGGGTGATAATAATAGAGGCAGATTGGATGAGAGGAAACCTTGATGCAACTCCTAGTTGAACTAGAATGAAGTTTGCTTTGATCATCTCTTGAAAGCTGCTGTTCCAAAGCTTGGAAAGGTTTCTCATGCTCAAAACCTCCTATCTCCATGTACTTTGAACTCTTTGATTGCTCTGGATGTCGGGCTGGGTTTTCCATTGTAAGTTGGGTTTCCCCTTGTGGTCTATGCATGGGATTTGCAACAGGTTTGCTCATGAGGGAGATGCCAAAGAGTTTGCAGTTTCCATCTCCTTTGGATTTCACCACCTCTTCTTGTACATACAGAGGCTGTGGCTTTAACCCCATGAGATGAGGTGAAGTTTCAGAATATGAATGTGGAAGCAGGGGCAACAACCAGTTTCCAGGACACTGCTCAGCTCCAGGGTCGTGTAATCCACCATACCCACTAAAGCCACTGTATCTGACAATTGCAGGAGTCGGATATGATTTCCCTTTGGCTCCTTCAGAAAGTTTCACATTAGATTCCATGTTTAACATGGTGCTTGAGTGCATCATGGACTGAGGACCTGCAAGCAACTTGAATTTACCTTCATAATCTAAAATATGCTTCCTCATTGGCTAAACAACATCAGGATTTTGATCAACAGAAGGCGGATAGAAATGGGAGTCATGGATGTTGTGCATACCTGAAATTAGATTTGCACACTGCACCCCCTGTCTCGGCTGAGGAACCATTGGATTTGTAAAACTTCTCTTAGTAGAAGCTGAGTCCATCTGGTCAACAACTTGTGATCGTGGCTGTACAATGGATTTTTGAGTAGTGACCAAATCATTGTTCTCCATGAAAATGCCACTCAAGGTTGAGATTTCTTGACCTTGCAAGGCTCTTGAAAACCCACTTCCTGGCGAATGGTCTATGGTGACTCTAGACAAACCTAGGAATGTAAATTGAAGTGTTAAAAATGTGCATCCTCACACACTGTTAATACATTGAAAAAAAAAATGAGGAAAGTATTTTATAGACATCCAATGCAATTTGAGCTAACCTTCCCTTGTAAGAACAGAGGATTCAGTAGATGATGACATCATGTTTGCACGGGGCCTTTTTGATCGTGAAACTGGAAGTGGATTCAGAGCAGGAGGTGTCAAAGCAACTTCTATGTTCCAGGGGGAAACACGTTCTGGACGAGGAACAGAAGAGGTTTCATCCCACCGAACCTAAAGGAAACAAACAAAAAAGGATTTTTAGTATCAAATGCATAGCCACACCTTTCCAATACATTATATATGCTACTACCTTGAGGCATCTCCATTTTGATCCAGGCCACCTCATGGGATCTGCATCTTCAGTTCCAATAACAGTACCAGTGAACCTGGTCCAATTAATTAAATCATGAACAATGGAAATGAGGTAGTTCTATTTCCTTACAATTCCAAACAGCGGTAAGCAAGTTTCAATGAAAAACAGTACCTCTGTTCTGGAGCTTCTTCACCTTCAAACTTCATTTTGAATCTCATTCCAATAGAATAGTGATTCTTGACAGCCTCCATGTATTGATCAAATGGAACAATAAACTCAGCAGGACTAGTCCTACAAGTTATAGCACAACACTTAGAAAATGCTTATAGATTAAGAATAATGTATACCTAGATTCTAGATTTTTTTTTTTTTTAAAAAAAAACCACTCTTAAAACTCTACACCTTTTTAAGAATATTTTATCATGAACAAGAATGGCAAGATTAGATTTAGTTGCGGAACACAGCATCAGGTTCCTGGTATGCCATACAACTAGGACACTACTTGATTGGAAAGCAACAGGCTAATTTCGAATGCACAATTGGTTTTAGCATGTTGATAAAGCATTCCCCCAATAAGGAACCATCTATTTGATTAGGCTTCAATTAATGATCTTTTTAAAAAAAAAATCTTAAAATTAGAATGAAAAAGGGATGATAAAATTTTTTATGAATCATAAGAGGTAGCTTTGAGAAGTCGCATTATATAACATTTCAATTGATACATGATGTAATCTGGATAGCGAAGAATTTGTGATATTCTGGTATTCCAGGATCAGATCCCACCCATCAGCATTTTATTCCAGCAATTTTATAGTTGCTGCATCAGTTAACTAAAAAACGTCCAGGTAAGAAGAACATAGCAGGGAGACCAGGAAACGTTTTCATTTGTTGGATCAGATGAATGCCACGGTAGGCCATCCATCTTTCTAGACCTCATGTATCTTTTTTCTAACTTCATTAGAACAATATGATAGATGGCAGATATATAAAACACCTCCAAAACTCAGTTCTCCAAAGTCTATTCATGTTTGTGGCTTGTTATCTTAATACAATCTACACATTAGCCAAACTCGCAGGAGTGTCTTTCTACAAGCAATTGGCTTGTAGAACATGTGTTAGTGTATACCCATGTGATGGAGAGTTGGATTGCATCAATTGCTCCTATATAAGTGAAGCTAACGATTCAAAATTTTCATTAAGAATTTAACTAAATGAAGAAACAAGTGAACATAAATCATAAGAACAGACCTTGGTTTGTAATAGACGGTGAATATTGTACCCGTAGAGACTGCATGCCAAGCTGTAGCAAGAACACCAAGATGCATACTGTGACTAGATATGACTGAAGATGGGCCATTGCTTAGTTGCCTCATAGCACGCCTTACCCCTACACGAAGTTCCCCATTTTCACCTCTACAAGTCAAAATTTAGGACTGATCAGACATGACTGGCAAACCATTGCACTGTCTCCCAAATAACTAACAGGTCCCTCATTTTGGTTACCACATGTAGCAGGGAGGTAATATCATTTCCCATTTTTAAAAAGAAATGCAAATAGCAGGACTATGAACTGCTACATGATATGACCAATACAAGGGTAACCCTCCCTAGGATTAACAATCATTGATACTGAACGAGTATGAAGATAACAGTACACCTGAGGAAAATAAAAGCATCCCCTGCAACAAGCTTTTTGGTACTGACAAAATGACTCCAACCACTTTGAAGAAGGTGCCTCCTTGGTTGACCTGGCATTTAGAAACCATAAATGGTCTATAAATATGAGTAGGAGAGCACAGTGAAAGATCACTGTCAAGTTTACGGAGTTAACAATCATGGTCTATAAATGGTCTATAAATACGAGTAGGAGAGCACAGTGAAAGATCACTGTCCAGTTAATGGAGTTAATCATGTGTAGTGGCAACTGTTAATGTCACCAAATGAGTTTGTAATTAGGGTAAAGAATGTATCCTTGGTCAAGAAATGGCAAGAATGTGACATTTTTATTTTTGGGAGATTAGGATTTGATATTTTTACATGGAATAGAAGAACATGTTGCAGGTTAGAATGCAGTCTTCTTAACTCAATCGACTATCATTTGCCACCCAAAACATGATGGATTTCAATTAGTTGTGCAACTGCTAAGCAAACCAAAATCTCAAGAATTTTAAATAACCGATAGAAGAAGTCAAGAGCTCCAAAGGAGGAGAGCAATCTCCAAGCAAAAACAACGGCAATGTCAGCATGAATTATAGCTTCAACATTTTATATGCAAAAGGCCCATAAAATTAAGATCATAGATTTTAAAATACACAGGACAGCATCTCATATTTTTAACAATTACTACATTATTATCATTTTCAGATAGAAGATAAAAATTTACCAAAAACCAGAAGTCATATTTTCGGGTACTTGCTCATTACTGCTACTAAACAATAATTTTCACCAGTGAAGTTCATTATAACTAGGGGACATCTGAACATTCTCTAGAAGTCATGGGCTTGCAAAAGTTCCATCAGCAGTAAAATCATGATAAGATTAAGTCAAGCGAATAGACTAATACAAGGTTCAGTTAACAATATTATGCGATGATAATCTATGCATGTACATAAACAAGATTTGGATAGTCCATCCTAATCTCAAACAATTACAAATACGAAAATCTGAAACAGCCATTACCTTGAAAAATCCTAATCTCAAACAATCATAAATACCAAAATCTGGAACAGTCATTACCTCGAAAAATGTGGCGGAATCGCCACTCATTTCCATGCAAATCCTTGGCTACCAACTCCTGGGTTGGAGGTTGCTTGGACATGTCCTGTCAAATAACCAACATAAGGTCTATTTCAGAATTTGATGGGAAGTAAAAATAAAACAAATAATATCAGACAAGGAAGGAAAACAAACCAGTGGGGGTAAGCACTCATCAGCATGCCTCCTCAACACTGAGAAGCCACCATGAGTGCTTGTATCTGAGGCAGTAAGGGTCTTACAGAAGGAGTGTACACGAGGTCGAGGAGTGGGAGTGAGCACATCCTCTTTCTCTGCAGAGTTTTCATCTTGCTGGCATGGAACCAGAATTACATCATTAGGATTTGAACTTGGCCTAAGAATCCAATAATAGTAATGGTTCCAAAGAGGCATAAGCAATAATTAGACTTGAATTTTTCTAAAATTGCACTTATGTCATTTTATTTATTCGCAGAAGCAATCTGGAGAACTGCTTGGCATTTTTCATCCAATAATATTCTAATCCAAAATAGGAGGCAAACCTTAGGTTCGGGAAGCAAAGTCACTTGAGCAAACACTTCGTCAGTGTCTTCAGCCTACAACAAAGAAATTGCTGTCTTCATTACCTCAAACACTCCCTAAAAAACCTAACTCAAATTATCAAGTCAATAGAAGCCGTGGCACATATCATAAATGTTAAAATAAAACCCTAGAATCTCAAACCTTGTGACAAATACGATTTATGGTACCTTCAAATGAACATTAATCACACGGCAAAGGATTTTCGCTCTAAGATCATAACAAGCCGGCATCTGTTGGTCAGCCACCTGATTAGTTGACGCCTCCACCTTGATTATAAGACAAGAACAGAATTAAACCAAATTGAACCTAAACAAAAGGAAAAACAAAACTGAAAAGACAAAAGTAAAACGGATAACCGAATTGAAATGCATAAACCCTCTAAAACCAATCAAACCAAAATCCGGAGCATGTTCGGAAGAAAGAAAACAAAAAATCACAAAAGCAAAATAATGATAATAATAACAATCATAAATCGAACTTCGACCAAGAGAAAAAATAATACAAACTGAAAGAAGTAAAACCTGCTCCAGATGACCCTGAGGAAAGTAGAAAACTCGCTCCCCTACGCGAGGCACCGTCACAAGAGGCCCAGCACAAGCATGCCAGAGCTCCTTGTAGAGAGCATCTTCAGAGTCAACAAAATCCATTATCTAAAGAAATATTTATAAATTCTAAACAGGAGAAAGAATTCGAGAACCAAAGGAGAGATATCAGGACCAGATTCCTCCAACTACTCCAGAATCTCAACTCTCCACCGACAAATCCAGCCAAATTCCCTCAAGATCGACCCCCAAACCCCGCCGCAAAACCAGAACCATCGGAACCGGAGCCGACCTCCGCAGAATCCATTTCTCACAAACCTCTCTCCCCCTCACCGATCCACTACAGTCCTTCAGACACTCAACACAAGCCACGGACCCAAGCTCCCAACCACAACTCAGAAAAACCAAATTCCATCAAGATCGAACTCCTCCAGGACCGCCATTTCCAGAAATTTCAAACAATCCTTTCCTCATCGATTACAGCTATCACAGCACTCCTAACAGTCAAAAGAGCAAATCACGAACCCTAATTCCCCCAAAAAAAAAAAAAAAATCGCAGGAGAAGCGATTGATAGAGAGAAAAAAGCCCTAGTTGATGATCATATGGGAGAGGGAGTGAGGGAATCTGGAAGCGAGGAGTAGGAGCAGATGCGGAGATTGAAGAAGAAGAACAACAACCAGTTGTTGGAGGATGATCTCTTTATCGTCGTCATCTCCTTCGTTTTTCTCTGAATCGCTTTCTCTCTCCTCTGCAACACTCAGAACTGCCATTACTATCGTACGCCGTGGTGTGGTCGACGAGTCAGATTCTGTGTGTCACGTAATTATTTCAACCCCAGTGCAACCATCTACCGGGGCTTTCGGTTTCGGTCTCCCTCTCGAGAAATGCAAATAGTAATTCACATTTGCCCCAAGAAAAATACTTAAATAACACCAAAGTATATATATATATATAAGAAAATAATATTATTTTCAAAATAAATTTAATAAATTTTCAATTATTTTTATAAATGTTTTTTATATAATTGAAAATATAAATAATATTTTAAAAATAATTGTATTGTAAGGGATTAAATTATTTTTATATTTGAATTTTTAGACAAAAGTAAAAATAAAATTAAAAATTAAAAATATTATCAGATTTTAAACTTGTTTAATTTTAATTTAGATTATTCATGAAAAATATAGATGAATAAAACAGTATAGTTAAATTTATATATTTATTCATTTTTATATACAAAAAGTGCTGTATACGTGTATCCGTCTAATTGGTCAGCAGAATACGCCGTTTGTCTCTTGGAACGGAAAGTTGTTCCGTTTTTGGGAAGAGGGTCTGTCCTGGTATTAACAGGCAGGGCTGGATGGAGTAATGGAATTTAATAAATAAAAGAACAGCGATAACCTCACCTACCATTTCCAACACCGCCCAATCAATCTCCAACTTGCCAAGAAAAATAGAGAGTCAAAGCGACTGTGATTTTGCAACAATGAAACCTAGGTGATGGGAAAGGCGGTCACGTGGCTCGTGCTTGCTAAGTAGAACACGTGTCGAGATATATTTCATGGTCATAGGTGTCGAATTCTGATTGGACCGGTGGATGTATGTGTTTAGAGGGAGATTAGTTATGGGCAGAATGAGATCATCATAAAAGGAAAGTCTAGAGTTTAATAATATATTTATATTAAATATTGAAATTTTTATAACTTGGCTTGGGATTTAAGCATCGGCAACTAAAATAAATTGGGATACTTAAGATTGGTTGGACCCCATTGACAATGAAATTTCTTGTATTAAATCTCTAGTCATTTTTTATATATTTTCTTAGCAACCAAACAAATAGAAAAACAAACATTTATCTACATTAAAATGAAAAAAAAGAAAAGAAGAAGAAATAATAGAGAAAAAAGAAAGTTAATTTCAATTAGTTTTTTAAAATATTTGCTTAAAAATGATGAAATAATTCCCAAATCAGAAATCTAATCCATCCCATAATTTTTTTTGGAAAAGCAACTCATTTTTTACATAAATATTTTTTACTATTTCCAGTATTTATATGTAAGTTTTAAAAGAAATGGTTATTTTTACAATAATATAATAAGGGTATTTTTGTCCAAATAATATCAAAAAATGATGAGAGGTTAAATTTCAAAAATTAAATTTTGAGACACCCTTTCAATCAAATAAACCCTTTTTTTTTTTTTTTTCTAAATTAAAAATAATATATTAAAACTAAAACGTGAGTGCCCATGTGCTTATCATTAGCTTCTTTGTCCATTTTGGATGAAAAATCATGACAAAGTGATGCCTTTGACATCTAGGAATAGTTCAAGGAGAAAAAAAATTAAGGGCACATGGAAACGTGAACACAGAAGTAAGCAATAGGAATGATTTTTATAATTTACCTTTGTTTCCATCATTTGTGGGTGAACAGTGGTTTGATAATTCAACTTTCTTATATGCTTTTTTAATATTAAGTGGGAATGGTTGAAAATTTGAGTTAAATTATTAAATTAAAATAATAAATTTGACCTTGTTTTATTAGGAGTGAAATTTACCATGTCAATGATTTAAAATATTTAACAATGCTTTGTAGCTTAAATGTTGCTAAATATAAAATAGTTAAATATATAATAAAAGCAAATTTGTCAATCATCATATAAAATAAATTTTTTTAAGGGGTATTGCCCTCTTCAACCCCACAAAGTGACGGAGCAACTCAATTCCCCGCATCCCAAATGAAGCGCAACAATACTAATTTAGGTTTCATAATCTAACAATTTCAAACATAATACAATGATAAATTCAAATAATTTCTTATTCATTACAAATTATCGAAAATAATTAAACTATTTACATATAGTCGTATTTTTAAATATCAATTTAGTGTCCATTCCTTTATCATATAATATTACTACTTCACACTTATATTGTTTTTCCTAAAATAATATAATTTATTACATGTATCATTAACTGTTTTCTCATTTATCAAAGTTTTGTCTACAATTTTCATATTTTTATGATTTTTTTTTACAACATATTCTGTTATATTTAGTAATACCCTCCATTTTTATTTTATTTTTTGTTATTGGTTATAGGGTCCTAGTGCATTACAAAATCAATAATCAAAATAGTACTTTTTTTTTGTGCTTATATGAAATGTATCATCAATCAAATAAGGTCACGTGAATAACTCAAATCCTAGTACTTTGTACTCAATTCTATTGTTTTGTATCTTATCTATGATTTCATTATTTTGTATCTTGGTTCCATGTTTTATGCCAGAGTATCTTCGTACCAAATTCAACACCCCATATTTTACCATATATTTTAAATAACTTAGATTTAGTGTTAGATCTTGGTTCCTTTCTTTGTACCCTAACCTTATACCCTAATTCGATAGTCTAAAATTTAGTATCAAATAAGTATGAATTCAGTACTTTAGGACCTATTTGGTAATTCTTTTTTATAAAAGACTTTTTATTTTTTTCTAGAAAAAAGTAATTTTCTTAGAAAATACTATAACACTAAGTGCCTTTTAAGGCAAATTTGAAATAACTTTTAACCATTTTGATTTTATAGTCCGAACAACAATTAAAAAGATGTAAAACATTAGAATTCTTGAACAAAAATCTTGTTTCTAAAAATAATAAAAAATTATTTAACAACCGTTTAAAAAACTTATATTTAAGTTTAAAACTATTTTCGAAAACATTTTCAAATAAACTCTTATAGATTCTACATTGGTTAAATTTGGAAATTAAAAAAGAAAGTCAAGAAACGTAGCGTGTGAAGGACGAAAAAAAAGAGCAAGTAGAAGAGACTCAGATAAAGGGAAATGTCTAACGCACTGTTCCGGCACACATTTCAGGCAAAGTGCAGCACAGCAAAGCCATAATAATATCAATTCCCTTTCCTCACAAGCTGCCAAAAGCCTAGAGCCACTCTTTTTCTCTCTGAACACCTTCCCTTTTTATCTGCAGCACGTACCAATACTCCCCCCCCCCCCATCTCTTTCAGCTTTTTTCCCGGCCCAGGTTTTTGTGTAAAAGTGAGGCTTTTGATGTTAACTACACCGCACAATCCTCACTGCCATTCCATCTTTGATTTGCGTCCAACTCGTGCTGTATTTCAACTGCCTTCATCACCTCTCACTTTATACCTACATCTTATTTCTTTGGTGGTTTAGAAGCTCCTCGCTCTTTGTTGAAAACCTTTGCGAGTGGTGTTTGAATTTAAACAAGAGCAAGAGAGAGAAAAAAGGAGTCAGTTTTATCTTTTTTTCGGCTCATTATGGTATCCAATGGTATTTTTTTATATTATTTTGAAAATGTGTGTATGAATCCTGATTTTATCATAAGGAGGAAGTTCTATGTGCATTTTTATCTTATTATTTTATACTTTATCTTTATTTCATTCACATTCTCTCGGTTCCCATTAAATATGTGATATTTTATATCGAATATGGGGAAAAATTTATGACATTATATAAACATAGACTCCTCCAAACCACCTGGTCAAAGCCGAGAGCCAATTCTTAACATCGGTGTGAGATTTGTTTAACCCCATGAAGGGTCTCTCTGTTTGACTTTATAATTTCGTGATACATGATAAAGACGTTATGTTTGTATGAAGAGTAATTGTAAGACCTCACATTGGATATGGGAATAATTCCTGATGTTATATAAATATGAGCTCCTACGTTATATACGTGTTGACTTTTATTAACTTTGTAAAAATATTTTAAAGTCATGAGGGTCACTTTGGATTTAGAGCGGACAATATCTACATAATTGAAAGTGGGTTATTACAAAATACACTTGATTTTATTGGTTTGAAACTTTATAAAATATTTTATTTATTTTGAGTGAAAGGAAAGGTGAGTGAAAATAATAAAAGAAAAAAATATAAGAGGTATTTGATGAAATTTCAAACCAATAAATATTAGATGTATTCGGTCGTAAGTGAATGAAATTAACCTTTTTATACTTTATATATAATCTCATTGTTTTGTACTTTGATGTTATTATTTTGTATTTTATTCTTATTTTTTTGAATTGAGATCTTATTATTTTGTATCTTAATCATATTTATTTATACCCTAATTTAATAGATGAGATTTTATCACATGCTTGAATGATCCGGATACAAATTTGTATAAAATTAAGATTATTTATTTTTGGACTAAGAAATTTTGGATCGATTTCTATGATGTAAAAGGTGAATTAAGAAGTTTCTAACATTTTTTTTTTTGGTATCATAAAACATTTTGTCAATATGATATCAAAAAGTGGTAGCCAATAAAAAATATTCAATTGGTCATATAATTGGCTTTTTTCTTATATATCTTGGCAAAGGTTGTTAAATTTTTCTTTATATCTTATCTCACTTATTTCTAGATAAATCTTACCTTTTATACATTTAATACGACACAAACTAAAAGTTTGGTATGACACAAAGAGGTGCTTTAGGATTTTGTTTTGTTAAAAGAATCTATAATTCTACAATGGAAATTGTTTCATATTTAATAATACTTTGTGATAATAAGATCATTTGTTCGATATCATAGCTTCGATTTTCTTACTTAAAGATTCCTCATTTAAAATTTTAATTTCAAATTTACCTTCAATTTTTAGGTCAATAGTTCCAAACGATGTTTAAAGATAAATTTAGTTAAATGTAAATGATTTTCCAAAAAATAAATCGTATAAGTGGAAACAAATTGGCTTCTTTTGAATAGTTTTTGGTATCATTTTCATGATAAAGGTTGAAAATCATTCTCATTTTCATTCTCAAAACATTCCTTTCAACTTCACCCAAATATGACAATTTACAATTTGCTATTCTTTTTTATATTCTTCTAACATAAAATTTATGTAACCTTTTGGAATATTATATATATTGGGCATGGGGAATATAATGGGCATGGGGACATAGGTCATTTCCAAGTTGAAAGATAAGGTTGAAAGCATAGAAGACTATGGCTTATGTCATCTTATTCATTAAACTAAACCTAATACCATGCTTCATTGTCTTCTCCCATTATTATTATTATTAATCTCCTTTTTGATAGGTATAAGTTTTTTTGGAAATCTCTACTTGGAATGTTTAGTGGATGCATTACTAATATTTTTATACAAAATCAAGAACATTTAATTAGCTCATGTGTATGATTGTGCTATGTCCAAAGTCTCATTATATTATTTTTTTTTAGACATAATTCTTAGAGGATAAATTTTTAAATTTAGTAATTTAAAAATAGACATTATATTAATTTTATTTTAAATATAAAATTAATAAAGAAAAAAATAAAAATTTTTATAGAATGGTGGAAAATAACATGAAAAATAATAAATATGTTTGAGATGTATTTTTATTTGAGAGAGAGAGAGAGAGAGAGAGAGAGAATACGTATGGAGATCTTCTATTGTACGTGTGAGAGGATCTTGATCAACCCTTACCATTTGTACGTGTGTTTTATTGTGGTGGAGAGTGAGGCTGCAGGGTGGGGTGGTCTCATTATCAGCAGGGGAGCTGCATCTAAATACAGGTGTGGAGTGCAACAATTTTCACGTAAGCTTTCTTGTCTCTTCTTCATAAAAAAAAGCTCTAAAACAAGAGTCCACACAACTCATACTTCATTGTTCAATTCACCATTTTATGGGCCATACCTGCCTTTTCATATAAAGCTTATGGATAAGCTTGAATATAGTAGAATCTCGTGCTGCTCTCATACCCATTTACAAAGGCTTAAAAATATGTTTTCATTATCCCTTCTGGCAACAACATTCAAGCAAAGCTATACAAGTGTCTTCACAATCTTCCTATTTGGTCCCAAAATATTATCTTCTTCCCTTCTATTTGCTTTTATTCGGTTTGTCATTTTCCCAAATGTGACCAAATTACTTTTCCAATGTGATTAGGCTATATTCCTTAAGTAATCAATCTCTTAACATGACAAATTACTTTCTAAATGTTGTCAATTCACTTTCAAATGTCATGGAGTTGCCTCTGAGTGTGATCCAATTACCTCCTGTGATGATTGCATTAGATAAAAACTAAGTAGTACTTAATGGACGTAGCTTGTTGTATCAATTTGTTATTTTGATATTTATTTATTTTGTTATTTTTTTATTTGAATATTTTTGTAATTCGCTTGTACATGAGTTGTACTTATATCTTTAGGCATTTATGTAATCATCTTAGTATTTTTAGGAGTTTTAGTTTTTCTATTTTCATCCAAGACTTGTATTATACATTCTGTTCATTATGTATGAAAATATTGAATTATTTTTCACCAAAATCTTATCTAATATGGTATCATAGTATTTTCTTTTTCCCCATTGAAAAATCAAAGGTTTTTTTTTTTTTTTTCAGTTATCACAATGACCACTCAAAACAATTCGACCAACACCTAAACTTGTCAAATCCAACAATCACTACTCACTCTAGTGAATTCAACCACTCTCCACACTAATGAATATCAACTCATCACCATAAACATCTCCATTCAAGCTCCACTTAAACCCTCCTCCTACATTAATGTCCCTTGGAAACTTTAGTTCCAAACTCTCTTTATTAGGTTTGATCTTCTTGGTTATATGGATGACTTAAAACCTTGTCCACCCATTAATCGGATTGTGATTGATGCAACAACACTTGATCCAATCTATAACATTTGGATTTGTCAAGATCAACTTATCCTTAATGCTCTTATTGGCTCTCTCTCTCTCCCTCTCTCTCTCTCTCCCTCTCCCATGATTATTCCATTTATTGCCAAAGCCAATATTTCAGGAGAAGCACGGACCATACTAGCCAATATCTATGTCATATCATCTTGTGGACACGTTAAATAAGGTAAAAATCTTCTCAAAATTTCCATCAAAGGTACTTCGAATATTACTAATTTTCTTCTATCTATTAAAGCTCGTGCAAATGAACTTGCTATACCCGATGCACCAATAGGTGAAAACATAATAGCTATTCAGAAAGACAACATCATCACATTGTTGAAATTGGCCTCGTATTACTTTCTAGTGTTTCTCTTTCCTTAACATTTTGGTCACATGCTTTTGCGACTACTGTTTATTTAATTAATAAAATGTTCACTACTACACTAAACCCCCTTTCTTATTATGAATTAATTTTTTATACTACCCCTAATTATTTTATACTTAAAATTTTTAGGTGCTTATGTTATCCTTGGTCTCTACCATATTAATCTTATAAACATGATCAACACTCTAAACTTTGCATTTTTCTTGGGTATTCATTATCTCAAAGTACTTATTTGTGTTTTGAACCATCCACCTCCAAAATATTTGTTTCTCATCATGTTCAATTTGTAAAGTTTGTTTTGTCTTACACAACACTACATGCTCACTTCCTAGACCATCACAATCGACACCTATACCTCTATTTGTTGTGTGTTCCTACGAAGTACCATCATGTAATGATCTTTCTCTATCTTTCTTAGTTGCATCTGAGCGGCCATCACCTCTTGTCGTAACCCCTATTCTTAAACCTACCTAACACCTCTCTTCTATCTCTACCCAGCAACTATCAAAACTACACCCTACTCATCAACCTCCCAACCAACATGAGATGATTACCCTATTAGGATAAAATCCTTAAAAACATGACATGATGTAATATTATATAAATTTATTATTTATTTAATAAGATTTTAGTTTGTTATTCTATTTATCTGTTTCATACATTACACTTTATGAATATTCTAGTCTAACATCTTTTGTATTGTACGTGACTTAGATGCACTAATAATTGCACAAAATATCTAAATTATGAATTCATTGCAAATAGATAATTAGTTTATAACTAATTCATGAATTTAGACAATTCATCTAAGGTTGTAGGGCACTAGGGTTGACTGGTCTTGGTCATTGTGTTACCCATAATAAGTACACTAGTATATATTATACAAAACCTATAGTGAATAATGACATAAGATTATTGAGTATGGTTTCTCAACTTTGAAATAATATTGAGTTTGTGCTAAAGTTTATAGTGACTTTGAGCTATGGGTAGGTAATAAAGAGGATTTCTTTTTCACTAGCATATATGTTGTTTATTTTGGTCGTAATCTTATTTCTTGGAGTTTGAAGAAACAAAATATTGTTACACATTCTTCTACAAAGGTTGAATATCACTTTTTTTTGCTATTGCTACTAATACTCAACTTAATTGGGTGTGCTCTCTTTTAATGGATCTTGGTCGTGTTGATCTATCTCAAGCCATTATCATTTATTGTGATAATGTCGGAGCAACTCACTTGTGTTCCAATCTTGTTTTCCACTCATGGATGAAATATATTGCAATTGATTTTCATTTTATATAGGATCGCATTCAATTGGGTACTCTTCATGTGGCTCATGTCTCCTTTAATGATCAATTTACAGATATTCTTACCAAGTTGTTGCCTCATTCTCAATTTCAATCTCTGATATTCAACAATGGCTTCTCTTCCCGTGGCCTGTCTTGAGAGGGCATAATGGGTGACATTTATTGTATTAGTTTATTATTTTAACATCTATTTATTTTGTTATTTCTTTATTTGAATCTTTTTGTAATTTTGTTGTATATGAGTTGTGCCCTTATCTTTAGGTGTTTTCATAGTCATCTATGTTAAGGACTTTTAATTTTTCTATTTTCATTCAAGACTTGTATCATATATTTTGCTCCTTATCAATGAAAATATTGAGCTATCCTCTAGCAAAATATTATGTGGTATCATCCTGTGTATTGGACAAAATGTTTATACTCTATCTAGTAGTAGAAGTGCTTTCCAATATTCAAAAATAATTTCTTTGCAAATTTTATATGTTTAATAATGTTTTAAAATCATTTTTCATACATCAATCAATAAAGTGATTTTTAGATCAACAATTTGCGGATGCTTATTTCAAAAATCATTTTTGTTATATAACTTATTATAAAAAGGAAAAAAAAAACACTTTTAAATTACCTTCTTTTTTTTATATCCAAATACTAATAAATTCTTCAAAAAAGTGTTTCTAATAGAAGCAACAAGAAAAAAAAAAAAGTTGAAAGGCTTGATACATTTATAATAATCATTCCATAACTAACACTTAGAACTTATTCACAAGTTATTTTAAAAAGGTTAAAGAATTTCATAATGCTCAAAAATGTTTTCTTATTAAAATGAAGTGTTGGAAAAATTTTTAAGAATCTCTTTCAAAATTCTAAAATTTCACTTAAAAGTGATTTCTAGATAATCATTTTAAAAATATTTTTTCGAAAGATTATTTTTTTTATACATCTGACATTTTTTTTTTAGATTATATATAAATATTAAAACTATATTTAATTCTAGAAAAATTTGATGAAAATGTGAGAAAAATGAAAATAAAAAAATAAATTTAAACTCAATAAATTATTTTTATATGTTACTTTAAACCCATTTAAGTTATTTTAAGTCTTTTATATAAAGATTAAGCAATTTGTAAATATATAAAGTTTTAACCAATTTTAATTATATTTTATTTTATTTTGTATTTTCTTAATAAACTAAATATAAAATAATTATTTTATTTAACATCTTTTTTCCTTTTAGTATTTTCCTAGAACCAATTAAAAAAAAAAAAAAACCTTTTCAATAAAAGTGCAACTTGTAAAAGTTCTATGAACCAAAAGCATTTGAACCAAAATTACTCTCCATTAAGTTTTATTTTTATTTTTGAATATTAAAAGATGGTAAGAAAAATGAATGGGTGCTAGGCTGCTAGCCCATTTTAGCTTTATAAATGGTTTCTATACAAAATAGTTGAAACAATAAGAAAGACGGAAATTACTTATGACTGGATTTTCCCTTTCAAACCAAACCATCAAAACTCAACTTTCTCTATGTCTTATATAACACTAAAAAGAAAGCTCAAGAAGTCTTTGGAAAGCTATAGACCATGCACGCCAACACTAGGGTCCTTGTTGATTGAGAAGTGTGTGACATAGTTTTTTTAAAAAAGATATTATTATCATTATTATTATTATTATTATTATTATAGAAGAATGGCATCCATTCTTATAATAATTTTGCCTTGTTTTGTGTTTTTATTTGAGTTTAGTGGTTTATCGTTTGTGAGATAAGGTTCGTAGTGATGATAAAGGTATGGTCCATTGAAAATAAAAGAATTGACCTAAATTCAAGAATCTTGGACAAATTTGTAATATTATTAATTGGTCAAGGAATTAGAATAAAGAGCCAACTAAATCATAAAAGCCAAATTGAAATCTAATAGGATATGTCAATTTATTGAGAAAGAAAAGTCCGACTACTTTATTCTTTATTCAATTTCAAGGATGAATCTCAAACTCAATTGAGTACAACTTATTTACCTTTTCTAAAACTTAAGCCTCGACTCACTTATTTATTGGTCATGAAAGCTCCTTTTTGTGGGAGAACTAGTACTTCCCTTTGGGACAGGATTCCACAACTCTATTATTTTCATGAAAGCCCTTCTATGCGATATACTTTTGCTTCAACTTCCATTCTTTGTCCCACTAATTGTGCTCACACTATTGGAGCCAAAATTGGTTGGTGCTTTTCTATGTAAATAATTTGCAAGATTCAAAACAAAAAAATAATGATATTTTGTAGAAATATTAACGGAGCCAATCAATCAATATAAATTGCTTTGAAATTTGATTCAAAATTAATGAAATGTATTAAATTGATTTTATTTTTGATGAATTGATCTTCCCAGTACTTCAAATCTTGATTCTTGAAGTATTTCACAATATATTATATTTGTTATATACTAAATTCTTTTATATTTAATATTTTCTATACTAAAGTTGAGGTGTTATTAAATTCAATCTCTTATTAGTATTTATATATCTTTATGCAATTTACTTGAAATTACCCTTATATTAAATAAGAGTGCGTTTAGTGGTATTTTTATTCAAAGTATTTTAATGAAAGTGTTTTTAATATTTAAATTTTTTTTATCATTTAAGTGTTTAAAATGTTATAAATGTTTTTTAAAATTACTACCAAACGCACTCTTAGAGTGTGTTTTGACAATAATTTTAGAAAGTATTTTTAGTTTTTCTAATATTTGAAAATTTTTATCTTTCAAATATTAAAAGATGCTGGAAACACTTCCTAAAATCACTATCAAATGCATTCTTAAAATACGTTTGGTAGTGATTATATGAAGTGTTTTTAGTATTTTTAATACTTGAAGAATGAAAATTTCCAAATGTTACAAATGATAGAAATAATTTCTAAAATCATTGTCAAACGAACTCTTAAAGCCTGTTTGGCAGTTATTATAGGAAGCATTTTTAACCTTTCTAATACTTGAAAAACAAAATTTTTAAAGTATTAAAAATGCTAAAAATGTTTTTTATAATCACTATCAAACACACTTTTAGTCTATTTATCGTTAAGACATCATAGACTTATATAATGCTTGGCCCACCCCAACCTATCTTTCATATTCCCTACCATTTCTCATAAAATTTTACCCAAAAATACTTCAAAAAAAACACACAAACGTGTTTTGAAAATCACCTTATTTTCATAGTATAATATCAAAAAAAAAAAAAAAAATCATTTTAAAATGTGCTTAACGTGTTTTTGAAGTTAGAAATTTATTTTTTGCTCCAGAAAACAAAAGGCCCATTTTAAAACCAGTTACAACTTACAACACGTATCCTCAATTTCTGAGCAATTTGGTGAGCAAATGGAAAACAAACTTCTTCAATGTTTTTTTTTCCTTATAAAAGGATGGGTGCATTAGTATTGTTAATCTGGGCTCATGGGCTCACAGAGAAGAGAATGTCCAAAACAAGAAGCGTGGGTTTTCACTTTTGGGCCTTCAGAAAATTTCAGAGAGGCCCAGTCCGTGGCCCAAATCAACCTGGGTTGAAAACTTGAAAGTTGAGAGTGAACAAAAAGGCCCATAACATCAACCGAGCCGATATTCGAGTCTGAGCTCTCACATCCCAGCCGACGACACCATAACTCCGGCATCCAAACAGTCCCAAACCAGATCGGAGGTCTCCGGCGATGGTGGAAAGGTTCTTCTCCGGCAAGATAACTGACACAGCCGGCGAAGATGCGGGCAATGTTATGCTTCTCTCCGGTCCTCCTTCCTGGTAGCTGTCTCCACTTCCTCTCACTAAACTCTCACTCTCTTCTCTCAACTGCTCCTCCTGAAACGACGTCGTTTCCTTCATTTAATTTTGCAGTGGAAAAACCTCCTTGCTGTTCCAATTCGCTTTCAACGCTGCACTAGAGGGCCACAGTGGAAATCGTGATGTGGTGTTCATATGCACCCGGCGCAGGTTAGAGAGTAGACCCCCTTACCTCTCTCAGGTACTCTCCAACTCTCTCATTTTTTAGGTTTTTTTTATTATAATATATAAGAAATCTTTTCATTTTACACGAGTGATTATTTATAATTTTATTAAAAAGGATTATAACATGGCGGGAAAAAATTAATATAGAAATTAAAAAAGTATTATTTTTTTCTAATATAAAAATGTAATGCCTTATTTGATAATTATTTTTTAAAATAATTTTTAAAAACAATTTTTAAGAACCATTTCTGAAAACCTTTTTTTAATATTTTGTAAAATAAATATTTATTCGTAACCAAAAATATTTTTAATTTGTTTTCAATGTTTTTAAATATGTTTTAAAATAATTTTTATATGTTTTATTTATAATAATTCTTCATATTTGTATAATTATTTTTTTAAACCAATTATCAAAAAATAATTATAAGGTGTTTTTTAAAAATATTATATTTTTTGTTTTTAAGAATAAAAAATTATTTTTCTTTTTCTAATTTTAAACATGTTATCTTTTTTTTTTAAAAAAAAAAAAATTACTTTTTAAAGTAGTTACCAAACAATCCCTAAGTTACCCTTTTTTTCTTATCTTTTATTTATTCAACTTTAGAATCAATATATTTTGTTCCTTCAATACCTAACATCTTGGATGTTTTAGGGTGTGGATCCTTCTTCTGATATGTTTCAGCATATACAAATGAAGTAAGAAAAATCACTTTTGTATGTTGCTACAATTAATTTGTTGCTTACAATAGACTTCTGTTCCAAAGATGTGATTAGATAGTATTTTACTAAATAGTAACTCCTCCTAATATTTATTACTTTTAAAAAAATGTTAACGCCCTATTTGGTAACGGTTTCTATTCTTTATAACAAAAAAATAAATGGCAAATATGTTTGACGATTAGAAAAAAAGAATAGAAAATAAAATATTTTTAGATAATTCTTTTTTTTCAATTGTTTTTTAAATTAAAAACATTTT
The DNA here is from genome assembly GCA_030254885.1 of Vitis rotundifolia. Classification (NCBI taxonomy): domain Eukaryota; kingdom Viridiplantae; phylum Streptophyta; class Magnoliopsida; order Vitales; family Vitaceae; genus Vitis; species Vitis rotundifolia. The sequence goes on from CM058151.1 coordinate 20,197,786, forward strand.
TAGGTTTCAAATAGACAGTTTTCAAAAACTAATTTTCATACTAGTGTGAAATAATAGTTACCAAACATGCCCTAAATCACATGGATTTCTTTGAATTGTTTTTTTGAATAAACATAATGGTAACAAATAGATATAATTGTTTTGAAATTATGCCTATTCAAAGAAGTAATTTGAAAAATTGCTTTGTTTTTGTTATTGCTTTTGGTATTTTAATAATGTTCAATATCATGAAGGTATGTGGAAGATGATGAGGCAATAAAGAAGTATTTTGCTGCATTTCACCTGCACCACAAATTTCCAGTTGCAGTTATCATTGATGATTTTGGTGATTTCTTTGATGAAAGGTATCATTGTTTTGTTTGTTGTGCTGAATCTTTAGCTATTGCTTGTAGAAATAGAAGTAGTTCTCCGCCCTTCTAATCTCATAGACTACTTCCAGAACATGTTTTTGAAAACATGTTTCCATTTCTTGTTCTCTGTTTTTATGTTTTGAGAACAAACTTCAATCTAGTCTTCGTGGATAACATTTTGGCCCAGTTTGGTAATTGTTCTTAAAAATAGTTTTTTATTCTTTAAGATAAAAAAACGCTTTTCCAGTTTCAAAAACAGGATTGACAAAATTTATTCTGAAAACAGTTAAAACATGTTTGAAAATTTTGTTTCAGAAAGTTTTGCATTGTACAAATGTATTGTACTTCAATGGATAACAGACGGAGAGAACCGTTTTAGACATTTATAAGATTCCAAAAGAGAATTTTGTTCTTATGAGAAGCCATAATGTTAATTTGTTTCCAATTTTTTGTAGAACCTGCCAAGAGAGATACAACAGTCCTCGGGGAAGAGATTTGGCAATGGTTCGGACACTAGCCCTTTGTCGCAGTGCCATTCTTCATGCCAAGTAAGTAACTATGTATTTTTCGTAGAATGTTTTGAAAAACAACTAGAAACATGGAGAATAGGTTGGAAACTTTTACATCATGCATGTAAGTATACACTGCTTTCACAACTAATAGGCCGAAAACTGTTTTTTATATTTGTGTTTCTAAACGTAAGTAAGAATTGTTTTCAAAAACTTATTTTTGAGAACTGTTTTAGATCGTACTGATGGTTTTTTCAACTTCTCAAGCAAAACCACGCCTTGCAAGGTCCTGCTGTCTGATACACACCATGGAGACTCCCCGAGGTTGTTATTCATCTACAAGAGATGGATTCCATCTGTCTTTACAATTAAAGGTTGGTTTGAGTGTTGAATGATATATCAATGCTGGTTTTGAGGACTTTTTCTTGTGGTATGGTTTTGCGTGTTGTAGTTGTTAGGTGTATGATATGAATATTGAACCAAAATCCTAGAAGCTTATTTAACATGATCTCGGAGCTTAGTTTGACGGGAGGCTCGTGTTCGAGTGGAAAACATTGTTTTTCATATTTGAATTCTCAATCATGAGTTTTTACTCCCTTTTCCGTGTGTTGATCTTAGGGGACGGCTCTGGATCATTTCTTCTCACGAATGGCATCAATTCGGGAAGTGGCAGCTCAGGGAGGAGGAGGAGAACCGCAAAGTACTCCATAGCTCTTCAGTATCTGTTTCTTGAGGATGTCACTGAAGACGATGATACATAATACTCTTTCTCAAAATCATCATTACAAAGTTTTAAATCTGTTCGATCTACATGTTTGACTCTATACAAGAAAGATCGATATGAACTGGGCATTATATTTTCTTCTCGCTTCTGAATCTGTTTATGCTGAAGTTCAGTCAGTATTCCAGGGATGAGTTTCCCTAACTTCAGATTCGAACATTTTTTTGGATTAATCAGAGAAGATTGTTACAAATAACTCGAATTTGCAGACAGACAAAAGCTTAAATTACGATTAATTTCGGTTTGATTTCTATTCATAATATGCACAAAAACTTAGTTACAGTAGCAAGTAGTAGACCATTCACAATAGAGAGAAGAAACAAAGGAGAAAGCAAAGAGAGGACTACTACAATTTTCTATGATTTTCTATTTCTCCTGGAAAACTCCTTCCTGGTACTCGGGTTCGCAGAATTCTCCTCCAAGATCATCACAGGCCTCTCCTGGGAAAACCCTGCAAGAATCATAAATTCAAAGTTATTTGAATAGGCCTTGATTTTGATGAATCATTGGCAGTTGATTGGAGATTGATCTTACGTTTTGGGACTGTTATACTCCAAATATTCTCTGTCCACACCCTCTGTGGCCGACCTGGCCGGGGGGTTTCCGTCCTCGGCTTTGAGCTTCACTTCTGGATACATTTCAGCATCACAAGCTTCCCCTCCAACCACCTCACAAGCCTCTGCTGGGAAGACACTGAAAAATACAAGGCAACCAAGTAAGTAAATATTCTTGATAAAGAAAAAAGGAAGAAGTTAAGGGTTTGTTTGGAAACTGTTTTAGTAATGAATTGACATACGAGGTTGTGGAGCTGTAATCAACCGTTGAAGGGGTTTCCTGGAGCTTCGAGGTTGCTCTTAAGGGTCGAAATAGGGAGGTTTGTAGCTTCGAAATGGGGTTTTTGGGTGAGGAGAAGGGTTTGGTGGGGGTGAGGAGGGGGAGAGTAGATGGTGGGAAGCACAAAGCTGCCTGCATTTTGATGGAGTTTTTGGGAAGTTTGGTGGTAGGCTTGAGTGTAATTAAGAGGCAGGGGCGTTGGGGTTTTGAAGAGATAAGGGTGTACAGATTTTTTTGGTTGTGGGATTATGGATAAGGTTTTTGGCTGTACTGAGATTGATGCTTTGAGGGATGCCCATACCATAAGCTTGGAAGTTTCTTTCTCTTCAGGAAAAAAGGAAAGAGACTAAAGACAAATTTTTGTGGAAATTTTGCAATTCAGAGGATATGTTTGGCTCGAAGTGAAAAAAAAAAATCATTTAAAAATGATTTTTTTTTCTAATGTTTGAATACTTAAAGAAAAAAAATATCGAAGAAATAATAGAATTATTTATTTATTTATTTTCTCTGCTACAAAAATAGTTTTATATTTTGACATTATCTCTTTTTTTTCATATCTTATTTATGGGTGGTAGTAGATTTCTTGATGTGTTATGTCTGGCTCTAAGAAAATTTGAGGAGAAACATGGACGGAAAAAGAATAAATAGAATAAAAATAAAAATATATATTTAAAATTAATAAAATATTTTATATATTATTTTAAACACATTTAACTTATTTTAATTTATTTTATGTAAAAGTTAAATAAATTTAAAAGTATACATTTCTAACAAATTTTAATTATATATATGATTTTTTAAAAAATAATTTTTTATAGTAAAACTAAATATAAAAAATTAATTTTTTAAATATTTTTTCATTTTTTAGGACTTTCTTAATTCCTAGGGAAAATCAATAAATTTATAAGGAATGTTTTTTTCCTAAATTTTTTACAACTTATTCCAAGAAAAGTAGGAAGGAATTTTTTTCAAAATATTTTTCTTTCTAATAAACATAATCTTAGGGATTTGATATTTTATAGGACTACTAAAGGTAAATATTAAAGTAATGATTATAAAATCACATTTTTTTAAAAAATTAAAATATTTTTATGTTTTCATTCTTCAAAATATTGGAATTCTTATCAATATTTTATAATCCATTAGTTATTTCCTTTCTTAATTTTCTCTCATAAGCTAATTAATTAATATTAATAATGATAAAAATAGTATATTTAATAGTATTTAAGTTTAAATTAAAAAATTGAATAAAATTCATATTAAATTATCTTAAATTATTAAGCATTATTATTATTATTATTATTATTATTATTATTATTTAACCATATGTGATGCCATGGTGATTATCTTTTTCTTAGGGTAAATGAATCTTAGGAAAATAAAAATAAAAAATAAGTGAGAGATAAATGAGGGTTTATTTAGAAACACTTCTCCAAAACAATTTTCTATTTTGAAAGCATTTTTATTTATAAAAAAAAAAATTTTTTTGAGAATTTGTTATGAGAACATGTTATTGTATTAGAATAAATTTAAGCTACTTTTAATTATTTTTGTAAAATATTACAAGCAATAATTGAAAAATAAATAGGGAATACTTTGAAAATATTTATATTATGTATATATAAATGTAAGTATACAATATATTCACAAAGAATAAACTGAAAAAACTATTTTTTATATTTAAGTTTTAAAACAAATTTTATTACCAAAAATAATCAAAATTATTTTTAAAAATTTATCAAATGTTGTAAATAAAGTGGTGAATGACCACATTGATGGTTATTTATGAACTTCATTTACTCATATTTAAGATTAATGGGAATTCATATGATGAAGCCTATAAAAGGCTTCTTACACCCCATGTAAGGTGCATCCAGAGAAAAAGAAGTTTTCACTCTTCCTCTCATTCTCTCTCTCTTATTCTCTTAACACTTCTCTTCTTTGATTTATTTCTCCCGTTTATATATATTATTAAAGTAATATATAGTCATCTCTATTTTTATTTGAGTCACATTTATTCTCATTTTACAATATGTTATTAGCACAAATTGCTTTGAAGGTAATTTTCATATCTTAAACTTGAAATTATTTATATAGAATAAAATTTTACATATTTATATTATTGTTGATTTGTTTTGTTAAAAGTTATAAACAAATCGTTTGATTTTGTTTATAATCAAAGTTATACCAATGCTATCAATTTATTATAATTGATTCTAATAATATTGTTTTGTCATATATATGAAGTTATTTGACAATGTCGAATCTCACAAAACTCGAATTTGTGGCACTTAACATTTCGGGAAAGAACTGTCTATCTTGAATCCTTGATGCTGAAATACATCTTGATGCAATGAATCTTGGAGCTACGATCAAAGAAGGAAATCAAGCATCCCTGCAAGATCGCGCAAAAGCACTGATTTTCCTTCGTCATCACCTCCATAAAGGTTTAAAAAATGAGTATCTTACGGTAAAAGATATTTTTACTTTATGGAGTAATTTGAAGGAAAGATATGACTACCAGAAAACTGTGATTCTCCTAAAAGCTCGATATGATTGGATGAACCTGAGGTTGCGGGATTTTAAAACTATTTGTGAATATAACTCTACACTTTTCAAAATCAGCTCTCAATTAAAGCTGTGTGGAGAAAAAATAACAGAATAAGACATGTTAGAGAAAACTCTTACTACATTTCATGCCTCGAATGTGCTCCTGCAGCAGCAATATCGAAAGCGTAGATTTACAAAATATTCTGAATTAATATCATGTCTTCTTGTTATTGAACAAAATAATGAGCTTTTGATAAGAAATCACTAGTCTCGTCCAACTAGATCTGAACCATTCCTTAAAGTGAATGCAATATCGTCCCAAACTCATGCACATAGACGAGGATGTGGTCATGGTCGTTGAAGAAATCCCTAATACCATGGTTCTTATTGTAATAATTCATCAAATTCTCAGAAAAGAAAAGCCTTATTGTACTACTAGAAGTGGAACAATACTGAGGCAAAACAAGAAAATGAGAAGTATTTACAAGACAAACCTTTTAAGAACCATGAGAATAATTATTATAGATGTGGTATGAAGGGGCATTGGTTATGTACCTGTCGTACGCCCAAACATTTGGTCGATTTTTACCAAGCATTAATAAAAGGAAAAGGAAAAGAGATAGAGATGAACTTTACCGATGGTGATGGATTGGACCAAACCTACTATGACATTGATTTCTTTGGAGGTCCTAGTGAAAAAATAGCTCATTTAATAAATGATGAGAAAATTAACATTGATTAATGTTACTTTATATACCAAATAATATATTATTATGTCTTATATTTACATTTGATTTTCTTTTGTTATTTACATTATGCCTTTTTTTAGTTGTATCTAAAATTCATGTGTTATTTGGTCTCAAGATGAATGAGGATGATGTATGTCTCACAGACTATGCAACCACACACATAATTCTTCGAGATAAAAGATATTTCCTCGAATTGACATTAATAAAAGTTAATGTAAGTACCATATCTGGTACTACAAACTTAATTGAAGGCTCTGGAAGAGCAAACATAACGCTACCAAATGGAACAAGATTCCATATAAATGACGCTTTATATTTTAGCAAATCTAGAAGAAATTTGTTCAATTTTAAAGATATCCGCATAAATGGATATCATATTGAAATTATAAAGCCTATTGAATTATATGTTGTCGTGAACCGGAAATTCAACGACCCAAAAGTTTTTGTCCTTTGGCATGACAGGCTAGGTCACCCAGGGTCTTCAATGATGCATCGAATAATCAAACACTCACATGGGCATCCACTAAAAAACAAGAAGATTCTTTCGCCCAATGAATATTCATGTGCTGCTTACTCACAAGGTAAATTGATAGTCAGACCATCTTTTACTAAAGTCAAATATGAGTCACCAATCTTTTTAGAAAGAATACATGAGGACATATGTGGGCCTATCCATCCACCATGTGGATCATTCTGTTATTTTATGATCTTAATAGATGCTTCTACTAGGTGGTCACATGTTTGTCTTCTTTCTACAAGTAACGTTGCCTTTGCTAGACTCCTTGCATAAATAATCAGATTACGAGCACAATTTCCAGATTATCTAATTAAGACAATACGTCTTGATAATGCTGGCGAATTTACTTCTCAAACATTCATTGACTATTGCATGTCAGTAGGGATAAATATTAAGCATCCTATTGCTCATACTCATACCCAAAATGGTTTAGCAGAATCCTTCATCAAATGTCTCTAATTAATAGCTCAACCATTATTAATGAAAACCAAATTACCTACTTCCGCCTGGGGACATGCTATTATGCATGTTGTAGCTTTAGTCCGTATTCGACCTACAACTTACCATGAATATTCCCCTTCACAACTTGTGCTTGAAAAAAAACCAAATATCTCTCACTTACGAATCTTTGGTTGTGCAATATATGTACCAATTGCACCTACACAACGCACTAAAATGGGTTCCCAACGAAGACTTAGGATTCATGTAGGTTTTTATTCTCCATCTATCATAAGATATCTTGAACCTTTGACAAGCGATATTTTTACAGCCCACTTTGCAGATTGTCATTTTAATGAAAGTGTTTTCCCGTCATTAAGGGGAGAAAAGTCGATACCTAAAGAATGACAAGAAATTAGTTGGAAGACATCTACTATGTCTCATCTTGATCCTCGTACAAATTAATGTGAACTAGAAGTTCAAAAGATCATTCATTTGCAAAATCTTACAAATCAACTACTAGATGCATTCATTGATACAAAGAAAGTAACAAAATCACATATCCCGATTGCAAATACTCTAGTATAGATTGGTGTCCTTATAAGACAGTTAACAAATGAATTTAAGATACGCCTGAATCATGGTAAACCTGTCAGCTCAAATGATGTAACTTCCCGGAATAGGAAAATCTAAGAAAAACTTGGCACTTTAGAAAAAACCATCAAAACGACTTATCAATTTAAAATTGATAAATCTATAGGCCAAGAAAAGGTATAAATAATGCAGAAAGCCCCTGGAGAGGCACATATTGAACAAGAAGCCCCTAAAAAGGCACATATTGAACGAAAAGCCTTTGAAGAGGCACAGGTACCTGAAAATTGTGAAATCTCAGTAAGTTATATACACACGGGAGAAAAATGGGATCAAAATAATATTGTTATTAACAATATTTTCACTTTCCAAGTGGCCTCCGATATCATAAGAAATGATAAAGATCCTGAACCATGAAATATAGAAGAATGTCGACATAGAAATGATTGGCCAAAATGGAAATAAGTTATACAAGTAGAGTTTAAACTCATTACCAAAACGAGAAGTTTTTGGACCTGTAGTCCAAACACTTGAAGATGTAAAGCCTGTTGGGTACAAATGGGTATTTGTATGAAAACGCAATGAGAATAATGAGATCATAAGATATAAAGTGTGATTAGTAGCATAAGGTTTCTCGTAGAGACATAGTATTAACTACGAGGAAACATATTCTCCCGTCATGAACGCAATCACATTTCGTTTCTTAATTAGTTTGACAGTCTTAGAAGGACTGGATATGTGTCTCATGAATGTTATTACAGCATATTTATACGGATCCATGGATAATGATATATACATGAAAATCCCTTAAGGATTTAAATTCCCTTAAGCAAATAGTACAAAGCCTCGTAGCATGTACTCAATCAAGTTACAACGATCCTTATATGGATTAAAGTAATCTAGACGCATATGGTACAATCGCCTTAGCGAATACTTGTTAAAAGAAGGGTATGTGAATAACTCTATATGCCCGTGCATCTTCATTAAGAAATCAGAAATCAGATTTGCATTTATTGCAGTGTATGTTGATGACTTAAATCTTGTTGGAACTCCTGATAAGCTCACAAGAACAACAAATTACTTGAAAATGGAATTTGAGATAAAAGATCTTGGAAAACCAAAATTTTGACTCGACCTATAAATTGTGCATTTTCCAAATGAAGTTTTAATACATCAATCAATATATATTAAGAAAGTTTTGAAGCGTTTTTATATGAATAAAGCGCATTCTTTAAGTTCTCTAATGGTTATCCAATCACTTGATGTGAAAAAAGACTCATTTCGTCCTTGCGAAAAAGATGAAGAATTACTTAGTCTTAAAGTATCATATCTTAGTACTATTGGTGCACTTATGTATCTTGCCTATTGTACATGTCCAGACATTGTTTTTTCTGTCAATTTATTAGTAAGATATAGTTCGCTCTAACTCGAAGACATTGGAATGGTATCAAATATATATTACGTTATCTTCGCGGAACTACTGATATGGGTCTATTTTACTCAAGGAAATCAAAGCAACAATTGCTTGGATATGCAAATGCAGAATATCTTTCAAATCCACATAAAGGTAGGTTACAAACAAGGTATGTATTTAATTGCAATGCTACTACTATTTCATGAAGATCTGTCAAACAAACAATGATGGTCATATCATCAAATCATTCAAAAATACTGGCAATTTATGAAACAAGCCGTGAATGTATATGGCTAAGGTCTATGATCCAGAATATTCAGGAATCATGTGGACTCTCCTCTATCAAAAGTGACCCAACAATATTATTTGAAGATAATGTTGCATGCATTGCACAAATAACAAGGGGTTATATGAAAAAAGATAGAACTAAACACATTTCACCAAAATTCTTTTATACACATGAACTCCAAAAGAGTGGTGAAATTGATGTGCAACAAATACGCTCAAATGATAATCTAGTAGATTTATTCACAAAATCATTGTCAACCTCAACATTCAAGAAGTTAATATACAGGATTGGAATGCGTCAACTTAAGGATATCGACATGAGGGGGAGTATGCTTGTAAAAGGGTGTTAGTGTATTGTACTATTTTTTCCTTCGTCCAGGTTTTGTTCTACTGAGTTTTACTGGCAAGGTTTTTAACGAGGCAATCCTAACATACCAAGAAAAGAATATTGTACTTTTTTTCCTTCACTAGGTTTTTCATATAGGGTTTTTTACTAGTAAGGTTTTAATGAGATATATTTTTTTAATATAGTGGTCATCCAAGAAGGAGTGTTGTAAATAAAGTTGTGACTGACCACATTGATAGTTATTTATAAACTCCATTTACTCATCTTTAAGATGAGTAATGGGAGTTCATATAGTGAAGCCTATAAAAGGCTTCTTACATCCCATGTAAGGTGCATCCCGAGAAAAATAAGCTTTCACTCTTCCTCTCATTCTCTCTCTCTTATTCTCTCTTTCTTTCATTCTCTCAACACTTCTCTTCTTTGATTTCTTTCTCCCCTTTATATATATTATTAAAGTAATATATTTGAGTCACATTTATTCTCATTTTACAACATAAAAAATATTGTTAATTTTTTTTTCTCATTTCCTCTTCAAAACATTTTAAGTAGAGAACAATTTCACAACCAAACAAAACCTTGACCTAGATTTAATGAGTTTGCATTGAGATTTCGTACAACCCAATTCAAACTATAAATTTATCATCAATTTAAACCTCACTTGTTGTCTAAAACTCTTTTAAAGTATAAAACTCTTTAACAGTCAGAAAAAGTTATCAGGTCAAGATGGTACGTGGTGAAAATGAGTCATTAAGCCATTTTTCTCAAGTTTGTTTTATGCTTTGTTGTGGATTATAGCGGGTAATGACATATTCTCTTAAATGGTTAAGTGTTTGATTAGATATTCTTTATTTTCTTTTTTATCTAAAATGAAAATATATAAATTCATCATGTATTTGTAAAAATAATTTATGTCTTATAAAAAAATTATTAATATTTTTTATTTTAAAAACAAAAAACAAAAATACAAAAAATGGACATTAGAACAAGTTCATCTTCAAAGTATTTTTCCTTTCCAATATTCTTTTAGTGGAGCTTCCCTCATTCCTTTTATTGAGCATAATGATGCGAATAAGACATTAATGAGTTTTAATATGTAACACCAAGCAATTCCACTTTCTCAGCCTGAAAAGTGCATTGTTAGAACTGGATTGGAACGTCAAGCAGCTCTAGATTCAAGGGTTCGCAAATGGCTATCAAATTAATCCAAACCTTAAAATGAAGTAGCATATGATTTGCAATCAAATTAATTCAAAAGCTTAAAATGAAGTAGCATATGGGCTAATAATCTCTTTCTTTTTCCATGGCTTATGTAGAGTGTGTCTGCAACAATGACACACCCTTTGTTAGAGGCTTTCACATGCATTTACTTTTATTTTACCAATAATAAAACTAAATGTGGGAATAACCTTTTTGTAAGATGCTTTTACATACATTTACTTTTGCTCATCAAAGAGGTAGATAGGGGAATAACCCCTTCTTTTGTTAGATGCTTTCTATATACATTTACTTTTATTTTGATAAGAGAATGAACCCACATGATATTTTAAATTATCCATTAACTCGAAAGCATAATTTGTTAATAGTCATAACATAAGTAATTAGCGAGTTTGAAAGAGATGAAAAAATTGAATGGTTTAGATTTATAACGGGTAGCTCTACTACATTACATCCATGGGTGCAACATGGACGTGTTCAATCCAATTCAACCCAATTTGAACTTAAGCCCAATTTTGGGTAAGCTTGGAAAACCCTTTTTACAATTTGAATTGGATTTAGAACAAAACAAAAAAATTAACTTGAATTCAATTCGGGTTAGCTTAGGTTGGAAATTCAGATACACGAAGCCGAATTAAACATTTTTCTCATACATAAACCCAACCCGAGATTATCTCATACATTTTTCTCTAATTTGAATCTAACCTGATTTTAACTCGAGTTTAGGAAAAGAACACTTTGATTGAACTCAAATCGAATAACAAGATAACAAATCGGGTTGGATTGGACAGCTGAATTGACCAGCAGTCCACCCAAGTTGCATTCCTAAATTGCATCTTGAGTGATACATTTTTCTCCTAGATTTTTCTAGAGGCTGAAAAGTAATGTAACGATCCAAAAAGTAAAATATATATATATTTATGCCTTTGTTCCAATTTTTTCAACCAACTCTCATTCTGTTTGAACCGTTATTAAAAGATAATAAAAGCAACCGGTAACTTAGAATTTTCCGTTGTTTTAATTTTTTTTTTCTTTTTGTAGCAGCCACAGGCCCACAGCTGTAGTGTAATGACTAACTGACAGTTACTTGCTCCCAACCATGGCCCATGCCTTTTTTTCTTTCTTTCTTTTTTATATTTAAAACTATTTTTTGGAGCATGCCTTGAGTCGGAGTTGGACCCAAGTGAATGACCTATCAGTAGTTCCCAACAACCCCACCACACATGCTTTTTCTCAGACCCTTTTTTTCATGGCTCCCAAAGCAAATACACTGCATGAGAATACAGTTTGTCACACAAACCTTTTACTAAAGAGTGGAGACAAACTACATTTATATTTTTTAAATCTGTGAGGAGAAAAGAGACAGTGAGCATGCATCCAAAAGATGAATACAACACCACTCCCCTATAAGCATGGGTTGTTCGGTTAAGGTCTCAAGGCACCACCAATCACTGCAAAAAGCAGAGAGAGAGAGAGAGAGAGAGAGAGAGAGAGAGAGAGAGAGAGAGATTTTATCTTTATCATACATTTCCTCTTCATTATTTTTCTTGGTTTTTTCCTTTTCTTTTATTATTTTTTTTTTTGGGGGGATTTACTAGGACTTTCAGTGAAGAAACGTTTTAAAAAATAAAATAAAATTGAAGGTATGACATCCCACATAGCTTAAGGGAGAAGTTAGTGTAGGCACTCTCTATGTCTAATCCTATAACAGGTGTTTGTTTATTTGATCATGCAATTTCATGAAACACGATAATAACATTATACCTATAAGTCATTATGTTATCGTGAGGGCATACTATGGTATGAGGGCTCCTCTTAACCATGTATTCATACTTAAAAGACATGCCACGTGCATGACAAACAATTATTATATGAGAAGGAGCATGTCATTAATCCATCTTTGTTACCTAATAGCACTAATATCTTTTGGTACTGTATTGAATGCCCTAATCTAGTCCTACTTCTATACATGCGGATATAAAAATCGTGATCAAATGTATGAAGAATGTGATCAAAGACGAAAAATGTGATTTTGGTACCAAGAATGCAATTGTAGTATGAACAAAAATAACCAAGGGTAAAGACAATGTAATTAGGTTATGAAACCATATTACCGATTCAATTTTTTGCTAATTACAGCAAATGATATTGTAATAGAAGTTGAAATTTGTTAAATTCATTCCTATTGCCATGAGAACAAAACGGACCCATTTGGAATGCAAATAACCCATTTTTAGTTCAAAGAGATTGTTCTTGTATTGGTGGGTTCAACAATGTAAAGCTAGAAAAAGGTCATTTTATCACATGCTTTACCCACCGGCCATGGCTCATTTCAAAGGAATGAAAGAGAATTAGCTGATAGAGTAAGGTAAGAGGACACCCGTGAACTCCATAAAAGCTGTCTAAATAAAGACAATCATCGGAACCCCACCACAATTATAAGGTAAAAAAACACAATAATGCATGTTTCTCCTAATAGTTACTGATAAAAGACTCGATTCTTTGGTTAGAAACCTACTTCAATACCAGCTTCTTCAGATAAAGCATTGGAAATGTACATTGTACATAGCTTAGTAAATGAACTTACAATGATAGATGCATTGAAATCAGACTCAAGAGTTGTGAGAAACCAAACATACTGAACGCAGCAACTGCCTTGCCCCTCCAAAATAGCCGAAAAGGAGCAAGACTCCATGCCAATTGGACGCCAAAACCCTGAAAGAAACAGCCCAAAAAATCCAAAATCCCAGAATCTGCGGAAACTGAAGTTTGGTGAATTACTTACAGTTCCTTCAAAAGCTGTGCAGTTGGGTGAGCATTGGGACGAGCTCATCGCTGGAAGGCCGATCTGCAGGCAAATCGGATAGGCAAACAACAGCAATTCTCACTGCCATCAGCATCTCATCTTCCTCTACTTCTTCCCCAAGGATGCTCTTATCCAATGCCTCTCTTGCCTCTCCTGCTTGCTGCAAATGGCGAAGCCACCGGCCCAAACTCCCCCCACCTGCTGCTTCACTAAAGAATGGATCCATGGGGTCTCTACCAGTTAGCAGAACACCCAGTATGACCCCAAAGCTGAACACGTCGCTCTTATCAGTATACCTATGGAATTGCACAAGTATCCACCATCAGCATAGTAGGAAATCAGATTTTAACTCAAAACAAGCTACACAAATTGTAGAAAAACTAAGGAATAGAAGCCATGGAGTGAAGAAGAATTCGTGGGAAATACTGCTAGCACGTTGGAAAGCTTCATCAACTAGGATAACTCTTCCTAGAGACAATGGAAAACCAACTCAATTTTCTGGTTCCAATGATCAATTGAAACCGAAAAACAGAGATATTACAAAAGGCTCATTAGAAGATCAAATGCAGAGTACTAATATGCATAGTAAGAAAAGCACCCAGAAAATAATAGAAAATTTTTCTAGACATTTATATCCAACTGAAAATCAAAGTCTCTAGTTCTCAAAGCAATGAATTATGCAGATACTAAGCATAGAAACCGGAATTATCATCAAAAAGACATCAAAGTTTGATACTGAAACTTGTATAAACATTTCAGAACCTGCAATTCTGGAAACACTCTGGAGCGCTATAGCCCGACGCAGCTCTATCCAAATTAGGCATGAGCTTAGCCAGCCCGCAATCTGCCAATCTAGGCTCAAACTCTGCATCCAACATTACATTGGTTGGCTTCAGATTATAGTGTAAAATTCTAGGAACGCAGTTGAAATGAAGATACTGAAGACCCTTGATCACCCCAACTGCAATCCTAAGCCGAACCTCCCAACTAAGCTGCAGCTGATTCTCCCTAACTCTATTCATGGCGTCCTCAAGACTCCCAGTGGGGACATAGTCATAGACCAGTGAAAACCTATCGGAATCGCGGACATAAGCCCGCAAACTCATCAAATTTCTATGTCTCAAGTTGGCTAGCATTTCTAGTTCCTGCTGAATTCTTCTCTTCACGGATTTACTTTGGGTTTCTGGTGAGCCAGTCTCAAAGGGTTCAAGCCTCTTGACTGCGATTATGAGTCCATTATCGAGAGCGGTTTTGTAGTATTTTCCATTGGGGCTTGATCCTAGAAGCTGATTCTCACTGTCAAGCGCGGATTGGACCGTTTTGGGGGCGATTTTGGGGGAGAATACAACTGGGCCTTTGAGAATTGGGGTTCGGTTCATGTAGCGGACGACGCAGTGGACTATGCCGGCGCACAAGGCGGCGGAGAGCAAACCGGTTAAAACCCCGAATACTATGCTGAGTATTATCTTCTTGAGACCACTTTTGAATTCTGCTTCTCTAGATGGAGATGGAGAAGAATCAGTGGAGACGCGGTTGATAATGTTTTCTTGGCATTTTACGTTGTAGAAATGGATGAAGATGAGCAGGAAAAGCAGGGAAAAGGCTTCTCTGCTCGTCTTCTCCATGGAACGAACAAACCCCAGAAACCAAATTATCAAGAATCAAACAAACCCCATGTACTTGTATAGAGGATCTTCCGAAGAGCTTCAAGCTACGGACCAAACGATCCAAAACCCAGCTTAAGTCTCCAAAGAAACAGCTACTTGGAAGCTCCAAAATGAAAGAATTATAACACTCCAAAAATTTTCCCGGAAAATGCCCAGATGACCCATTAGATTTTCAGGGAAAATGGGTAGAGAGAAACCAAGTTGAGGCACCCAAAAGAGGCCAACAACAATCGAATTTCAGCACAAAATCTTCACAAGAAAGACACATAGAATCGTTTTGAGACTGATTCTTTTCTTTTTTCTTTCAACAGAAAATCGTTCCTTTCCAGACGAATCTACCTGTAGAAGCTGAATCTCCAAATCTACACACAAAGAGCCAAAGCAAATAAAAAGAAAAAAGAAAAAGAAAAAGAAAATTGTTTGCATACGCTCACATTCCACCACATCCCCTCATCAACAGCAAAACCAAAAATTTATATATGCTTTAAAACATCGTAATAATAAAATTAAATTAAATTAAAATTAAAAGAAAAAAACTCTGAAATTTTGGATTCCTTTCATGAATTCCAAAAATCTGCATAAATCAACTAGAACCAAACTCAAGAAAATGGGTGATTTTTTTATCATGAAAAAAAAATCCTTCAAAAAATGGGAGGAAAAAAAAAAAAAAAAAAAAAAAGGGAGAAAGAGAAAAATCAATGTTTCAGTGAAGTTGGCCTGTGACAAACCTTGCTTCCCGCCTTTTCAGAGAGAAGGGGGGTACAGTGGGGTCCACAGCCACAGCCACGTAGACGACAGAGGGCAACTCACACACTGGCGTCGCTATCACGAGGCCGAAAGCGAAACATCGAATTGTGTGTGGAGGAGATCTGAAGCGTTGGTTGGGAATGGAGGGGATTGGAGGTGGGGCGTTGGATTGGAACCACTGGAATATGAGTCTTTTATTTTTAATAGGAAATGGAGGGTTTCATCGATGTGATAACGGGATTATTAAAGGTATTTTCTTTTTTGGATGGAAGAATTTGCTTTTTGCTTTGTAATGGAGAGTGAAGAGATGCCTTTGATTCATATTTTAATTCTTAGTTTTTGTTAATGGGGCGGGGGGCCTTTAGGCCACGAGTGATGCTACAACACGTGCGCATCCCCGGCGCTTTTTAGCTCCCCCTACCGTTGCTCCTTTGCATTGTTTTCTCTCGCCCTTTTAAAAGCTATAATAGTTTATTTCATATTTATATCTCCTATTTTTTCTACATCATTACTATTATTATACCGTTCACACATAACCATATTTGAGAGTGTGTTCGAGAGTATGTTATACAGTATTTTACTTGAAATATTTTTAGGCAAAATGTTTTTAAAATAATCATTCATTAATTATTTTGAAAAAAAATATTATTAATTTTTTAATAAAATTTTTAAAATTTTTAAAAGTGTTTCTTAAATTTTATCGAATACCTAATATTTTTTAAAAATATTTTTTTATATCAAAAACACTTTAGGACATGTTTGAAAACTATTTTTAAGAAAAAATTTTATTTTTCAAAAAAAAAAAAATGTTTAACAAAAAAATATAAAATATTTATAACATATTTTAATTATTTTTTAAGTATTATTTTAAAAAATAATTATATAAATATGTAAAATAATTAAAAATAAAATATGAGATATAAAAATTATTTTTAAAAATATATTATCCTTTAATAAACTTTTATTTTATAAAATATTATAATATAGTTTTTAAAAATCATTTTTAAAAATTACTTTTCAAAACCCTTTTAAAAAATTACTTTTCAAATCCGTTTTAAAAAACAATGGGCAAAAGAGGACTTTAATCGCTTTGTTTTATATTATCTTCATCATTGTTTATACTCTGGTGGGGTACATGTGACTATTTAACATTATTTCTTGTCTAAGATATAAAATTTATTTCTTTAAAATCTTCAATTTTGTACAAAAACCAAAAACAAAAAAAATTATAAGATATGGAGCAGGATGCCCTGTACTTTCTCGAAGGGGAAAGGACAAATCTCTGCAAGTCATTGGTCCAAATTCCAAGCAAAGTCAATTTTGTTTATATTTGAAATTGAATTTGTTTTTTTAATTTTAAAAAATAAATAAAATATTTTTTTTAATAAAATAAAATAAAAGTCCTGTCCCTTCTCCAGAGAAGTGATTGGCAAGAGGGTGAGTCACGTGGAGGTGATGGGGTATATTCATACAGGCAACATCAGTGGACGGTCCAAATCAATGATGGAGGGTCAAGATGGGCCATTGAAAATATTGTGGAATAATTGAGCATAGTATATGACTTTGAAAGACAGGGTTCAATATAAAAGTTAAAACAATGTTATTTCTTACAATAGATATTTTCAACTCTCAGACAAATTTAAACTGTGTTTGGTTGTCGAAACTATTCATGAAAGAAAAAAAAATACTAATAAAAATTATTTTCTCATATTTGATTTTAATATAAAAAATAGAAAAAAAATTACATAGAATTAAAATTAAATAAAAATTTATATATTTTAAAATAATTTAATTTTTATATAAAAAATAAATAAAATAACATATAAAATAATTTATTTATTTTAAACATTTTTTATTTTTTTATAATTTTTTTCTCTTACTTTTCTTCTTTAGTTTCTTTTCCTATTTCCGAAACTAAACGTAGCCTTAAGCTTTAATTACAAGAAAATTGCTCATGCATTAAACTTTTTTTTTTTTTTTTCTTTCCTCATGCACGAGCATTCAAAAGCAAACTATTAGGCAATTTCATAATTAGAAGACAAAAATAATTCAAGAATTTTAAAACTAAAATCATTCAAATTTTAAAAAGAAAATAGATTTGAGATTTTCACACATATCCTGAAATGGAAGCTCTGTTGAATAGTGAATGTTTTTTTTTTTATGAAAAGAAAAACATATGACATTTTCGGTTGCAATGAAGATGGAAGAAGAGTTTCAAAGGAACAAAGAAGGTGAATAATGTTTACTCGTGAAAATTATCAAGAACCGTTTTTAAAAGGAATTCTTAACTATTTTTAATAAAATTCTATTTAAGAATCCAAATATAAAAAAATTAATTTTCTTCAACTTGTTCTATACCATATACTCATCTACAATGCAAATAAATTTAAAATATTTTTCATATTTCGATTATTACTCAAAATATTCTAAAAATAATAATTGAAAATATTTAAAAATTATTTTTAAAAACATCCTTTTTTCTAAATAAATTATCAAAAAATTGTTTTTTTGTTTTGTTTTTTTGTCCAAAGTTCATCAAACATGCTTTTTGAGTTAGCAAATCTATTTTTTATTCTAAAAAACATAAATATGTAAGAATTTTGAAGAACAGCTTCCAAACAAAACCATAGTCTCCCTTGGTTAAACTTTCATCGTCACCGAGATTGGCCTGCCTTCTAGCTGAAGCCAAAAACAAGACATTATGCCAAACAAGGCCTAAGAACTCACCCAAATGCTTTTCCCAGACAGATATTATATGAGATTCCATTTTCTTGGCAACAATAAATCCCCAAAATCCAATATCTGCAGAATACAAAACTAAATAATAACTTATCTCCAAAGGAAAAAGGAAAAAACTAATGTTCCATAGGCATAACAAGGGCCACTCAATGTTGTCCAACCATCACCAAATAGTTCTATAAGCATTTGCATGCAAACTTTTCTTTAAATTCTTCATCAAAAATTCCAAAAACAAAGGGGGGATTTTCTTTTCTTTTCTTTTCTTTTTTTTTTTTTTTGAACTTTTTCTCAAATGGGTATTTGAAAAGTCTACAGCCAACACAGGGATATTACCATGCTAACAGAAAATAGACTACAACAAAACAATTTACAAACACACAAATGCCCTAAAACTAAATCCTCGCAGCCCCATGGAAAAACGAAGGAAGCAAACAAACAGAATAAACAAACACATTACATTACAGAGGCCCGAGGCAGACACCGTCGCCCACCTCTCAACTCCAGGGGCCATTTTGATTTGCACTCTTCCAGACCAATCTGAGCAGATGCCCTAAAAACGGTTGTGACAGCTTCCCCTTCAATGAAGAATCAACCCTCAAATTTATGATATGATATAATTATACAAAAAAAGAAACAACACCTTCAATATGATTTTTCTTTGTTTACTGAGATCACTCAGCCTCAATGCAGTTGGCTCTTCAGTAAATCCTCTTTTTCTTTAGTGTCTTATCCATTTGAGTCTGATAATAGAGCAAGGACATCACTATCAACAAAGTTTGACTCTACTGCTAGCTCAAATGGGGTTTTGCCTTCCCCGTTTACAGCTCGCAGGTCGGCTCCCCTGCAATTGGATTGGAAACCCATTAGTAGTGTTCCATAGGTGAAGAGTGGCGGCCATTGCAAAGAACATGAGAGCAGCTCAAAAATAAGACATCACATATGTGAGAGATGGCAATCGACTCACAACAAAGTGTCAAGGTGTATCAACTGTCTAAGAAATGTCTGAAAAGGGTGGGGGGTTGTAAAGTTGGTCACTGTCCACAGAAAACAAGGGGAGTGGCAGGACTGTTGTCAAACTTCAAAGAAGAAAAAATAGAGAAAATAGGGAGCATTATCAATGAGTCTATTTCAAAGAATTTGTATCTCATTTGGCTATCCTTCAACTCCATGTTGTATGCGTAACTTGGGACATAAACCATGATTTTTTATTATTATGTATTAGTTGCCACTTTGAATAAAAAGGCGTAAAAAAGAACCCATAAAAGCAACATTTTAAACTCCTTGATTAAGGAGATACGGCTGTCCCCCACCTGATGAATGTTTTTCTCACATAAGAGAGATAATATCATTTCTAATGATTTGATTGTGAATTTGTGATTACTAAAAGTTTTGTTTTGTTGCTTTTAGAGCGAGATCAATGAGACAAGATGCCTCTAGCTAGGTTGCAATATCCTTCAAGGCAAGAACACCAAAAATAAAGAGCAAATCGCAACCTAAGTCAAAATTGCCAACAGAGATAATGTTATTGTAATTTATAACCATGATGAAGCAAGGATTGGTAGATCACCTTGTGAGAAGCAGTTTGGCGAATGTAGCTTTGCCTCTCAGAATACATCGATGGAGTGGCATCTGACCTCTTGAATCACAAGCATTTATGTTTGCTCCATACTGTAGGAGAAGCTCTAGCATGCCAATGTCTGCAGTTTCACAAGCAAGGTGAAGCAGGGACCACCCATCAAAATCCTCCACGGTCTGGCCTTCACTTGTACTTGCTGCATTTGAAGAGCTTACAGATGACTTGTCGAATGAATCCCCTGTCAAGCACCTAGAGCTGTGGTCAAGGCTTGTCTGCTCTTGCAACAGCATTACTTTGGCAAGGGTTAAAGAAGAGTTACATAATGTTTGCTCATACACAACATTCACATCGGCTTCAGAGTTAACAATGTAACGATATACTGCTTTCTTGTCATTAGTACGAACAGCATCCCAGATTTGTTGCGTCACTAAACAAGGATATTGATTGTCTTTTGGCTTGCGAACAAAAAGCTTTTCTGCATACTGTGATCAGGAAAAAAAAACATAAATTCACATCAACATATCTAGAGCAGATCCAAAAAGAATCAGCAAGCAGGAGGAAGTGGGCAAGGACTAGGAGAGTATTGCATACTCTTAACAGCATAAATTCAGACATCCAATGCAACTCTAGAGTTTCAAGACAACCAAACAAATATGGAAGACGTCATTTAGCATAGAAAACCTTCCTATGTAACCATGTTTCTATCAGGATGGGACTGGGATTAACTGGGTTAACTACATATTTAGAGGTAAATCACTTGAACCCAAGTTGCAAGATAAATGGTATTCAGCCATTCAGCTCTGTTTTTGGCCATTTACTTGTATTAATTGATTAATGATCACTGAAGAAAATGTATAGCTTCCTTCCCTATTGTTAATAATTTTTCTTGCTTACTTATCAAAAAGAAGATTATCACTAAAGAAAATCACATAAAAGCATTTAATGAAAACCGACAAAAGAAGGATCTGATGCATTTCATGAATACCAAAGAAAGATTATGATATATTCTAATCAAAAAAGAAGAAAAGGAAGAAAGAAAAGACTAGCAACTCAAGTAGTGAACCCTCTAAACCAAAAGGGTGAAAATTTTAAAATAAAAATGTATTACCTTCATTTTTCATGATAAGCATGTATACATCTTTAAAACATGCAATATAGTTCAATTCACTAAACTATCTACAACACAAGCATGCAATTCTGGAATAATGCAAAATACGTATCTGGCTATTAAGAGAAAGCATAAATGTTCATTGAACAAATAGTCTCTGCTTAATGCCTTATGCAATCATTCTCAAGTAAGAAGAAAGTTTCAAAAGGAAAAACTCAGTAGGATTGGATAATAAAATTGTAGCACCTTTGCATGTATGTATTTCTCCTTAATTGAAATAGAATCGGCATGACTTGGCTTGCTGATAAAATGCAACTGTGGTTTATCTGACTTGTATAAGCTTCAACACCAGAAAAATCAGTCAAAGTGAGCAGCACCCAGTCAAAAAACCAATCAAAAAGAATTCTAAATAACTCCAATATGCGTTACAAATTTCCACAGGATGAACAAACGAGAATTAAAAAAAACAAAAAAAAAAAAATCACTTTTCAATAACAATGGGGATCATTTACCCTGTAGGAACAAGATCAACCTGAAAGGCATTTCTTGATTGCAATAGTTCCTCCCAAACTGAATTAGCAAAGGTATTGCCCAGAGACTGAAACAGAGTTAATACAGAAGGCTCCCACACTTTAACATCAAGTGTCAGCGATCTTACCTGCAATCAAAATTAACCACAAATAAACCAACCCAGAATCTCAGAAAATATGATTGCCTACCCAAATTAGAAATACAAGAACAAATGACGATACGATACTAATCATACAGGTAACCAAAGTATGCAACAGGCACTCCATCTGCCAAATATCCTTTGGATCCACTTGGTATGGCACAAGGAACAAAATATTGAGCTTCAAAAAAATATGAAGATTATAGATGGCGATATATATGTGAATATCCATCTCAAAATATTTCCTAATATATTTTAAATATTTATAGATATCAAAGGAGATAATCATGTTGAACAATTAATCGATAGTTCTAGATACTGGAGATATTGATGGAGGTGTCTACATATCAAAAGATAATCTTAATACCATGGTATGGAATATGTGTAAGTCTAGACCAATTAGCACACTTACAACTATTCTTTAAAGGACAATACTCTACCATCGCTGTTAATTTTTGCTGGACTATAAAGCTAAGTGTGAAGTCCAATTAGAACTCGATAGAATCTAATTGTTTTAATTTAAGTTTTATGTGTAGGCTCTTCACCATTGAGCATAAAAATATTCA
Source organism: Vitis rotundifolia (assembly GCA_030254885.1). Taxonomy (NCBI): domain Eukaryota; kingdom Viridiplantae; phylum Streptophyta; class Magnoliopsida; order Vitales; family Vitaceae; genus Vitis; species Vitis rotundifolia. The sequence goes on from CM058151.1 coordinate 20,220,247, forward strand.
TTTATGAACAAGAAGAAACTGTGATGCCAGCATGACTCACAGAAGAAAGCAGCCAATGAAGCAAAGGGAAACCATGTAGCAGTTGAACTTTGACAACTTACCTTTGATATATGTACACCAAGATTACGATGAACACCAGAACATTCAATGCAGACAAGAACACCAAGATTTAAGGATGCCCAGTCTGGTTCAGGTGCCCCACAATCAGCACATTTATCATTCCCACATACTCTTCGCAATACATCAATTGGCTTCTCGGATTTTATGCAGGACCGTATCTGTTGCAAACCTTTTGATGGGCGCTCATGATGTGCAGTGGCTGAGCTCCTCTCGGATGTGTATTCTTCAACTGCTGTGTGATCGAAATCGGTACTTTCATATGAACTGCTCTCACTTGCAGAGCGGTGATGACTGCTTCCCATTGGACTAATAGGCAGACACTGAAATATAATGGATACAGTCATCAAAATGACCACAAATCAAAGGCTAAATAGTCATGCATACATCTGCACTAATTACCCTCTCAGGAGCCTGAGAACTCAGTAATGAAGCAATAACCCCTGTTATCTTTTCAATCCAATCCATTTGGTCCAGTGCACTCTCTGCCTGCGCTGACAAGCAAATGTACAACATTAATGAGCACCAATGAGAAATAAATCAAAAATAACACTTAACAATTCACCATTCCATCAGTATTTCACAGAACCATCAAGCAAAAATACGGTTTCAGGTATCAAATAATTTCAAAGAAGTGAACTTCATGAGTGCAACCTATGCTGTAAGATTTACCTGCAAAGTATAGTTCTTCGTTGGAGAAATAATCCTGAAACAAAACCTGAGATCTGACTGATCAGCATCAACCTTTATTGTTGATGTCAACAGGTTCACTGTGTGATGAGCAACAGATTTCTCATCATGTACTCCACCATGATAATGGGAAGAAAGCCACCGACTCAACAGTCCAGAACCAAGTTCAGAACTATTCCTCTGACCTGAATGCTGACTGCCAGATCCCTACATAAAAAAGCTCAAGGATAAGTATAAAAGGCAGAATCATACCTCAAGACCAGAATGAACTTCAAAACCTCCATGTTGCAATTCATTTTCCAAATAAATTACTCACAGATGGTTTGCTGTTCTGTTTGCGATAGTAATATAGCATTCCTCGGCTATCAAGAACAAAAAACCTTCTTTTCCAGTCACCTCTCAGGTTTGAGGAGCGTTTTGAGAGGTAACCTTGTCGGATGGTTTGAACCTGAAATATTGTTATTCAGACATGGAAACAAAAAACAACTAGAAATACAAGGAACATCAAGAAAATAAAGAGGATCTATAAAAGAAGTTCTTTAATAACTTAAAAGCTTCTTCAGACCTTTCCCTTGGCTGCAGATTGCATTACAGCCTCTATCATTTTATGTGAGCTTCTGCCAATGGCTTGTATACCGTCTCCATTAGGAGACCCATTAGAACCATTTGAAGGCCACCTGCTTTCTCGATCAATCTGTCTTTTGAACTCTTGCATCTTTTCATTAAGGGCTGCCTGTTCATATTTGGACCTTTCTCTTGATTGTTGTGCATAAGTCAAAACCTGTCAACAAATGAGAGCCACAGTGATTCATTAGTTCCCAACTATAAATAGAAAAAGATAAGCTCAGAATTGCAAGAATCCTTAAATCATGAATTCCATTAAATGAAACCTTCTACTTGGCATCATTATACAAATCCCCTTTTTCCCATTCTGCCCTACCTAGACCATACTACCACAAACCTCACACTTAACAGTTCCCAACTACAAATAGAACTAAACACCACCACCACAGCATCACTCCAGATTTAAATCAATGGACTGTTCCCCTTCAACTCCTTTATACGCCTTTGGATGATTGACCTAAGACAACATCACTTTTGGGATAAAAGCACTGATGTTGACCATCCCCTCTTTTCCAATCTCCCATTTACATAAATTAATAATTTACAAAGTACCAAATCTTCCTTATCCTGAAATATTTTGACTGATATAGAACGCATTTGCATGTTCTTACACATAGAACTACTAAGATAAGGATGCAAATATAACATCTAATTCAGATTTGTAGCCTGAGACACAGCCCACTAATCACCATGTTCTATAATTTCCTGAGGCAAAGGAACCAATAGTTTTAAAGTCAGGCAACATAACATAATTGACTTGGAAAATTGATTCACATTCTAAAATAATGTTAGATTATTCATATGTTTACTCTCACCTCAATAGACACCATGGCGGATAATAAAATATATGCTGAAACTTAAAAAACTTGATACCTGTGCCTATTGATGGAAGTGCATCCAAGAAAGCTGCATGTTTTACTCTTTTGTATCCTTTGATAATAATTATTATCATATCCCATTCACATAATACATTTTTAAGCCTTATGAAAACCAGAAAATTAAGATTTTATAATTCTGATCTATAAATTTATATGATGATTATCCCATTTCGTCATTGCAATTAGTTTTATCATCAGAGGTTAGGAAGATACCAAACTAGCCCATCAAAGTTTCACCCCTTAATATATTGATCAACATTGCTTTCTCTCAACTGTTCAAGGTTGTCAACATGAATTATCACTTGTCATTTCAAAAGTCATGCCATAGTTTTAGCAGGATAATCTAAGGCCCTTTTTAGCACAGTTTGGGCCAACCTAAAAGCTCTTCCTGGCTGTTAAAAAGGTTCTACAAGAGATTTGTGGCTTAAATGCTCTATTCAGTAAAGATTGAAGTGCTAAATACTTCTTTTTTTTTTTTTTTTTGATAACCGAGGAACCTTCCATGGCCAAGCCCTTAGGACTCTCCATGGGGACCCAAACCTCAGGGTGATGACCACGCCCACAACAACCAGCACCGGGTAAATCAGGGTATTTAACCAATGGCAAGATTCAAACCCAGGATCGTGCGCCTCTACCACACATCCTAGCATTTGCCCTAACCAATTGGGCCACCCTAGCGGGCTGAAGGGCTAAATGCTTTTATAAAAGAGCTTCCTGGAAGAACTTCCAGAATTTTTTAAAGAAGCATTTCACTAGAAGCTACAGATGCACCAGTTGGGCACTAAGTCTCTCTACTCATGCCACTAAATCTCTGTGAAATACAAAAGCATCAAGCAATCCAATCCAAAACCGATGCAAGTCAAGGAACTCCAATCATATTCCATGAAGAACTTTTGATCGGTCTCTTGAATGATTAAAATGTAACAACTGTGGCAACCTAAACAGACTTTTAAAGTTGAACAACCAAATTATATTGTCCTAAGTAATCAAGCAAAATATAGCATATTTGTATAAAAAATAAAGGCAAATATAGACACAAACCTGATTGATATAAGGTTCCATTTGATGCAACAGCTCATACCCCTACATGTAACAAAGGTTCAGGAGTAGCATCCAAATGGTTGATATCAAAAGAGCAAAGAAGTCCCAACATATGTATGTGTAGTCTACCTGCTTGAAGTAGCGAAGGTGAGCATCCATTGTCCCACTAACTGCTTCCAAGAATTCGAACCTTTTTTTTGCTTCAACATTAGAAAGAGTAGTTACCTGGACAGAGAATATTCCAAGTTATAAAAGCTCAGATGTAATTAACTTGGCACCATAATATCCATATCCAGATCTGGAAATTCAAGTAGACAATCATGCATAGAACATTAATTGCAAGAATCGTACATACCAGATTAAAGCGAGCTTGCTCAAATGTAGATCTTGCATTATGAAGCTCCTGAAGTATCACTAAACTACATTAGAATTTAAAAAACACAGATATGCAATACAAACTCTTCTGGCATCATATATGTCAGAATGACTAGATATATCACTTGCTCAGCCAAAAAAGGATAATATCACTTTCAAATTAACATTGAACAACACCTCCTCCAGAACAGTAGCTATATCACTTTTTGTGCCTTTCCTCAGCGACAGATACTTCTCACGAGCCTGAGACAAGGATATTCGATTGCGATTAAGAATCACACTCATATTAATTTGAATTGACTTGAAACATGAATCTCAAATCATGTTCATAAAGCAATCTATTTGGTCAACCTATTTTTTTTTTTTTTTTGATAGATAAACACAGTTTACACAGAAGAATTGCAGCACACTTTGCAGGTCTTGCCTGATAAATTAATTTTATTATTTTTTATAGGAAAACAAAAGTAGTATTAATAACACCAGAAATGGGAGCATTGTACTGGTAGATGGAACTTATATTTTGGTTGGCAAGAGCAACATAGAATCTGGACAGATTCACAGAAGGTGTCCGGATTAATAGAATCTAGTTCAGTCAATGTTTTGTGTATATTGTATTTGTATCTTGTAAAACTTTCAGGTCTAATTAAGTGAGGAATCATTTTCTTCTCTCTTCCTCTCTTCCACTCACATGGTATTAGTGCCTGCCACCATTCCTTTCATCATCTTTATATTCCTTCTTCTTCTCTTTCTGCCCATTTGTTTTTGCAAGGACAAGAATTTCTGAAAAAACTCCTACTGAAACAGCCCAACAACCTAGATCCATCACCCATTATGTGAAGTCTTATGGATTAAAGGACTGCTCAAAAAGTTTAAATTAAAGCCTAAAGATACAATGAAGAGTTATTTTGATAATAAAGTTGCAATCAGTATTGCACATAATAACACCTAAGGAGACGTAAAGAAGTATTAACAATGTATACAAAGATGCCAAAAATCAAGGTGAGAGGAACACAAAAAACAGCAACCATGCCTTATTTATAGTCTAATCACTCCACCAGGTCCAAGATAGACAAGGAGTGGTCTCATATAGACACCCTAACCCAATCCAAGAGAGTACATGAAAGACTGTTTAATAGCTTGGTTGCCTCCCTCAATATTCTTGAATGCTCTCTTATTTCTCTACCTTCATAGAGTCTAGAACAAGCATAAAGGAGCAGTTTTTCAAGCCTTCTTTTGTTCTTTCTGACAAAAGACCCATGCCAGCACAAAAAGGCACCTCACTAAAAAGTATATCACCCAATAGACACCAAAAGGGGAATAAATCAGCTGCCACAAAATAACTGCTTTTGAACAATGGAGTAGGATGTGGCCAGTCATTTCTTCTTCTTCCTCACACATATAGCATCTATTTGAGATCCTCCACCCTTCTTTTTAAGTTGGTGTAAAGCAAGAATCCTACCTCATGTAGCTTCCCATGCGACAAAACTAATCCACAATGACACCTAAGAATTCCAAACATAACCAAAAGGAAAAATCTCCGCCATTCCATTTGAAAAAGAAGGGTAGAAAGGCTTAACTGAAAATATGTCACTCATTAAGTTCATCCAAACAAATTTATCTTCCATGTCCCTCCTAATGGACTACTTATACAACCTCCCAAAGAAGGCTTCCGCCTCCTCTTAAATCCCAATCATAAAACCATCTTGTAAACCTAGGATTCCAACTACCCTCCTCCCACACCTCAGAAACCCATGCATCCTTAAAGGAGGCTATCAAGAAGAGCTCCATGAATAACTTTTTTTTTAGGACAAAAGAGCAATAGATTAAAAAACCAAAAAAGGCTACACAAAGTACTAGAGCTCCATGAATAACTCCTTCAAAGAAGTCTTGTCATACCACTTATCCTTCCAAAATTTCACCTTATCCCATTACCAACCCTAAAACCAGTTCTACCCTTAAAGACATCCCACCCACTCCAAATTGCCTTCCACACTCCCGGTTCATATCCTTACCTCACTCCTCTAGAGTACCAAACCCTTCTTCCTCCCCGAAAAGAGATATGAAGTAAATTGACAAATTGGACAAAGTACTTTTTATCCCAATTAACCTTCCTCTTAATAGCCACCGTCTCTTCCACACAGTGAGCCTTCTCTAAAATCTTTCCTCCACCCTATCCCAAACCTAAGAATGCCTAAAAGGGGCTCCCAACTGGAGGCCAAGGTAAGTGATGAGGAGGTTACCGACTCTACATCCCATATCTCTAGCCAATTCCTCCACATTAAGGACACTCATATCGGAATCAACTCACTCTTCTCCAAATTGATTTTTAGAACCAATATAGCCTCAAACCACATGAAAGCCCAACTCAAATACTCTATATGCTCTTTTTGAACATCACAAAAAATGAGAATCATCAGCAAATAAGAGGTCAGAGACCTCCATCCTCACACCCCCTCTTCCCCTAGGAAGCCTTCAATAAAGCCCTCCTCCTTTGCCTTTATAAGGATGCAAGAAAGGGCCTCCATAACCAAGATGAAGAGGTTAAAGGATAGAGGGTGTCTCCTTGACTTAAACCTCTAGAACCTTGAAAAAAACCCAAAGGGTCTCCTTGTCCCATTCACCAAAATAAAGCGACACAACATAGAGATGTGCCATTTGATCCAACAGACCCACTTAGAAAAAATTGAGAGGACAGATTTCCAACATTTATTAACAACCAAACAAGAGCTTGCAAATATCTTCACAAAATGAATTTCAACAATCATGTTTGAATCTACGTTGGTAAGCTAGAAATACGCTACATCTGTACACCAGCTTGAGAGAGTGTGTTAGCAGAAGCAACACAATATCTGTCCAGAATCAAAAAGTCTATCCAGATTCGTAGAATATAGTTTAGTCAATGTTGTGTATATTTGGTAGGGAGTAGATCATGGCTGTACATTAGCCTTTTTTTTTCCTCCAATAGCTGTACAAATCGTGTATTTATACCTTGTATAACTTTTCTAGTTTAATTAAGTGAGGAATCATTGTCTTCTTTCTTCCTTTATTCCATTCACAATTTCAAATCTATTTCTTGATTTCATTCAGAAAAGAGAGCCAATGAAAGGAAAATATAGCTAAACTTCTGGGTGATACAGCGGTTATAAATTATTTTCAAACAACACCATTTACCACAGACAAAATTTATTCCATTACAATAGTGAGAGACGTTACACAAAGTTGTTCTTGAATGCAAGAGAATGACATTGACCATAACCACAAAATTTCTAAATACCAGAAATGTGGAATGCACCTGATCATATAGGAGGCTAGCTTTGTCAAAACGCTTTCTTGCTTCCTGCACTAAGACAATATCCCTTATAGCAAAAACTAAAGAAATTTGCATGAATGGAAGAAAATAAAACTAAGCACAGTTTTACAGAAAATAAAATTATATATTGAATAAAAGTCTTGCATAAATAGAGTTCAATAACCATATAAGATTTTATGCATGTGACAATTAGAAATACAACTACCTTGACATCATGCAAATCAATATTCACAAATTGTATCAACCGGTCATTAAGCATGTGCTCAACCTGAAAAAAAGGAACAATTAAAAAATATTAGACAAGGAACAACCTCTTACCATCAAATTAAGCATGCAAAAAAATCATTTTCAGAAGTGGAAAAGATAAACAACTGTCCCATATAGCTTGATTTTGATGGGAAGGTACCATGCTCCAGATCTAACATTGACAGTGGAATGTTACTGTGACAACTAAAAATTTTGAATGTGAAACAGACGTTTTTCTCCTATCATAGGTCTATAACTTGCAACTTTGCTCTTAACATGTGCAGAAACTGCAAACTTATCAAATTAGATCTACCCTAATATCATGATATAAGCAAGCTAAGACACATTTCCAATGTAAATCTTTTCATCAATGAGGGCGTTATGTGTTGTTTGGTTTCAGGATTTTCCCCACCATTACTTCAATGGGCAGAAAGGAATTAACACACCAGAGACAAAAGAGAGAGAGAAAGAGAGAGAGAGAGAATAAATATATTTGGTTCCATATGCACATACAAAAATTATTTATGAACAAGATAAAAATAAGCTTCTTTTAATTGAAAAAAAATGTAAAAAAGGCAAAAGCTCAAGGGAAGACTTTATGCAGGTGTGTAACCTCCTTTGGCTTTAACAAAGCCAAAGGAAAATGCATTTCATCCCATTTGTTCTTTTCTTTCTTTTCTTTCTTTTCTTTTGTGGGGTAGCCTCAACAAAATTTTCATCTGTGCAGCCACATTACCATCTAGACAAACCTTCTGAACAGTATAAAGGAAAATGCACATCAAAAAATACAGGCATGCTAACGTGTGAAGTCAAGTCAATGAATGATCATCAGGCTTCAATTTAGTTTCTAATCGCACAATGCAGGATTGGCATTCTTGCATTGTGGGATTAGAATATTCAAGCTAGGGTAACTGCACATCAAATGCTATTTTCTGTTCGCTAAGCATTCCCAAAACTGAAACTTGAAACTTCTTACAGCCTAGCTTTAGGCACAAGAGTTGGCAATTGTGCATAAGATTTGAGAACTCTAAAGAAGGAAACTAAGTCACAAAGAATTTATGCTTAAATACCATTCAAATGGATCGGTTGAACTGCAAACCCAAAACCATCCAGAGAAAATGACAGAATTTCCAAAGAAATAGTGTTCAAATTATAGTTTGGCATGGGTGGTGCAGGATAACATTTTATCAAAATCAAGTAGCATTGATCACTGGACAGCAGTAAAACTGGAAGCTTTCACCGAAACAGAAAGAAAAAATTAAGTATCTTTACCTGGGAGCGAAGAACTTCCTTGTATGTCCCAATCTCTCTCAACGCAATAGTGAATTTGGTCATAACAGGGCCTGAAGAAACAAATAGAGATTTCATCAACAATGCCAGTAAATTTCACTTATCTTATGAACAGGCCTTCTAGGAACTAGTACCATATCATGCAATTTCCAGTTAAAAAAAACACTATCACGTATGAATGTCAAAGGAGCCAAGGAAAAGATGAGAAGTCTATAGAAGTTCAAGTTTGATAAAAGAAAAAAACATTGAGTAAGGGCATGCACTTTGTATAATCTCTCATAGACTTCCACAAGCAGATCTACTTACAAAAGGGACCAAATTTTAACCAAAAGTTGAAGTCTAAAACCTTTTATGACTCAATTTTTCTGATTAATTTAACTTCGGTAGTCTGTATGCAAGGTTCAAAGGAATTCAAACTTCTGTAAAATTCCAGTAATCGATTCCACCACCATGAAAGACGACACTGAATCCAAAGTTAAAAGGTTTAATAGTTATTTGTTTCATTCAAATGTCCATCAGCTTTGACTAATGAATTTCAGTTACAGGCTAAATGCATTTTTATCCAACCAAGAAGATTGATACCATGACTACAACCATGGTTCCAAAACTGTACAGTTTAAACTGCAATCAACCTGTTACCAATATAAATTCCTCTATGGAAGTTCACCCATGGTTTCAAATGCATGTACAAGCAATACAGGATATACAATTACAAGCAAAAATGTGGTTTCAAATTAATACAAAAATGGTTCTAAAATTCCTTTGGCTTCCATAAATTTTCCTAGATAATTCCATATGAGGACATAAGTCCATCCAATAGGAAGCTAAATTTTAATAACTCATATACCTAATATTGATGTTGTCTAACTCAAAAAGAATAACTTGGTTCCTTGATTATGAATTCTATCAGCCTCCACAAATTAATTCCCCGACAGAGTTGAAATTATTAACCTTTCAGGCTCATTGCAGAAAAGCATCATACATTTACATTAAAGTCACTCTGTTTCACACTCCACACAAATGTGAAACCAAAAAAAGCCCTAACATTGCAGCCATGCAATGCAAAAGACCATTATAATTAATTCTACATTCTACTGACATGGAAGAAAGCAAAAGCGATAATTTTTAATGCATTGAACTTCTCCAATTATATGAAAGTAGGAATAAATGGATCAACTTTTATCTGCATTCACACTAACAAATAAGTTCCGAGATAAAGTTATGATAAATAAACATACCTCCAAAAGCCACACTAATAGGATCATTGTGTCCTCCACCAAAAGTTTCTAGAGCACTTGCAAAAGCAATGTCCCCATCATATCCTTCCCCAAGCCCTTCACTGCAATTCAGAGAACAGAGACAATTGAAACCATCACAAGCACACTATGTGGAAAGAAATATTGATTTCATCCATAAGAAACACCAAAACTGAATAACAAACCAGTTATCAAAAGCTCCAGCAGTTACACTTACTCAATATTTCTAAAAAAAACAAATCAACAAGCTATCACTAATTTTGACCATGAGTTAAGCTTAGCATGAAAATTTGTGTAGCTAATCCTCATTGCATAATAGAGCTTATCAAAAATAAATGAAGAAATAAAATCCTCAATGCATAAAAAAATGAAATTCGAAGTACAGATGGAAATTTCAAGGGATACAACAAACAGCACATTTTACCAATGTAATTTGAAAAAAAAAAAAATTCATTTTAATTTTCCATATTTGATCTTCCTCTTATCATATTAGGTTTATCACAAGAGTGCTAAATCTAAGCTGATTTGATATGCATCATGAATCCATTACCTAACAACTTACACTTGTGGGTTAACCGGTCATTCATTTGATGAAAAGGAAATTCTTCTTATTGTTAGATCATGATGCTTCCCACTAACCAAAATTTTTTATCAATGTAGGAACAATATCACTGTTTTTAAAACCTCTCCATCTACTCATTCCCTCACTTCTTCAAACCACATGCAAGAGGAGGGCACATTTGAGGTGTTGAACTTCTGGCAAACTCTTTTTAAAATAGAACTCTTTCATCAAAGGAAGAAAAAGGAGAGGTTAAAAAAACAAAGATGCCAAGAAGGTAAAATAGGGAACTTCTGGAAAACTAAAAACACCACATCACATGTCTACATAAGTAAGGAAACAGAGTTATGTAAGGATACCAATAAGCATATAAGATTATCATACGAACATCTCAACATACTAAAAATTACAAATACCTCAGTTGGGCATAATCATCAAACTTATTTAAAAGTAAAAATTTGCATTCATAAACTGGGGAAAAGTCAGAATACATCTAAAATTATAGACATACGTGTATTTTCGACATCCTTTGTAAAACTTCAGACTTCTCTCCCTCAATGATTCAGCACTTTCCTCCAAGCATTGTATCTGTTTCATGAAAAAAGCCCCCACAGTCCAAAACACTTCAGCAAACATTCTAAGTCCATAAAAAAACCAATGTGATCATGAACACATACAAGTTCAGTGCCCACCACCAAGACACTATATCTGACGATGTCTGATATCTTAAGTCCAACACAGCAAGAGGCAAAAAAATAAATAGCAGTGTCCTTTGTATAATACTGAACAACTCTATCTCATAGGGATATTCAAAAGGCAAACATATCACAAAATTAATGTACTTAAAAAAATGAGAAAGGCGAATGCAGCTCGAAACAAAATGAAAGATGGAAAATCCATGAGACTTTTTATAACAGGAAATTTAAGAAATGATATGTAAATCATAAATACAAATATATCACTTATGACAGGAACTCCAACGAGGGAATAAATAAATGTTCAGTAACAAGACAAAATGCCAAAATATCATTATCATGCTATATGTAAAAGTAAACATTCATTTAACAGTACATGTTCTGAGAGTAGATAGGTAATCTCATTAAACCCAAACAGCATACTCTTAGGTATATTTGGACTAGCAGAAGATGAATAAAAGCTTAACCGGCATGGCAAATGGACATATTAGCAAAGGTTGGTATTGTTTCATAAAATATCCACAACACTGGTGTCTCTTTTTCTCACAATTTTTCAAGTTTATGCTGCAGTCAACAACAAATGTTACCATCCACAGACAAATTTACAAAGCCTTAAGCAAATGAATTAGTTGATCATGTGCATAAATAATATGTTCTTCTCTAGGAAAAACGAAAACTACCTGCATAAATTTCCAAGCCAATCATACTTATTAGCCATATGATAACTATTTCAAAATATATGAGTATATGGTGCCTTTATTTAAAAGAATATTCTAATAAGCTTCATGATTCCTTGTGAGTTTTAACTCAATTGAAGAGCCTTATAATGGGGCCTAGACACATAACTAGCATTTTAAAACCCAAATCGTGCCTAAGAAAAGATAGTATGATATGACCAATCCCCACTTGGCAAAAGCAAAACGCTTTAAATTGGTGAGAAATAAGCTCAATGAAAGGTGTTAATCCTACCTTCATCTCATGGCTGAACCCAGAGATCTCTGTGGACTCAGTCAATGATCAAGTCTACATTACCTTGATCAAGATCCAATCAAGTGGTAAAGTTTCACCTCTACCATCAGAATCTCAACTCAAATCTGTTTGAGCACTCGATGTAACCTAATGTTGCATTTTTGAAGTAACCAGCTAAGCTTTTCTCCAGTTAAGTACTGAGATTCTCAAGAGCTTGCAACCATTAGAAAGGCAGAAAAGCATTACCATATCTCCCAAAGTTTCATCTGAATCTGTCCCAGTATGAACTCTGCTAATTAGGCACCCCGCAGACTTTGTAGCCATGCTCCAATTTATCTTCTTTAAATTCTCGAGTACTTAGCTGATCAAAAGGGGAGCTTTTCCACAAATTCAGACTCTCAACTGTGAATAAACTAGTCCAAAATAAGATTTTTTTTTTTTTTGGAGGTTTTATACTTGTATCCAACAAAAATAAACCCTTTGGCAGATTAAGCGGTACTCACAGGTGTTGATCGTACTCGCTGCAACTAAGAAATCTCAACCTTTTCTATAAACCCAACCCACAATCCTTTCGGATTCCACGAATCTGAGGAATAGTTATCCAAACCGAAACTTACAATCAGAAGGTGTCATGTCGTTCCGGTTTTCAAAAAGCGAGAAACTCAACTAAACCAGACCAAGCCATACCGTGTACTATACTCGACTGAGTGGAAATTTTTTATTTTCTCAAGCCCGGAAACAATTCAACACACTGATTCCTTTTCTCTTCCTTCCCAAGCAACCAAACAGAGCAAGAAAAAAAAAACACTAAAAAAAGTAAACAAAGTTCACAACACTACTATTCAGGTCAAGATATTTCAGCTGAAAAATCCAAGAAAAGAAAACCCACATACAACAAAACATGAGCATTGCTTCCCTCACCTGCTTCCGGAACATAGGAGAGTCATCGAGCTTCGCGAAATGCATCTTCGCAACCGAGATTCTTGCTCGAACACACTACAAATCTCAATTACCATAACACCGATACTCGATCTTCACCCCTAACATCATCAGTAATCAACAATCCACTCCATCAAAACAAGATCTCCCATTCCAGTCCGATCTCAACCACCATCAAACCCCAAAACCCACAAAAAAACAACCCAAATTCCAAGAAAATAACAACAACAAAATCCTCCACCGAACCAAGAAAAGCTCGATTTCACAGCATTGGGAGCTTCAATTTCAAGTGTTTTCCTTCTTGTTGTGTAGCTCCAAAAACCTAGAAGATTATTAAAAAAAAAAAAAAAAAACCGAAAAATAACTGAAGAAAACAAGAGAAAAAACCCTAGAAGAGGCAAGAGAACGTGAGATTTAGCAGTAGCATTAGAGAGAAGTGTGAATGAAGTCTCGGGAATTGAATGGATCCATTAGAGAGAGTGATTTTTTTTCATTTTCATTTACCCTGTAATGTCGAAACCATGTGTTTGGAGAGAGGGAAAGAGAGAGAAAGACACAGACATAGATAAAAGCGAAAACAGAGCCTTTCTCTGTATTTCCCTGTCCCTTTTCTTTTTCTATTTCCTGTTTTTTATACTTTTTTAAATTTTTTTTTTTTTTTTTTTCTGTTTTCGGGGCCAGTTTATAGGATGTTTTCTTGTGTTGCACTGACCACTCGGCCCTTTATAAATTCACTTCTTCCCCCTTATTATTCTCATTTTTTCATATTAAAATTATTTACAACTAAAAATATCCTTTTAAAAATTATTCAAATAAAATATCATTTTATTCACATTTTTTAAAATCTTAAAAATCACTTATAATATATTTTAGCTAAATATTTATAAATGATTATTCTAAAAATACTTTTTAAGTATAAACCACCCAATAAAATTAAACAAAAAAAAAAAATCATTCCTCTATCTCTCAATTTTACTTTTCTCTAAAAAAAAATAAAATATCAAAAAATAAAAATTATCTTAAAAAAATAAATAAATAAAAGGTTTTTGTATTGTGAAATTGAATGATTTTTCATATTGATATAGTTTTATTCATGAATTTAGGCAAATAATTAAAAGATGAAACAATCTTTTTTTTATCTAAGATATTTTAAAAAGGTAATTTAAAGTTTTCCTATATTAAGTAAAAATACTTTTAGATGTGTTGTAATAAAGTTTTGATTCAAAAAATAAACTACCTAAAAATATATAATATCAATATATATTTAAAAACATTATTATTAATACTATATTTTAAAATTTTACTTAAAAAAAATTAATTACATTATTGGGTAATTTATGGGTACCATGCACATTTTTAAAAATATTTATAAATTTTGGAAAATATTTTATTAATTTATAAAATAATTTTACAAATGAAATTGAATTCATTTTTGTGGATTATTATGAGTAAATATTAGTTTAATGTGAAGAATATAATGATGTGATGTGTGTATCAAATTTATATTTAAATAATTGAAAAGAGAGAGTAGTCATGAAGCTGTGGACTAGTATACTTTAATTAATAAAAAAATATGGAAATAAAAAAAGAGGGAAGAGTGGACTCAACGTCAATGGTAGAATCATTTGGAGTGGAAACCTAGATTTAATTTATAAAGGGTCTTAAAAACATTTGAATAAATATTCTAATATTCCAATAACACATATGAAGGTGACATTGAACTTACAAAATTCAAATTAGGCATTATCTAGATGATGACTTTAATAATATATTCATAAAAAATTTAAAATATATATATTCATACAAATTTTAAAATATATATATTCATTCAAAATTAGCTTACTTTTTTTATGAAATTATACGTTAATGAAAATAAAAAATAAAAACAAATTTATATGATTTTTTTGTCTTAATAATAGATAAATAACTCTTAAGTGAAAAAAGTTAAAATTATAGAAAAAAAAAAGTTTTCAGCTCATAATAATGATGCAGATAATTCAAATATAATAATCAATGAGAAATAAAATAATTATATATATATATAGTCATCGATATTGTATAAAAAACGGGAGTATGAAAATAAATCATCATATTGTATATATAAAAAAATGGAAATTATGGAAAAAGTAGTTTTCAATTCCTTGATATTAATTTTTTGTTTTTTAATGGTATATAATTCAAATATAATAACAAATGAGAAATTAAATAATTATACATGTATATATATGATTATCGATATCAAATTCGTAAATAGTTTAACTCGGTATATAATATCTATGGATATTATATAAATTGTGACTCATAAGCATGAAAAAATTTTCAAAATCGTAATCAATGATATTAAATTATGAAAAATAATAATAGAGAAAATAAAATGTTATTAAAAATTCAAATAATATAAAATAAAATAAAATAAATCATACGGGTTGAGTAAATGGCGCATTTTGTTTAATGCACAATGATGTTGATAGGAGAGGGGCATGCTTGATACTAAGCTTGAAAGTGGTACCCACTTTTGGCAAGGCTAAGTTTGATGGTGACAAGATGAATATGTTAAAGGCAAGGACAAAATATAATGTTCAAAAACAGTGACATTCAAGTGATTTTTAGTATAACCTTGAGATATGAATTGATGTTTTGTAAGTTTGGAAAATTATTATTATAATTATTATTTTGTTTTATTTATTTATTTTTATATGAAAAAAGTTGGAATTGTTTTTGTGTGGCCTATTCCAAAATCTAGGTGGTCAAGGTCTAGGTGTTATAGATAGGGAGGTGGGGTAGATTTTGGAGTTGTGTGACCCTTTTTATTAAAAAAAGATGTGACATTAGAAAATTGGATTTTAAAATATTATGTTTAATTATATTTGATGGATTTTTTTAATTAATTTTAATGGAGAGATAGTATGATATTCATAATATTTATTAAAATTAAATATTTGGCATTTGATGGTATTGAAGTTGTAGCAAAACCATGTAAATAATATAATATATAGAAGTATCATATTGTTTAAATCATGAAAAAATACCAAAAAGAAAGAATCTCAAAATTTCCAAAATTTGAAAGAAAGGCTAGTACATCAGGAATTAATTAAAACTTTTTTTATTTTAATTTGAAAGGGAAATAAGGTGAAAATTAAGGAAAAAAATATATTTTATTTTGTTTAAGTGATATCCCATATCAAATAGACACTTTTTAAAATTGTGAGAACTTTTTAAGTTTAGAGTAGATAATATCCACACGTTTAAGTGTGGGGATCCCTTCAAGCCTATGGTGGACAATATCCATATGCTTAAATAAAATCGATTAAAATTATTTTTAAGAAAACACAAACATTTTCATTTTATGTAGAGAAATGACACAACTAAGAAGTCGATTGAGATTTTTAATTATTAAATAATTTATATTTTTTTCTTTGAAATTCATTCAAATTATGGGCTATTTTCTCAAGTGCTTGAATTTTTTTTTTTGTTTTTTTTTTTTTAACCGAATTACAAAATATTCACAACAAACTTATTTATTTTTATTTTTTTCCAGAAAAAAAAAAAAAAAAAAAAAAAAAAAAAAAAAAAAAAAACCATTTCCAACCCCAATTACAAACTTTCAAGAGTAAATAAATTTACCACTTTCTCCCCCCCTAAACACCCCAAAAAAAACTCATATAAAAGTACATCATATTTTATAACAAAATGGCAAGCACCCACCACATCGATTAGGAAAAAATTCTACAAGTAAAAAAGAAAAAGAAAAAAGAAAAGGAAAGGGAAAGGGATAAAAAGATGGGTATAGCTTAGTAAATGATCAAAGCCACAGAGAGAGTGGGAGAGAGAGAGAGATAGAGAGAGAGAGAGGAGGGGGCGGGCTGTGAGCTTTAAGCTTTGTGGGATTAGATGAAAAGTGCAAAAGGAATGAGAGGGGAGAAGGAGAGAAGAAAAACCTTATGATAACGACACTGGTCTCTGTTGCTTCCTTTTTGACCACACTCCGTTTCTTTTCTTCTTTGTTTCTCGTGATTCCCCTTCTTTTTCCATTCGAGATTGAGAAACCGCCAACTGAATCTCAGCTTCGTCTCCACATCCACACTCCATTCTACGAGCGTTAAAAAAGTGTGATGCAAAGGAATACTATACGAATGGATACATCGGTTTATTCTTAAATTAAAATAAAGTCTACTTTTTTTAGTGATGAAATTTTTAAAATTAATTTATGTCTCAAGTCTAATTTATTTTTTAAAAATAATTAAAACTAATTTAAATCTAATAATAATAATAATAATAACAATAAATTTTAAAAGTTCATGAAGTATTGAAAAATTATAAATTAAAAAAATTGATGTTTTATAATATCGGTTTGATTTACTTTTTATTGATTAGAAGATAAGGAAATTGACAGCATAACTAATAAAGTGGTTTTTAAAATTATTAAATTGACCTTTAAAATAATTTGAAAATTAGACTAATTCAATCAATTTTTGATGAAATAGATTAGGTTATTTAGTTTTTTATTTTTATTTGGTAATCTTATTGTAATTTAGACATCGTTTGTTATCAAAATGATATTTAAAATACAATTTTAAGGAAAAAAAATTATAGTTATAAACTTAAATATAAAAATTATAAGTGATTTCGCGACCAACCATATATGTGATTCTAACATTAATGAAAGCAACTAAAAAAATTTTGATTGATTTTTCCTATAAATTGATCATCTCAAAAGCTTCCTTAGCATCAAGGATAAATTTTTGCAGTGGATAACTCCTAATTGTTGATTCCACTCGGTGATGCCATAATAGGAAATTGTTCGAGTTAAAATTTATATAAATTGGATGTGTGAAAGAAATTGGGTTGAATCGTGAAAAAAATGGATCAATCCTCATGCAAAGTGGAGATTGAAGAACCTTCCATCAATGGAAAGCCAACGAGGGACAAATGAAAGAACCTAGGGATCTGGAGAAGATAGTTAGAGTTATGGAGGTGAGAAAATGAGGGTGAATAATACAAGGTCCAAAAGGAAAATAAGTGAGAAATTGATCAAAATATCTAATATTAAAGGATTTAGACTTGGTACTTGCAAGGAAAAAAAACTAGAGAAATGATCAATAGTGAATAGAAAACTCTGATACCATCTTAAAAAAGTAAAAAAAAAAATGGAGATATCTAAATTGATTGTTTTTATATATATTTGTAGAAAGGTATTTTAATATATATATATAATGTCAAAAAATTATCACCCTGCTCTAGCTAATATAGGCACAATGTTTTCATCAGGAGACATCCTCGTAGGAAAGAAGATTATGATATTGTGTATTCAGTAATCTTCTTTTAACAATATAAATATATTTTAAAATCACTGGGATTTTGATATAAAGTGAATAATATATATATAAGGAGTGGGTTACTAGAGTCGATCATTGATTCTAATATAAAAATTTACATGTCTCATATGAGGTTTATATTTGTTTATCAGTGCAACTCTACATATGTTAGAAAATTTTTTTCTTAACATTATATATGTAATAATTTTATTTTAATTATATATAAATTTTTAAAGGTGCCATAACTTTAATTATAACTGCCATTGATATAATTTTTCCTTTAACAAAAATGGAAGTTGGAATTTGATTTATTGTTATAAAAACTCATGTAATATAGACACCAAGTATAAATATAACTATTTTTTCAAAATTTAAAAATTAAGATTTTAATGTCTAACCGATCCAAAAGACTTTTTGATAACCATTTATGAATTAAAAAATAGAGTTTTATTTAATTTAAATATTTGAAAACCTATTTGACACATGAAGACGATGGATTTCAAAATTTGTTTTTAATACAAACTCAGTGATAATAAATTTTATTTAATATGTAAAAATGATCAATCTTATTATTTGAACGAAATTGAAAAATTGTACAAATAATGAATTAAAATTTTTTTCTTCCAAATGCTTTTTGGTCCTGAAAGAAATATGAAATAAGTTTACATTATATTCAAAATTTGATGAGTCTAAAATCCCTACTAAAATTAGACTGATTCAAATTAATGAAAAACTTTTAGAATATTGCAAACAAGAAATTGATTCATTAATAAAGAAGAAATTAATTAGCCCTTCAAAATCTCATTGGAGTTGTACTGCTTTTTATGTTCAAAATGCTGCTGAGATAGAAAGAGGTGCTCCTAGATTAATTATTAATTATAAACCTTTAAATAAAGTATTACAATGGATAAGATACCCTATTCAAAAATAGAGTTTCATTTAACTTAAATATTTAAAAACCTATTTGACACACGAAGACCATGGATTTCAAAGTTTGTTTTTAATACAAACTCAGCGATAATAAATTTTATTTAATATGTAAAAACGATCAATCTTATTATTTGAACGAAATTGAAAAATTGTACAAATAATGAATTGAAATCTTTTTAATTAGTATCTTAGATACACTATTTATTTTTTGTTTTTAAAATTAAAATCTTCTATACAAAAATAAAATAATTTGTATAAAAAATATAAATTTACCTTATATGTTTAAAACTTACTTTTATAAATTTAAAAACCCGAGGTTGTAAATTTTTTTTTAATAACTCAATTTTTTAAAACAAATTTTAAAACCATCACCTTTTAAATGCAAAGCTTTAAGATTTCTTATGGCTTATATAAAAATTACTATTATTTTATTTTATGATTTTTTTTTTTTAAATGCCATGAATCCACGTCAACATTTAATGAAAATTTTTTGAAAATCTATTTTGATAATATGATGTCACTCATTAGTAAAGATAAGTTATACACGCTACCTTTTTCTTAGCATTGCAATTAAGTAAGTTATACATGCCAACGAATTTAAATAAAAAAAATAAAAAAATAAATAATAAATAAAAAAGGAAAAGAAAGAAGAGGGAGAAAGTAAAGGACCGACAGAGAAGGACATAGAGACAGCGACACCTCATATGGGGGAGGAAGTAAAGCTTAAACATGCCTTTGCTTTTCCTATTACGCTCTTAATTTATTCTAATAAAGTCTCCTTCCCTTAATCACCCTCCCTCTTCTCTCATACCTCATCTTCAAAAAGCTTCCTTCTAGTTGTCATGCGTTCTCATTGTAGGAGTAGGGTGACAAATGAATGCTAATTCATATCATTCTTCCAACAAAGTTAGTAAAAAAAAAAAAAAAAAAAAAAAAAAAAAAACTCAATAAATGTCATGTATATCACTATTCATTCCAAGGAAGGAATCTCTCATCCACTTCCCAAAATACTTTATTAGTGGACTATATCTAGTTGGCATCTTAAAAAAATCCACTATTTTACAAACCATAGTCTAAAAAAAATTATTAGTAAGCTTAATGGTTGTGCTATTTTTTTTAATGGGTATAATGATTTTTGAATCTATAGAGGGTCCAAGGATGGTTGAAAATGAGACATTCCTCATCGCTTTCCATGAAATTAATTTCCTGTCTAGTACATGGGTGGTGAAGCGCATTGAAAGTGGCCACACGCATTGATTACACATCTATTCCATTATTTTATTCAAAATCCTCAAATTAGTGGTATGAATTAAATTCAAATTATTATTTGATGCATTTAATTCCTTTTTTAGTGCATAAAATTCACATTTATTAATACATGAATCATTTTATCTATTTAAATCAAAATATATATTAAGATCTGTTTGGAATAAAAAAAATAAACCCGAACATCAAAGACACAAGATATAATGTTTTTGTGTTTATTTTGATGCTCGGGTTTTTTTTTTTTTGAGCTACTCTTATAAAATTAATCATAAAAAAATAATTGATAAAATAAAACAATTTTTTATTTTTCTTTAAAAACTTTTCAATGAAATTATCCAAACGTATGAAGAAATCTTACTGATTTTAAAAATAACTATTTAATTTTTTTTTTTAATAAAATATATTCACATCTTAGATATATAAATACTAAGAAAACATTTATAATCAACTAGAAATATTAATTTAAACTTGATTCATACTATTTATTAAACATATGGTATTAAATTAATTATTTGATTACTAAAATAAAGTAAGTTAACATATTACGATCAATCAAAAATTATTTTGACGGTCATATTAATGTTCAAACAATTTTTAACAGGTGTGGAGTAAAATTTTAAATTTGTTTATTAATCTAAAAAATTTAATGTAAAAATAAAATTAATTGTTAGAATTAAGTGTGTATATAGATTATGGATTGCAAATCTATAACAAAGATGGACTTCTCAGTAAAGTGAAAAAATTTGCACACGAAGACAAAACATTGGATTCAACCCACCAAGTGGAATTGGGATGGGCTTTGTAAAGAAAAGCCCAATAGTTATTTGGTTGGGCCGGGCATTATTCCAATCTACCCATCATCTCATTCAACACTGGTAACGTGAATATTAGAATACCACCAAACTTGTTGAAATTCTGACGGGTCGGGTTACATTGGTGGCCAACCCGAATTTCTTTATTTTTATAAAATTGATTGATCGGGTTAGATGAAGATCAACCGGGTTGACGGCGTTATATGGATCAAAATTGAGTGGATGGATTGAATCCATAATTCTTAGTATACAAAAACTAATAAAATCTATTGAATTAATCCAAACTAATTTCATTATTATTATTATTATTATTTTTTTAAACTATGTTTAATTTCCAAAAAATTGAAGGAAATTGTTAGAAAAAACGTAAATAAGAAAAATAAAAAAATAAAAAATAAAATTAATAAATTATTTTTATATAATACTTCAAACTTATTTACTTTATTTTAATTTTTATATATAAAAATTAAATAATTTTAATTATGTTAGATTTTATTTAATATTTTTTCATAAAATAATCAAATATGAAAAATTTATTTACCTTAACAATATTTTTTTTTTCTTTTCAGTTTGAAAACCAACTGTAATCTTAATGATTTTGATTTTCTAAATATAAAATATGTACACATATATAATATACAATATTCATCTAATTATTAATTTAGTATATATTTTTCACTTGCACATATTCTTTTAATGATTAAAATAATAATAATGGTTGACTTGGACCGTCACACGAGTCATTCATACAATTAAGTTACAATAATATGTTTTGAATTGTTTTGTAATGATTTCATTTCGGCAAACCATGAGACATTTTATTATAACAGTATTATTTGAGCTTTTCAATTACGAGCATTTTTTTTTTTTAATTCCAAGTTAAAAAAAAAATATTAGTATATTAATTGACTTAAATATTTTAAAATTTTAAATCTTCAATACGGATGCTTCTTGATTATGATAATATTCAATATTTGACATTAAAAAAAAAAAAAATTTATGGAATGGTGAAGTAGATGTTTGTTTTTTATTTTTAAAAACAATAAAAAAAATCAGAAATACATTTAATATTTATAAAAATTAATAATTAATTTTTTTTTACAATTTTTTTATTACAATGAAAATAGAGGTTCATCTAAACAAATTTGGAAAGTGTATTTCTATACACTCATATGAAAAAAATCGAACTTAAATTTATAAAATATAAATTTTAAGTAAAAATAATTAATATTTTATACATTTTTTTGTTAAAATATTAGCTTTAAGAATAAGTATGTTTTCATATGGACATATGAAAAAAACCACAAAATATGTATAAAAATTTATAAACAAGCATTTATCTAAAAATAATTAGCATTTTATGTGTTTTTTAGTCAAATGTTATTATCTTTGACCATACATGTACTACATTTTTGCTATATAAGTATTACATTTGAGAGGACATAAAATTTAAATTATTTTTTAGAAAGTTTTTATATTGTAATTATTTTCACGCAAGTGTCTAAATATATATTTTAACTTTTAACCATTTATGTATCATTTTTTAATAATTTAAGTCTTATATTTCATCATCATAGGCGTTACATTTGGTTAATGGGTGCATAAAATTTGAATTATTTTTAGAAATTACCTATTTGTAATTATTTTTATAAGAGTGCTTGACAACACACCATTTTTCAAACAAAATTTACTCATTTTTTTTTTTAAATTATACATTATTATGGATGCTTCACGAGAATAATTGTTATTTGAGATTTAAAAAAAAATCTATATTTATAAATTATATGTAATTAGAGAAAAAAGTTAACAATTAATATCTAAAAAAAAATCATATTCATAAATGAACATCGCTGTCTCATATAAAAAATTGTTCAAAATTATTAAAAGAATTTCATCAAAAAAGTATTAAAAATTTACTTATTATTGTTCTTGTGTAATAATACATTTAATATTTATAAAAATAACAATTAAAAAATTATTTTTATTTTTTATTTTAAAAAGTAACAAAAATGGTAATACATCTAAACAATGGCAAAAGTAGATAAGATATTTACACACAAGAATTAACTCAAAAACGATAATTAGTATTTGATATTTATAAAATATATATATTTATAAAATAAAAATTTCAGTAATTAATATTAAAAGGGATAAAAAATATTGTCTTTTAAATCAACAAATCGTGCTTCACTTGAAAAATTATCCAAAATTATCGTAAAAATATATATATATATATAAATATTTTATCAATTTTTTTTATTTTTTATTTTTAAAAATAATAAATAAACATAATGAAATTTATAAAAAATTATATTTAGAGAATTGTGTGTATTTAAATTTTAAACCATAAAAAATAGCAATTAATATTTAAAAGGGAAAAAAAAAAAGGTGGGGGTGGGAACTAAAATCCGAAAATTCAGAAATCCACCACAACATCTGGATGTAACGTAAGGAAATGATGGTATCCCGAAAATACCCCTAGAAGAACGATTAAATGTCAGAAGGAGGCGGTGTGGTGGCCTCGTTTAAAAAGGCCAGATATCAAAGAGAGAAAACCAAAACCACTGCTCTCGCTCAGCATCGTGAGTTCAGTTGAGAGAGCGAAGCTAACACTCATCAATGGCGTCTTCTCAAGAGCCGGACGACGATTTCGGAGTCCGAGTCGAGAAGGTTTTCAGATCATTCAAACCGGTTCATTCCTCTGACTCGACTTCGCTGTGGTCTGTGTCCGATACAGAGGTCGAAAAGCGGGACCAAAACCGGGAGGGAAAGAAAGGGACGGAGAAAGACGAGGAAAACGACGTCTTTTTGGGTTCGGAGGATCGGGAGGGTTTGGAGGCAGAGTCGGGGGACGGCCGGAGAGAGGCCGACGGTGGCTTCGAAGATCGCGGCGACGGCGGAGTTCGCGGTGGCGTGGAGAATGCTGGCGCGGGTGACGGGGAGGAGTGGGAGATCAGATCTTCGATAGGAATGGATCGAACGCTGGACGACGAGGTGAGTGAATTTTCTGTATTTTTGTTGAGAATTGGTGTTTGTTCTTTTGTTGTGTTGTTGATTGGTTGATCCTGAGTGTTGTTTTGGTGATTGTTGTTTCGAGATGTTGTTTTTGGATGAAATTCAGCGTTTCGGAGCTGAATTGAATTGGTTTTGTTGGAGTTTTTCTTGATTGAGTTGGAAGTTTATTGTTTGAGGTGTTTGGATACTCGTTGTAGTGGAATAGCGCCAGGAAATGCATTCATTAGATGATGTGATTGCAGTTTTGAGACACTGTCTTAGACCAAAATTAAGCGGTTTAATGCTGAATTCAATCGCCTTATTTGAGTTTTTCTTGATTGAGTTGGAAGTTCCGTCTTTTACGGTGTTCGGATACTCATTGCAGTGAAATAGTGCTGTTGAATGCAGTGATCAGATGATGAGATAGCAATTTTTGGTAGGTGTTTGGCGGTAAGCATCTAGGGTTTGTAGTAACAATGTGATGGCCTAGAGTAGATGGTAACAATGTGATCTTGGAATGTATGGGTGGTTGGCTTGATGCAGAATGAGTACGTTGGACTTGTTCTGAATTTTGCTTCAAAAGTAAATAGACAGTTAGAGAATTGGTTAAGATGAAGTTTTTCATGCTTTAATGTGACAATTGATGGAGTCTTTTTTGATGATCTAAGGTAAATATTGTCCAATTATGCAAGGAGGCTGTTAGATTTGTTGGTATTCACATGAAAAGAATACAATTTTCATTCTATTTATAGCCATAACGGTAGATAACAGCTTCATTTTGACAATGGTCAATAACGGATAACGGTAGACAACGGTCAATAACAGTAGATAACGGCTACCGACTAACGGATACCAGACTTGTATCTTTGTTTCCTTTTCTTTATCTTCCAATTCATGCATATTTTCTTGGCTTATTCATATTTCCTTAAAATTTGCTCTTCGTAATTTCCACGGTGTGATTTTTAGCCATTAGATTTCACCACCCATCTACTATCTTCTAATAGATGGAATTTTGGGTGTAACCCAGTTGCACTAAATACTCTCTTCCTGGTCGCTCAAGGGCCTTCCCTATGCTCCCATGTAGCTTGGCACCTGATTTTGGTGCCTTCAATGCTAAAACTTGTGCATCATGTTTAATCATTGACATGGCCTCCATGGTTAATTAGTTGCTAAGTTAACCTTATACAAATTATAATGTGCAAATATTTTCTGATGAGATAGGAGTAAGTGTTAACTTAGTTGGCATCAAGGATCTTCAGCAAGGAGGATGGAATTTGACACACACATCTAGGGGTTGATGGGGTTGGCGGAGGGGAATTATGTAACCAGGTAGGAATCGTGAGTGGTACAGTCCCCAAAGTCATGTTTTCACCCTTCTTTGCGATTGATTTGGCGAAACAACCTATTGTCTTTATTTGGTAATAATGAATTTGGAAACTTGTCCAACATTCTTTCAGGAATGCAACAATTTCAGGGTTTCATTATTTGGTATGATGTTCTGCAATAAGTGGCCAATCATTTCTTTTGTCTTCCCACTTAACCCAAACCCAAAAATTATAATTATAATTCCTTTCTCATGAAGTTTGTGTATATATACTTACCACAGTGGTTAGCGCTTCACTTAACAAGCAAGTAGACAGGAGAATTCTTGAGTTAATTGGTGTCATGAGTCAGGAACATCACGGAATTCAAGGATCATTCATGAACTGAGTGGGAAGCCAAGGGTAGCAGCATAGTTGCTCAAGTAATTTGTAAGAAACATGAATGGTTTTGAGTTTGAGTTTGAAACATGTTAGAGTAGGTGTATATAAGATAGGTTGACACAATTATGAAGAGGTTGACAAATTTGTCATATTGGGACTTGTGTGCTTAACAATATTTTCTGATGAAGAATT
Organism: Vitis rotundifolia; assembly: GCA_030254885.1. NCBI lineage: Eukaryota > Viridiplantae > Streptophyta > Magnoliopsida > Vitales > Vitaceae > Vitis > Vitis rotundifolia. The sequence continues at coordinate 20,246,448 of CM058151.1, forward strand.
GATTAATTTCCATAAAACATTGGTTTAAACAATATCACACCTTATGGATTGTTTCATACAAATATATGCACAGGCTTAATGTGCTTATGATCTGTTTGCTATCTATAGGAAAAAGAGTTCATTCTGTATAGTAAATGGTAATTAATATTATGAAAATAAATTAAAATTTATTCTTTTGAGATTCTGCTATTGCCCCCCTCCTAAGACTCATAGTTCTAGTGGATTGCTTACCATGCGGTAATGGTAATAATACTATTTCCACAAGAAGCAGTTGCTTCTTGCTGGATACTGGAGATCATCTCAGCAATAGGCTGGTCAGAGAAGATTGTCTTAATATATCATTAAAATTTTGATTGTTTTTAATAAATTAGCAAGGAAGAAAGACCAAGTATCTTAGCTCTTCCAGATCAAAGTATGTGAACATAGTTTTTTGTGTGTGTGTATGTGGTTCTCCTATATTTAGGTTTCTATTGCTATCAACATTATAATGCTTGCTTATACTGGCATATTCTGACTGTTCTGCTGGGATGCTAAATATTTTTTGTTGTGCCTGTCATCTGATTGTAATTGCTTGCAGGAGGAAGAAGATCTGTTTGACAAAGTGGCAGTCGGCAGGGAAAATGCTGGTGATCGCATCTACATGAGAGATGCTACTGACCATGGGACTGGTTTAAACTCTCACAATGTTCTTACCCAATCACATGATGCCACCAAGGACCCACGAATTGACCACTTTGCTGCACAGATTGGGCTGAAAGAAGATAAATTGGAAGCTCAAAATTTTAACTCTCCTCAGTCTTGTTGTAAAACTGCTTTAGATGTCAAGGTGCCTCAGCATCAAGGATCTGCACATGGTGGTGTAAAATCTATCTTGAAAAGAAAAGGTGATACAATCACCCCCAAGTCCCAAAAACGTGTGAAGTTTGATCTTAGCAGAAACGATTATAACGAAGCACCAACAAGAGCCAAAGATTTTTTTTCAACAGATGCCAGCTTGGTAGAGATTGAAGTATCAGAAGATGACTCTCCGCTGACCAGAAATACTCGGGGAGTTCCAGATTATGTACTCAACTCTTCAAAATATACACACTATTCTTTAGATTCCTCAAGTGATGTTATTGAAGATTCCAAAAGCCAGGCTTGTGTGGAGCTTCTTGAGCAGATGAAGAGGTCAAAGGCTGAGGAACTGGGTTTGGAGCTGAAGGATAATTCAGTTGATCTTCCCAAATCCCTAACCTTCATACCAAAGAAGAAGGTTTGTGATGCCAAAGTAGCTGATAGTAGCAGCCAAAAGAAAAATCAGGATGCTGGGTGCAAGGGATCCTTGCACCAAACTGGCTTCCCCATTGGCATTGCAGCTGGGGAAGTCCATCAAACCGAAGCTGGCATAGATGAAGACCCAGACACAATCCCTGCTGATAAAAGCCCAGGTTTTAAGAATCCAAGCCGCCACTACCGGATGAAAACTACCTCTGATGACTGAGTCCCTCATATGGTCTCATGAAGTTCTGGAAAGGTAGCAATACTGGTACATGCTTTCTTTCAGGCTGGTACCATTACATTCTCCCATTGAACTCTGTTGTTATGTCATTTCAATTAGCGACATCATAGCTTGACTACAGGCCTTTTTCAATTTTCCCTTTTACTTTCTCTTTTAGATAATGTGCAGAGTCCAGGCATTACCAGAATGCCATGATAGTGTATATGACTCTTATTTAAGGAGTACCTTTTTTTTCTTCCAAATAATTTCATCTTTTTTTCAGGTGTTTTTCCATGTGCATTTTTGTTGGAGTATGCTTAGATTTGGCCCATTGATTACCCAAGTAATAATACTTATTCGTGCTTTTACCTAGATTAAGTTGGTTGTCATCAGCAGCCAAGAATGTTTTGCTAGATCGGCACATACCTATGGGGAAGCATAGGTTTAAAATCTGACCTTTTCTTCAGTGTTTTAGGAAGACTTGCCAAGCTGGGCAGCCTAGGAAGCCCTCAAGGCAGGCCTCAATCCAGGAGTTTCAACTACTTGCCAATCTTACAGTTACTGATAGTTTTAATAGAGCCTGAAACACGTTTAGGTCCAAACTTCTAAACCAAATCAGTCAATTCTCAGGGAGTTTCAACTATAATCAAGTCACCAATCTTACCGGTAGTATTTAAGAAAACCCAAAAATTAAAAGCTTGCATAAAGGTCTTCATAGAGAAAGGATGTGAAAAATCCAACTTCAAAAAGAGATTAGGGCTATAGGATCGTAGCAAGATTTAAAACACTAACAAATAGAAAAAGGAAAAAAAAAAATCTCAATATATAAACTTGAATTATATAACAAGAAGGATGCCCAAATGTTTGTGAAACTCTCAAATTTCTATACTTTATTATCTGTGTATGAATCCCTATAATGGCAATAAGCCACAAAATGGTAAAAAGAAATTTTTTTAAAAAAAAGATGAGGAAAAACCGATGTGAGCCATCCTCAATGTGATCCTGCTTGCCCCGAAGCTATCGAAATTTAATCCCCTACCAAATCGCTCTTTCTTCAAGCTTCATTCCCCGCATTGGAGCTTGTCCAGAAAATTTCCTATGTACAGCAACTGTATTCTGATGCCCTTTTACTACAACTTATCCGCAATTCTCCCTAGCGCATCTGCAAGCTTACTAAGAACAGCAACCAGGCAATCGGCTTGGTCCTTTCGCTGCTCCCTATCCAATTGGAAATTGGTGTTCTGAGCTTCGAGTTGGGCGCTCAACATTCTACCATTCCTCTCCAAAACCTCGATCAACTGATCCTGCAGTCTTGTTGTTTCCTCGTCCCCATCTGCTGTAAACCGCTTTCGCTTCCGGCCCTCCTGAGACGTGGACGCCATCTCAGGATTTGAGGCTGGGTGTCTCTTGCTTGCCGGACCTGCATACCAAAACCCAAGTCGTTGAACTTGATGTATAGTCCCGTTCATACAGAGTCTTAAAGGAAGAAGAGAAGAATCATCAGCTAATGAAAGGTTTACAGGCCTCCAGGAGACACTAAGCTGACTGAAAATGAGGATTCAAAACCCGAAACCAAACAATCAATTCCCATGAAATCCAATCAATCCTGTGTATCTGTTCAGATAATCCATACTGATTCATTAAAATCAGTAGTATAAAACAACCCATTGATCGGAATCCGTGACAAATTAAGTGGTACGAGGAACTGTATATAAATTTCAATCCAAGCCCAAATGTATTGAAAAAAAACCCAAAAAGAGATAATAACCAGTTCATGGTCTGAGCTAGAATAGGTTGATACCTTGACTTGAACCCTCCCTGGGAAAAGGTTGATACTGCTTCTCTGAAAATCCAAAATAGTCCCAAGAAAATAAGTAAAAAAATAAGAAAAATTAAATTACATTAAAATAAAAAGCAATTAGGAGTTTTCTTAAAGCATTTCATTCAACAACCAACACGTCATGATATTTCCTATTTTTGTAAGAAAAAAATTACTAATAACGGTTGTTCACCGAATTCATTGTAAAAAGAAAAGAAAAGAACAGAAATTATAGCTATGAAATCAACACTTGGAAAAGGCTGGGAGTCTGGACCAATAACGAACGAAAATCTTATGAAATTTAAACATTCCCGGAAATTATAAATATTTCAGAACTTGGATTTCTTTATGATGATGGAAACCCAATTCCTAGAATTTGAATTTTTGTTTTTCTTTAAGATGTGAAATTCAAATTTCAATTTCATTGGTCCAAAGCAAGTAACTGTGAACTTACCAGAAATTGGCACAGGAGCTGCCACCGTCGCCGGAGCCTCCTTTGCCTGCGGTTCCTTTTCCGGACTCCCACCTGACTGCTCAAAGTCCGAAAACAGCCCGTCCTCCGCCGCGGCGCTCCGCCCACTATCGAACACGGCCTCCGCCTCCTCCTCTGGCGCCACCATCCCCTCGCCCTCGGGGGCCGGCGCCAGGCCCAGAGCGAGTCCCGACGGCCCTGGCGGCGCGGCGCCAACCCCGTCGAGCATGTCGTAAACCTCTCTATCGAAAAACCCCGGTAGCCTCTTTTCCCTCCTCACGTCGTTCCTCATCACCCAAAACGACTCGCTCTCGTCCCTTGTCTGCGACTCCCATTCCTTGATCTTCTTGTAATCGCCCGCGAGGTTGCTCCATCGCTTCCGGCACTGGACTGGTCCCCGGTTCACGCCGTGGCGCTTACAATACGACGAAACGGACGCCCACTTCGGCTCGATTTGCGCTGCTGACCCAAACGCTAACCCGCCGGTGCGGCCCCTCCGGACCCGGCTTTCGGCCACCTTTTTGCCCTGAATCAACACGAGGATCTCCTGCCTCGTCCACCGCGGCAGCCGCGGAGCTCGGCTGCCATCATCACCGGCGGCGTTGACGCCGTTAGGGACGGCGTCAGCGTCGTCGTCAACGGGGGCGGGAGCGAGGCTCAATCGCTCAAGCTCCATAAAGTGAGAGAGAGTGGGTTATGGGGTGGTCACGTGACTTAACGGCTGGTTGAGAAGTAACGGCGTTCTAGGGAGGCTCCGTTATATTAATAAAAGTGTTGTCATCTCGTATCTCACCTATCTCATTATCTCCCTCTCTCCTTTTCTTCAACCCCGTAAGAGAAAAAAGAGAAGAGATGAGTGGGATAGCGCAGAGGAAAAAAAAGAAAAAAGAGGGGTTTTTTTGTGGGCTTTGTGGTTTATGTGAGTGGGGTTTCTTTTTTTACTACCTATTTGACCCTTTAACCCTATGTTTTTGTTCTAAATTCTTTTGGGTCTTTCTCCTTTATTTTCATCTATATCCACTACCCACATCTCTCTTCTCTCTTCCAATTTTAGGGTCACTTTCTAGTTTTGGACTTCAAATTTATTTGGTCTCCACACTCATTTAATATATATTATTATTTTTAATAATATTACAATAATTTATTATCATAACATTAATAAATTTAATAAAAACTATAATATTCATACAATGCACCAAAAACCGACATGTTTCGATGATATCGCGCGCATTTAAATCCCTAAGGGCTCCCTACCCTACCATTTGGAAAATTTTCTATGCCTCAGCCCCTCTCTTCATGGGTGGCATCGAATCATTTGTCCTAATTTTTTTTATTTAATTTAATACCAATATCAATAAATGTCTATGGCTCTATGAAAAGCCACTTTTTTTTTTTTTTTTCAAACTTTTTTTTAGGGTGGGTGTGAGGAGAAAGAGAATAGATGGAAGAGGACAGGACAGCACTGCCCTGCCCTGCCCTATTTAAGTAAAATATCAACATCCTCCTCTCCTCTACATCATCCTTCACACTCTTGAATTGAATCATTTGGCCTAAGCTTGAATCAAAGAACATAATTATAATTTATCACAAAAAGGAAAAGCTTGCAGAGATGGGTTTGGAGGCACATGTCTCATGAGGGGTTTGGGTTAGTAGAGGGTCACATTCTCCTTGTGATCCCGTGGGGACCATTTGGATGCCCCATATGCCCTGCCCCTTCTTCTACTCTTCCTAGGTATCTCATACATTGCCTACCCTCCATTGGTGGGCTTCTCACCTTCACTTCCCTTTGATTGGAGTTTTTCTTTTGTTTTTTACAAACATATTCATTGAAGACATTATATATAGTACAAGCCCTTTGAAAATTTGCTTCACTCCTTAAGGTACGTATTTATGGAGTTTTTCTATACCAACAATACCATCGACATGTGATTTGGTAGAAGTAGACTGATGATATTTAGGAGTTAACTTGATTTTAATACTTTTCAATGTTACGATTATTGGTATAGTGATTAAGATTCGTTCTTGTTTGATTCAACGATTGAAAACTGGAAGCATCATACTTTTGAATACCATCCTTATAATTTTCAAACTATACTATAAAACTATTATGATATTCACTGATAAGAATACCATTTTTTTTTATTTGCTACCATACATGTGTTGTAATTTTGTAATGGAAATACCCATTTCATGTTCAAGTTTTAATGTCACTTAGTGAATTTTAGTATATGATTTGTATTGTTAATGAATTTTCACATCTAATCATATTGTGTGTAGCTTGATTATTTTATTTATCCTCTTGTTACATTTTTCTATGTCGTGATTATATTCTTACTTTAAACGTGTCCAAGTGAAATTGGATGAGAGTATTTAATGACAATGAAAAATCTTAATCAGTATGACAAATGACCCTTTGATAAATTAAAAGACTTAGAGAAGGTCTATTAAGGGTTCTTTATTTATCAAGTATTAGGAATATCATTCATTTTCCTTTTAATGTTTCCTATGATGCAATTGAAGGGACATCAACCCTATCTTTGAACATTATGCTTATCAAGAGAAAAGCTATAATGTGGCTACTTTCTTTTGCTGTTCATAATTTTTGTGAAAACACTTCTCATCATAAGGCTCCAAGGCAAATCCCATTTTAACATTTCTCATAGTGGGAGATTATGTTGAGAAAAGGAGAAGGGTCCAAATTAAGTACAAATTCATATCACCCCTTATTTGACCTAAAATTTTATAGATGAGATCCAAATTGAGACTCCACATGTGCATTTTAATATATCCTGATTTATAATTAAATGGCTTTCCTCATTGTTCACTCTTAAAATATATGATATAGGTTAATAAGGTTTTTTCAATATTTTAAAATAAAAAATGCATTTATATTTAAAAAAATACCATCGCTCAACAACAATTATCAACATTTTAAGCAAATTTAAATAAATGATCCACTCTCTAACTATTTTTTATTTGTACTTATTTATATAATAAAATTTGTGCATAAAAAAGAGTATTCATTCACCACCCTTTCGAAAATAATCTAGGGCAATGAAAAAAAAAAAAATAGGACTATTTGGATTAAAATTCAAATAATATATAATTATATATATAAACATCACATCAGTCTTATATTTGTTTTGAGAGTCATCAATTAGTTAAGAGTTGTATTATGGTAATTTCATTAATTCCTTCTTTATCATGATGCTTCTTAATATTATAACTTTTTTTAATCTAATACCATTTTTTGGACCGGGTTTTGACCACTAAGGGAGGTTTGGCATTCCCATATCACACCTAATCCCAAGCCTATTCTTTTTTTGCCTTATGTACGACCCTAATAATCAATTCTTAATAAAGGATTGAAGGGTGATTATTGGCATATGTGCAAAGGTGTAAATGACCACTAAAAAATCAGGCACATTCCCATATTCCCCCAGAGTGCTAACACACATAATTAAATAATTAATGATGATTTAACCAAAGGGACAATTGGCCTAAAGTCTAAGCTGATCTTTTCTTTTCATGGGACCATCACCATTTCTTGGAAATTATGGCTTTCACTACCAGGGGTAGTTAATGGGTTAGTGATGTTCCCCACCCCCCACTTGGAGCTGAAGAAGCAAGTATTCAAACAATTTATCCTAATCAAAATGTTAAGATACCCAAGGGGTATTCTACCCAAAAATTTTGGTTAAATTCTAACGGATGAATAAATGTATAAAAAATACCTAAAAAAGAATTGAAGTACAAATGAATGGGATTAAGATATAAAGAAATAAAATTTGAATATAAATGCATGAAATCTAAACAAAGATACAGTTAAATATGATTTTTTTAGGGTTTAAGTAAAAAAATCACCCTTTTGATCATTAAAATTCACATATGAGATCTACTTTGAAATAATTGTTCTATATTCTATCAATCCATTTCTCCGGGCATAACTTCATTTTTTAATTATTTTTATGTACTAAAATCACAATTTTGAAATATGACAGAAATAAAAGATTATCAGTTTGAATGATAGTTTCATATTTTATATAAAGACATGAAACCTAAACAAAGATATTAATAGGTATGATTACTTTTAGAATTTGATTAAAAATTATTTTTTTCATCATTAAAATACACGTACGAGATCTATTTTGAAATAATTGTTCATACTGATCCATTTCTCTTGCATAATTTCATATTGTGATTTTTTTTATGTACTAAAATCACAATTTTAAAATATGGTAAATTAATTAAAAATAAAATAAAAGATGATTAATTTGAGCAATAGTTTCAAAACAAATTTATGACCTATATTTTGTTTGATCAAGAGGGAAAACTTAACCCAAAATTCTTATTTTTAGTATGATATTGAGAAGTTGTTTTCGGATAGGTATAATAATACTCAACCTAATGTACAAAGTAGTGTAATGTAATCCAAGTAGGTGAGGGCACTAGGAAGAATGATTGAGTCTTGAGAGTAATAGAGGAGGGATTTTGATTGATACAATGGTGGCCACACCTTGTTGGTGTTAGTGCTGGATTTGCAAGTTCCGCATTTTGTGGAAGAACGGGTGAATCAAATTGCACCGACTCCAAATTGCTCTTCATAATTTGATTTGACCTATTTTTTTACATTTTAATTTTTAAATTATAGTGTGGGGCTTTAAATTTTTGGCTGAAAATTATTAATTCTATAGTGTCACTCTTTATGAGTATTCATAAGTTTTTGTGTCCATGTTGTATTTAGATGTTCAATATTTTTCCAAAAAAAAAAAAAAAAAAAAAGGTATAATAATAATTGAAAACAGCAATGCATTAAACTGGTAAGCCCACATGAGTCTTTTCAGAAATTTTAGGGATTGGGGGAAGCAGATTATAATGGAGGTTTCAATATTGGTGGATCAATCAAGAGATCCTGATGTGACTTTTTGTAATTATATAAAGCAAAAAACCCTCTGGCTTATTCTTTTAATCAACTCTAAGCCAACACATAAGTTTATAACTTCATGTGGAGGGCTTCAAAAAGATGAACACACCACCATTCTCTTGTCACTCACATTTCCAATTTTAAACAAGATCATCATAATATCAAAGAAAAAGTTACCACCTCTATTTGACAGCCTTTTTTTAGAAACCCTTCCCTAAAAGATTGTTTTTGGAAAATAGGTCAAAAAATTCATTTATAATTATTATTATTTAAATAATTTTAGTACTTTGTTCTTACTAAATGTGTAATAATATAAAAGTTTTCAAAATATTTAAAATTATTACTTTAAAAAATCATTACTTTATACCTTAATAATAATTTCCATTATTTTCTATTTATATCTATTTTTTGTATTTTATTTTATTTTTTTACTAAACTTTTTTTTTTTGTGCATTTTATTTAATAATTCAAATTTAGCCATACATTTAAGAGGGTTCAGATTTTGAGTTGGGTATGATATTAATGGGATATCTTAAAGCATAAAGGAAAAGGTTAAATGACCATATCTAAAGGGTTTATTTACTTTAAATTTATTTTTTCTTTTCTCTTTTTTTTTTTTTGAAAATTTCTTAATATAAAATCTGATTTGTACATAAAAAAAAAAAAAAAAAAAAAAAGTGTCCTGTGATGCTACTTGAAGAGTGTTCAAACAAATCCATAATCACCTGTCCTTTAATTAATTAATTAATTAATTATTATTAATTTCAATTTACTTTAGTTTTCAACCTCTCTACAATCTTAGTCAAAAAATCATGGGTTGAATGGTCATCCATTTGTATGTGGGTTGTCCTTTGTTTTACCTTTTCATTTTTACTTTTCTAGTCTTTATACTATTTTAGAATTGAAAATGTCTTCACCATTCTTTGGTCATTGGGTTGAAACTAAAGTTGATTATTAATGGTGCCAATGTGCCTAAATTGAACTCTTTTTCCTTCTTTTTGTGAATTAGTAAACTAAATCATTTTTTTTTTGGTATCCAATAAGAAATTAGGTCAAAAATTCTGAATATGATATGTTGATGTAATGTCTTGATATATATATATATTCATTTATTCAATAACTTATTTTTATTAAAAAATAGAAAATTTCTAACTCAAAAAATAGATTTTTTTTTTTATAATAAATTTAAGGTGGTTTTAGGTGCTTTTATAAAGTATTTTGAAAAACAATTGAAAATAAAAAGAATATTTTGAAAATTTCTTATATCATACATGCATAGTACATTTATAAAAAATAAACTAAAAAAATTACTTTTCATATTTAAGTTTCAAACAAAATCTTGTTTATGAAAATAGTTAATAACTATTCTTATAAACAAATTTTCTTTTAAACTCTCTGAAAAAATGTTGTAAAAAATGTTCGCATGCATATTCATGAAGTCTTTATTTTCGAATTCTAGTAAATGATTTTATAATGTTTATGTAGAGAAATACCTAACCAACTTGTTTTTCAAAAGTACTAATAATCATATTTATAAAAACAGTAGAAATATAAATTAGTTAGTCCAAGGTCTTTCATTCTCAATTTATGAACTAAAAGGGATTTGTTTGTAAGGAATGGAAAGCACATTTTAAAATCAAATAGAAAATGATTTAAAACTTGAAATCTCTTAGAAAAGTAGGCTTACTTACACCACAAATTTAAGAATAAAAAAAAAACTTACTATAAACAACTAATTATACTATTTCCCCCCTTTATAATTTAGGATGATAGTGACACTAAAAATGAAAACGCCATCCTTGTAGCCTCACATGTTTTAATATCGAAATCAACATATAATCAATGACAAAAAACTATAAAATAATCATAAATTCTACTTAACAAAAGATGGTGGTTGAGATTTGACTATTACACATCTTATCGGATATTTAAGGTCCTCTTAAGCATTATTTTACAAGCATTAAATAATATTTTTTTAAAGTGGGTTCTTAATCCCCTAAGAGACAATTCATTTTCCCATTAAGTTTAATCACTATCTTCATATCCAAACTTGAAAGAAAAGGAAAAACCCTAGTTATTGGTAACTTGCATTGTCACACTACAGAGAAGGAACCCTAAAGTTTGTCACAAATATAGTAGATTTCATTATTTTTGATCCACTATAAGATATGAATTTAGGGGGCAATAGACAAAATTTAGGGACACTTGTCACTGGGATTGAGGTCGGTTTTCAGAAGTGGGTCCTTTCGAAATGTTGAGAAAAAATCAAAAGAATCAAGCACAAGCCATGTCCTTCAAAACTTGTAGATTCCAACACCAATCAAATCAGATCTTCCCTATTCAGATAAGAAAACTGAAAACTCCTCCATATGCAGAGCTGTTTTGCATTTTGTGGAAGACCCCACAAAAGGGGAAATCTCTATCATGAGACTATCACAATTGATCTTTATCTCTTCCAAAAATTCTAGGTATCCATTATTTCGTATTTACCAAATTACAATTTCACATGGTAAAAAAAATTCTATCACAAAACTTATATAGTGAAATGTGCATAGAAATAAATGTATTGAAAGTAAATAAAAATGAGATCAAATATAAATAAGTGAAATTAAAGCAATCATATCAATTTATAGACATATATTGTGATTGGTTTTACTTTTTAATAAATACTTATTTATTACCCTTACATTTATAGACATGAAGAATACCAATATATTATAATGAACTCAAGATTGGAATTCGTGGCATTTAAAAATTTGAATAATTGAATAAGATTAAAAAAATAATTAAAAAATAAAATAAAGCAAAAAGGGAAAGGAAAAAGAGAAAATCTAATAGGTCTGGATAAAATAATTAAAAAATAAAATAAAGTAAAAAGGGAAAGGAAAAAGAGAAAATCTAATAGGTCTGGATGATGTCAAATGCAAAATCTCGATCCTTAATATATATATAGATGGTTGAATTTGAATTATTGAATAAAAATACGAAAAGAAATTAAAAAGAAAAAAAAAGGATGAAGCATTAAAAGAATCATAACCTAGTAAAAAAGGAGTCATATTATTCTCAACATACCAATCAATGAGATTTTTTTATATGATTTAGCTATTACTACTTTTGATATTAAAAAAAAAAAAAATGATTTCTCATCCTATAATATAAGTAAAAGGCCTTTTTTTTAGTGGTTAGAAATGGTTGCACAAGTAGGAGCCATGGTCTATGGAAGGAGGGTTCTCATGATGGGATCACATTGACCCTTTTGTAACGAGTCTCCATCACAAGAAGTAGTCAAGGTTAATGAGGCCAACAAAGAGAAAAGTCAACACCATCAATGGACCTTATGCAAAGCCTCAGTGAATGATTTGAACGGTGGTTGGTTAGAAATCATTTTGATAACTTCCTTTTTTTGCCCTTTCAAACTGCCTTCGCCTACTAATATAAGATATTTCCAAATTTCATAAAAATTGTATCTCGTCAGATTTGAAGCAAATCCAACAAGAAAAAGGTAGCAAATATCAAATCCACTATTTCTACCATTTTAGACAATATAAATGTATACGTTTTTACTTTTTTGAAAATTAAATGTGTTTGGTAATTCTAATTTTGATTCTTAATTTTTGAAAATAAAATATATATATTAAAATATTTTCAAGAAAAATGATTTGTTTTTATATTTAAAAATCATAAAAAAAAGTAAGATTAAAAAAATAAAACCACTAAAAAAGAGGGGGCAATATTAGAAAATGCAAAGAAAGATTGAACGAAAACATTTTCTTTAATAATTTTTTTTAAAAAAAGGAAAATTGCAATTTTTCTTTCTATATTCATTCTTCCAAACTGAGTCAAAATCACGTGTCCATTTGTTTATTTTTCAAACCTTATACGTCATTCATTAGTGTTGTTTAAAATGAGACAAGGTGGGTTGTTGGGGGGTTTGTTTTCCATTTCAAAATTTGTTTAAAAGACTTTTCAAAGTAGAATATTTATATTCAATTTTTGCTATTAAATTTTACAAATAAGTATAACAAAATGATTTTTTTATTTTTTAAAAAAGAATCAACCAGACCCAACAGATTAACCCTCTCGAGGTTAATGATAAATCCAACAAATTAAACAGCCAAGCACAATCAAAGCACCTCACCCAAGGAGTTAAACGCTAATAAAATGTAATAAACACAACAGAACAATTGTCTTTAATTTTGTTAAACATCCACAATACGTATGAGCAAACGTAAAAAATAAATAGGAGACAAAATTTAAAAGAAAAAGGAAAAAAAATGTCACTCTCCACTTCAAGACTGATTGATCATGAACATGCAAATTGGGCCTCATACGACCACTCAAACAAAGGTGAAACCCACAAAATCTAAACCACAGATCTCATCCATATATAGGAGATAAAGAGACAAGTTCATAGTCAAAGAGGAACTGAACTGGAGACACTATGAAAATGGGGTTTGGTTTAGTTTTTCTGCTAGTTTTGAGTTTGGGTGTGTTTGATGTATGTGAAGGGAAAGGAAAGGGTTATGAAGAAGCAGTGAATTGTAAGAGGCTTGAGTGTGCTCCATATGAGGTGGTCCACTCCCAAAAGGACTATGAAATCAGAAGCTATACAACTTCTATGTGGATTTCAACTCCACCCCTCAATTCTTCCTCCTACAAGGATGCAGTTGGTAGAGGCTTCAACATGTGAAAATCTCACTTTGTCTTTCTGTTTTTATTTTATTTTAATTAACTTCTTTTTCTGAATTTTATAAGGCGAAAAAAGAGTGCTTTTCACACAGTTTAAAGAAGCTAATCATTGGAAATGCACTATGCACACTACACAGAGGCTAATCCTTTTTCATTATCTGAAAGAACTAACATCCATGTTTCATGGTATGCTTTTGTTTCTTTGTCAGCCTCTTTGCCTACATTCAAGGCAACAACAATCAAAGGGCAAAAATCGACATGACAGCACCAGTTTTGGTTGATATTTTCCCCTCCACAGGACCCTCCTGCAACTCATCCTTTATCATGTATTTTTATGTGCCCACTAAGTACCAAAACAACCCTCCTCTATCAGCCCAGGCTCACCAAGTGAAGCTCCCTAAACACAAGTATGCTGCTGTGAGGAGGTTTGGGGGATTCATGGATGATTCCAACATTCCCACTCAAGCATTGGCCTTGAGGAGAAGCCTCAAAGGCACACCCTGGGAGACCTCAATTTCAACCAAAAACAGAGCACTAACTTACAGTGTGGCTGGTTATAACTCACCATTTGAATATGAGAATCGTGTAAATGAAGTTATATTCTGGTTTGACAGACCCTGAAAGATCAGGGAGGAATAAATTTAGGGTAAGATGAGGAATCTGAGGAAGCTGTTGTCATTGAGAAAAAGGAAGGGAAGGAAAAGAAAGGAGAAGATGAGCTATCTTTGTCAAAGGAGATCCTATTCTATGGGGTTTAGACTATGATTGAGTTTCTACTTTTTCCTTGGAAATAATTGCAGTTTTACATTTGTTTAATCACCCACTTGAACTTTAAAGAAATGAGTGGCAGACAAGGGTTAATATGTCTTCTAAATACTATATCAAGAGATTGATTGGTTTGATCCTTCATCTTTGCCCCTCTACAGAAAGATCATTAAACATGTCCTATAACACAGACAAAAATAAGAAAATGAAAAGAGTAGGAATGCTAAAAGGGGGATATCATTTCTGTATTTTTCGGTCTTGTAGCTTTCTCTTTGTTCCTTCATTTGAGTCTTCAAAAGGGCTATGGAGAGACAAACAAAATTATTTCATTTGAGCTGAAGGTGAAAAGACCTAGAATTGAAATCTGAAAATAGGGAGATAATAAGTCGAATATTCTACATATGCTGCGTAAGAGAGAAAAGTGAATTATAATCAAATCATTACTATGCAGAGTGTACTAGGTATAAAATTTTGTTAAGATAATTGAATCATCTATCAAGATAAAAATGAACAGACAAAAACAAAAACTTGCTAAGTCCAAGCTCATAGATGGCAACAAAATCAATTCATTCTTGGATATCACTTTTTTCCTTCTAACAATATCTTTCAGTTACATGTGTGTTACATGATTTTCAACAAAAGAGGATACATCAAACTGTAAATTTGCAGTGATCTAGAATTCAATTTCACCACAACATTTTCTTAAGAACAAAACAAGGAAGAGTCAAGTCATGATTGAACGGAACACAACAATCCATGCTTACCTGTTTAACAAAAAGTTGCAATATTTCTTTCCTCCAAGAGCTACTAGTTGAGGAGATGTAAAAGAACAACTGAATTTTACCTGACTAGTATAAACGCTTCCTACAGCTTGCTGCACCACACCGGCATTCCAACTCTTTTATATTGCCATCAGGACCCCTGACACCATCAAGAACGTAACCGTAGTCATATGTGAGTTCCTGCCAGATGCATAGAAATGTTTGTCACTCCAAAACTGCAGTTAACACATGCTATCCTATACTTGATTACCAATGCATCCAATCATGATTTGTCCTCCTACGCTTCAATATTTGTATAAATCAGGCATTCATATCTTGGAAAAATTGTAAATACAAATAAATCAAGACACCAATATAATCAGACACATACTATAAGAATGAACCATGAAACACAAAGCAATATGTCAACAACTATTTGCTTGCCTATCAACTAAATAAATAACTAAGTATTTCACCCATGACCGTAATGCTATTGCAACAAGAAGGCTCAAAGAGGAAGACATGTAACCGACATTGAAGACTAGAAGTCAACAGAAGTTTCAAATGGTTCACAAAAAGATCAAAGAAGAAACAATTAAGCCTGTTCAAGTATAAATGTATACTTGAACTGATTATGATTATAGAATCCATAAAGAATACTTAAACCTGAGAACAGACTAATAAAATCACTGCTCTTTGGAAGTAGAACCAAGTACAAAACAATTGAATAGCATTTGATGATTTCTTAAAGGTATCAACTATAAAAGTGGCCATAGGATGTAAGCACAACAGTAAGAAGATTATCATATGGGTGGAAACAGAAAGCAAATGAGGATCTAAATGTTTTATCCAAGAAGGATGAGGAAGAATATATCAAATTTAAAGAAATATAATGCTATAGTTAGATCAGAATCCACTCTTATATTTTTGGAAAATCACATTCATGATCCAAAACTTACAAAGGCAAGCTTTGAAAGGCAACAAATGGATTTGAAAATATATGCAGCACTGATTTCCACATAGTAGCAAACTTCTTTTTTAAGGGGAAAAAAGAACCCCAAAGGAAATACAAGGACTAGATTATTGATGGGTAGATCATAAGCATGTGGTTCATTATGGTTATACATATCAGCATGATTACAGTTACACTGATACATAGATTATTAACGTGGTTTTTGCTATCATGTATCAATCAACTTGCTAGGCATGGGTGATTGTCAATGTGGCTTTTAGATACAATGAAGTCAATAAGGAGATTTTCCATGTTTTCTCTTGTTTTTCAGTTCCTCACTAATTAACCTTCAGAGGAAAAATAAGTCTTCGTTAAGCAAATGCTCATGAAATTCTTAAAATTTGTTAAGCTAACAACTTTCCTATACGTTTATGCTATTAGGATATAAACTCACAATGTATTATTAGGCTAACACCCTCCATCACATGCAACCCCATACTGACACATGGAGGGACAAATCAGCAGCAACAGCAGCAGATAAATGGATGAGCTAATAAGAAAAAAGGAAAGACTCAAACTCGATAATTTACATACCATGTTAAGCTACCAACTTTCCTAAAAGCTTAAGTTATTAGTATATGAGTGCACGATGTATATTAGGCTAACAAAATTAAAAAATATACACTGGCTTCGGTGGTCAGTTTTCTCAAACTTGAGAAACATACAAACAAGTTACATAAATAAACACCAAAGCTCAGAAGACAACCCATACCAGAATAAGTGAAAGAACATTTGGAACAACATATCACCTGGGAAGGAGTTATATTTTCAGCCGCAAATAGCACCACTTGGGCAAGTTCGAGGTCATGGTGAGAACTCAAAACACACTGAACAAAGAGGTTAGGCTCACAACTGTGATTGACAAATCTGGAAACACTACCAGTTGAACTTGCATCTATGCAATACTTGGGCATGTCATCTATGTCGTCCACATTGTTATGTACAGGTATTTGTACATCTCCTAGTCGCTTCTGACAAGGGGAAAAGATTACTTCAATGGAAAACACATGCAGTATGACTAAATATTCCAATCTAATACAAACTGAAAACAACATAGGCTATCAGCATGAACTTATGTGCAAACATCATTTAGACAACAAAAAACAATCATGGAAGATTTCCATATCTATGACAGTTTCACTATTAAGCAGCAGCCCTATCCTACTTGCACCTACTGTGTTCAGGATAACACATATCATAGGTGATGGACGAATAGTTCAATCAAATGTTTTGAAACCAAATTTGGCTAAACCAGTTGAGGCAGTTTGCCCAGACCAAATTTTATTTTATTGGATCAACACTGCAATCAGAGATGTCATAGCTAATAGTCTCACAAAAATGGAAAAAAAAAAGAAAAAAAAGAAAAAGAAACGAAAGAAGAAGGTGAAGCAATCAAAATCTTTAGACATAATCTAAAGATGATTTTCATGTCCTGGAAATGGGCATAGCTAGTTTGAAACCATTCCACCTTTTTGGCACATATAAAGGATTTACTCAATTATCATTTTCATTAAAAAAATGGTTAGAGGATTGCAATGAAGGAACTACCACAGTACTTGGAAACGAAGCCCAAATAACATTTTCAAATTGACCTGCCTCTACAAGCTGGCCATCCTTCCAATTTTGTAAGCTAAACCTATTTAGAGATCACAACTTGGTGCACCATTATAGCCTAATCTGTTCACTCTGTTTGACCAACACGATCAACTGACCAGATTGATGCTGGAAGCCTGGAACTAGCATATGAAACATTAGTTGAAAGAACTATAAAACAACTTGCTATTTCTAATCAATGAAATCAAATAGCCAACGAAAATGAAGGCAGGTGTTGAATATAATGTATTTATAGTGTACAATCTTTCTTTCCTTTCTTAATATAGGTCATATATATGGTAGTTAGTTCAACTTAACCTTGTATATATATTTCTCTATTGTAAGAAGTTAACCATATGAATGAGAATTAAGGTTTTTTTTCTCTCTTTCAACATGGTATCAGAGCCAAGGGAGAAAACTTTATTCTTTCTAGTTTACCCTTATAATTAATTCTGGGAATCTATCTAGTACCCGTGTTTCATTCCGGTCACCTTTTCTATCTCCCAAAGCTTTCCGATCAACCATATCGTGGTTAGAAAACCCTCATCATCGGCAACATTTTTCCAGCGATATTTTCTGACGACTTTTTCCGACACCGACCACATCATCAGGAGCGCAAGGAGGAGATCTACAACTTTTCTCAAAGCACCAGAGCCAAAAACCATTCCACGCGCCTCCCACGCGTTGTTTTTCTCTGGCGGCCAAAATCCCACGCGCTGGCGCGTGAGGGCGCGTGGCTCACTTTCTGGTGCCGAGCTTCTACCAGTAGGCTCGTCCGACGCCGTCTTGCACTTCTAAGCCTCCGTCAGTCCTCTCCCAACCCTGCTTCTCCATTTTTTTGGCATTTCAGCCTCCTCCAGCCTCCGACGGCAGCTCCTTTCCTTGGCCGAGACCCGTGTGTGCCTTGGGAAGACCTCTTCTTCATCTCCAGTCACTTTTCTCCTTTGTTTGGGTCTCGACATACCAGGTTCTTCTTCCACAGCTGTGATCCGTCCTCCCTTTAGGGCTCTTTTCAATCTAAACGTGATTCAATCTTAGGTGAAGTGGATATGGCGACTAAAAATCCTATTTTTACATCCGTCATCTCTGGATCTCCTACTATCACATAGGAAAAATTGATTGGTAGTGAGAATTATCTCTTCTGGTCAGTGTCCGTGGAACTCTGGTTTATGGGACAAGGTTATGAGGATCATCTTGTTACACCTAAGGATACTATACCTGATGTTGACAAAGTGCAATGGAAGAAAATCGATGAACAATTATGCAGCGTATTATGGCAATCTGTTGATCCCAAAATTTTACATCATCTTCGTGCCTACAAAACCTGCTTTAAATTTTGGACCCAGGCTAAAGGATTATACACGAATGATATTCAACGATTTTATAAGATGGTTTCTGATATTGTTCATGTGAGACAGCAGGACATGGATCTGTCTACTTATATTGGCCGGATTGCGTCTCTTAAAGAGGAGTTCTTAACTTTGATGCCCTTCACTAATGGTGTTGAAGCTCAACAAATACAGACTGACAAGTTTTTTATGGTGTTAACCCTCATTGACCTCCGTTTAGATCTTGAGTCTGTCCGAGATTAAATTCTTGCTAGTCCATCAGTACCATCATTGGATGATGTGTTCGTTCGTCTCTTACGCCTCTCCTCTACTCAGACCTTGTCAACTGATGGTCCTTCAGATTCATCTGTGTTAGCCTCTCAGACTAACTCTCGAGGAGGACATAGTGGCAATCGGGGTCGAGGACAACGTCCTCAGTGCACCTATTGTAATAAGCTTCGTCACACTTGAGATCGTTGCTATCAATTACATGGACGGCCTCCTTGCACTGCCCACATTGCTCAGTCATCTCATCCTCTGCTATCTCGACCTAACTCCGCTGCGAGCTCCACATCTCAGAGTATCACCCTTACTAGTAGTGATTATGATGCCTATCTCCGATATCAGGCAACCACATCAGCTTCTGTTGCTTCTATTGCCCAGACCAGTAATGTCTTTGTCTGTTTTACTCAATCTCCTTCTCTTGACCCATGGATTCTAGATTCGGGAGCATCTGATTATATCTCTGGTAATAAACACTTTTTTCCTCTATTACTATCACCTCTACCTTACCTACTGTTACTTTAGCTAATGGTTCCCAAACTATGGCTAAAGGTATTGGTTTGGCTCATCCTCTCCCTTCCCTACCTCTCCATTCTGTCCTTTATGCCCCTGAGTGTCCTTTTAATCTTATTTTCATCAGCAAAATAAATCACACTCTTAACTGTTCTATCACTTTTTCTGATAAATCTGTGATCTTGCAAGACCAGAGTACCGGGAAGATGATTGGCATAAGGCGTGAGTCTCAAGGCCTCTATCACCTCACATCACCTTCATCTCCTGCAACTTGCATTTCCACCAATGCTCATTTTTTCATTCACAGTCGTCTAGGTCATCCTAGTCTCTCCAAGTTCCAGAAGATGGTCCCTCGTTTTTTCACTTTGTTGTCGCTTGAGTGTGAGTCGTGTCAGCTTGGGAAACATACTTGTGTCTCATTCCCAAAACGTTTGAATAATCAGGCAAAGTCTCCTTTTGAACTTGTCCACACTGATGTTTGGGATCCATGTCGGACCGCGTCTACTTTAGGATTTCGGTATTTTGTCACTTTCATTGATGACTATTCAAAATGTATTTAGCTATTTTTAATGAAAAATCGAGCTGAGTTATTCTCTATTTTCCAGAAATTTTATGCTGAAATCCAAACATAATTCAATGTTTCTATTCAAGTGTTACGCAGTGACAATGCTTGGGAATATTTTTCTACTCCCTTTACTTCTTTTATGTCCCAACATGGGATCCTCCATCAGTCATCTTGTACTCATACTCCTCAACAAAATGGGGTTGCTGAACGTAAAAATTGATATCTTGTTGAGACAGCTCGTACCCTCCTTCTCCATAGTCATGTTCCTTTTCATTTTTAGGGGGATGCTGTTCTTACAGCCTGTTACTTAATTAATCATATGCCCTCATCTATCGTACATGACCAAATCCCTCATTCCCTCCTTTTTCCTAACCAACCTCTTTATTTCCTTCCTCCTTTGTCTTTGGCTGTACTTGTTTTGTTCATACTCTCACACCTAGATAGGACAAACTCTCCGCCAAGGCTACGAAATGCATCTTCTTGGGATACTCTCAACTTCAGAAGGGCTATCGTTGTTATTCCTCTGACACTCATTGTTACTTTCTCTCCGCTGATGTCACCTTCTTTGAGGACTCTCCATTCTTCTCATCCTCTGAATCTCTTCCCATTTCTGAAGTATTGCCATTTCCCTATATATCCCCCCCTTCAGATGCGCTCTCTCGTCTTCTTCAGGTTTATCATTGTTGACATCGTGCTGTTGCCCCTCCTCTCTCTTCAGCTGAGGTACCTGATGACTCACCTCTTGTCCCACCGATTTCTCCTACCCCGGCCCTGTTATCTACTGACCATTTGCCTATTGCTCTTCGGAAAGGTAATCGATCTACTCGTAATCCTCATCCTATTTATAATTTTTGAGCTACCATCGATTATCTTCATCCTATTCTGCCTTTGTCTCTACTTTATCCTCTATTTCTCTTCCTAAGAGCACTAGTGAGGCACTTTCTCATCCTGGGTGGCGACAGGCAATGGTTGATGAAATGGCTGCTCTGCACTCCAATGGCCCATGGGATCTTGTTTCTTTATCTCCTGGTAAATCTACAATTGGATGTCGTTGGGTCTACATTGTTAAAGTTGGTCCTGATGGTCAGGTAGATCACCTTAAGGTCCGCTTGATTGCTAAATGTTATACTCAGATTTATGGTTGTGACTATGGTGACACCTTCTCTCCTGTTGCCAAGATTGCTTTTGTTCGCTTATTTCTCTCCATGACAGCTATGTGTCATTGGCCTCTTTATCAGTTGGATATTAAGAATGCTTTCCTTCATGGTGAACTTCTCGAGGAAGTGTATATGGAGCAACCACCTGGTTTTGTTGCTTAGGGGAAGTCTGGTTTAGTGTGCAAGTTACGCTGCTCTCTATATGGCTCGAAACAGTCTCCTCGGGCATGGTTTGGGCGTTTTAGTTCAGTTGTTCAAGAGTTTGGAACGCTTCGGAGTGAAGTAGATCATTTAGTTTTCTATCATCATAATTCTTCGAGCCAATGCATCTATTTGGTAGTTATGTGGATGACATTGTCATTACAGGCAGTGATCAGGAGGGTATCCAAAGACTTAAGCAACACCTTTTCAACCACTTTCAAACCAAAGACTTGGGCAAACTCAAGTACTTTCTGGGACTTGAAATAGCTCAATCCAGTTCAGGTGTGGTTATGTCACAAAGGAAGTATGCCTTAGACATCTTGGAAGAAACAGGTATGTTAGAATGTAAACCTGTTGACACTCCTATGGATCCAAATGTCAAACTTGTACTAGGACAGGGGGAGCCTCTAAGAGATCCTGGGAGATATCGACGACTTGTAAGCAAACTGAACTACCTCACCATCACTCGGCCAGACATCTCTTTTTCTGTGAGTGTGGTTAGTCAATTTCTACAGTCACCATGTGACAACCATTGGGATGTTGTGATCCGCATTCTTCGATATATTAAAAGAACACTAGGCCAAGGTATGTTGTATGAAGACAGGGGCCATACCCAAATTGTTGGTTACACAGATGCAGACTGGGCTAGTTCACCCTTAGATAGGCGTTCCACCTCAAGGTATTGTGTTTTTATTGGAGGTAACTTAATAACCTGGAAGAGTAAGAAACAAGATGTAGTAGCCAGATCAAGCGCCGAAGTTGAGTATCGAGCTATGACTTTGGCAACATGTGAACTCATATGGTTGAGGCAACTCCTTCAGGAATTGAGATTTGGAAAAGATGAACAGATAAAGCTAGTCTGTGACAATCAGGCCGCATTACATATTGCATCCAATCCAGTTTTTCATCAAAGGACCAAGCATATTGAAGTTGACTGTCACTTCATTAGAGAGAAGATTGCATCAGGGTATGTTGCTACAAGTTTTGTTAATTTAAATGATCAACTAGCAGACATCTTCACTAAATCTCTCAGAGGTCCTAGAATTAAATACATTTGTAACAAGCTTGGTGCATATGACATATATGTTCCAGCTTGAGGGGGAGTGTTGAATATAATGTATTTATAGTGTACAGTCTTTCTTTCCTTTCTTAATATAGGTCACATATATGGTAGTTAGTTTAACCTAGCCTTGTATATATATTTCTCTATTGTAAGAAGTTAATCATATGAATGAGAATTAAGGTTTTCTCTCTCTCTCTTTCAACAGCAGATACTGTCTAAAGAAGCCATGTTGTATGGGACCAAGACAATTCAACATCAAATCTTCATAACACTAGAATTGAACAAATAGAGTACACAAAAATAAATTAATTTATACTTCCGTCTTAACTTTTCACTTCCTTTTGCCTCTCCTACTTCTTAATCTCTACCTCATCCTCAATAGAATCTTCATTTACCATCATTTCAATTTTCAACCAACCATTCACTAAATAAGTCGCTAGTTTCTAAGGATGTTCCATTGTTTATACTATTTATAGAATCATCAAATATGTTTTATCATATGTTTTTCAAAGAAAAATGCGACTTAGGGAAAATAAGAACATAAATGTTTGGGCATAAACTTCAGCTGAGGTTGGGCTTGGTTGAGGCTTTGCTAACCAAGTTTAGCTTAAATAAGGAGCAAAAAATTGACCAATATTAATAATTAGCAACATTATAGGAAACTTTAATTCATATTAATATTAATTCTTTTATAATGTAAAATAAAGATCATTAAGCTAACAAAAGTACCCAACAAATCATCAACAGCAATAGATAAATAGACCAAGTAATTTAGGACAGTAGAAAGAATCAGCAGCAACAGATAAGTAAATGAGATCGTAAGATAGTAGAAGATTCGGATCATTAGTAATAGATAAATAGTTGGAATGATAAGATGGTAGAAGGTATGGGTCAGCAGTAATAGCCCATCAGTAGCAATGATAAGAGAGACTTGAACTTGAGGCCTTTAGTTTACCATTGCTTTGATGACCATGTTAATCAACCTTCTTAAAAGATAAGCTGCTAGTACATGGGTCCACAACGTACATGACGTTAACAACAATTATGTTATTTCCACGTTTTTTTCAAGTCATTATTTTATCCTACATGATATTTTAATTTAGCTACATATGTTTATTTTGTAAAACTAAATTCTTTTTAAAAAATATTAAGTAATTATAGAATTCATTTGAAATGAATAAAAACTATGTAATTTTTTTAAAAAGAATCGATTATTTAACCAATCAAAGCAATTTAAAGAATCTGTCAGAGTTCCAACTAAATCAAGCTTGAATTGAAAAAGCTACAATTTGAAGTGAGTTTAGGTTGGAATTTGGCTATGTTCAACCCTAACCAACCTACCTAAGTTGAAGCCCAAATAGGAATCTGGGGGGAAAAGTAACATTAAAGGTGGGCCCTAGCGAAAAAACACAGTGCAATTACAATATTTACCTGAAAAGATCCATTCAAATCTTCAATATGGAGCAGCACAAAACAACCAACCAAAGAAGGGGAAAAATGAAATATCCTAAACAAATTGTATTAGTACCTCTCTTCCCCCAATTCCATGCATTGTTTGCCAG
The DNA here is from genome assembly GCA_030254885.1 of Vitis rotundifolia. Lineage (NCBI taxonomy): Eukaryota > Viridiplantae > Streptophyta > Magnoliopsida > Vitales > Vitaceae > Vitis > Vitis rotundifolia. The sequence continues at coordinate 20,270,634 of CM058151.1, forward strand.
CAATCAATGTCAAATATGTAGTCATTAACAAAAACATTATTGATATCTTCGGTCCTCTTAAGCTCTCCAATGTATTCACATACTGGTGAACCTGAAGGAATAAAGTCCAAGGTTCTGACTCCCCATCCTTTCTCCTTCGTACGAAAAACCTGTACAAAGATGGTATATCAGATTCTGTTATTTACAATAGTCAAGATAAAAGATGCTGGGTTGTGGTTTAATGACCTCAAGACGATATTTTATTCCTTGTTGAGATGTGCGGTTAAGGCAGTTAGGTCCACACCCACAGTTTGGTCCACATTCATATACAACATCCTTTGGTTCAAATAATAATCTGAAAAAGTTATTTAAAGTTTGAGAACTTTTCCCTAGCTAAAAAGGAATAACATGATCCCTAAGAAAGAAAACCAATAACTAGAACTATATATGAGTATTCATTGCAGACAAGATAAGTGTTTCAATAAGTCAATGAAAAATAAATTATCTTTAACAACTATCTGTGCCATTCATATTAGAACTTTCATTCAAATATCACCTGTTGCCTTTTTCAAGCACATATGGAAAGCTAGATCCATTACGCTCAGCACAAGAACAAGACATTGGGTTTGTGCATTTCCCTTTGCATGTGCATCCAGCAGCATTTGGAGGGAGGATCACGTTTTCAGCTACTTTAATAGAATTGGAATATGTAAACCCTGCAAGTTTTAAGATTTTGCAATATGAAAAGGCATTTTAGCAAATAATAATAATAATAATAAAGCATCACAAAAAGTTTTTCCCTTAGTTAAGAAAACTAACTAAAAAGAAACTGTATATCTAAAACCACACATCTATACTTGCATCACATTTACTTTTATTTCAATTTGAATAACAGATTTCCAATTAGTTTTTGAGAGCATGGGTTTCAAATATGACTTTAACTTTGAAGGAGTACACTTCATTCTGATATTGTATGGAGGTGATATATTATTAGTGGTATTCCCCAACCCAAGAACACTTCTCACAAAGCCCCTTCCTCTTGCTGCTTTGGTTGCTCATTCAATCCTTAAGAGGATGTATTAACCCAATTTTGACAATGATGGACCATCCTACATTAGAGATGTTTCATAATATAAAGAGTCAACAAAACTCAACAAGCAACTTAATAATAAGATCCACTACCCCCTTCTTGTGAATATATCATTCCAATACAAATCATGAGATAGGAGAACTTGCCCTCAAGTGCACCGTGATGATCATCAACTTCATTGATAACAGGAATTCTTAATTTTTCTTGACCTTTAGCAATGTCCTTGCAGACCAACCTTGGTATAAAACATTTACATTAAGGTCATTATTTGAACTGAGATAGCCTATCAAAAAATATTATGAACTCAGGTGCAAAAGTGAAATGAGAGATTGATGTATGTGTGTCATAATACTGATTTCATACTCATCCTTTGCAGAAGGAGCCCTCGATGAACTCTTAGAAAATAAAACCTGTCAAAGAAAACCAGTTAATAACATAACCATAGCCCCGCAAGAAAGAAGAGGTTCACTTGCCCATTATACCACCAATGAAAAGGCTAGAAGCTGAACTTCAAATTAAAAGATGTCAAATATTACATGGAGAGTCAAAATGAGGAAGCACAAGATTTTCACAAACCAAGTGCTAAAAGAATGAAAGAATTCAACAGTGTCATGAGAATCACCAAGAAGCATTTCCTAAAATGTTAAAATTCAAAATTATATCATGATACAGGTAATGAATCTAAGGATTAGAGTTAACCAAACCCATCCCCACAAAAAATAGTATATAGGAGATAGAAAAAAACTAGCATACTAACCTCTCATTCTACCTGGATTTCTTAATTGTTTGGTTTAGAAGGTCAAACAAAAGCACTGACAAAATATAACCGACCTTTGAACTCTTATTATCATGAATAAAACAATGGAATATCTCCAATTAATAGAGGGAAGAAGTGTTATTCATTATTGGTCTTTCTTATTTCTTAACTATATAGCAACAAGAGCAACAGAAATTACATATACAAAACCAGTAGTTTTAATGGTCAGTTTTCCTTATTCCTTCGATATATGTCAACCAGGGCAAGCAAGCAACCATTCATAAAGTTACTAGATGTATTATGACAAATGCACAAAGCGGGTAAAACAAAATGAAACCTTGAGACAACCTTACTGCTGGCCTTTGGTTGTCCTCCGAATCGGTCTAATTTGTACTTAAAAACAATAAATCCAGAAATACCTTTTTCTTCCCAGTATTCATTAATCTGCAAACATACAATGTGAAATTAATGCAACTGAAGTTAAAACATTTGATCAAATTTTACACACATTATGAGGCCCATTACTGAAAACAGAAGAGCATTTATATAAAATGACATGAAATATAAATTTATCAGACTATAATCTCCCAGCAACGAGAATTTAGCAACATTAGGAAAGTGATACCATCTGTGGACATGGAACACCCAGTCTTTAGATTAGATTGTATCAAGCAAGGTGAGATAGTTAGAGTGACCTCAACAAGGTCCTAAAAAGAAAGTATGAAGTTATTTGGATAAAAATGAAAATGAATGATGAAATCAAATACTAATTAAAGAAGTCAATGCAATGAAGATGAATGCACAAGGGAAATAAAGATGTTTTCAAAGTGGATGCATTTCAATGCTTCATTGGAAGATACCTTTCCAGAATGGAGACCCACAATGATTCCTATCCATTATTGTTGAACCATATCAGACAGCAAATTACCTTTCTTCATAACATATTTTGATCTGGTCCAAATCTGCATGGCAGTGTTTAAGGGCTAGAAATTTTATTTTATTTATTTTATTTATTTTTTTTTTTGAGCTTGAAGCCTATATGAGGAGGAGAAGGGGAACAGTAAAATGAATGTGGATGAGGGCAGTGAGGAAAAACAGTACATGGCTCCAGATACAGCTGAACTGGAAAGATGATTTTGTACTGAGAACGCCAAGTAGATAGATTATACTGCTTTATTCAGTTCAAATAGGCAACTTTCTTTCACCACCAGTGTGATAGCCCATCTATTTTATGCTGGCGACATAAACTCTGGACTACGTGAGACTATGACTTAAGTTACATGCATGGGCCCATGGGGGCAAAAGAATCAACTTAAAAGATCACATTTTATCTCCTATAAGTTGGAACCTGGGTGTTACATATTATCAAAACATAATGTTCACAAGCATCTTAATGCAGCCTCATACTTGTTCAAAAATTAACCAGTAATCTTATTACTTCATGCCAGTACTGATTGGGGCAGTAATTTCTATTACATTCTAAAATGACAGGAAAAAAAGGAAGCCATGGAAAAAACACTAAAAATGAAAAATAAATACCATACCCATAAAGTAATCAAAACTACACTCTTGTTAAAAATTGCATGGATTATATAACCACTAGAGAGAATGATATATATTGTCGACTGAATTTCTATATGCTTAAGATTTTACAAAAATTGATTGTCAAACATAGTATTAGAACCTCACTTGGGGAAGTCATGTATTTTAATCTCACCACATTTTATATTTCCCCAATTTATTGAGCTCATGTGTATGCCCAAAAGAAGGTTGTCTATGGTTTGTTTGTCTACGGGTTGTGTGTGCCAATGTGTCTCCATGTAAGAGAGAGTGTTAGGGAGCATGATATATACCATGGGTTTAAATCCTATTAATTTGAGGTTTTAGGAAAATTGATTGGAGGGTGTTGGAGACATTCATTGTAAACTCAAATTCTATAAGCTTAAGCTTTTAAGAAAATTGGTTGTCCCACAATAATATTACATGATAGACAAACAATTTGAGCAATTATCCTTCATATTTAACATCATAGAATGTGTAAGAAACTTGATACCAAAATACAAAGAAATTCAATTGGATGCAGGTAATCAACAAAGCAACCTCTATGCATGGGAATTAACAAAAGCATTGTCTCTATGAAACATTAAGGAGAAATCATATATGCATGTAAAGGAACAAAAATGAATGAATGATGTAATAAATGGAAAGCAAACAAAAAAAGAACTACACTATTGTAACATCAGTGTAACCACTTATTTTTTGGATCAAATGTCAAGCAAATACCACAGAAGCAGCAGTGGATGATTATCCTTGACAAGAAAATATCCTACTGTGAGATTTGGCATACACAAGGCAATTTAGGCACAAACCAAAGTGAAGTTTTTATTTACAAGCTAAACCATTAAAAAAATCATAATAAAGAGAACATTTTCAAAAGAGACATCCATAATATCCACCATGTAGAGGCCATCATATGTGTAAACTTTGCGAGGATAAGTATCATGAAATTTATGGCCACGGATGACTCTAACAGGGACAAGCTGCTCCATGCTATTCTGAAAGGGAAAAAGACACATTTCTGAAAAATTAAAATAAAAGGAAAGAAGCAAAGAACATTTATTGTCATACTAAGAAGAAAGTTACAATTTAAGAAACTGTTTCTTACATCATCTCCTGGTACAAAACCACCTTATCTATGAGCCCTTTAAAAATAACTATTGCTCATAGATCTAATACTAGTGACAAAGTTATTGATTTAAAATATTGATCCAATAGGACTTTTGACACCCAAATACTCTCAGATTTTCCAGGAATATTTTCAGAGTTCGAAGATAACATGTATTCAAAAGTTCTCAGAATTGGTAGGAATTTTGACATGTTTGAAATATTCTCATGTTTACTTCAAATCATTAACTACCATAAGTATTAAAAGCAAAATGAGCTGATTGTCAATGATATAACGGTTATACATAAAGTTGTGATTTCAACAAACCACACAGACAATCAATACAAATCAATTCAGCTCAGGATGTACTTGTGTTTTAGTATGTATTAACAGTAACACTGACTTATGGTTTCAGTGGAAAATGGATAATGCTGCATCCAGATTAGGTTTTGTACTCTTATCCTCAAGAGTCCAACAAAGAGAGAGCAGTACATCTCAAAATATTTCACATCAACAGAAAATTAAATGAGAAAGACAAGCTCATGCTAATATGTTAAAAAAATTAATCATCTAATCATCATCTAATTAGTCAAACAATCTGAAGCCAAGCATTCAAAAAGTTCATTTCCAACAAGGATTTAAGTTAACTAGGAAGTTAGAATCTAAAACAAAAAAGGAAAATTCGCATTGAACTTCCTTAAAGGTAGGTCTAAGTAAATGAATCGCCCGTCTCCAAAGTTACATGATCCTCCCTTGAGGTTCAGACAACCAACATGATCCTTCCCCACCATTATCCATTGTTTATTTGCTGACCACAAGCGGTTACTGTCAATGGCTGACCAAAATCTTATGAACTTACCCTCATTACCCTTAGTCCCATTTAGTTTTAAATTAACCAACAAATTAGTCCTGATTAACCTGAAATTAATCACAAAATGGCACAGATCATATGGAGTTCGATATTGGGCCATCAATGGGCTATTCTGGGCTCTGCAAAACTCATGGCTATTCATAAAGAGATAGGCATAGTTACTTGCGATATGATTTTTTCTTTGTTCTTACAAATCTTTAATTCTTGCATGGAAGTTTAATCTTTATTTCAATTATATAAGAATAAGGATTTATGAATTAATGAAACAGTATTCCTGATGATATTTTGGTGATTTGGATCATTTGGAGATTAGCACTCTTTGTTTTTGTGGGATGGGAAGTGGGGTGGTGAGGAATTGAGGAAGAAAAACACAACAAAGGGTGCTTTTCTTTTGTTATATTCATGTCAACTTTTTTTTTTTTCTTAAAAACACACCATCTAGTTGCACACAGCAGCTTCCCATTTTTTTTATTTAAAAAAAGTAGTTAGGGTATAGGAAAAAATGGGGAAAAGAAGAAATAAAAAAAATAAAAATAAAAATCATGTTACTTTGCCTGCATGATATGTGAGGACATTGTCATTTCATGCCTTCATTAACAGTGGTCAGGAAACAATCTTTGATACAAGAGGTCTATGTGAGGAGGTCTAGTCCAAGCAAGTCCCATATCTCTCAAGCAATATTAAAAATACATAAATGCATACACAAATACATGCATACACGCCACAAAAGAATTGTTAACTTTAAAATGGGCATCCATAATATGTAATAATAGCAAGAAAAGATGATAACATAATGACAATTTCCAAATCACACATACCTTAAGTGCCAGGTTACCACGTTCCATAACTTGATCCCGAATTTGCTGTTTAGTACCGAGGATGTCATTCCCACCTTCACCAGAATACACAACTTCTTCCATGTCATCCTCATTATCTTCATAATTGCCAGACAAAACAACTGCCACAGCAAGTGGAAAAGTATAATTTTTGTACTCCCCCTGCATAATTACAGGATAAAAGGTTAAAATATGATAAATGACAAGGCTTGGTCTTTCAAAGATTTTCGGGCCTACAGAAGAATAAAATTATTTTGAGGGTAAAAAATGTCAACAGGTTGTCATCTGCAATAAGAAATAAAGAGATCAATTGAGGCCTAAATTTCAATTAAGCTGTTGAATGATTATGACATAATTGTTTGGAAAGCTAATCGTCAGCACCTAATATAGTTGATTAAGTGGTAAAATAGAACTCATAATAATACAGACCATTATATTTAAGTTAACCTTAATATAGACCTTTATACTTCAATCAATCATATTATATCCCATTATGTATAGATAAACCATCAATCACCTCACTCTAAGACACTCATAGACCATCACGCTAATATGATTTGAGAGCCCGGTCCCCATCTTCTTCAAGTTTATTCACAATAAAGTTGTTTTTTTTAGTCTTGACCAATCATATTGATTCAACTTCACCATTCCCTATTGATTTTGTATGGAAAGCGCAAGCCTCATTTAAGGTCAAATTTTTTACTTGGTTAGTGGCACTCACGAAGGTAAATACCAATGACATACTACAACTGAGAAGATCCTACAAAGCTCTCAATCCTGATGTTTGTCTGTTGTATATGGAGAGTGGTGAAACGGTAGATCACATCTTTTTACATTGCCCATTAAGTTTGGGGCTATGTCATAGACTATTCAGCTTGATTCATATGGATTGGGTTCCTCCCAGGAGTATATGCTACATGATGAGTATTTCATATAGAGGATTGGGAAACACCAATAGAGGCAAGGTGTTGTGGAAGCTTGCTTGTCTTGCTTTGATGTGGGTAGTGTTGTGGGAGAAAAATGCTAGGATCTTTGAGGATAAGGTGAGATCCTCAGAGGGTCTTTGGGACATGATCTTTTTCCTAGCCTCCTTTTAGGCATCTTGCTTGACTTTTAAGGGTGCTCCCCTTAATTTGATCTAACCTAATTGAATGTTGGTGTATAACTCCAAGGGAGTGGGTTAGCAAGGATAGATTATTTTTGTATATTCCCACATGGGACATAGGTTGTGGAACCTCATAGATTTATAGATTCTTAAACTTGAAGGCTCTTGCTTTCTTGTTGTGTAATTTTTGGAGGATCTCTCATCCTTCTTTGTACTTATTTTACTTACTTCAATATACTATACTGTTGTTTCTCATAAATAAAAAACACTCATAAACCAGGACTCCCAATTGTGGTGCTAGAAGATTGCAGAATTGAATATTAGAAAAGATAGCATGGAGAAATAGACATAACAAATTAAAGATTTAGATGACAGCCCCTAAGTCCAGATCGTATCAGCAGAATCTCATTAAACCATTAGATTAGATACAATATGCATTTAGCTGAACCTTCATGCTTGTATACAGGATATTATACATGCACCATATGACCCCAATGTATGCACCCAAAATTGCCCTAATAATGAATACACACTAGTTCTCTACTCCAATGCATATAGAAACCTAGAGACATGTGAATGACCATATGCCAATCCAAATGAATTTTCAGCCTTCCATCTGACATAAATAAATGAAGCAGTGGGCAAGTTGTCAAAAATGGATGATAGAAAAAAAAAAAAACAGATTGTGGGATAATATGATACCCAAATTCTTCAACTTTGCTCAATGTACCCATATCAACACGACATGAAAAAGTTGTGGGTACGGTGATTCCAATTGGATACTCCTTTACTTTGGATATTCATTATTTTTTTATTTTGTTTTCTTTTCTGAAAATAAAAATAAAAGAGAAAAAAAGAGATTTCTTTTTATCAAGGAGATATTAATTTTTTGCTCCAAATTGACTTGTAATTGATTTTTTTTTTTTTCCTTTATTATGTCATATCCAAGTACCATTCAAGATCATTTTTCAATTGAATCACTATGTCCTAAAATTTGAAATGTAATGGATCAAACACCTAGGCACACACCTGCACTAAATACCTTTTCCCAAAGCCATATAATATAGGTAGGAGAAGATATCATTGGAAAATAAGAATAAAAAAGAGAATGGAACATCCTAAATAAGAAGGGAATATTGAGTCTGTTTCACAACATCTTCAAAAACAATTCTCAAAAAAGCAATTTTTATTATTTTCAAAAATAAAATTTTATTTAGAAACTTAATATATGAAAAATAGGGCTTGCAACTGTTTTTTAGAACAATTTTTTGTTCTCCAAAATAAAAAATAAAGAAAACACATTTAGCAACCAAAAACTATTTAAAACTATTTTCTATTTTCTATTATTAAGAATAAAGAATAAGGTGTTTTCAGAAAACATCTTTTAGTTATTTTTAATTGTTATCTGAGGGCTGTTTTAAAAAATAATTATACAAACATGTAGAATAATTAAAAATAAAACATTAGACATAAAAATTATTTTTAAAATATATTTAAAAATATTAAAAGCAAGTTAAAAACATTTCAGGTTTTTAACAAATTTTTATTTTACAAAATATTAGAGAATGGTTTTCAAATACTGTTTTCTAGAACTATTTTTTAAAACAGCTACCAAATAGGGTCTTAGTTTTCTCAACTTATTTTCCATGAAGGTGCTATGCACTTATTGGGAATTCAAGTATTTTATATGGTTTCAATTATTTTCCATATTAATCTACAAAAAATATTTGAAAACACCTCAAATTTCTTTTAAAAAATAACCTATTTTCAAGAACAGTTTCCAAATAAACCCATAATTTCTCACTTTAACCACACATCATACGAGTGATCCAAAAGCTGCAGTTACTACCTGTTTCTTGTAGGATTTGCCCATGTAATCGATTCCACTCATCCAGCGACCATGCAAGCCTACAACAACCATTTCAGCTCGTGAAAAGAATTGCTGCCCAACACTAACCCCTGCACCAAAAAGAATTTCTCCATTAAAATATTTATAACTTATAAGTTCAAAAAACATTTGAATGCAACACCAGAAGGGAATTAAATCTCCCAAGAATCAAGATTTTACTAAAAATATAAAAGCTGCATACAATCAACTTAAGGTTGGTAACAAACATGATATATACAAACTAAAACATCAAAACAAAAAGGATTGACCAACCCGGTAGATGACCAAGTCTTTTCTTATTCTTTGACATCTGCCATGTATTTAAAACAGGGAAAAGAAAAAGAAATCAATATGTTCCAAAGAAAATTTGAGAAATTACCATACTTAAAAGCAATCCCATATACTTTGTTTACAACAGTTTCATGTCTGAACAAAAGAAATTAATCTTACAGTATGATGACAGTATGTGTAAATGTGCATGCGAAGAAGTGCTGATATTATACCCACTCATTGACACATCCAACTAACAGAAATAAAAAAATGCAAGTAAATCAATGTGGCATGCTTGAACTATTTGAAATGGCTAACGCATCTGGGTGCCCCACCCTCCATACACTAGCAAACCACCAAACCAACATATTCCAGTATAAAGAAAAGGCAGGGGAGGAAACTGTATGCATGCATCTGCACCTAAAAAACAATATTGAATGCAAAATAGTGATGTATCCTGAAAATATTTGAATGGCTAATACATCTCTTCTCCACTGTACATTTGCAAACCACCAAGCCACAAAACTTCAACAGAAGTCTTGGAAAAAGGACACTTGAGAAGCATTATATGCATTTGTATTTAAAAAAATATAATTGGTCAGTTCAACAATTACTGAAAAGTGTGTAGAGGGATATGAAAAGAAACCAGCATTATCATAGTTATATAAATTCATAAGCTGCACCACCCTAAATGGGGAGAGTCCATTAGCCAAAAACAATGAAATAAATGACTAAACAATAAACAAAATCACACATTATAGAAAACAAAAGTTTTGGACATTGACCATGAGCAGAGCCAGCAATATTTATCATTAATAACCTAATTCAAATGCATTCTAAATGCTACTTATTGAATAATTCTAAGACACATTAGCAAGCAACTTGCCTTATTCATTGCCTTCAGATCAGGCCGCTTGGAAGAACGCTCGGCCTCCTGCACACATGCATCACCTCTCTGAAAATGGTTGTATCATTAAAATAAACAAAAACAGAGACCAAAATCACAACCAAAATACTCATGTTCCTTCCATTATTTAAATTAAGAGTAGAGACATAAATAATGACAAGCAACCTGCATTAATGGTTTTTGAACAATCATCTAAGAGAAGAAAAAACTAGTAAACAATACCTGTACCCCTGCTGTAATATGATAATAACATGAGATCACTCAAAAAGTACAGTTTCGTGGGTAACTAAGGGATAATTCACCTAGAAAAGGGATAAAGATTTAAAATCTGTAAATGTGCAGTCCTATTTGAGGATATATAATACTAAAAAATTGAAAATATGGACATTAGCAAGTTCATCATCCAATGCATATTTGCTTAGTGGGTGGTTCAGGAACAATTCACCCACAAAAGGGGGGAATGGGGAATTGGGTGCATGAATGTGAGCAGTTATACTTCACATAGACAACAACCAAAATTTGATAACTTGGACATAATCACTTTTATGATAGTTGGAAAAATGCCAATAAGTAAACCTAAGAAACAGATACAAATAGAGATGCAAATATCCCTGTTCATAGATTTTAAACAATCCTTCAAAATTTAAATTGACAAGAAAGCCATATTAATCTTTGGCTAATTTCGTTACAGCAACTAGACTCTACTTGAATTTTGGGGCACCAAATGATATGCCTGATATAGGGTAATAGATGCAGAGCCTAGTAAAGCAAGGATATAAGCAATATGTTCATGAGTGATCAACAACAACATGCACTAAAAGTTTCTTGAGCTCTTTTATTATGGCATTCATTTTTCAACATGGCTCACGGCACAGGTACTTCCAAAGTATAATTCTGATTTGCAAACTTCAACCTTTCAGGTTTGAGAAAACAACCAATATTTCTAATATCGACAAATACACCAATAATTAAAAAATATGGACATATTGCCATGAATATATAAATATCATATTTATATTGAAAATTGAGTAAGAAATAAAAAAAAATATCATTGAATTATGGACATCTGAAATGAAACTTCAGAAATTATAAGTACAAACAAGTAAACATGATATAATTTCTAGTAAAAGACTTAAAGAACACATACTAACTGTGCACCTAGAGAGGGGATGTATATTGAAAAGAATCACATACTTGAACTCCAAAATGTCATTAAAAAAATGGTCATTTCTTAATGTGTAAATGGTTTTACACATACCATAGGAAGAGGATTCCAAAGCAGGTAAATCATTGGAGACAATATTACAAGGGTTCAAGTATTTTGTGAGAGTTTAAAGGGTTTTATCTACTTGACTACAAAATCAGAGGATAATGATCATAATGCAATACAAGAATGAATGTAGCCTATTTCTAGTAAATTAAGATCCAAGACACTAGTTTGTGTAGTCGCCAAAAGGGAAAATGACTATCAATTCAATGAGCACAATTCACAAGTTCTAACACAATGCTTAGTGATAGATGTTAGAGTATATAGTATACATTGTGGGCCTAAATCCTACAATGCATGATATACATCGTGGACACAAATCTTACAATGCATGATATACATCATGGACCCAAATCCTATAGTGCATGATATACATTGTAGCCTAAATCCTAAAAACTTAACCTTTTAAGAAAATCAATTGTCTAATTATAGTCTCGTTTGGCAGAAGGTCATGTATTCGGACCTCATTACATGTTTATTTCCTCAACTTATTAAGCTCAAAAAAAGCTACTTTATTTACCTAATTTATTAAACCCATGTATAAGTCTAAAGGAAGCTAAATGTGAGGGAGGGTGTTAAAATACATGATAAATATTGTGAGACCAAATCTATAAACTTAAGTTTTTAGGAACATTGGTTGTCTAACATGGAGAAACTCAACCTTCAAATTTTTTATTCTCTTACTTGGTTCACTTCTTTGGTTCTAGGCTAATTGATTGACTATATTACTTAATTCTTAGTTTGCCTCATCTTGTTATTCTTTTGCATATATTTTTATCTTTGATTTCTAATTGTTATTTAATAATGTTACAATTGTAAAGCTTTCTTTCTAGGTTGTTTCTATTGTGTATAAGTGATCCATTGTACAATTTTTTGGAAGACATAAAAATTATATCCAAAATTTGCACATGGCATCAAAGTTGTAGTAGAGTTCCTATGTATTTTCTCGGGTATTGTCTTGTTGGTGGTTTTTTTTTTTCTTTTTTTCTAGCGTAAATCATAAGTGCAATTTTATGTTTCTTTTTGCTCCTTTATTAACCTTAATTGGTTGGTTTTCATTGCTACCATAGGTCTGAATTTGGTTTCAATCTTCATTGCAAACAAAGGAGTTTAATTTTTGTCTATTCTTGATTAATTATTTAATAGAAGAATGTAGGAGGCCTTTCGATTTCTAGCTACTTTAGATCAAGATTTGGATAAAGTAAATGGACAAGTTCTTAACAAAGAACCTCTTTCATCACTTAGAGAGGTTTATGCCTTCACTAGAAGGAAAGAAAGAAGAAGAAGAGTGATTGATGGGGGAAAACCATTTAAAGTTTAGTCAAGGAAGAAATGGAAGACCTAAGTAAACTTTAAGTAAGATTAATATTAATTAGAATTGAATTGGGATTGGTATTTGTTGGAGTCTAATTAGGATTAGCTAGTTGAGTTATAATATAATTAGAATTTGAGTCATGATAGGTTATTAGAGTCCTAGTAGACTCTGAATGTTATAATGAAAATTAGAATCATAATAACTTCTTAGAGTCCTAGTAGACTTTGGATTTTTTAGAGAAGCCTATAAATAGGCTAATCAATGTAAATCAAAGGAATGAATTGTTATGAATACTATTATATTTTCTTTCATTGCAAGGTTGCAACCCTCAATGGTGAGACTCCATTGATTTTCTTCTAGGTGAGACTCCTAGAAGGCCTTAGTGAGACTCTAAGATTTTCCATCTTTTCTTCATTGTTTTTTTTTTTTCTCTCTATTTCTTATCGTATAATTTTCTCTACCATAAAACTTATTCTTTGTTCCTCTCCTTACACCCTAAAAAATAAAACTCTAGTCCACCTACCCTTGAGTGTAGGCAACCATCCTAGGGTTGTCCTACATCAGTGATGATAGGAGGAATAAATATTGACAATTCAACCTTGATTTATACTGCTTCAGTTACTTTTGCCTTGGTAAGTAAGTAGATAAATACAAATAATTCTACCATTAACCCAAGAAAACAGGAAATAAATCTCTTTACCAAAGAACAGTTTGAAAAGCTATATAGGTTTATGAATCAGGCATATTTTTTCTTCTAACCCTAGCCTAAATAGGCAATTTTTTAACTACATTGAAAGCCATCTTGAGAAATTTTATCCCTTGGATCATAGATGCAAGGGCAACTAATTACATGACTAGTGTGTCAAGTTTGTTCTCTGCTTATATCGCTTGTTTAGGTAAGCAAAAATTTAAAATGGTTGATGGGTTTTTTTCTTCTATTGTTGGAAAGGGTTTTATTACAAGTTCTTAACACCTAGTCCTAAATTCAGTGTTACAGTTTCCTTAGCCTATAATCTTCCTCCAATTAGCAAATTCACAAAGGATCTTAATTGTGTGGCTAAATTTTTTCCTACTCACAATGAATTTCAGGACCTATGTATGGGGAAAAAGATTGGCAATGCTAGAGAAATGGATGGATTCTACTCATTCAAGAAGGACCTAGATGTTTCAAGATGTTTATCCTAATCTACTCATGTTGGTACCTCTTTGTCCTATGAGGATGAAATTAAATTATGGCATTGTAGATTAAGACATCTAAGTTTTCCACATTTGAGGGTTTTACAACTTTATGTAGAAATAAAAAGGTTTTTTTTATTTTTAATATGAAATGTGTGAATTGTCCAAACATCATTGTGCTTATTTTCCTATCTGAACCTATAAACAATCGCCACCTTTTTCACTTATAGAGACATATGGGGTCCTTCAAGTGTAACAAATGTATTTGGGGCTAAGTGGTTTATTACTTTTATAGATGATTATATATGTGTATGTTGGATCTATTAAGAGTGCTTGATATATATTGTGAGCCCAAATCTTACAAGTTTAGATTTTAGAAAAATTGATTGTTCAACATGGTATTAGAGCCTTATTTGGTAGAAGTCATGTGTACGAATCTCACCATCACATGTTTATTTACCTAATTTATCAAGCTCACACACAAGCCCAAAAATGGAGACTACACATGAGGGAGGGTTGTTTTATCTTTTTGTTCTTAAACTAACATGTTTGTATTGAAGCTTCCACTAGTACAAAAAACTAGTATTAGAGCTCGAGTTAAAGATTTATGGAAGAGTAAAAGATTACAAAACACATAAGATGATGATAAAAGGAATTTCAATTGAATGTGGAGTCGATCTCATCAGGATGAAATACATCATGAAGATATGGAAGATTAACCTAATGAAATTTGCTTCAAGGTAGAGATTGTTGGAAAGTGTATTAAATTCCTAATTAGTATAGATTCCCTTTTGTAAAAAATATCGTATAGAATATTTCCTAAGTTGACATATTATTGTACTCTATTAGGTTTCCTTATAGAAAAAGGAAATTTGTTAGAAATATCTTTATAAATATTCTAGGTCATGAGAGGAAAAGGTTATGAAATATAAATGCACTTGTAAAGATTATACGAGGTAGATAGAGATGTGAGGAAGAATAGGAGATACCCGATGGAGCGAGAGGCTCGTGGTTCAGGGCGTGGATACAAGAAGTGGAGAAACATGGGATGTTTATGGAACCCAATAGTTGTATCTAATTTTACCCTCTATAATATTCTCTATGGTTTAGTAGAATGATTCTCTCTCATCTGTGAATGTAGGCATAGTTAGCTGAACCACATTAAAACCTTGTTTATTGTTTGTGTGATTGTTTTATCTTTATATTCTTAAACTAACATGTTTGTATTAAAGCTTCTACTAGCACAACAACTTATCCTTTCTTTAGGATGGAAGGTTAGAGGGTTGAATTACTTCTGGTATTTTTTAAGCCAAGGAAGCTGAGGATCAAAAGCTTCTTCACTCCACGATTGGAGAAAATTATAAGGCAGCAAACTGAAAATTGAATGAGCATTATTAACCTTAAAGGATATGCAATATCTTTTAAGAGATTTAAAGCTTCCTCACTCCATGGGGAGACAATTATAATGCAACAAAGTGGAAATGAATGAGCACCATCATAACCCTCAAAGGATTTGCAATATCTTTTAAGAGATTGATAACTAAGCTTGCAAATTAAAAACCTATTTTATATTCTAGAAAGGACATTGCTGTTTGGATAACTAGTCCCACTCATCTATTCCTCAATTTTTCATCTCTAAAAAAGTTTTAATATGCTCCGTAAAAACAAAAAGTTTGAGTTAGCATACATGCCTATATAACGAAAATATATTTTCATATTGATTATATAAAACATAAGATATTATATCTTCAAAAGCATACAGCTAGTAACAAAAATACAAACATAAAATAAAAATTAATCTTGGAACACAATATTCTCGTCCATTTTGACGTTAAATATCACTCCCATGAGTAAGATATTACTCTACCCTAGGTTTCCTAAACTACTACTCATTTTGCGTATAACTCATAGGTGATGATTATCTTTTGCTTACAAGTAAAACATTTGAATATTATTGCATACATTCAATATATGTTCCTTCACAAATGAAATGCGTGCTTCAGACATGATAATACATTCTTCTATCAGAAGAAAATCTTACAAAAGAAAAAGAATTTACATCGAATGAGCCAATCAACTAGATGAACAATATCTCCAAAAAATTGAAAAACTTAATAAAATTATGGAGTCAAAATTCTCAAAAGAAGCCACATCATGCTATGTGCAAAAAATAATTATTTTTCATTAAAATGATAGTTTCCATCAATCTAAAAAACAAAATTGTATCGGAGTAAAAACCATTTAAATTGAAAATCCTAAACCCCACTTTCAAATATGAAAAATTAAATAAATAAAATGAAGTAATAAAAGTAATCAGCATGAACAAGTGCTCTTGTAAGTTAGTTGTGCGATGTATCAAACAATAACATGAGAAAAATAAACAAAATAAAAGTAATAGTTAAACAACTTTTGATAAAACAGAACTTCAAGAAAGTTCAATCAGTTGCTTTTCCCATGGATTGGCCCTACCCTTCAAACTATTGGTGTGGCAAATATCTATTTATAAAATATTTATTTACAAATGTACAAGAGTGTTCTTGTATGAAGCAATAACAAAAATTAAAGTATCAGACAAACAAGAACATTTTACAAGTAACAGAAAAGCTATAGAACTTGAGAATGCCTTCATAGTGGAAACAGACAAATCAATGCGAATAATTATCTAAGTTTTCTTCAGTTTTTGTAGAAACAAAAATGGAAATGTGTATTTTCTTATTTATGTAAAATACCACAGGCATTATCACCTGAACAAAATGAAGGCGATGTTTATTAAAAATCCTTATTGTCTTCTTCACCATTACGTGATCACTCGTCTCCACCATTACATCATCACTCGTACCAGTTGCATTGATTGGATGAGAACCAGAATCTGTCACTTTTGGAAGACCTGTTGACCTTTTTGAGGGACGCCCATAGTAAGGTTTCTTACTTCTAGGAATGTTCATAAGCCTCGGTCTAACTCTTCTTTGGACAATAACACGTTCGGCTGAATTCTTCTCTGTCGCTGTAACAAATAGCATTCAACACTTCATCTTTGCCCATTGTTTGAATATCAACCAATAACAAGAGACCTTACCGTTTTGACTCGTCTGAGGTTCCATTTCACTGCTCCCAGTACCCTTAGAAGACTCAACTACATCCATGGATCCAATTCAAGATAAAACCTTGCATTAGAAATTTCACAACTTTAGTATGATAAATAACAATTATTTCCTCCTATTACCATTCTTCAACTCGAGAAAAATGGCAAAGAGATGTATCAATTTTTCTTGTTCAAGTGCAAAGTAAATGAAATAGACTTTCAAAATCTCACAAATTTCAGGAAAAATGCATAAAGTTGGAAAATAATGGGGAAGAATATTGGAATTGAACTGGTTTAAATTTTCTTTCACTTCTTTCTTTTCCCTTGTTCTTTCCCACAATATTTCCAGCAATCATATGAAGATTTAGTCATGGGTTTTTAAGAAAATTAGGGTCAAATTCAAATTCCAACCCTACTGATATGGAATATTCCCACCTCCTCCTAAATCTACATTATGAAACCCCTTCATCCAGCATTTTTATTCCTAAGTTCGTATTTAGAGGAAATTGGGAAAACAAAGAATGGTTAGTAAAGGAAAATATGATTCTGTGATGGTTTATGTTCAAAGCGTTCTGCTCTTTCAGTGTAGAATTTAATCTACTCAAGCATTTACAAAAGCAACCTCGATGCTTTACAAATATGTGTGTGATGTGTGATTAAAATTGTTTGCATGAAAGCCCTTGAGGTCTGATTCAAGTGGTAAGAGGATGGGGAAGGCTTGTGGGAGGTTTTTAGATTCAAGTCCCAAAAAAATTTACCAACCACAAAAAATTGTTTGCATGAAAAAACTAGATCCTGAAGAAAACAAGAGAGAATATATATATCTTTTTTTTAGTTCAAATTGCTTTCCATTTTCCTTCATTCTGTTGCCCTTCTCCTTTTTCCCTTTCATTTCCTCATTGTTTCTGAGATCCAGCCTTTGCACTTGGATCAATAAATAAATAAATAGATCGCAATTTCACTTATTGAATTCTTCACGAAAATAACTACGAGAAATCTAATATAATGATAAATAGTTTAGAACTTTCATGTTTAGATATTCTCCATTCTACAATAAATATTTAGAAAGAAATGGGAAAAAATATATTAAATTCAAACGTATTTTTCTCGTTTTCCTTCACTTTTTTCCATTTGCCTCTTTCCCTTCTTTGATCCTTTCTCTCGCACTTTCAGTCCAGACAGAGCCCTACGATCAGCTTGGATCTTGAAAACTACGAGTAATAAAGACCAAAGATTCCCAACAAAATATTCAAATAAATTAAAATATAATATAATTTATACAAAATTTCATAGAATATATATATATATATATATATATATATATATATATATATATAAACATTTATATGAATTCACGTAAGGAAGAAAATGAAACATTTTACTTCAAGCCACTAATTTCTAAAAATTGAAAATAAAAGCGATAAAAGAGGAGAAAATTTTTGTTGAATCTGATTTTGTTTCTTGAAGCTCTCACTCACAGTTTTCAAGAAGAGACCTCTATTCTCCTTTTTGGGAGAAATTATAAAAGATGTTTGGTTCTGGAAAAATAACAGAAAAAAAAAAATCAAATATAATTTAAATTAGTTAGAAACTTAATTATTTTTTAAATTTATTTTTTATTTTCTTTTCTCCTATTTTTTTCTTTCTCTGTTTTCTTTTCACTGCTCTTTCAGATTTTCTGCAACCGAAACATGGTCTAAGAGAACAGGGAAAAAAAATTCCACTTGTTTGAATGAGAATAAAATAATTTATAACCAAAAACAAAATTCTCAAAACTCATGCATTTTCAAACACTCGTTATCGATCAACTATTCCACCCTTGCTTTTGCGTGTTTTCCTACTCATTTTCCTCGCATTTCCGGGCATCCAAACAAATTTCCATCAAATCAATACCAAAAAACTGATCTAACATTCATGAAATTAAAAAAAAAAAAAAAACGAATCGACAAAAAATACCTTCCAAACAAGCAACCTCCTTAGAAAAATCGCAAAGAGTGTTCACAGAAGAAGAAACAAAGGCGGAGAAGTCCGAAGAGAGTCGAGTGCCGCAGAGAATAAGGGACAGCTGTAATTGAGTTGTGAGATCAGGTATGGGGCTTGAGGTTTTATCGTCGCTGAAGTACGAAGTTCAAAAGGCAGGTCAGAAGAGCGGGAAAAGAGAGAAACGCCTTTTTGATTTGGCAAGTTCACGCTCTTTTTAACAGTCCGGAGGACAGCAAAGAAAACGTGGTAATTGCAATGATTTTCAGAAGGTTCAGAACTTTGCCTCGTGTGGTAATCGGAAGTGCATTTTGGTCCTTTTACTTTTGTATGAGTATGAGTTTACTCTCGTTCTTGTTTGATTTTTATCCGATGTTACTGTGTTATAATTTGTTCCATTGCAAGTACATTCATCCAACGGTCTAGATTTCATCACATATTTTCTTTACACGATCAACGATCAATATGCAAACTTCGAGACCTATGTACTGTAGTTTTCTCTTCTCAACTTAAAAATCATGTGTGATCAATTTTTAATTAAAAAATTTACTCCTCTTTCAAATTTGTTCAGGAAATAGATTCTTCTACAATAAATTTAATGTCGTACCATATAAAATATGTTTAGTAAATATTTGATAGAAATTCATTTTTTTCGAAATTAGTTCCAAAACCATATTATTGTTATATTATGCAATATTTCGCTTGAAGTCAAGAATTAAACCATACTAAAATAAAAAACCACACAGTTTCACAACGCAAAAGTCTTTTATCTGTTTTCGCAAATAACTTTTATTTTTGAGTTCTCTCCATCTTTCTTTTCTGGGAGAAAAGTGAAGTGAAACAAAAAATCTTTTTCCTTTCTTTAATTGGGGTAGTTTCCAAGTAATTTTTGAAAATCTCAACTTTCATAAACTGTTTCTCTAATTTCTTATTTGGTTAGATCAGATTAGTCCGACTTAGACACCCATCCAACTCCAATATATATATTAATGTATAATAAGTTCCATGGGGAATAAAGAAAACTATTTTTCATTTGTTAGCTTTCAAATATAAGTTAGCTCTAAAAAATTTAGGGATTATTTTTTAAAAAACATTGTCAAAATTAAAATATTTTAAGGAATAGTTAATTTAACTTATCTCCTTCAAAGCTTTGCCTAAATACATCCACCATCAAGAGTTTGAAATTTATTAGAAGGTATCTGGTAGTTGTGGATTCTGTTATTTCCTCAGTCACTGGAATCACATTTATGATTTAACTGATATCTCCACAGCTTCTGAGAGTGTGACTGTTGGGCTGTTCTTGCTTGAGGTTTTCTCCACTTTGGGATTATTTTCTGGAGAGGTTCATTCCGAGTAAAGGCCTTCTGGAATGGATAAAGCTTCTTCATCATAAGAGAACTTCATCATAAAGCTTCTTGTGGCTTGAAGTGTAAAGGTGTGAGGGCCAAGCAAGGGACCCAAGGCCTGGATCCATGTGAAGTCCCAGGTTCTTCCAGCGGGGCGGAGACCAATGAAATGGGTTGGAGATTGACATCAGAGACCAGGCTGAAATGCTGATTGCTCTTGCCATGGAAGTAGAACACAATGCCGTCTCCACCTATGAAGCGAGGGTCAAAGCAAGCAGCTCCCACACCATTGCAAGTTGGTTTAGGCCCTGTTTCATCAATAACAATATAGACTACTTCTGTTTTCCTGATCATTCAAGACTTTGTCATGGTTCATAATCTGGAAAACAAGTTGTAGGTCTACTAAAATAACAGTGACATTTATGTATCACAAAGAGGAGAGTAATTACTAATTAGAAGTAAGTTATGAATTCATACCTCTGCAAACGAGCTTCGCATTTGGGGGAGTAACAATCGAGAAAGCATCCTTTAGATTTCCCATCTGTAGGTTGGGACCTTAGGACACTCAACTGGGCATGTCACATATTTCAAAAAGCATTTGCTACCGTGGTTGTAGCATGTCACAGGCTGTGGTTTGACAGGCCGTGTTGGCTCCCCAATGAGACACATAAAAAGCAGAATGATCACCATAGATTGAAAGCTAGATGCCTTCATTTTTCCCTAATGGCAAAAAGGAAAACTCAGAACAGTTAATACGAGAAATGCCATTGATATGAAGTCGATCCATACTCTTGCTGTTTATATAGGATTTAGAAAGTGGATTAATGCTAAATTTTGAGAACTAGCTTTCTTTGAATCTACAGAAAAAGGAGTGGGAAACTAACAAACATATTTTAATCAAGATGGGCTGAGTTGTGGATTCTGATGGCTCTTCTCCCAGAAGTTTTTCATACCTTTATCTTGGCTGATTTTTGTTACTACTATCTCAAAAGGTAATTAATAGGACTAATTTCTTTACAAACTACTCATCAATATGGGTCTTTAAGTCTCAATTAGCAGCAGCAGCAGCATGATCACTAATTGGTTGAGACTTTGTGATTTGTAGTGTCATGTATCAGCAACTACTTGTGGAGCTCCCTTCACCCTCCTATTCGCTTGGAAAGGGAAAACCACTTGATCTACCCTATTTTTTCTGGCTTAATTCTTTGTATCTTTATCTCTGAATTTACACACCTGGTGGAATAGGCCATTGGTTATCCAAAATTTAGATTAAAGAACCTAAATTGTACTTCCAAGTGGGCGAAACTGTAGTTGGAAGTGTTGTGACAGCGAAAACTTTGATGCCAACAATGTTAGTTCAAGAACACAAAGATAAAACAATCACACATACGATACACGAAGTTTTAACGTGGTTCGATCAATCATGCCTACGTCCACGAATGAGAGATAATGATTCCATTATACAATAAAAAATATTACAAAGGATATAACCAAATACAATTATTGGGTTTTCAAAACATCTCATGTTTCCTCACTCCTTGTATCCATACCCTACTACGAGCCCTCTCGCTCCACCAAGTACCTCTCGTTCTTTCTCACATCTCTATCCACCTCATATAGTCTCTACAGGTCCATCTCCATCTCATGACCTAGAATATTTATAAAGATATTTTAGGTCATAAGGGGAAAAAATTATGGTAGTCGTACGTTGCACTCTGGATTCTTCTTTTATAATAGTGATATCCCTGCAATTCCGCAGATGTAGGCAAATTGCCGAACCACGTAAATACTATTTTGTACATATGATTGTTTTTCTTTAGCATGTGTTTTTCTCTATTTTTGTTTCTCACAAGTTGGAAATTCTAATTATTCCCTTCAGGAAGGTATCTGGTAATTGTGGATTGCGTTATCTTCCTTTGTCACTGTAACATTATCTGATATCCCTACAGCTACTGAGAGTGAACGGTGGCGAAGTTCTTGCTTAGAAATTCTCATGACAGGTGAGAACTTTTGTGCAGGATCTTAAAATTTCCGGTCCTTGAGTTATATAATGAGGTGAAAACAATAAAAAAATGGAAGAAAAAGAAGAAAGGAAATCTTTGGCAATCACACAAGGTTTACACCTAGGGTTTTCTAAGCAGACTATATTATGTCGTACAAGCAACCGTCTAGGGTTAGCCACTCCAAATGTTTACTTCTACACAACCTTATTAACCAAAAGATATGGGATCCAGGCCCATAGTTTCAAGTCAAATTGACATATTCTTCATGCCACTTCCAATAAACCACCTAACCACAGCAATAAAAAAATAAAATAACAAATAAATAAATAAATGTAATGGCCAGAGAAATGAATGATGGTAATATAAAACCAAAACCTCATTGAAAGCATGTTGGACTGATGTGATACTATGTAAAGGATGAAGCAGTCATATTTGACATTCCACATTCAAAATTACCAAAACAAAAATACTCCTTAGTGAAGATGATAATAGAGGAACGTTGTTTTCTCAATTGCATCCCCAACATTGTTATAGTGTACTCCTTTCTTAATTATTATATTCCACATTGGATAGGAGATGAAGTTTTTTGTATTATATAAGTATGAACTCATCTTAATCATATAAATGCATTTTAAAGTTATAAGGACCCCTTTGGACCTAAAGAGCCATTACAAATGGTATATGAGGGATTTGCATTGAACAACCATATAATATGTTATTGTTGCCAAAACACAGGCATGGTACTTGCATCTATTAACAACTTCATCCACAATAAAAGATTTCTAATATTCCTTAACAAGGATGAGCTTTATAATTAAAAAATGATGTTTGCCAAAACACTAATATTAAACATCAAGAGAGGATACAAAAGAGAGCCCAACCAGGCATGGTACCTGCATCTATTAACAACTTCATCCACAAGAAAAGATATCTAAAGAAAGAACTTTTCAGAGTATAGTCCAATTGCTCCTCATAATCAAAGACTTTTGGGTCTTTTCTTTTTTATGTTCTTCAAAAAATACACAAGGGGCCATTTGACAAACCTTCTTACATCTTTTGCTTACAAAGGATTCATGTCACCCTAAAAAATTTTATTTGATGTTTTTTCTCTTTTCTTTTTCATTTCTTTTGCATTTTCAAAACTTATTTTAAGAAAAAATCATTAGAAAGTGTTCAAAATTATAGGTTTAGACATTCTTTACAATGTCTATAAATATGCTTCAAAATACTTCTAGACACTGTAAGAAGTGTCTTGCAATATAGTTTCAAACACTTACATATTGTCAAATACTAAACCTTTGAACATTTGTATTTAAAAAAAAAAAAAATTCAATAGTCAAAACCTCTTTATTTTCATAATTTTCCATTCTAAATGTTATCGGCTCCTACTTTACCCATAAAAATAGACTTAAAAAGTTATAATTTTATTTGAAAGAAGAAGAAGAAGAAGAAGAAGAACAAGAATGGCACAAGAGATGTTTGGATGGATAATATCTTACTAAGATTTCAAATTCCAAGTGGGTATCTAAATAAGATAGGGACTAATATAAATTTTCTATTCAATTTTATCACATTTTTCATACTTTGATTATGATTTTTTTTCATATATATGTCACAATACAGTATTGAATTTTTTTAATCATATACTTTCAGCCTAGATCATCATATTCTAATTTTATAAGTATTGAGGTGATTTTAAGATGAGATTGGATTTGATATGAGAAAAAAAGTGTTTTTCATGCCAAACACAAAAAGGGAAAAAAAAAATCTTCCATAAGAATCTTAAGATACCAGGATCAAATATACCCTCGAATATTCTAACGTGTCACAGCACATTCTATGGTTGCATTCTCAAAGTTTAAAAATTTTCAAATTATAAATAAGTGGTCCAAGTCCAGAGTTTTAGAAGGGATATGAAATGGGCTCATGTGTCTTTCTCAAAGCCCAATATTTTGATACTCAAAAGCCCAATACAGTTTTAACAGATCCCGCGCCCAGAATCAAAATATTACAATGGCAATTTAAGAATAACCCATTTTTCACTGTGAGGCGCCAAAATAATACCTTGTTTGGATTCACTTATGAAAAGTCCAAAGTTACTTTTCTATGTGTGTTTAAATAATTTTATGAAGGATATGTTTGGGTGCAGCAAAGTGTTAGAAAAACGGAAGAATGTTAAGGAAAATAATATTCTTAATGTTTAAAAATATTAAAACTATGTTTTGTTCATAGAAAAAATCCAAGAAAAATGTGAAAAAAAAAAAATAGAGTGAAAAAAATTGGAAGAAGATAAAAAAATAGATACAACAAATTAATGTATTATCACTTTTTTAATTTTTTAACTATTTTTATTTATTTTAATTATTATTTATAAAAATTAAATAATTTAATAATACATAATTTTTAAATTTATTTTAATTAAAAATATACAAATTTCTTAATAAATTTAATTATATTTAACTTTCTTTCATGTCATTTTTCATAATAAAAACAAATATGAGAAAATTAGTTTTCTTAATATTTTTAGTTTAAAGAAAAATATTTTTTTTATATTTACTTTTATTATAAAAAATACAAAACAAGCTTAAATATAATTAAAATTATTAAAAATTTTAAATTATTTAATATTTATATTAAATAATTAAATTATATATATATATATATATACATATTATAAAAATAATTTATTAACTTTAAATCTTTATTCTTTTACTTTTCTTTTTTATTTTCCCTTCTTGGCATTTTTCTTCAAATCTTTCAATAATTAGATATAGCAAAAAAAATTTCTCTCTATTTTCACTTTCTCGGAACCTTTCTCTCTCTTCTCAATAAATACTAAATAGATAACTCAGTCCAAATAAATTATGGAAATTGGCAATGTTGTAAAAGTAAGACATCCACGAAAACTCTAAAATGGAATTGGCTCATAGTTTTCAAATTCATTTGTTTTCGCTTTATTCTCATTTTTGTCTTCTCCTTCTTTTAAAATATTCCCACCACCTCTTTAGCCTGACACCTACCTATTCAGCTATTCTGAATCCCATGGCTCCTACCCATCAAATGCTTTGCCTTGAAGTTAGCTGATCAGTTTATTTTATTAACAATAAGTTAAAAATTTAAAAATACTGGTTCCATGCAATGGACTTCTGCATTTATTTATTTATTTATTTATTATTATTAATTAATGAGATTATAATATTATGAACGATGATGGATTTTACAAGAGAACCCTGTCATCTCTTTGTTTCATG
Source organism: Vitis rotundifolia (assembly GCA_030254885.1). Classification (NCBI taxonomy): domain Eukaryota; kingdom Viridiplantae; phylum Streptophyta; class Magnoliopsida; order Vitales; family Vitaceae; genus Vitis; species Vitis rotundifolia. The sequence continues at coordinate 20,296,422 of CM058151.1, forward strand.
AAGTAAATAAAATAAGTAGGAAAAATAAAAAGAAATAAAAGGAGAAAAAAAATATATATTTGAAGCTCATAAATTATTTTTATTGTTTCTTTAAATTTGTTTGATTTATTTTTCCTTTTCATATAAAAATCAAATAATTTGAACATGTATAAGTTTTTAAATAATTTTAATTATATTGATTTTTTTTTTCTTGTTAAAGTATTTAGAAAAGTAATTTGTTGAAATAATATTTTTATTTTTAAATAAAGTTAAAAATAAAATTAAAATATGAAAAAAAAAAATATTACTAATGGTGAAGCATAAAATGTTTATTTATGAAAGGACCATCGATTGGATCAATTGGTTCAATATCGTGTTTAAAATATTATGTAAATATATAATTTAATACATTAGTTATATTATTTGTGATAACTAATATTATACATTGTCAAACGTACTCTAAATATTATTTTAATTAATGAGTATTGGTTTTTTTACGATAAGTACCTTTGTTGAGAACTGCTTCATTTTTTTTTTTAAGCCAATTTATAAGTCATTAATATTCATTTTAATAAAATATTGTTAATATTATGACCTAATCAAACTAAAAAGAAATTTAACATTAAAAAAATTACTATGCCCCAATTGGTCACAACAACATTCTAAACCTAGCGTTAAAGATTTTTTTGGACCCATTAAACCTAATTGACTTAACTGGTTTTCCTATACGTCCACCAATCTTAAAACTACATTTTTAAGATCGGTCTAAGGCTAAAAGTCATAAACCTTTTAAAAATATTTTAGCCAAATTAGGATTTAGGTTTTTCCTTGAAACAATTTTTTGGTCTAATCATGGAAAAAATATAAAACCGAATTAGCATTTGGATAAACTTAGAAGACCTAGATGCATAAATGAAAAATCCAATGTATTATAATCTTAATGTATCGAGGATGTTAGAAGAAATATGATATTGAGAAGCCCTTTTTCTAAGTCTTTTCCTTCTTCATTTTCTTTAGTTTCATATCATCTTAATTATCTTTTTAGACATTTTTATTACCTAAATATACTCAATATAACTATTAGTTTTATGATTATCAAAATTAAAATTAATTAAATTATAGTCAAACAAATATATCAAACTTTCCTATTATTATAAAAAAATAAAAATAAAAACTACCAATCTTGATAATTAAGACTTTATATTTGAGAGCCAAATAATTGTAATATTTTTTAAAACAAAGTTTTATTCATTTTTTTCTATGAATGTACAAACCATCTAAGTGGTTGTCTAATTTATATGTTTTCTATTTTCATTTTTATACCATCCTATTTTATTTTTTAAATATTTTCATATAATTTACATTTTGAATTTGAAATAAAGAAATTACGAGTGTGAAAAAAAAAACATTTTTATTATTATAATTAGAAAAGAAAAACGAAAATTAAATGAACAAAGTGAGATAAGGTGATGAAAGGAGAGAGAAGATTGAAAGCGAAAGGAGGGGGAGAATCTTAAGGATAAGCATATAGAAATAAGAGAGGCTCTGAAGTCTGAACACTCCCTTATCATTACTCCCACATGTTCCTCTCTAATCATTCTTTCTATTTTATTTCTTTTCTTTTCTTTCTAGGTGCCCTTTACCCGTTTCTTCCAGCTGACAGTTAATGTTCCTTCTACTCCAGTCAAATTCCTCTACGTGTCATAATTCTTAAGGATCTTTTTAGAATTTTTAGGGCAGTGGACCAACCCCTTGTTTCTTGCTTACACCAGCCTGGATTTCAATTTAAGGGCAATTGGCGACAACCCACCTTCGTACAGTTCACAATTATCGTCTTGCACAACTCATTTCCGCATTTTTATATAGGGTTGTAAAGATTGTTACGACTCGCCAACATGATTCCAAATTATACATTTTTTTTTTTACATATTTTATAGATTTAAACTAAGTATAAATAAATTTAAATTAAATTCATATCGACTTAAATAACTCATCTAATAAATAGATAACATGTGAATTAACTTGTGTGACACGAATTTGATCTAAATTAATTTATTTTATAATTTCGTTATTAATCTAATTATATTTTTAAAATTATTTAATTTATTTTTAAATAAATAAGTTATTTAAGTTATTAACATATTTAATTAAGATATTAATTATATTTAATAATTATGCAATATTTGAATTTATATTTTTTGTATGATTATTATTCATATCGGGTTTTGGGTTGAGATATATAGTAGAATACCTAACCATAAACACAACCCATCAATACAAATTAACATCCTTACTTTTATATTCTAAAAAAAATTTGTGCTTAATATATTATAATTTTATATTTTTTGTATATATTAAAAGAATTATTATATATTAGAGGAAATAATTGTTTACATCATGATTGAATAAACAACATATGATAAAAAGATATGCGTAAAAACAAATTTATCTTGATAATGACTTAAATTTATTTTAATAGTTTAATAAAGTAATGATAATTTTGACTTCGAGTCATGAATATATAAATATAAAATTAGGAAATTATTACACAATGAATGATGCAGTTGAATAAAGAAAATGCAATGAAAATAATGTGAAAAATAATGAATTTATTTAAATAATGGTTTAAAAAAAATGAGGTTATAAAGTAAATTCATTTTAATAATATGGATTAATTTAGTAATTTGATTGTGTAATAATCGTTTAAAGGAACAAAGGGGAATTCTTCATCTGCTTTTTTTAATAATTAATAATATAAATTACTTGAAAATTAAGTTTACGTTGTAAATTTAATTTTATTTATAAAAGAAAATAATATTTATTTTGAACGCGTTTTTAAAAAAAATTTGCTTATGAAGTGTTTCATTATAAAATATTGTAAGTAATTTTTTAATTTTATTCTTATTTAAAATTATTTTACGTATAATAAAAAAATATTCTAAAAAATGTATCGGGTTTTTCTGTTTTTAAGAATAAAAAAAGAAAGCAATTTTTGGGTTCCAAACATATTTTTTTGGTTTTTTCAAAAATACTTACCGAACACGCCCTTAATAACCAGCCATGAGAAACAATTCATTTTCCCGGGTAACAAACAAGTTTAAGAAGGGGTTTTCCGAGTGTGCAAACACTCCACTCCGCTTGTCACCTCATGTGGTCACGGACTAACGGCGTGTAGGTTCTTCAAACGGCGTGTATTGTATCCCTCTGGCGTGTTGTGAGAGAAAAGTCCAAAACTACCCATATTTCTCTGCCTTTTTTTTTTTGTTTACTTCTTCATCTTTATTTCTTTTATGGTTTAAAGAATATAATAACTTTTTTCACAAGAAAGGGAAGGATAGGAAGGAACGAAGGATACGTTTTTCACCTTTTTTTTTCCTGAGAAAAAGATTTCAGGAAAAACTGGGTTGTCACATCTGATATGAGGGAGGAGCGTTTCAAATCCTGAATGCATTATACATTGACTCGTCAGTTGGGTTGTCAATTTTTGTATAATGCAAACCACTTTTGTCCTTCTGACATACCTACATTTTGTGACATTGAACTCAAGAAAACTTCCGCCCTTTGAAAATGACTGTTGAAAAGTTTTATCTAGAAAAATAGGATCTTTTTTATAATTACTTTCAAAATTAATTTTTTGTTATCCAAAACAGAAAAAATAAAAAAAAAATATGTTTTACAATTTAAAAAAATAAATTATTTTTAGTTTTATGTTCTTAAAAATAAAATATAAAATGTTTTTTTTAAATATATATATTTTGTTAAGATTCATTTTAAATAAAAATTATACAGCCATGTAAAATACTTAAAAGTAAGGATTTAGATATAAAAATTATATTTAAAATATTAAAATAATTTAAATTTTTAAACAAATTTTGTTATATAAAATATTAAGGACAGTTTTAAAACACTGTTATCAAATATTATTTTTCATATTTTTAAAAATAATTATCAAATAGGGCTTAATTTAAAAAAAAATTATTTTAAAATGATACTATCTTTTAAAACAATATTTTAGATATTTTCATTTCTTTTATAGTATTTTTATTAAAAAATAAATTTAAAATTTTAATTTTTTATATTTAAGTCCTCAAACATAATTTTATTCTAAAAAATATTAAGAATCACCAAACAAGCCTTTCAATCCCTCTTTGGTTCCATTATTTTGTACAAAGTGTTTCATTGTTTTGCATCTAATGTTTTTTACGGTGTCACATTATTTTGTATTTATTTTACTTTGATCAAACATATTTGTACCATAATCTGATATATTTATACCTCTGATCGATACCAAATTTTACCATACACTTGAATAGTCGGGATTAAAACTTTAGTATGGTACTAAATCGATAATATAGATTTTTCTAAAATTTTAAATTGATAAACCGTAGAAAATCTAATTGAAATATTAAAATGGGTTTTTAAGAATTTTAAATTTTATTAAATTAAAATTTTAGTTTATTTACATATTATTCCAAATTGATGGAAATCTGTTGGCTAGTATTCACTAGTTCATTATCCATCATTTAAATTTTATTACAAATATAAAGTTAGAAGAACATACTAAAAAAATGATTTTTAAAATCATTAAATAATTTTTATATTTTAAAATTATATAAAATAGTTAATTAAATAAAAAAGATTTGAAGTAATATATAAAATAATTTTAAATTTTAAATTTATTTTTATTCTTCTTCTTTTTTTTCTATATTTTCTTTTTTTGTATTTTTCTTTCAATTTTCTAAAAAACCAAAAATGAACAAATCAAAATCAAATAAAACCACACAGGTATAGTCAGTTGGGTTTTTGTCGATAAATAAATAAATTATAATTTAATTAAAAATAAATCAATTCAATTTCACTATTGGGTTGTTAAAACATCAACCTAAACCTAGTTGTATCACCCATAATTGGAATAATTTATTTTTTGAATTGCATTTGATAAATGGACTTATAAGAATTAAATAAGAAAATTGATTTTCTCTTAAAAAATATTTGTGTGATTAACTAATTATTTTGTGCGTGAAAGATTACTTCACAACATGATTGTTTTGTATTCTAGCTCTAATCTGATAAATGGCTTTATCTATTTACATCATTTTCTTATCTCTTCACGTGTGATAGACAATCTTACGGTTTTCCTAAAAATAAAAATAAAAAAGATATTTACACAAAATATAATTTTTTGCACATTTTTGTATCATTTATTTTCATGAAGGTTTAATTATTAGAAAAGTGTGATGGTTTTGTTATTGCCATGATTCAAATTTTTTTTATTCAAAGCTAAATTAATTATGATATTGAAATGGTTGTATTTTTGTCTTATTGATATTATTACAAAATAATTGGCATTCAATTCTTTAAAACTTTTTTTTTTTTCACCATTCACATTTTAATTAATTAATTCAATAATGTTAGATTGAGAAACTTGAATCAATTTTGTTTATCACTCAAAATGTCGGCGTCAAGTTGTCCAGTTAGCTCACGAGGTTGAAGGGGTAACGCGATAAAAAAAATTTACATGTGATGATTGACAATTTTGTCTTTATTATATATTTAAACTCTTTTATATTTAGAATTTTGTTTTTTATAGAGCATCGTCGCAATTGATAAAATTTTTTTTTTTAGAGTTTCATCGTTATAACTTTTATTTTTATTTTTATTAGTGGATTGTTAAGTGTTAGTGCACCGTGAACGTAAGGATCACATTAATTACCGGATCATGTTAAAAATTTTATTTTATTTTCTCTTTATGTGTGTGGTTTAGTTAACAAATGCTTGGGCACATTTGATTATATTTTTAATTTTTTATTAATTTAAATTTTGAGGAACAAAATTTAATAACAATTATCTCAATTTGTTGTGAAAGATACAAGGCAGAGACGATCCACAAATGGAATCAATAAAAGAAAGTAAGATGAAATAGCAAATCTGGTGGAACTTTTTATTTTCTTTTCCATCACGCCTTCTCATTTCCATATAAAGACAAGGGAAATCATAACAAAGTTATACAAGCCCTTTCCAAATTACAACAAGCATAACAAAAAATTGATGCATATGTGGACCCTTATTTCTAAATTTTACTCCAAGTCGAAGTACAAATAAATGGAATCAAAATATGAAATATCGGGATATCATATACAAAACAATGGGACAATTGTCTTTTAGACCCAATTAGGTTTAAAAATTAAGTTTTGTCCATATAAGTTCATCATTTAAGCCCAGGACATAAAGAAAGTGTGAAAATGGAGAAGAAGGATATAAATATTTTATTTTTCCAACCTTTGCTCATTATAAAAACAAAAAAAAAAAAAAAAAAAGATAGAAAAGTATTAATTTAAATTTTATTCATTTTGTAAACCTCAATAAAATTTAATATAATTTAGTGATTTGGAAAAAAATACATCATTTTCCAAAAAAAATAAAAATAAATTATTATTATTATTATTTAAAAATCAAACATCTTGGAAAATATATATTTTTAAAATTGTGTATATAAAAAATAACTAAAAATATATCAAATTTTATTTTTTTAAATGATATATTTTTAGAATATATTTTTAAAAGATTAGTTTTCTAAAAATAACAAAATTTTAGAATAATTATTAAAAAAATATTTAACATAAAAAAATTTGTCAAACATTATGGTATAAAATAGTTTTGAAGGGCATATTGGTCTCTTCATGTTTTATATCCTTCACATCCATTATACAACTTATATGGATCAAATCTTAATTTTTGGGCCCCACCGATGCAAAACACAATTGTCCCCAAAACAATCAAGTTAAATCGAAACTCTAGCGCACATATAACATCTTTTGATTAATAATACCGTTTTCATATATTTGGTATAGTGCTAAATACATACAATTTGGTACTAGTAAGACCTCCCAAAAATAAAAGAGAAAAGGAAATAAGAAATAAGACTAAATGAATTTTTAATTTTTTTTAAGTTTATTATTTTTTACAATATAAAATTTGAAACCATATCATTTTTAAAATAATTTTGGTTTTATTTTTTTGGTATCGGAAAACTTTTCTTATATTGTATTAAATACTTGCATTTGATTTTATTTAATCACATATATATTAAGGATGTGATAAAGATATTAGGATATAAAAAGTATGGATGGTGGTGTTTGTTTTTTTAAACTTTTTTTTTTTTTACTTTTTGTTAGCTTGTTACTTATTTCTTAATTTTTGTTTGGCTCAATAAAAAATATTAAAATATTTTAATTTTTCTAAATACTAAAAATAACATATTAGTTTTTATTTATTTTTTAATACTTACTATAAATAAAGTATTAAAAAAAATAAACAACTTAATTCTTAACACTGTTAAATATTATTTAGTTCTAAGTTCTATTTAGAATTAAGTCAAAACAACAAATGGTACTAAAGTAATATATCTAATATAAAAAAAAATTACTAAAAAAATAAAACAATTAAATCTTAGTATGGAATATCGTGTATTTAATTTTAGCATCAATTAAAATGTTTTAATAAAAAAATAAAACAATCAATTTAATAAGTATATAAACTAAGGTTACTAATGATTGATAGGATAAAATAGGATAAGATGTGTATATCATAACATATCATATCCGATTATATGAAAAAAATGTATATTTTATGATATAATTTATAAAGAAAAATAGTATTTTTAGATATTATATCCAATAACATGATATGCAAAGGTAATATGTTTAATGCGATATTTTATGTTATTTTTATATTTAATTTGTAAAATAATAAAAATAAATAAAATAGAGTATACATTATTTTTCAATGTTTTTAAAAAACGATTATATTACATTCCAATATCCTATCATATCATACATCAAACAAGAGAGAAAATATGTTATTTCCTCTTTTATCTTATCTCATATTATACAAAACCAATCAAACATAGCCTAAAAATTTTATATTTAAGGTTTTGAAAATTTAGCTGTTTTCTATATAAAATTTGTTGCATATTTTAATTTTTAATTTTGATTGCAAAGCTGCAAAAGATATTTTACAAAAAGATGTCAAAAGTCTAGTTTCAAAACAAATTTTTGCAAGATGGCAAGCTTTACTTTCAAATTTTGACTTTGAAATTGAATTTATAAAAGGAGAGTTGAATTCCCTTCCTGACTTCCTTACTCGGGAGTTTTTGCAGGGTAAGGATCCTCCTCCTAATGGGCACTCCCGTTAGGCCTCAACTTCCTTCATCATCCAAGAAAACAAAAGCTTTTTATGCCATGATGTCAAACTTTCAAAATATCCGTCCTACTTTTGCATTACAGACTTCAAACTCTTTTCAAGTCCTGAGTCCTGAATTTCCTCCTCTTCAACCTTCAAAAAGTTTTATTCAAGCTTCTAAATCAAAAAATATTCCTGTTCAGATTCAAAACAGCCCTAAAACTATTTCAACATTACCTTCTCATTCTCCTTCTTCTCCTTCCCCTTCTTCTTATAGTCAATATGTCAAAAAACCCAAAACCATAGAAATTGCTTTCATTGGGCCAGAGTATAATTATGAAGAAATTCCAAAAATCCTTCCTTATGTCTTTCCTCAAGGAGCAACTTTCAATTCCAATGATCCTTTGAAAACTCGTCAGTTTTATGAGTTTATCCTGGTTGAAACCGATTCTGTTGATATTACTCATAACACTGATAAGAACAATCCTCAGAGGATTGCTTTTTCCAAATGCCAAATTCGCAGAGTCATGAACATTACTGATTGGAATCAAAAACCCTTTACCAGCAAAACATTTAGTCAACCTTATCATCCCATGAGCTACAATTACATAGACTACATGGATGTCTGGTACAATATGTTTTATTTACAGAGTTATCAACATTCTTGGTTCATCCAATTTTCAAGAACTTGTAATTTCCAGTTTCCTGCTTGGTTTCAAAAATGGTGGACTTTCTTTGGTCTACTAGATTCGATATTTCCTCCTGATATTCAAGAAAAATTCGAATTTTACAAGAAAAGGACTTCATCCCAGCCTTTCACTCAACCAAAGCTCTTGACGTTCTGCTCTAGATTAAGAATTCCATGGATACTCACGGAACATTATCAAAAAGCAAGAGCAACCTCATCCTTTTCCATTATCTCTTTCTAGAGAATTCAATATCAAATGGTGAGACAAATTCAATCATGATTTCGTCTGTCAACAGAAGGTTTTGGAGTTAATTTCAGCAAGACCTGGATCATCAAATTCAAAAGACTCATCAAATTCTTCTCAAGGACCGACTCAAGAAGAATTCCTCACTTTGAAAAGCAAGTGTCAAGCTTCATTAGCTGCTGCTACTGATTTAGAACAGTACCGACAAGAACTTCTTCAAACTCTCAAACAGTTTGACGATCAGCAAGAAAATGAAGATAATGAAGAAATAGTCATATCTGATGACTCATACGTAGACCCAAAATTCATCCTTTACGGAGGACCTATGGGTCAAGCCAGATAAGAGATTTCAAGAATCTCAATGATTTCAAGAATCTCCTAGCTGTAAATTTGTACAATTCGTGTTTATCTAGTAAATAAAAAAAAAATAAAAAAAATTTCGTGCACAAATAGTAGAGTCTGCTAATATGCAGATTGTAAAAAAATATATATATATATATATATATATATATATATATATATTAATAATTTTGTCTTGACTCATCACTTTGTCTTATGCATGACTCATTTCGTACCTTGTCTTGCACTTAACTCATCTCCACGTGAAAAAATTTCAAGGCAGGAAGAAAAGAAAAAGACAAAAGGAAGAAGCTTACCTGGAAAAATTTATTTGGCTCCAGGTGTAATCCTCTCAATTGGAAGCCCCTTTGAAGTCCGACGCTCGGCTATAAAAGGAGACTTCTCCTCTTCATCAGGAACAAGCCAAGACAACACAAGTAAGAGAGAGCATAAGATTCCAGAGAGAATTCCAGTTCCAAAAATTCCTTCTTTGTAATTTTCCTTTTCAAAATTCTCTTCTCTTGTAATCATCAGTTTGAGTCATCCCTCTGCTGTCAACGAGCTTGTAATCATCAACTCCCTGTAATCAAGGTATAATTTCAATAAACAAAAATTTTCAGATTCAAATATTTGCGCTTTTATGCTTAAATTTCTGCAATAATTTAGACAGAATTAGACAGTAATTATTTCTGTTTTTATGCTTGAAGTTCATTAGACAGTTTGTGGACAGTCCTCAAAAGTGTGGTCATAATGAGTCTTCCAGGTAAAAGTCATTCCTTGAATATAAACTCCAAACTTGCTACAGTCAGCCAGGAAATTCATTATATGTTCTTGCCGGGCTTCTCCTAAATTTCTGGCTTGCTGACATATGAACTGTTTAAGGTCTGGAGAAAGGTCTTGAGAAAGATTTAAAATCTTTTTTCCAAGAAAAGAAAATCTGACAATTCTAAATCCTTGTTGTTCTTGAGAAAGTTTTTGATCTTTATTTTGAAATTCATTTTGAAGAGATTTTGAAAATACAGCTTCTTTTGCTTTCTTTCTGCAATTAAAATTTTCAAGATTCGTATCCATTAGGCTACAATGAATAGCAGGTCTTGAAGTGTTAGCAAAACTTTCTAATTTATCATTTATCTGTTTAAAATAAAAAGATAAAGCATTTAGACCTTCTAACTTTTGGACATCACTTTTTGCATTCCAGATGTGGTCCAGAATGCACTTCTGTGATCTGTCTAATCCATCTATATCTTTATGAATTCTGAAGGATAAATTACTTTTAGGAATCACTGGAAGAGTGACTTTCCCAAAAGTAATCTTTTCTCGTTCCATCTGTAGAGAAAATTCATAATAAATTAGATATCTGATGAATTTATCTTGAATATGCCAAAATTGAAAGTAAATGGAATTTATTAAGGACACATTATTACGAATAACAAACCTTAAAGGAATATTTGAAAATTTTGAAATCAGATTTATTGATTTATACGAGCATGAACAAATACCATCACAATCTTGTTGATTTTCTAATTCGTCTTCTAGACTTGAATCCTCACTTGACATTTCTTGAGTTATCAATATTTGATTATCTTCTTCTGATTCATAATTTTCACTTGATTCATCATTTTCTTTATCAATCATTAATCCTATCATTAAGTTTTTAAGTTTATCACTTATTTCTAATGAATTAATTTTATTTTCTAATTTACAATCTCTTGAGTAATGGCCTATCTTTTCGCATTTATAACAAGTAGGGGTTTTCTTTTTTAAAGTAGATTTATTTGGAGATTTTGATTTATTAGGAGTAGATCTTACAAACTTCTTTTGAAATTTTGACTATGTTGGAGGTTTTTTACATTTTGAATTAATTTGTTTATTTTTTCTTTTTGAGGGAGCAACTATCGTATCATATCCATAGTATGAACAGAATTTTCCTAATTCTTTTTTTCTATCTTGTTTTTCCTTTTTCATTTGACTCTTTAATTTGAGATCAGTACAAAGAGCTAAACCTTCATTATTAACAAAAGTAATTAATTCTCCATAGGTTAATGACTCATAAGGAATTCTACCATTATGAATATTTCTTATTCTCTGTCTAACCTTTTCTACAAACAAAGTGGGTAAACCTGATATAAATTTTTCTTTCCAATAATGACTACCACAATCATGTCTAGACATAACTTTGACTAAAAACATATCCTTATACCATTTGAAATCTTGAAGTTTTGGACATCTAAGATTATTAAGGATTTCAGAAGTTCTCTCTTGAAAATAAACAGGATCTCCTATGAAATGTTTTGTTATTGCAAATATTAAGGTGTTTACAGCATCTTCTTCATAAGTTTGTACAGATGTTCCTTCCTCTTTTACTATTGTCTTTGTTGCATTTAATATATATTCTCTATCAACTTGACTCAAATAATGATCCCACCAACCTTTAAGTAAACCAGTAAATCCTATAACTAAGGCACCGGCGGCATGAAAGTCAGAATTATTAGTCTTACATCTATAAGCATTAGCGGCCATCATCATTTCATGAAGCAAATTAATTATTTGATGTTCACTCATTCCATCTATATTCCATTCATAAAAACTACTACCATCATAACTAGCAGCTAATTGAAAGTTTCTTTCTTCTAATTGAACATCAGGAAAAAAAGGTTTTGAATAATAATTTTTTCTACTTACGAAATTATTAGAAACTGCATTTATTGTTGAAGGGTTTGAATCTGGAGACATTTTGAATTGTTCTTCTATCTTATTGATTTCTGAGTTTCCTTTAGTTATAGTTTGAATTTGATTTTTAGTTTGATTAATGCCATTAATATTAAGTTTGTCTAATCTAAGTTGTATTTCTTTTAACATTGTTTCTGTAGGTGTGGCTAATTGTATATTTGATTTTGCAGCATTTATGGGAATAATGAAAGGTTGATCTAAAGACTTAGAAGATGAAGATGATGATGATGATGATAAAGTTGAAGAAATTCTTGAAGAAAAAATTGTTTTTGAAGTTTCTCCTATTCTCCCTTCTGGGGCAGAAGAAAACAAAAATTGAGAAATTTTTGTTGTTTGTTGATTAATATGTTGAAGAGAATGATTTGTATAAAAATCATAAATTTTTGACATATTGACTATAAGAAGAAGGGGAAGGAGAAGAAGGAGAATGAGAAGGTAATGTTGAAATAGTTTTAGGGCTGTTTTGAATCTGAACATGAATATTTTTTGATTTAGAAGCTTGAATAAAGCTTTTTGAAGGTTGAAGAGGAGGAAATTCAGGACTCAGGACTTGAAAAGAGTTTGAAGTCTGTAATGGAAAAGTAGGACGGATATTTTGAAAGTTTGACATCATGGCATAAGAAGCTTTTGTTTTCTTGGATGATGAAGGAAGTTGAGGCCTAACGGGAGTGCCCATTAGGAGGAGGATCCTTACCCTGCAAAAACTCCCGAGTAAGGAAGTCAGGAAGGGAATTCAACTCTCCTTTTATAAATTCAATTTCAAAGTCAAAATTTGAAAGTAAAGCTTGCCATCTTGCAAAAATTTGTTTTGAAACTAGATTTTTGACATCCTTTTGTAAAATATCTTTTGCAGCTTTGCAATCAAGTTTTAAAAGAAATTTCTTGTTTATCAAATCACTTTGAAATTTTGAAATACATAAAACTATAGATAAAACTTCTTTTTTGATTGTTGAATAATTTATTTGAGCGCCCAACCAGATCCCTGAATGATATCTAACTATATGCACTTTATGATTATATTCTTGCTTTAATATACCTCCATATCCTAAATTAGATGCATCTGTTTCTACGATGAGCAATGCATTTGGATGAGGGATGTTAATGCATGGTAAATGTTTGACTCTTTGTTTGATTTCTTTGACTAAGTTAGTATGATTCTCAGTCCATGCAGGGGCATTTTTTCTAAGTCTTTTGTATAAAGGTTCACAAATGATTCTCAAGTCTTTGAAATAATCAGAAACATAATTTAAACAACCTGAAAATCTCTGCAATTGTTTTTTATCTTTTATTTCATCAGGAAATCTATCAGCAAATTCTATTGACCTTTGAATCGGTTTTGTTTTTCCTTGAAAAATTTCATGTCCTAAAAATCTGATTTTTGTTTGAAATAATTTCATCTTAGGAGCAGAACATGCCATTCCATTTGCTTTAATGACATTAAAAAACTTTTTTAAATGAACAAAATGTTTTTCTAATGAATCAGAAAAAACTAAAACATCATCAATGTATACAATTATGAACTGAAAATGAAGGTTAAAAATGTCGTTTATAATATTTTGAAATTCAGAAGGGGCATTTTTGAGACCAAAAGGCATGACATTCCATTCATAATGACCAAAAGGGACAGTAAAAGCAATTTTGTATCTATCTTCTTCTTTAATTTGAACCTGCCAAAATCCTGATTTCATGTCAAATTTTGAATAAATTATAGCACTATGAAGTCTTTTGAGTAAATCTTGCTTATTAGGAATAGGGTATCTTATCCATTGTAGTACTTTATTTAAAGGCTTATAATTAATGACCAATCTAGGAGCACCTCTTTCCATCTCAGCAGCATTTTGAACATAAAAAGCAGCACAACTCCAAGGAAATTTAGAAGGTCTAATTAATTTCTTTTTTATTAATGAATCAATTTCTTGTTTGCAATATTCTAAAAGTTTTTCATTCATTTGAATCGGTCTAGCTTTAGTAGGAATTTTAGACTCATCAAAATTTTGAATATAAGGTAAACTTATTTCATGTTTCTTTCGAGACCAAAAAGCATTTGGAAGATCAGAACAAATTTCTTTTTGAAAAAAATCTTGAATTTCTTTTATCTTCTTTTGAACTTTGTCTTCTAAAAGTTGTTCTTCTATTTTTCTATATTGAATTTCTTTTGATATAAAATTTATATGGGCTTGTTTTCTTTGAATTAAATTTATTCTTTTATTTATTAAATCACTTTGAACTTGATGTATTTCTTTCTTAGTTAATGGATATATAAAAGGGAAAAATATAGTATTTCCTAATATTATGGTTTTGACACCTTTATCATTTACTTGGAAAGGGTAAAGTAATGTAATAAAAGGGGTTCCTAATATTAAGGGTTCATTCATATTTTTTACTAATATAAATTGAGTTTTAAAACAATAATTATCTTGACATATATGAACATTTTGAAGTTTATATTCAATTTCTAATTTTCCTTTATTTGCAGCAAAATATTCTTCTCCAATAGTTTCGTAATATTGAATAGGAATTAATCCTTCTTGAATACAATTCATATCAGCTCCTGAGTCTATTAATGCTACAATTTCTATTTCAAAATCTTCAACTATGAGTTTTATATTAGTATACCATCTTTGAAAATCTATTTTAGATATTGTATTGATAAATGATTCTATGGGAGTTTGTTTATTAGGTATTATTATTCCTAAATCTTGATTATCAGATGTTTCAGCCGAATCTTGTTTATATTGTATTACATTTCTAATTTGTTCGTTTTCTTGTTTTATTAACTCATTTTCTGATTTTATCTGTTCATTTTCTAATTTTAATAGACTTATTTGCTTTTTTATTTCTTGTATTTCTTCTTCCAAGTCTTTAATAGTTATAGGTCTTTGAGTTTTTCTAAATCTGCTATAAATTTCATCCATTGAATATTGAGTAGGTTTAATTTGAGTTTTATTTGAATCTTCTGTGAGAATTAAATTTTTTAAATTTTGTAAATAAGTTCTTTGTGTTTCTTCATCTTGTATTTTGTGTTTATTGAAATTATATGTTTAAATTTCTGCAATAAATTAGACAGAATTAGACAGTAATTATTTCAGTTTTTATGCTTGAAGCTCATTAGACAGTATTAAATTACTGTGTGCTTAATACAATTGCTGCGTGTATGAACTGTTGTCTGTCCTGGGTGCAAATGAATCATGATTGAATTTGTCCCACCATTTGATATTGAATTCTCTAGAAAGAGATAATGGAAAAGGATGAGGTTGCTCTTGTCTAATTCTGTCTAATTTATTGCAGAAATTTCCTCTGTGTAGGGAAATTCCATTAGAAAGGTATGGCTGTAAGTGTGCCCTCACTTATAGCATTTGTAAAGCAAATATTGACTTAGACAGTTATAAGCCCATTATTATTTCTCTCCTCAGAATAATACTAAAAGAAATTATTTTCAATCAATCCCTATTCAATGGTCAGGACTAAACCAGTGATTAAATTACTGTTGATTAAAACACTCAGAAAATGCTCAAAAAAGAATATTAACAATAACCTCAGAATTAGGTTCTCAACTGCCCCTAAATAATCATCAATTTAACTTTGTTTTCTTCTGCCCCGGGAGAGGTGGAGGAAACATCATAAAAAATAAAAAAAGAAACATTAAAAATAAAAGAAGAAACTGTGTTTGCCTGTTTAAGAGACGCTAGGTCTGTTAAATTTACTGACTCCATCCTTAGCATGATAGATTCAAACCTTGCAAATGGTCCCGTCAGATTTTATCCATTCTATTTGATTAAATTCGAAATTTCCTGAACAGGGACCACCTTGAAAAAGAAGCCTGTCTCAATCTGGAAAAAAAATCTTATATATTTATACCTCTGATCGATACCAAATTTTACCATACACTTGAATAGTCGGGATTAAAACTTTAGTATGGTACTAAATCGGTAATATAGATTTTTCTAAAATTTTAAATTGATAAACCGTAGAAAATCTAATTGAAATATTAAAATGGGTTTTTAAGAATTTTAAATTTTATTAAATTAAAATTTTAGTTTATTTACATATTATTCCAAATTGATGGAAATCTGTTGGCTGGTATTCACTAGTTCATTATCGATAATTTAAATTTTATGACAAATATAAATTTATGTTTGGTTTTAGGGAAAGAAGAACATACTAAAAAATGATTTTTAAAATCATTAAATAATTTTTATATTTAAAATTATTTAATATTTATATAAAATAGTTAATTAAATAAAAAAGATTTGAAGTAATATATAAAATAATTTTAAATTTTAAATTTATTTTTATTCTTCTTCTTCTTTTTCTATATTTTCTTTTTTTGTATTTTTCTTTCAATTTTCTAAAAAACCAAAAATGAACAAATCAAAATCAAATAAAACCACACAGGTATAGTCAGGTGGGTTTTTGTCGATAAATAAATAAATTATAATTTAATTAAAAATAATAAATCAATTTAAATCAAATTCATATATACAAATAATAAGTTTATTTGTGTGTTTCAACATAAGATTGAATCCAACACGGAGATGCTCAACCCAAACTTGCAAAGAAAAAAATTGATCAGGTTTAAATCGTTCTATGAATTGAATCAAACATCATATCAAGAATAAAACTTAATGTAGCAAATTTTTTCTTAATAAACAATTCCACCAAAACAATAAGGGCGACTCCAGTGAATCAAATCAATTGCAAGATTTGGAAATCCACCCATGAGATCAGGCTTTAGGGTGAGAGCAAAAACAGTATCCAATTTGGCTCAACTCAAAGCAACCCAATTATTGAGATTGATTCATGAGAAAAACCCTATTGTATCTGGACCTGGACCTGGACCTGTAGCTTGTGTGTGTTGTGTTGTTGTCGTTGCTGTGGGTTATTATTGCTCTCTTTCTGTTTGTAAACAAAAAGTATAGACTATAATGTCTTAATAGGAAATTTTGGTACTTACGCAGGCAGTTGCTGTATCAATTCCCAGATTATAAAAAAAAAAAAAAAAAAAGAATGTGTCAGTTTGGAAGCTTTGAATCACAGTTAAGGGTCTTTGGTACTCACGCAGATATGGGGGCGCATATTGGCCTGCTGTGCCAACATCTCCTGAGCAGATATGAATATGTTAGTAACCAAGCTAAAGACAAATATGTAATAATTGATGTGCTTCCCCTTAAAACTCCAAAAAGAGACTATTTTTTAAATGATATATTTTTAGAATATATTTTTAAAAGATTAGTTTTCTAAAAATAACAAAATTTTAGAATAATTATTAAAAAAATATTTAACATAAAAAAATTTGTCAAACATTATGGTATAAAATAGTTTTGAAGGACATATTGGTCTCTTCATGTTTTATATCCTTCACATCCATTATACAACTTATATGGATTAAATCTTAATTTTTGGGTCCCACCGATGCAAAACACAATTGTCCCCAAAACAATCAAGTTAAATCGAAACTCTAGCGCACATATAACATCTTTTGATTAATAATACCGTTTTCATATATTTGGTATAGTGCTAAATACATACAATTTGGTACTAGTAAGACCTCCCAAAAATAAAAGAGAAAAGGAAATAAGAAATAAGACTAAATGAATTTTTAATTTTTTTTTAAGTTTATTATTTTTTACAATATAAAATTTGAAATCATATCATTTTTAAAATAATTTTGGTTTTATTTTTTTGGTAGAAAACTTTTCTTATATTGTATTAAATACTTGCATTTGATTTTATTTAATCACATATATATTAAGGATGTGATAAAGATATTAGGATATAAAAAGTATGGATGGTGGTGTTTGTTTTTTTAAACTTTTTTTTTTTACTTTTTGTTAGCTTGTTACTTATTTCTTAATTTTTGTTTGGCTCAATAAAAAATATTAAAATATTTTAATTTTTCTAAATACTAAAAATAATATATTAGTTTTTATTTATTTTTTAATACTTACTATAAATAAAGTATTAAAAAAAATAAACAACTTAATTCTTAACACTGTTAAATATTATTTAGTTCTAAATTCTATTTAGAATTAAGTCAAAACAACAAATGGTACTAAAGTAATATATCTAATATAAAAAAAAAATTACTAAAAAAATAAAACAATTAAATCTTAGTATGGAATATCGTGTATTTAATTTTAGCATCAATTAAAATGTTTTAATAAAAAAATAAAACAATCAATTTAATAAGTACATAAACTAAGGTTACTAATGATTGATAGGATAAAATAGAATAAGATGTGTATATCATAACATATCATATCCGATTATATGAAAAAAAAATGTATATTTTATGATATAATTTCTAAAGAAAAATACTATTTTTATATATTATATCCAATAACATGATATGCAAAGGTAACATGTTTAATGCGATATTTTATGTTATTTTTATATTTAATTTATAAAATAATAAAAATAAATAAAATAGAGTATACATTATTTTTCAATGTTTTTAAAAAACGATTATATTACATTCCAATGTCCTATCATATCACACATCAAACAAGAGATAAAATATGTTATTTCCTCTTTTATCTTATCTCATATTATACAAAACCAATCAAACATAACCTAAAAATTTTATATTTAAAGTCTTGAAAATTTAGCTTTTTTCTATATAAAATTTGTTGCATATTTTAATTTTTAATTTTGATGGGTTTAAATTGTTTTTCGTAGTCAGTGTTCAATTAGTGTTCTAAACGACAAACATTTTGTTATAGAAAAAAAATTAATAATTAGAATGAAAGTAAAGGTTAAATATTTTGATGCCATCTAAATTTTTATCATACATACATTTTTAATCATATTATCTATACTTATCACATTTTTCACATTTTTATCATCTTTTTCATGAGTTCATATTCTTCCAATCCATCATAAAAAAAAACTTCACAATAAGCTATAATTTTTGTATCATAGTCACATTTATACTCTACTTTCACATCCTTTAACACATTCATATTGTACATTTATTTAATTGAAGTTGACAAAACATTCAATATTATTTTGAAACATCTTCCCTTCCACGTGTCAAATACTAATATTTGAATAACATGGCATATATTATGAATCGAAATTAAAATTCTATAAATTTAAACATTTAAAAAAATTTGAATATTGTTGGGTGAGAGCTCATGAGTTTCGATGTGTAAGCTAAAAAAAAAAGTTACAAGTGAATGAGGGTCTTAAACGATGAAGAGAAATCAAAATTTTGAGGAATTTTGGTTTTTTATAATGATTTTTATTATTATCATTTATAGCCATTATTATTAAATAAAATTATATTACAAAGTACAACTATGGGATTAGCAATTATTTTTAATTTGTTGTTCTATTTTTTTAATATAACCTCATTTTTAAAAACTACACAAGTACTACATTGTACCATCAATTTATTTTTATATGTGTTTAAAATAATAGATTGGTGAGGATGAATAAAAAATGTAATGGGAATATGAAATTAACATTAATAATGTTTTGAAGCCATGTTTTATTTTAATTATTAATCAAAGATCACAAAAAAATAGAATTAATTGGTTTAAAAAAATGAGACAATCCTCGTATTTGTTTAACCTCTTTCGTATTTTTGCTTATAAAATAACTAATTTTTAACATAAATGTCCTTAATTATTTCAAATATTTATATATATGTTTTAGAAAAAATGATTATTATTATAATAAAAAAATGAGGATATTTTTTTGTCAAAATATGATTAAGAAATAATGAAAGGTTAGATTTTTAAAATTGGGTTTTTATG
The DNA here is from genome assembly GCA_030254885.1 of Vitis rotundifolia. Classification (NCBI taxonomy): domain Eukaryota; kingdom Viridiplantae; phylum Streptophyta; class Magnoliopsida; order Vitales; family Vitaceae; genus Vitis; species Vitis rotundifolia. The sequence goes on from CM058151.1 coordinate 20,316,343, forward strand.
GTTATGTTAATCAAATCACTTAATAAATTATGATTTTGTATCAATAATTTTAGTAAAATGTGATTAAATGAGTAATTTAATAGTGTAATAATAATTTTAAAATATAACGAAAATAGAATTTCTCATCTATGTGTATAGGTAGATTTTAAATTTGAAATATGAATATTTAGTAATATTTTTTTAAGTAACGATGTCCTTCATTTTATAAATATTTATATTTCAAATCATTGACTTTGAAAAATACAAAAAGAAGCCACCAAAACACATAGGGGCCTTTATGTAATTTAATCCAGACAAATGAGTGCCGAAGCGGCTCAACGAAACAACTAAAAACGCGACACGTGTCGACGACGGCAAATATTTAGGGAGAATTGTGTTTTGGGCCCAGCTGGGCCCAAAATTTAACATTTGGTCCTCCAACCACCCATATTTAAGCCCAAGACCCAAACAAAGTATGAAAATTAAGATGAAGGATATTGTCTTTCATTAATTCCTAAAATACCCTTATCCCTTATATGCCTACAAGTGAGTGTGAATTTTAATTTTTTTTTGTGTTTTTTTCCCTTTCTATTCCCTATTAAATATTACTCATTTCTAACTTTTTTTTTTCCTTTTTATTCCAATATATATTTCTATTTTATGTCAAATAAAAAGCAATAATATTTTTTTTATTTTTCATTTTTAAAGATATTGAATCTTTTTGCTCTTATTAAAAGCAATGATAAAAATTTTGGGATTTTTCATTCAAATATTTTTTATCTTTTTGTATTTATATTTTAGTTTAATTTTAATTTTTTATTTTAAATTTACATTACCCTTTCATCTATATTTTTCTCTTATTTTTAACTATTTTTTATATTTTCTACATTAACCATATTTTAAAAAATTTTAAAATTAACTATCACTTCACTTTATTTTATATATATAGCTTTTTAATTTTTAATGTTTTTATTTTAAAATTTTTAAAAAGATAAATTTGTTGAAAAAAAATAACTAAGATATGAAGTTCTAATATTATATTAATAATTTTTCTTATCTAGATAGATTAATGTAAAGTATTTTGACCCACAACAAGAAAATTGTCAATACAATTTTTTAGTTAAACTTTAAAAATTAAGTTTCAAATAAAATATATTATATAAAATTTTATCTAAAAATTATTGAAAGTGGTATTTAATTTTTTTATTTATTGACTTTCAAACTTATCTAATTTTTTACTTGAAAGGTAATAGAACATGTTTACAAAAAAAAAAATAGTTTTTCATTTTTTAAATAAATGAGTATAAATATATATTAAAAGAATTAAAGATAATCTAAGTAAAAATTTTGATAAATATGATTATAATTTTAAATATAGATTCATTTGGATAAAATTTCACAAAAAAAAAAAAAAAATAGTGAAAAGAAAGAACATTGCTAAAACTACAAAAATAAAATATGCAATTACAAAATTTTGATGATGAAATTTAAAAATAAAATTCAAAACAATTCTTGAGTGAGAGAATTTGAGTGGGGGAAAAATCTTTGAGTGAAAAAAAATAGGAAAGTTTTTCAAAATCACTTGAAATCCATAACAAAAAGTAATCTTGTACACCCTTGTACAATTAATAAATTTGTCTTGTACAGTTAGTATAATACCCTTGTACAATAACTCAAATAACTCAAAATTTTATTTCTTATGTGTTAATTTTTGTAGGGAATGTCTTAATGAAATAGTTTGGTAAAAAAAAGAAAAAAAAGACTATCAATAATCGTCTTAATATCAAATTCAAGTTGTTTAAAAATCATACAAAACCTATTAGGAGCCTTGTACACCCTTGTACACTTAGCACATTTCCCTTGTACAATTAGTGTAATACCCTTGTACAATGACACAAATTTCATATTTGTCATAACTTAAACGTATTTTCAAAAAGAGACAATCTAGAAAATAAAAATAAATAAAAATAAAAACTAGAAAAATATTTTAAAACCAAACTCAAATATAATCTATATAATTTTTAGTTATTTGTTTTCATCTAAAACAAGTAAATATACCTTTCAACCCTTTTTATATAAAAATAAATAAATAAATCTCTACTATGTATTGGTATAATCCACTTCTAAAATTAGGTCATATGAAAACATTTTAATTGAGTACTTAAAACAAAAATTCTTCATCCATCATCATTTTAATCGAGTACTTAAAATAAAAACTCTCAATCCATCCACTTTCTTTATTTTTCTTTTTCTTATTTTAATAAATTTTCAATTAATTCAAATCATTAAAAAAAAATCTTTAATAAACAAAATTTGTAGCATTTCATATAACTTATTACTAAAAATCATGTTCAAAAAGTTATTAAAATAAGGAAGGAAGAAGATTAAAAAAAAAAAAAATTGAACTTTTTATTTTATAATAGTAAAAAAAAACTTTAAAATACTTTTTAGTACAAAAAAAATTAAAATAGTGAATATATTTATTTTAAATGGTATTTTAATCATTAAATTATTTACTTCTAAAATGTACACTATAAAAATAAATGTAAAAGATAATTTTTATTTATTTAAATTAATATTTTTTTAGAAAATATTTTCCAAAATAGTCTTTGAATCGTTAATATAATTTTTTTTATTTATAATTTAAAAATAAAAAATAATGTAATTTTGTAATTATTTATAAAAGAGTTTAAAAAAAATAAAAAATCCAAAAATAGTTAAATAAGAAAGAAGAGTGGCAAGTAGTAGAATAAAGACAAAAATGAGTCAAGTGGGTATTTTTGTCAATTACTATCTCATATCCTTGGGCTTAAATATGGGTGATTGGAGGACCAAATGTTAATTTTTGGGCCCAGCTGGGCCCAAAACACAATTCTCCCAAATATTTATGCCACATTGTACGGTCAATAACTTATGAATCTTATCTCTAAATATAATTAGCCACGTGGCACCGATAATTATCTCTGCAATGCAATCAGGTAGGAAACTCCCCAACCAATGACGTGACAAGAAAGAAAATCTAGCCACTTAAACATTGACGCGTGGTGATAGGAGCTTAAACTGACCTTTTTCCTCCTACTCCCATGTGCTGCCGCAGCAGCCTACCATCGCTCATATATTTCAGATATTCGGCACATATTCCAAGGCCCACCCGATTTTTTGGCCCCTCGCCTAAAACTGCCTTCCCGTAATCATTCAATTATTCAAGGAAAATGAAATAAATAGTTTTATATATTTTAAAAATAAAATATTTATTAAATACATCTCATCATTAGATTTGTTGGATAATTTTTACAAAATAAAACAAAGGACCTTCAATTTCAGACATAATTACACTTTGTGCCACTATTTAATGAAAGATTTTTATCATCAATAACTAATAAGGCTAATTAATTTATTTAGTAACGCAACACATCATTATATAATTTACTTCATTAAATTATTTGATTGCAAAAATTTAAAACATTTATTATATCTCTTCTCGAAGGAGACTATGATTTCGTTACGAAGTTATTAATAAAATGTATGTGATTTTATATACAATTTAGAATATTTATATCATATTAAAAACAAATAAGAGTGTGTTTGCTTGTATCATTTTAAAATAGTTTTCTATTTTTAAAAATAAAATATTATTTATATAATTTTTTAATATTAATTTATCATTGTTTTCAAAAATAATTTTAAAAAATACAATGAAATATATAATAAATTTTAGAAAATAAATAAAAATTATTTTCACCAATTTTAAAAAATAAAATGAAAATAGGACCGTTTAGTAATGTTTTTTTAAATTTATTTTTTAAAAATATTTTTAAGTTAAAGAATAAAATGTAATTTTTAAAAACAAGCTAAAAAAAATATCAAACAGGCCTAAATAATTTAAATATTAATTTTATTCAATATATATAATGTATAATCTCATAAAATTATATAATATAACCTTATAAAAAGGTAGAAAAATATTAAGGTAATTTTGTAATTTTGAAAAACAATTTGTTTGAAAGGTTGTTATGAAAAATAATTATTTTTGGAGAAAATATGAGATTTTTTTCAAGTTTAGTTTAAGAACTGAAACGCTTAATAAAATTATAAGAAAAGTAATTTCCAAATTATGGGATTTGAATTGGGTTTGTGTATTATATTATATTATTAATGGTAAAATTACTCAACCACCAATCATTGAAGTTGAAGGGTATTTTCGTCATTTAATAAATAAAAAAATTAAATAAGCCAGCATGGCCGCGATATTGAGAGAGCGAGGGATGTAGAAGACTATAGCGCTTTGCCTGAACTGGAACTGAGACCACCAGCACCACATTTTTTTTTAAGGAGTTAACGCCGTTAGCGCCCGCTCTAACGGCGACCAGCACCGCACATCTCTCCCGTTTTCTCTCTCCGCGATCTCATCGGAGCTTTCCTCGTGTTTATCGGAGCAAGGTCCGTTTCTTTCTCGTTTTCTTTTTTTTTTTCGTTAATTCGAACAAAAACTTCGATCTTTCTCTTCGATTTTTTTTTTCTCAGTCTCCGTCGATTCTCCCTCCGGCGGGCCTCTGTGAATCTCGCCGGAAATTCGCCGGAGAGGAGGAAAGGTGGAGGAGGAGGAGGAGAGAGAATTGTGAGAGTTTGAGTTTTGAAAATTTTGAGAATTTTATCTAGTTTGATTTTTAGAATAGAATTTTATGTAAAATATTGGGAAATACATGTGGTTAACGTGCAATGCAGGGAAGAGAGAGTGAGAGGATGGTGGAATCAAAGCTTTGGAGGTTATTGCACGGCACAGATACCTAGATCTCTTCATCAATCTCTCTCCCTGCCTTGTGCCGTAATCAATTCCAAATTTTTGAATTTTTTTTTCTCTGCCTCTCTCTGAGTTTAAATTATTTTTTCGCCATTTCTCTCTCCGCATCTCTTCGCTCACGGAAGCTTGGTTGGGTGGTGATGTCGGTGGTAATTTAACAGGTTGGGATTTTTATGTTGTTCAATTCTTTTGATCGTTTGAATTTTTCTCAGGTCAAAGGTGAATTTTATAAAAAAAAATAAAATTGAAAAAGGATCATTGTTTTTTCCTTTTTTTTTTTTTTTTGCGGTTGCTGGCGTGATCAGCAGCTCAAATTGGGGTTTTCGTCGCTTGATTTTGCTTTAGAGTTGTTTGAGATCTCTTGGAAAATTTTCCTCAATTCTTTTGCTTGGCATTTCATTTTTTTTTTTTTAATTTGTTTTGGTGCTGAATTCTGAGAAATATGCTTCTTGTCAAATTGATATGAAATGCTTATTTGTTTCTCTTCGCATCACGGTTATTGAATTTATACTTTTTTTTCCCTTTTCCATTTCTGCAATTTAGCTTTTTTGCTCGCTGCTAATTTGGAATTCCGTATTTCGGAATGATTTCACTTTTTCTTTCATTTGCTGAAGGGGAAAATTTTGAATTGTCTTTATAGATGTGCATTCAATTGCGGGAGCCAGAAACGGAACTTTCTGATTGAGTTTTAATTTTTTTCTCTTTTGGGGGGTTTTCTTGCTGCTGGGTTTTATCATGCCATCAAAAATGACAGACTTACATGGTTGGTCTCGGTCCTCATACTTTTCTGAGGAAGCATGCTTGCCTAGTGAGGTATTGATTGCATAGATATCTTTCAATTCCATTGAGAACTCATGGTTATACAAATTTTTAGTTGGTTGAGGAATTCATGTAATGTGGTACTGCACCATTGAGGAATTGAGAGACTCAATTTTCTGTCATTTCTTTGTCCTTTTCTTGTTTTTGATGCCAATGCTCATTTCCCCCTCCATCTTCATGATTTGCAGAGACAAGTTGGGTTTTGGAAGGCAGAAACTATGGCTGACCGCTATGGTGAGTACTGTTGCTTTATAGGATGAAGATTGCCTTGTTTCAATGCATAATAGTATGCCCTTGCATTGGATCTAGATATAAGTAGGAATCCAAGAATTTTGTAGAGACTGATTTGCAGGAAGATATGTTTTGTTTTGCTTATTTGTTTTTCTAAGAGGATGTCTTTTTGACCAACTATCATGGCTTTAGGAGGGGGAAGGACCCATAACCTTCTTCGCACATGTTGATAGGTGGGGGACAGTAGATCAATTTATCAAAGCAGGCATTGTTGGTCATTTTGATAAATATTGATCACACTCTTTTAAATAAAAGTCCTTTTTTTAGATATGGGTGAGAGCAATGAGGGTTTTTGTAACTTAATTGCAGCTTTTTTGGATTTTTTTTTTAATTGAATGCTTGTTGTGCATGGGTCCTAATTTCTCAGGATGCTCTTTACTTTAAAAAATAAAAAAAAGGGCTTTTGAAGGATCAACATCTGGGTAATCAATAACCAAAGCCTCAACATCAAATGGGAATTTTTCTGAACTCCTCGAGTTTGGAAATTTTGGGTGTGATTCTATCAGGTTAAAATGCGAACCTTTTCCTGAAACCTAGAAGGAAATTCTGGCGACAGAATAAACACAGCACTTATCTATTTGTTTGCAGACTAAATTGTAAAGCGTATTACAAAGTATCTTAATAGTTTTATGAGGTGAATGGAGAGAGGCCAAACATATATCCAGGGCCAAACATTTACAAATACAAATAATAACTTATTTTTGCCATTTAGAATGTTTATTGCAGATATCTTGAGGCTCTTTCATTTAAAAAATAAAAAGATAATTTTTTTTACATCTGTTGCATAGTATGTTTATTGTGCAATTATTACACTTGCATGACTCTGCGATGATAACCTGTTGTATTACTGTCTTACTGGTGTCTATGAACCCAAAACTCCTCTGTAATCTAAACAGAGTACAGTGTAAGATTGAAACCAAACTGTTTCTTAGGCTGCAAATTCTATCATAAGTAGGGGTTGCAATGAAGTTGAATGGTCCAATGAACCTCCAGGTTTATTTGATAGCAAGGGTCAGGTTTGAGTTGGGTTTTGTATAGCATTCAGGTTTATCATTACCATCATCAAGTGTTTTGGTACATTGCCCTAGGCATTGTCAGCAAAACTACCTCTTTGAATGATCAGGCATCTAATCCAACTTCACTGTGAAGTATTTCAAATCCGATCTGGGCTTGTGTCAGGATTGGCCTTTTATTTCATAGGAGTGTTGAGCTGGCTTTTCCCAACAACAAAACAGGTGATCGCATAACTTGGTCTGTTGGTCCCATATCCACCTTGTTCCCAGACTCTTCACTAATGCATGTTTAGATTGTGGGAAGCACAAATGGAAACTGTGCTTCCCAATATGGGGAAGCTGGAAAGTGATGGATGTCACTTTTCTCTATCCACTCTCTTCATGTGTTTTTGGGAAATCATTCTAAAAAGTACATACAGAGCATTTATAAGCATCTCTTATAAACAGGAACTAGGAACCAAGAACCAAGGAACTACTTGAATCTACGGGAAAAAGGTGGCCTGAAAATTTACCTGTACTGGTCATAGTTATTAGCAAAAATAGTGAAAAACTTTGGAGGCATCCACAGGATCATGGATCCTTCTTTCACAGAAATACACTGTTAATGCCTCCTTTCTATTTCTAAATCTTTGGTAGTGAATGTGCAATTTAGAAATAGAAAGGCAATATCAGCAGTGTATTTCTCTGAAAGAAGGATCCGTCCTCTTGTGACTGCTTCTTGTTGGAATATTTCTCAAATTCCTGTTTTGACTTGATTCATATTTTATTAAACTTTCTTTTATGTCCAAATTCTTGTATAAAAACTTCTTTTGGGATTCCTTTTTGAAATAAATTCATTCTCCTATAGGTTTAGAATCTCTATAAATATTGTTAACTCATAAAGATGAAGAGTTATGAGCTAAAGGTGGACCTTTCACAAACATTGTTTGTGCAAGGTTAAATAGTAATTTGGGAATCATATTTTCTTTAATTGCGAAGAAGCTCGAAAGCTTTTGGACCTTTTGTTTTTTTTGTTTGGATTTAGTGGATGTTCCCACTGTTGGCTCAAGAGTTACTGCTAGCAGAGGAAGCAGTGGATAATAACCACATTATTATTATTATTTTTTTCCTTTTGGTGCATGTGGGGAGTGCTTTGGTGGAGCTTTCAAAGAGGAGGAGCATTCTAACCCGTCCTTGAAAGAACTTTTCCTCAGAACTCCTTACTGGTCCTTAATTCGTTTGGTGCCTGACAATCTTTCTTTTTTGGATTTTATTTATTGTTTATTTAGAGGCTAGGGGTTGTAGCCCTTTGTTTCTCTTTTCATCCTCATTTGTTGTTTCACCCTTTGACGTTACATGTTGCGTATTTGGGTTGTATGCCATTTTGTTAGATGGTATATATATAGGGAGAGAAGGAAAAAGGTGGACCTTTTTTTAGGGCTCAACTTTGGGCATTGATATTGGGAACAAGAAAATATGAATTGTTTCAAGTTCTCTATAACTTCTTTATGGTTAATTTGGAAAAACCATTGATATTAGAGCTTTAACTAGCCCTAACTAATGGTACCATAGCTCACATTGACTCCATCAATTGGTACCAAAGCTCAAGGTTCAATTTGAGATCCAAACATTTAAAAGAACATAGGATTGGTTATCAGCCCTCCAAATTGGTATATGAGCTTCAATTGGTAAGGAAAGTATATACATATGATATCTTTTTGCAATAAGAGCAAGGATAATCATTTTTAAAAGTTTCCATGTGTACTAGTGCAATTGGCAACTTAGATGGTAGTGTACCGCAATTTGATTCTCAAAGATTGTTCAATACCTAGCATCAAGCGACTTCAATAAGAAGCACATGTTTGGTGATAATAGAAATTGATACTCATTTCATTCAATTTCCTTTTGAACGATATTTATTTTACTTTTTTTAGGAATAGATTGATGTGTCTAATGAGGAAATGATTTTAGAAGCTCTAAAGTGTCTTTACTTAGTTTTATGAGAGAAAGGAAAATTTATAAAGATGTGAAGGAGGGAAAGATATGCCAAGACAAGTGGGAAATTGGTGTCTAAGCTTCCACGAGCTTAATAATTTCAATAGCCATAGTTGGGATTTAATGGAGGTTGACAACAAATCTGTATTTCTTATTGGATGTGCTATGCTTTTAAGGGTTTAACACTTGAGAGTTGGCCCTGAACAATGCCTTTGTCTTTCATTGCATGTGATTTACTCCTATATAGCAGTTTATTCTATCATGAATGCAAGACTTAGTTCAGTTAAATAGGGAACCTAGGCTTGTTTTCTTTAGAATATTAAACTAATATGCTTAGGGATCTTGAAGTTTAACACACATGTATAGAATGGCAAAATTTGAAAATTAGGATTCGTATAGGTATATATTTGAATTATATGGTGGATATGAGACATGCAAAGGCTACACTACTTGCAATTGCCAACCAAGAGGCATCCGTGGCGAGGAAATGACAATTAGGAAAACTAATTTTCAACCTTCCATTTAATCGATGATTACCAAATCTTTTATACTCAACCTTCCATATAACTGATAATTACTATATCTTTTGTGTGAATATTTTAAGAAGGAATTGGAATTTTATTTCTTGAAATAAAGAAAAGAGAAAAGGAAGTAGAAGGTATCTTTCAAAATGAAGCATGAAATCTAATAGTAGAATAAAAAAGCAAAAAATAATCTCATCCATGGTTATCAAAGAATTAAAAATAGATCAACAAAAGGATGCTTTGATTTGTCGCTAGGGGAGTTGCATAAGGAAGAGGTAGAGGGAAGCTTGGAAAATGAAGTTGCTAAGCTTATTTGAGTGTATTTATAGGGAACAAAATAGGAGAATACTCAAATTGATGAAAATTTTAGTGCGATTTAAAGAAATAGGCCTGAAGTTTTGTGGTTTAAGGATTATTTAGGGGATGGTTCATGTTAAACCATGATTGACTGATAGACTATGTATATGAAGCTAACCAACAATTAGTAGTCCGCCTAACGTTCGACTTCTCCTACATTGCGCTGAAAAATGGGCACCGAACAAGGCTTAAATGCTACATTAAACTACCACTTTCCTCCAAAGCTTAAGTTGTTAGGTAATAAGTTGACAATGCATATCAAGTTGTGTTAGCTTTGTAGTTCGATTTTATTAGATTTTCTTGAATGTTTAATGATAGCCTTAGCTCTTGTTTTGGTTTTATTTTGTGGTATCTTGTATACTTCGCATGTATTAGGATTGGTCTTTCTCCAATGCTTTTTTTAATTATATAATATATAATCATCCATCAAAAAATAATATGAAATTTTGGCTTAAATTGGTAGTTTTAACATGGTATTAGAATTTCTGGGAGGTCATAGGTTCAAACCTCATTGTTGTTTACTTTCTCCATTTATTGAGCTGAAATACAAGTCAAAGAAGAGTGCCCTTCTGGCATGGTGTTAGGACTTTAGCCTTAGTAGGGGTTGATATATGTTGACGGCCAATTAACTAACAATTTAAGTTTTTGCATCCATATGCATTGGTGGCTCAATTGGCTGGTTTGCCCTCTCATGAAGACATTGCAAGTTCAAATCTTGTGATTTACCCAATATCACCTTTGAACAAATCTTCTATTTGTGAAACTTGGAATCTAACACCATTTTGTAATTTCTTTTTCTTTTTTTGCTTTTAATTAAAAATGTGTTTCTTTATTTAAGCTCTCTTTGCTCCCAGGGTGACGGGGACAATTATGAACTTTGAACATGTACTATAATGCCCTTACAAATATATAATTTCTCTTTTGGTATATTTTTTAATGACTTGTCAAAATTTGAAAAATTTTAGAATAGTAGTATTTATTAGATTTAAGTTCAATCATGCATTACAATGCCATACGTTTTTAAGTTGATTTTATCATACCACTAGGATTTAGTATTGGTTTATGTATTACATTTAAATTGGTATGTATTTTGCCTGTTTTGCTCTTGGTATCTTTCATAAAATTTTTTCATATGTTGCTCTATGCTTCATTTTTTTCCATATATGTGTATTTTACATGTTTACATTTCTTGTCTATCTATTTTCCAATATGTGAAAAATCCTTACAATACATGATACAATACATGGTATGTAAAAATAAGGAAACACATCACATGATAATTTCAAAAGATAAAGTTCATCTCCGATCTGTTTTTTTCTCATGCCACTTGAAAAATAATCAGCATCTTCCTAGTTTAGATAGAGATTCGGTTTTACTTGGTAGAAACACACAAAGAAAAAATCCCAAACATAAGATTCATTATGACTCATCTTGTTACTTTGTTAACTAGCCAAATCTATAGAATAAAATTCTATTATGACTGCCAAAGAGCAATAAATAATGCATACTTAACCTATAGATAGTCATGTATTACACGCTTTTATCCCCAAAGGGAAATTCATGGTTTTAAAGCCCCGCTGGAAACAGGAACTGCTCATACATACATGGAAAAAAATTGTTCATGGCTGAAAGTTTGGTAAACTACTTCAAAGAACAGCATAAGTTTTTTATGGTCTCACTGCTGATGCTCTATAGGAGCATACGGAAATGAATATCATTTAATGGATTTTTAAGAGAATTTAATCCAGTCAGTTTCCTGTGGAAGAATATGATAGCTAGTATAATATTTCAAATTACATTTTGGTACTAAGTTGAAGAAAATTGGAATTAAGCCTACAGGCTTTCAATAACAGGAATTTAATATTATCCCTGCATTCAAGAGGACCAGATTGGTGAAGAGAGTTGCAATCATTTCTTGAGTTTGTGCATGGAAGATGCTTGGACATGGACTTTAGTTTATTGAGCTTTTAGGCCTGTAAAGCCAATTCTTGAATTTATTGATATTATTGCTGTGTGAAACTTGAGTAATAGTGGATGGAATATCATGAATAGCAGGTGGCAAATCAATTGCTTCTTCACCCATGGAGAAACTTATACCAACAGAATCTCAGACGGTGAATTGCTGGGAGCAATCAGAGCCCTACCTAATCCGGGACCAGAAAGTGAATCTTAGCTCTGAAAGGCATGCAGTGGGAGCAGAGAGAGTAGTCAGAAATTCCTTGGATATGTGGAGAACTGTGGAACATGATCTAGGGACAAGATCTAATGCGAATGTACATTCCGCATCCTATTTTATGGAAGGTGACAAAATTAATATGACTGGTTCTCAGTATGAGAATGGTCTCTTCTCAAGCTCACTGTCAGAATTATTTAATAGAAAGTGTAAGTCTCCTTTTCCCATCAGTCCACTGGTGTTAGTTCGTATGCTTTATCTGCTAAATAGTTGTCCTACTACTTGCATTGATGACTTGAATCAGTTTCCAGCTTGTTGATTTTCTGCAGCTATTGTTGCTGATTGATTGGTATGTGTGTTCCTGTTTTTTCAATATGGGTTTTTGTGGTGCAGTGAGATTATCATCAAACAATGGACTATATGGCCATTCTGTTGATACTGTTGCCCCTCATCATGAGGAAGAGGACCT